>CM040421.1:158757780-159957780 GCA_022702705.1 Papilionanthe hookeriana x Papilionanthe teres | reverse complement strand
CTTACACACACACTACACTTATACACTACACCTATACACTACACTTTCACACACCCATACCTAACTTGACCTCCCGACTCATGTGGGTGATTCACATGGATGGTCCTTAACCCCTAAGCCCTCGCTAAGAGGGTTAGGAACAACATAGCGAATGCCTCAAATGAGTCCCTTCATGACTCATATGGGCTTGACATGGCTTCATGGCTTCATGGCTCAACCAAAATGACTTATTTCCACTTACATCCACCCAATCTTCAAGTTTCCAAATTTTCAATTTTTGACCCCCGGGGCCCTACACCTACTAAACCTACCAAAAAAAAAACCATTGAAACTACCCAAAATTCTCAAAAATTTCCAAATTACCCAAAATTCTCCAAAATCATTCCCAAACATTTCCACATCACTTAAATTGATCATCCATACCCAAAAATACCAAAAATTCCAAGAAAACCTCCCAATACCCTTCAAATACCCAAAATACCCCTCTTGGCCAAAAAATCCAAAAATTCAGAAAATTCCCAAAAAATTCCAGAAAATCCCAAATATTCCCAATTTCATTTTGTCCAACTACACCATGGGCAAATTTTTTCAATTTACCCTACTTTTGTCAAAACCCCCAATTTGACCCATTTTAACCCAATGTCAAACCAAACCTACCCAATTGACCCCAATTTTGGTCCAATTCAATTCTAAACTTCAATTCAATATCCCCAATACCAATCTAGACCAAATCCAAGTCCAATTTGATTGACATTTGGATCCAATCTCACTTTTGGCCTTAAAGCCCAATTGGACCCATGACCCAAACCTAACCCAAACTCACCCAATTCAATTCCAATTAACCCCAAATCTTTTCTAAATCTTCCTTAACATTCCCAAAAACAAAACACTAACATGATTTGCCCAAACTTTAGACCCAAACCCCACTCAAACGCAACCCAAAGCTAAAAGGCCCTATTTTGACCTAAACCCAAACCTAACCCAAATGAGCCCAAACCCCAAAATCAAAGCCCAACCAAAGTCAAAACCTCTTTGAAACACTCCCATAAACATTTCTCAACATTGGTTTTACATCAATTTCAACTCTAGCCCAACATTAGCCCAACTTGGCCCACTTGGACCTACATAGGCCCACTTACCAAATAAACCCAAATTCAAACCAATTCAACTCCAAATCACACCAAATTGACTCCAAGTCCTTCATAGAACATCCCTAAACTAATTATGACATTTATTTGACAAAGTTCTTCACAAAATCTTTACCCAAATGCCCATCCTAAAATCAAAAAGCCCATTCCCCTTAAACTTTCCTAAAAGCCCACTTCACCACATTCAAAAGCCCAAATCCATCCAAAGCCCACATGGCACTTCCCCTCATCATCCATTTAATCAAAATCACCCCTAAGTTTCAAAATCATCAATTAAACCATTCCAAATCAAGCTTCATGCAAATTTTCACCAAAATATCCAAAATTCTTAAAACCCATTTCCATGAAATTGACTCAACTTTCCCCAAGCCAAATACATGTCATGCAAGCCATGGACAAGCCACATGAAGCCATGGAAGGCTTGACATGTGACCATGCCATTAATGGTAAAAGGAGGGGCCCCTTTCCTAATCTTTCATTAAGCATTTTTTACCTTAAGCATGTCACACACTAAACCATGTTTAGCCACCTCATCATGGATAGAGACCACACCACTCTCCCTCGGCCGACCTAACCGATCCTCTCAGCCTCAAAATCGAGCCATGGGGAGGTGCACCCAACCCAAACCAATGGGTCGACCAAATTAAGGCCAAAATGACCCCCTCCCCATTCCATTTTAATTCAAAGCCTTTACACATGGCAATTGCCAATCGATTGCACAAACCTCCGACCCCGACCCACCCGGACCCGAGGGTGACCCATGCCTGCACGGCCGCCGCCCGGATCGCCGGAAAACACCATGGCCGAGACCTCGGGAGGAGCCAAAGTTTGGAATTCCCACTCGCCGAGCCGCCCCATGCCAAATGGTCACTATGGCTGTTCTTCTCCTCACCGCAGCAAGCTCGATCCCATGCCTCAACTTCCCCGGAAGGCTCTCCAGCCTCTCCTATTTAAACCCCTCACCCTCACGACCATGGGGGAGAGTTGCACAAACCTTGCCGAAACTCGCCAAAATTGTTCCAAACCCATCTCCACCCTTAGAGCAGCTTGATCCCAGGTGTCAATTTGCCCTAATCCCCACCGATAAAATCCAATTTCCCAACCGAAATTCCACCCAAAACCAGGACACTTCTCCACAGCTGAGCCAATTCCCAAATTGATTGGTTCTACACCTTCACCAGACCAAGGGAAGGTGTCCACCAGCAAAAGCCCCATCTCCAGGCCACCCAGTTGCTCCAGCCTCCAAGCTTTCTGATCGGGTGTCGGCACTATTTTTAGGTTGTGTGATATTTTGAAAAGGGGACGCCTAACAGAAGTTGTCGGCGAATTTAAATTTTAAATTTGATTTAAATATATATATAATTTAGAAAGTAGTATTTGACTTTGAAAATAATTTTATATTTGAAAGTTATAAGATATGAGATTAAACCGATCTCACATCCCAAATAGTTTATATAAACGAGCACCGCACCACAAACCGTGTATCTATCCCTAAGGATAGACACACCGCTCGAGGGTGGGGCTCGATCAAATAAACTAGAAGTTTTGTGACATCCGTTTGGTCCGCGAACCAATTTTATAAGCCGACAAATTCCCCGCTTAATATGAAAGTATTAAACGAGGTTTATATTACTCGGGTTCTTTAAAATTCCTATAAGGGCAAGCCCCTATAGTTAATTACATCTTAAGTGACGGGAATCACCTAAGAAAACTCTCGATAATAACCAATAATTCCGCTCTCAAGAATTTCAAAGTTTAAGGTTTTCAAAGATCGAATTTTGGAATTTCAATAGGGAATGGATCAAATTTGGAACATTTTGTTTTGTGAATCCAAAGGAAGAAAGGTAGGAGAAATCACCGATTCGAAGTGAACTTCGGTAATTTCCCGACTATCCTATTGTTTGGCTTGAATTTAGGAAAGTCCTAATGTTTATTTAGTATTTCAATCTTGCCAATTTTAATTAATTAGGGCTTATATTTGTATGATAAAATCAAACAAATAGCACAGAAGATGTGAGGGTTTATTGTCGTATCGGACGACTACCTTGGAATCCTAAGATCGGTTAGGGCTTAATTTGCAATGTAAATGCCTAACGAAGAGGTTGAGGATTTATGTTGCACTGTGCAAGCTACCTCGAAGTCTTATGGCTTTGTTGTTTAATTCTAAGAAGGTTTTGTTGAAGTAGGTTCAAGTTTTGCTGACGACGATGGCCGTGTCTGCCCACCATGCTCCAAGCTCCTTGTTGTTGCAGAGGTTTAGTTTTAGAAATCATAAATCGGGGGATGAGAAAAGTGTTTTGGTTTAGAGAAGATCTTAATTTCCAAGTGTTTTGTATTTTGATTAAAACAAATCTTAAAGTTGATTATAACGACACCGGTTAAGATCCCACGGTTCCATCCTTCCGGCATCATTATTTTTATCGGATTCACTTAGTCCGGATGAATTTGCTAAACTCAATCGAATGAGTTCCACACTTTCATTTAGACCGTGGGAAATCCCGTTAGCAACACGTAGGTTACATCATCCGAGGTATTCCCGATCATCCAACAGGACGTTTTAATTTAGTTGCAATTGTAGTTTTGTGTTCTGTTTGTGATTAAATTTTGAGTTGTTTTATATTTTGAAATGTTGTGGCGGTGAATTTTATCTTGCAATGACTTTTAACTTAGTTTTGGTTTTAGTTTTAGGGACTATCCTAAAGGTGTGGGTTTTCATGCAACAGTTGTTTTATCATGCAAGAAAAGTAAAGTGCATCTGCAATAAAGTAAATTGCAGGGAAGTAAATTGCAAGAAAGTAAATCGCAATAAAATAAAAGCGTACTCGGAGGGTCTTCCCGTCATCCCAAGCTACACTTAAAACACAATTAGAATATTTAAGCAAGTTCCTAGGTAAAGCTAAGGGAAAGGTTATGGTTTTCTACCAAATTCCTAATCCTATAGCTAGTCATTTCCTATGACGTCTAGGTTCCTTGTGTTTTGGTTTGAGGACGATTTTCTTCATCAAAGAACAATTAAATCCAATTTTTCTTATAAATATCCTATCATATTGAGGAAGTGCTTAAGAAGAATCTTAAACATCTTTTCAATATTTTTAGGATTGTTTTAAGTCCAAATGAATTTAATTATATAAATGAATCAATCGTCCGAGGTTTTCAAGTTTTGTTAACTTGCCTAGATGAATTAAGACATTTGAATATCTTATGAGTGAAGTAGCACTTCATTTAATGTTTCATTTAGGAGTTATAATAATCAAAGCTTTCAAGGGTAAATTAGTATTCAAATGATTTGATTTAAGTTAAAGGGTTTAAATTTGGAATAGTGTTGAAGTTGCTTTATATTTAATTTCTTTTATGTCTTAGGTGATGTTATATTTAATTCAATTTAATTTAATTGAGTTTTAATTTAATTTAATTTAATTTAATTTGATTTGATGTTTAATTAATTTGATTTGATTTAATTTAATTTAATTATTTAATTTAATTTAATTTAATTTAATTTAATTGTTTAATTTAATTTAATTTAATTATTTAATTTAATTTAATTTAATTTAATTTAATTTAATTTAATTGTTTAATTTAATTTAATTTAATTATTTAATTTAATTTAATTTAATTTTATTTAATTTAATTTCAATTTAGTTTAATTTAATTTAATTTTATTTAATTTAATTTTATTTTAATTTAATTTATAATTTTAATTGAGATTTTAAAAGAGTTTAATGATTTAATTAAGTTTTTTAATATTTTAAATTTGAGTTATCATTTTAATTAAGAGTTAAGTGTTAATGATATAATTAGTTTAGGGATTTTTTAAATTAAAGAATAAATCTCTTCCTAATAAATATCCCTTATTTTAAT
Organism: Papilionanthe hookeriana x Papilionanthe teres; assembly: GCA_022702705.1. Taxonomy (NCBI): domain Eukaryota; kingdom Viridiplantae; phylum Streptophyta; class Magnoliopsida; order Asparagales; family Orchidaceae; genus Papilionanthe; species Papilionanthe hookeriana x Papilionanthe teres. The sequence continues at coordinate 159,952,774 of CM040421.1, read as the reverse complement.
AATTCCAATTTTATTATTCTTCCAAATTTAATCTATTATTTAATTAAAGTTTAATCATTTTAAAAATTGTTTAATGAGTTTCTACCCTTTAATTATTTAAATTTCAATCATCCAAATCAGATTAAGATCAAATATTTTACTTGTTAATTTTATTAAACCTAAAGTTTTAATTAAGGGTTAAAATTTTAATTACCATTTTGCCCTTCAAGCTTAATAATTTCATAACTCACTAAATTGGGCTTAAATGAACTTGAAATTTTTATGTGACTTCACTCATATATCAATAAAGACATGAGAGGAGAAAATGTGATTTTTCTGTATTTAATTTATTTATATAATTATTTTTGGTGGAAAATAGAAATTTCCAAGGAAAATTTAATAACATGACCAAGGGAAAGTTTCTGTCCTTAAGAAAATTAGGGGACATTCATAATGACCAGAGAAGCACTTGGACCAATTTTGGTAATTTTTTGAATTATATTATTTTTATTATAATTATTTTGAGTTTTGGAGTGTTAATTAATTTAAAAATAAAATAAATGTTGAAAAATGGGTTTTATATTTTTCAAAAATCTCTCTGATATCAAGGAAACCAGAGAAGCAAATTTTGCAATTTTATGATTTTTCTATGATTTATTATAATTATTTTAGTGAAAATGCTAGAAAATACATTTTTTTTAAAATTTTAAAATTACCCTAGGGCTTTAAAATTCAATATCTCACTAAATAGACCTAAGAAAAATGTGGGATTTGTTCCTAAGTGATTAAAATTCAAAATGTGACATTTTGGTGAATTTTATTATTTTTGTGATTTTTATTATTTTTTAATTATTAAAAATATTAAAATATTATTAAAAATCAACCTTTTTAGAAAATTGAAATCTTAATTTTCTTAGGTTCCCCTGATATCAGAGAGGCTCCAAAACCAATTTGGTGAATTTTTGAAAAGTATTTTAAAAGTTATGAATTTTTAAAGTTTAAAATGGCTAAGTGACTTAATCAACCCAATTAGTGGGGCTAACCAAGTCGATTGACCTCAAATTTTATGGGGGATTCCTCTGATCCTAAAGGTCAGTGGAGAATTGATTTCAAGTCAATTTGATGCATGGTTAACTCTAATTAATTAAAGACCTATTTTGGGTGTTTAAGCCAATTAGGGTTGTTTTGAATGAACTAAGCCAAAATCTATTTTTCCTAGGGTTCTCCGGTCATAAGAAACATCACCAAATTTTCCTAGAATTTATTTCTCAACATGCTATTTACTGGAATTAAAATACTCAAAACAGATGACTCGAACTTGAAAAATCGAGAACTCTTCATAGGGATGGCCTCTCGACTTTGGAAAATTCGGGGAATGTTCCCAAATTCGGAGGCTTCAAAGCCCTATGGTCTCATGCCATGGTGAATTGTATGCATGCATGGAGAATTAAAACAATGCAGAGAGTAAATAAATTATAAAAAATAAAATATTTGATGAAATTAAGTGATTTCTTTTCCACATTATTCTCCTCTCTTCATCGAGCGAGAGGGTATTTTTATTTTATTTTTCGATTTTTCTACACGAGAGATATGAATTTTTGAAGTTTAGGGAATTAAATAAATCGGAAAATCCCTAATTTTCTACTTATCCGAGTCGGCGCCGGCGCATCCTCGGCGACTCCGAAAGGCCACGCGGCGCGCTCCCATTCGACGCCGCCACTCGAGTCGACAGCCCGGGCCCCGCGGTTCTCGTACCGTCTCCCGGTCCGACGCCATCTGAGCCGTCCGTCCGCGCGTGTATTGAATGGACAACATCTGTTCATCGTCCCCAAGTGTTCTCACCCGAGAGCCGTCCACACTAAATCCCTAAGATCTCACTCGATTCTCAATGGATTTTTACGTTCTTATACTCTATGGATTCGTCTTGAAGAGACGAACACATCTATACGGTTAACATGCATTGAAACTAAAGCATTTGAAATGGAGAATCTCCAGAAGCTCGGGATGAAGCGTTAACTCATACCTTGGCTCAGAGAAGTGTGGCTTCAATCTGAGAGCTGTTGCACCTTCGATTGGGTCCCAGCAAGCTCCAGATGAAGTCTCCTGGTCTGGTGAATTGTCTAGATATGATTTCGATCAAGCCCGATCACAAAGCTTGGAGGCCGGAGCAACCTGGGTGGCTTCGGAGATAGGGCTTTTGATGGTGGACACCTTCCCTTGGTCCAGTGAAGGTGTAGAGCCAATCAATTTGGGAATTGGCTCACCGTGGAGAAGTGTCCTGGTTTTGGGTGGAATTTCGACTACGAAATTGAGCTTACGAGAGGAGAAATGGCAGGGGAATTTCACTGGGGATCAAGTGCTCTAAGGGTGGAGGAGGGTCTGGAACAATTTTGGCAGAGTTTTGGCAAGGTTTATGCTTCTCTCCCTTCATGGCCGAGAGGGGTGGAGTTTAAATAGAGTTGGCTGGGGGGCCTCCCGGGGAGTTAGGGCTCGGGATCGAGCTTGCTCCGAGTGAGGAGAAGAACGACCATGGTGACCACTAGGCATGGGGCGGCTCGGCAAGTGAGAATTTCAATGTTGGCTCACATGTGAGCTCTCGGCCATGGTGTTTTCCGGCGGCCTGGTGGCGGCCGGCCAGTGCAATGGTCACCATCTTGGTCGGTGGGTCGGGTGCTGGGGTTTAGTGTAGGCGATTGGCAAATGCCATGTGTAAAGTGGTTGAATCAAAGTAGAATGGGGCATGGCTAGTTTTGAGTCTAAATGGGTCAATCCACCCATTTGGGCTTGGTGCACCCTTCGAGGTGGCTTTGGATGCTGTGGGGGATCAAAGGGATCGATTTGGTTTGGCATGGAGAAGTCTCCATTCAAATATATTTGGATTAAATTTAAGTTTAGGTGAAACATGATTAAGGCTAATGAGCTTTTGGGATTAAGGAAAGCCCCCCTCTTCTTACCCAATATGGCATGGTGGAGTGTCCAAAGCTCTCATGGCTCACATGTGGCTCATGCATGGCTTCATGGCTCACCTTTGGCTTGGCAAAAAGTTTGGTCAATTTCATAAAAAAAGATTTTAAGGATTTTGGATAATTTGGTGGAAATTTAGATGAAACTTCATTTAGAAATATTTTATCATTGGTTTAGGACTTAGGGATGATTTTAATTGAAAGTATGATGAGGGGAAATGTCATATGGGCTTTGGAAGAATTTTTGGGGTTTTGGATTTGGTTGAAGTGGGCTTTTAAAATGGTTTAAGGAATGGGCCCTTAAGTTTAAAAATGAATTTATGGATGGGAATTTTGTAAAGAGGTTGGGCCAAATAATTGTTGGGTTTAGCTCATGGATGTGTCATGAGTGATTTGAAACAAATTGGGGGTGATTTGGATTTGAATTGGGTTGAATTTGGGTTAGGTTTGGGTCATGGGTCCAAATTGGGCTTTAAGGCCAAAAGTGAGATTGGATCCAAATGTCAATCAAATTGGACTTGGATTTGGTCTAGATTGGTATTGGGAATGTTGAATTGAAGTTTAGAATTGAATTGGACCAGAATTTGGGTCAATTGGATAGGTTTGGTTTGACATTGAGTTCACTTTGGGTTAAAATGGGTGAAATTGGGGGTTTTGACAAAAGTAAGGTAAATTGACAAAATTGGCCCATGGTGTAGTTGGACAAAATGAAATTGGGAATATTTTGGATTTTCTGGAATTTTCTGGGAATTTTCTGAATTTTTGGATTTTTAGGCCAAGAAGGGTATTTTGGGTATTTGGAGGGTATTGGGAGGTATTTTTTGGAATTTTTGGTATTTTTGGGTATGGATGATCAATTTGAGTGATGTGGAGATGTTTGAGAGTGATTTTGGAAAATTTTGGGTAATTTGAAAATTTTGCAAAAATTTGGGTAATTTCAAGGGTTTTGGGTAGGTTTAGTAGGTGTAGGGTCCGGGGGTCAAAAATTGAAAATTTGGGAAATTAAAGATTGGGTGAATCTAGGTGGAAAGAAATCATTTTGGTTGAGCCATGAAGCCATTTCAAGCCCATATGAGCCATGAAAGGACTCATTTGAGGCATTCACTTATGTTGTTCCTAACCCTCTTAGCGAGGGCTTAGGGGTTAAGGACCATCCATGTGAATCACCTACATGAGTCGGGAGGTTAAGTTGGGTATGGGTGTGGTTTTAGGAAGTGTGTGGAAATGTAGTGTGTAAGTGTAGTGTAAGTCGGCCCCTTCACCGGACCAGGCCACCTGTAGGCGATCCTAAGGCCAAAGAGTCCTATAGGAACTCATCCTTTAAACTTCTACATTTGATTTCAACCCTCTAGGTGATTAGGGGTCTATAGTCGAGTTTGTGGAGTTTGCAAGGAGTTTAGAAGTGGTTTAAATTTCTTAAATGTGGGTCCCGATTCTAGTCCTCTAAGATAGTCGAAGGAAAAGCCTGAGGCTCAGATCCTAAGCACAAAAGAAGAAGGGAAGACCTCATCGAAAATGAGGTCGACAAATGGACCCCGATAGGTGTGGTGAGTCGACGGAGCACACCGCGCGTATTGGTGTTGACCGAAGCGATCAACAAAACCAACACGGATGTCCAGTGACGAACTTAGGACGAAGTAGAAGAGTTTCTGGCAGGGAGTGTCAAGTATATCTCCGGAACCGGAGATTCTTGAACTCTCGGCTGGGAAAGGAAAAGGAGGTGAATCCCAAATCACATGATGCGGGGAATTTCGATTTAGATTTTATTTTGTTTTAGTTTAAGTTTTGATGTGTGAGTTTAAATTTTAGTTTGGAGTTTCAATTTAGATTGAAGTTTGTCAAAATTAATTTGAGGAAATTTTGATTTGAAATGAGAATTGGAATTTTGAGGTTTTAGATATAACATCTTTAACCTCGAAAGAAAATTGAATTGATTAGATTGAATCGTTGCAATGAGAAGAGATCTCAGAGCAATGTGGTGTTGGATGTAAAAATCCTTAACCTCGAGAGTTTGATTTTGATGTATTTCGGTGCAATAGGAAAAGAATCCTAAAGCGGTGCGGTCTTGGATGTAAAATCCTCGACCCAAAATGTTTGAATTTGATGTATTTCAGTGCAATAGGGAAAGAATCCTAAAGCAGTGCAGTCTTGGATGTAAAATCCTCGACCCAAAAGAGTTTGATTTTGATGTATTTCGGTGCGATAGGAAAGAATCCTAAAGCGGTGCGATCTTGGATGTAAAATCCTCGACCCAAAAGTTTGATTTGATGTATTTCAGTGCAATAGGGAAGAATCCTAAAGCAGTGCAGTCTTGGATGTAAAATCCTCGACCCAAAAAGTTTGAATTTGAATTTGATGTATTTCAGTGCAATAGGGAAGAATCCTAAAGCAGTGCAGTCTTTGATGTAAAATCCTCAACCCAAAAGTTTGATTTGAATTTGATGTATTTCAGTGCAATAGGGAAGAATCCTAAAGCAGTGCAGTCTTGGATGTAAAATCCTCGACCCAAAAGGTTTGAATTTGATGTATTTCAGTGCAATAGGAAAAGGATCCTAAAGCAGTGCAATCTTGGATGTAAAATCCTCGACCCAAAAGTTTGATTTGAATTTGATGTATTTCAGTGCAATAGGAAAAGGATCCTAAAGCAGTGCAGTCTTGGATGTAAAATCCTCGACCCAAAAGTTTGATTTAAATTTGATGTATTTCAGTGCAATAGGAAAAGGATCCTAAAGCAGTGCAGTCTTGGATGTAAAATCCTCGACCCAAAAGTTTGATTTTGATTTATATTTAATTCGAGATCTGGAAAAATTGAATTTGAATTTCATTGAGACTTGAAGCCTGGAAAGATTGAATTTGGAAATTTGGAAGGATGAGTTTGAACTCGATTGAAATTTGATTTAAGATTTGATTTGAAATTTGGAAGATCAAGTTTGAAACTTGATCGAGATTGGATTTGGAATTTGGAAAGATCAAATTTGATTTGAAGTTTGGAAGGATGGAATTTGAGATTTGTGTTGATTTCGTGTCTCCTGACAAAATTGTTGATTTGTGTGCTTCTGAATGCTGACCCATTATCTGAGATGATCCTGCGCGGCACTCCGAAACGGTAGATAACTTGGTTCTTGAAAACCGTAGCACGTGGTGTGCTTTCACTTCTCTAAGTGGAACTCGCTTCGCCCACTTGGGAAAAGTAATCTGTAGCCGCAAGAATGAAGCGATGTCCTTTCGAAGATGGTGGTTCTATCGGACCCACTATATCCGTGCCCCAACATTCAAATGCCCACGACGCAATTGTCGGGTGTAGCACATTTGGAGGTTGGTGTAGAACCACTCCGTGCACTCGGCATTGATGACGGCTCTTGGCGATTTTCATGCGATCGGTCATCATCGAGGGCCGGTAGTACCCTAGTCTTTTAATTTTCATTTTCATCTTTGGACCCGATCGGTGAGCGCCACGGAGTCCCGAATGCACCTCTTTAACAATTTCACGGGCCTCGGACCCTCTTAGGCACCTTAGCCACATTTGATCAAAAGACCTTCGTATAATGTGTTGTTTATTAATGCGTAGGACGAGTTCTTTTCTTGATCCGATGGGCTAGCGACCTATCGTCCGGTAGCTTTCCCGTTTGCGGGTGAGTCTATCAATGGTTGTCGCCAATCTTCCGTGTTTTTCGTCACCGCTGCAACTCGATTCTTTTTCTTTTTCCGATTTGTGTATTGTGTCTATGTCAAGTCGTGATAGGACCCGACGTCCGTGAACCGACACTTCCATCGATTCATCTTGCAAACAGGCAAATTCTTTTGCAAGACGGGCTAAAGCATCTGCTGCAGCATTTTCTTTTCCGGGAATTTTGTAGATCGTTACATTTGGAATCTGTTCCAACAACCTGTATGGCATACTTCGGAAGTATTGTTCGAGTCTTGGTTTAAAAATTCCGTATTGTCCGACAATCTGTTGAATGATTAACTGTGAATCCCCGTAGATGTTGATGTCTGTTATCCCCTTTTGAATAGTTAATTCCAGTCCCGTTATGAGGGCTTCGTTTTCTGCTTCGTTGTTTGTACAAGGTTCTGTTAAGTGGTAGGAGTATCTTAACATCCCCCGCTCCGATGTTATAAAGATTAGCCCGATTCCTGCCTTACCGGGCATTATCACTTGCGATTCTTCGTCTTTGTGTGCTGAAGATGCTCCGTCGAAATATAATTCCCAACGTCGATCATTAAGGTCTTCTAGGTTCATTATTTGTTCATCTGGCAAATCATCATTGAGAGGAGATTCTGCCGGCAAAGGGTGTGCTCGCGAGGAAGTCCGCTAAGACTTGACCCTTTACGGCACGCGGAGGCACGAAAGTTATATCGAATTGCAATAATATCATCGACCATCCGGCAAGTCCGCCGGAAAGTGTTGGACGAGTCATCAAGTATTGCAATGGATTAAACTTCGAAATCAGGTTGACCTTGTGAGAAAGCATGTAGTGCCTGAGCTTTTGAGCGGCGAAGATCAGGGCCAAACAATGCTTTTCAATTGCGGGATACCTTACTTCCGTCGGAAGTAAACGACGGCTTAAATAAGTAAAGAGCATTTTCTTTACCCTCATCATCGACTCAGGCTAACGAGGCTCCGAGAGAGTCATCTAAAGCCGCGGTGTAAAGTATCGCGGTCTACTCCGAGACCTGGAGTCGCTAAGACAGGAGGTGTCATTAAATATTGTTTAATGTCTTCGAAGGCGTTCCGGCATTTCTCTTCCCAAATAAATTTAGCGTCCTTTTTAACTAGTGCCGAGAAAGGCCGACACCTACCCGACAGTGTTTGAGATAAAGCGTCGAAGATATGCCAACTTCCCTTGAAAAGATCGTAGTTGTTTTAAGGTTTTGGGAGGCGGCATTTCTAAAATGGCTTTAATCTTCTCCGGGTCGATTTCAATTCCACGATGTCGGACAACGAATCCTAAGAATTTCCCGGAGGTGACGCCGAAGGCGCATTTTAAGGGATTCATCTTAAGGTTAAATTGTCTTAATCGTTCGAAAACAATTCTCAAATCATACGGTGGTTTTCCTTTACTTTGCTTTCGATGACGACATCGTCCACGTAGCATTCGACTCGATTGTGGATGAGATCATCAAAAATTCTTGTCATTGCTCTTTGGTAGGTTACTCCCGCGTTCTTCGATCCGAATGGCATCACCGTGTAGCAAAATACTCCGATCGGCGTTCGAATGTCGTAAGCTTTTCATCTTCGCGAGCCATTTTTATCCGGTTGTATCCCGAAGATCCATCCATGAACGAGAATATTTCATGTGTCGAAGCAACATCGATCATCGCTCCGGAATCGGTAGAGGGAATTCATCTTTTGGACATGCCTTGTTTAAATCTCCGAAGTCCACACAAATTCCGATCCGACCATTCTTCTTTCCGATCGGCACTACATTGGCTAGCCGAGTCGGGTATTGTTCTTCACGGACAAATTTAGCGTCTATTAGCTTTTTAACTTCGGCTATGACTTGTTGTTCGATTTCTAGACGCATTCTTCCGGGACCTTGTCCGACTGGAACGAAGTAGGATCCACTCTTAGCTTATGGACCGCAACCTCCGGAGCTAATCCCGGCATTTCATCGTAGCTCCAAGCAAAGCAGTCTTTAAATTCCATTAATAACTTGATTATTTCTTCGGAGTCTTCTTTATCGAGTAAGGAGCTAACAAAGGTAGGTCTAGGCTCTTCGCTAGTACCTAAGTTAACTTCCGTTAACTCATCTATCGTGGATTTAATTTCTTCTTCGAATTCGGTGGAGCGTCTCCAATTTGTAAATCTTCGGGTTCGTCCGTAGTTTCCATGCAGCTTTCATCGGACTTGCAAGTGACAACTAAGCAAAATTCGGCATCGTCAACCGACCCTACCGTGCCGAATCCGAGTCCATACTTTGAATCGTGAGGACGGCCGGAGTTATTCCATAACTTTTCAAAATGTTGTGATTGACCTTTTGTCCATTGTCGAGGTAAGAAACCACGTTGAATTAAATTTTGAACACAGGAGAGTACCACTCAAAAGGTAATTCCATTAATTCCGATGAAGTGACATCTTCGAATTGTACATTATTTTCGCTTTTGGAGGAAGAAGCACCGCGGTAGAATTTGATCGGCTTTGCATCGTCACTACGTACCTCTTTGACCTCCATACCCTCGATCTTATTAGAATGGATCGGAGTTAGGGTCATAGTGTGTACGTAGTGGTTAATCTTCTCATACATTGATTTATATTCTTCGTTCTTTTCATCTTCGAGGGAGATCTTGTATTGCGGCTTCTTTCGACTTATTGTTGTCGCTTCTTGCTTCGATTTCTTTTTCTTCTTCGTAACTATCTTCCCAATCAACATTGATGGCTGGTTTCCTCTCGTCCAATCGTCCTAGTGTCTCTACCACGGCCTCGTCCCCGGCCTCGACCTCGGATGCGAGTTGTGGAGAAACCTTCACCATCTCGCCGAAGGGAGTGGTGAGTGATCGTTGGACTAGAACTTCAGTGTTCTTCGTTGTCCCGAACTTTCTTTGCTTCATTTGTTACGGTATCTCCGGAGAAGATTGTTTTCTTTGGCGGTGCATAATAAGCCGCGTCTTCATGGATTCCAATCTCATGTACGGAGAATGGTTGCAAGTCACCTTTGATGCACTCGTTCCCCTCCATCGTAATACTTCGATGCACTCGATGCGGAGATGATGGTACCATCCCGTTTTCATGTATCCATGGTCGGCCCAAGAGAGCGTTGAACGATGTTTCGAATCGATTATATGAAATTTTGCGGTTGTCTTTGCTAAATCACCGGTCTTCATCGTAGCGTTATTGACCCGAGGGCTCTTTCTCCTTTCCGGTCGAATCCTCTTAATAACATTTTGTCGGCCTCGAGCTCACAAGCATCAATTTCCAAGTATGCTAGTGTTCGAAGACTCATTATATTGATTGATGCTCCCGGATCCACCAATACTCCGGAGAGCGTAAACTTCCCAATTGTAACCGAAATGTACAACGGTCGGTTGTGATCTCGTCGTCCCAAGTAAGTAGGTCATTGTCCGTGAAGGTAACACCTCGTTGTTCCTTTAACGAGCAAACCTCATCTAAGGAATCTCCGCCATTTGAGCTAAGCAAATTTCCGGATCAAGTAAGGCCTCGATCGAGCTTCTCTCATCTCCTTTGATAAGATGAGAGCATCGTAGATGCTCAGTTTGGCCGGTAGTTTCCTAAGATGGGCTAGCACGTTGTAGTCCACTTTGTTTCCATGCGTCTCGGCTTCTTCTCGAACGGGTATCTCTTCCGCTGGGGTTGGTTCTTCTTGAACAACCACCTACTTTCCTTTGTCTTTTGGACCCATTCTCAGAGATAGAACTCTTCCACTTCTCAAGTTGACTTCTGTAATTTCTTCTGAATCTAGTGTTGAGTTTGCTGGTGTTTCCTCCCGAATCGGAATGATCGGCTCTTCCGGATTATCTTCAAAATCGAAGGCTCTAACTCTATCGTAACCGGAGCTCCTCGAAACTTACGTGATAGAGCCGTTGCTTGTCGAACTCTCGTAGCCTCCTTGATGGATGTCTTCTTCGTCATTTTGATCGTCGAGATCTTGTATGATTTGAGAATTGTTGTTGGTATCGAAATCGACGCTAGTTACGTAATCGTTAGAAACAGTCAAAATGTAGCCAACGCCATCACCCTTATCATTATATGATCCCACCGAAGTGAGTAGATAATCATACAAAATCAGAGGTCCGAGGGATTTCTCCCCGAATCGGAAACAACTATCCTAGGATAAGCAGCCCTAGTCCTAGCCTTAGGAATCTCGGTCCCCTCTTCTTCGTCAATTTTCTTCTTCTCTTCGATTGTCTCCCGTCGAGGTGGTTCTTCTATCGCAAGTGATAATACCGGCTTAACGGGTCTCGAACTCGAATCGAAGCTCGCACCGAAGCGGTTCGGATGTTGTCTAAAATCTTCTTCGAAGATCTCGTCCAAGCGGTAGTCCATCCATCGTCGGTTGCATAGTGGATCTATCGGAATGACGGGATCGGCTGAGATAACATCGACGGAACCTCCTTTCTGGGGTTCCTGCATGTACTCCTTCGGGATTGTTATATTTCCTTTCCGAAGGTTGTCGTTGAGCCAACTTTTAAAGGTAATACAATCTTCTATCTTGTGCCCAAGCATCCGATGGTAGGGGCAAAAGTTGGGATCACCTTTCTTGTTGACTTCCTCTGGTCTTTTGGGCTCTGGCAGCCGGAAATCTGGAGTTTTCATTAAACTACGAAACATCTTTGGTACTGCTTCATTTTTGAACGGATATTCTCTGCTCAGAAGCTCCCTCAATGTACGTTGCGGACGAGACGGTTGTTCATACTGCGGAGACGACTGATAGCTGGACCGGGGTTGCTGGTAATTTTGTTGTGGTTGCCGCGGCCGTTCTGGTGGTATTTGCAGACGGTTGTTTGCCTTTGTCAACCGCCGCAACGATCCCGGATTTCTTCTCGAAGGTCTTCACCGGCTTCCGCTTGTCCGTCTTGTCGGCAAAACTTAATTGCTTCGCCTCTTCTTGCAAGCTTCCGGCCTTGCTTAACAACTTCTCAAAAGTCTTAATAAGTGAATCCCTTGAGGAGAAGTGCTATCGGGCCGTGAATGCTTTTAAGCAAGATGCCGACCGCATGTTGTTCTTGCAGCTTGTGGTTCACACTTCATGCTTAAATTTCTCCATCGAAGTATGTAATCCACTAGAGTTTCATTCGGCCTTTGTTTCTCTACCACTAAATCACCTATAGTGATGTGGTGCCGAGCTCCGCAAATCGCTTGATGAAGAGGCTCTCTAGCTCCGAGAATGTCTTCACCGAACCGTCGGGTAACTCCGCATACCGCCGAAGGCGATTCTCGACGTATCGCCGACGAACTCGTCGGAAGAGTAACGCATCGCTCCCGCCGGCATTGCAACAACTAGCACGAAAGTGTGCAACATGCCGTCGGGGTTCCCGGTTCCGTCGAAGGTCTTAAACAGAGGTGGTACGAAGCCTTTCGGGTATCGGATGGCGTCGAATTCTTCTCGGGTAAGGTCTACCCGTCCGAATGGATGTCCCGTTCTTCGATTGTGCTAAGGCTTCTCGCACTCCGCCGCTCTACCAAGTTCTTGATATCCTTTTCGTGGATCATACTTTGTGCCGTATCCTTTTTCGACTGGTCATCCCCATCGACGGATGTAATCTCCTTTCCTCCGTCTACGATGTGAATGACTTCGGGGGTGTCTCTCTATGTGGTTGTACTCGACTCGGAGAGTGGCCGCAGCTACGGCCATCTCTTCCATCCTCTTCGCCATTCGAGCGATCGTGTCGTCCTTTTCCCGAAGCCGTCTCTTCATCGGCTATGGCTCCTCTCTTCGCAGCTCGTAGGAGCACCTCGAGAAGCCGATGAAGCTCGTGTCTCAACCATGTTGATTTCTCGCATATTCGTTGTCCATGAATTCCGATGAGTCGATCTCATCTCCGAACTTTTCTTCTCTTTCTTTTGCCAACCGTCGGATGTCGGTTCTCAACTTTTCCATGGCATCTTCTAGCGGAGCTTTCGTGTATCTTCGTGGTTGTCATGCGATGGTTCGCCGGGTCCTTTTTTCACGAGTCCCCTTCATCGCAAGTAGCACTTTCTTCGCATTCCGGCCTCCCGGCGAGACTTTCTTTCTCGGCCGTCGTTTCAATCTCAACTCGCCCCGTAGTGGGACGCCACACCATCCTTCTAGCAGCCAGAAGGTCTAGGACCGGATGGTCCGTCGACCAAATGCTCGGAAGGTGGTATCCTCCCTAATCCGTAATCCCGAGACTACAACGAGCGTGCTAGTCTTCATTCTCTTAATTGGCTTTTCTATCATGATGGCGGGCTCTATTCGGGGCCCAAGACGGGATTCGATCGGCACCCGCCCTATCCTTCGTAAAATTTCCGACACGGGCGCTTTTCCTTCCTTGCTAGCCTTTTCTACCAAAGCTTGCAGTCGAGCAAACGGCGTAGTTCTAGTTCTTTTCTTGCGGCTATCGTTGTAGTATGCGGGCCGAGGTAATGTGGCAAGCAATCATGCGAACATTCTCCTCATCCTCTCGCGGCGGAGAGGGGATGGAACCCGCTTCCTCCCAAAAGTGGTATGTAGTCGGCGATGGTGTATATTCCGGTAGCGGTGTATATTCCGGCAACTCCGGAATTTCTTCCAGAAAGCAATCTCGGCAGCCTCCGGCCTCTCCGGCGATCCTTCTATTTCTATTTCTTCTTTGGGTCTTTGTCGCCGACGGAATCTTCGAACCGGACCCGATTTCGAAGACGAAGGTCTTACGAGAAGATCCGTACCCTCCACGGTAACGGGTTTATCATAGTTCCGGATTTCTTTCCCCTTCGATTTGGCGTAAGTCGGGGTAGGTGCGAAACAACTAGACCAGGTGGGGGTAGTGAGAACAGGTCCTCCCGCGGACGGCAGCATTCTCCTAGTCGGGACCCTTTGCGGGGAGGAAACTCTTGGGTCGACCTAAGGTCGAACTCGAGCAGTGGTTCCTCGCTTCGGATACCTTTTTCGTCGCTGCAAAGAGGGAGACGTCGGTGACCTCGACGTTCGTGTTTTCAAATCCCTCGTCCAAATCGGATGACCCCATTGTCGGGCAGACTCATCCTTATAGCATGGCCGAAGTCCAGTCTCGTTGGTGAAGGAGAAAATCGGCTTCGGGGCTTCCATTTCTGCAAGGTAGATTCTCGGTTGTCGGTCCCAAGTTATGCTTCTTTTCTTCGAGACGAAAAGAAAGGAATTGAAAAGAGTCCGAACTCATTCTTTGTTCATGTATTTATAAAAAAGAATCATTTGTTAAAAGAATCACTTATTAGAGGGTTTGTTTATTTAGAACGGAATGTTCAAAGGTGTAGAGAAGGTAAGGAATCCGATTCGTGAAAGGAAAAGAAAGTCTTAAGCAAGACTTCCCGACTCGAAGGATCACTCCTAAACTAACACCTATCGGGGTCCACCACACCTCGAAATGAGGTAAAAGGATCTCGGAACCTCTCTCGTTTAGGGGTGTCTAAACAAGTGGCTCCTAAATCCGAGAGAATGTTGGTTATACTTGTTCAAGATAGAAATGAACATAGTATTCCAACGGAAAGAAGGGTAGTTTGATCCATTAAGGACATGGATACACTACCGATTTTTGAAAGCGGAATTATTCGATTATAATGGAGAGAGGAATCGTCCTCACGTGAGTCGCCGAAGTTGTCTCGCACTATTTTTAGGTTGTGTGATATTTTGAAAAGGGGACGCCTAACAGAAGTTGCCGGCGAATTTAAATTTTAAATTTGATTTAAAAATATATATAATTTAGAAAGTAGTATTTGACTTTGAAAATAATTTTAAATTTGAAAGTTTTAAGATATGAGATTAAACCGATCTCACATCCCAAATAGTTTATATAAACGAGCACCGCACCACAAACCGTGTATCTATCCCTAAGGATAGACACACCGCTCGAGGGTGGGGCTCGATCAAATAAACTAGAAGTTTTGTGACATCCGTTTAGTCCGCGAACTAATTTTATAAGCCGACAAATTCCCTCGCTTAATATGAAAGTATTAAACAGGGTTTATATTACTCGGGTTCTTTAAAATTCCCTATAAGGGCAAGCCCCTATAGTTAATTACATCTTAAGTGACGGGAATCACTTAAGAAAACTCTCGATAATAACCAATAATTCTCGCTCTCAAGAATTTCAAAGTTTAAGGTTTTCAAAGATTGAATTTTGGAATTTCAATAGTGGAATGGATCAAATTTGGAACATTTTGTTTTGTGAATCCAAAGGAAGAAAGGTAGGAGAAATCACTGATTCGAAGTGAACTTCGGTAATTTCCCGACTATCCTATTGTTTGGCTTGAATTTAGGAAAGTCTTAATGTTTATTTAGTATTTCAATCTTGCCAATTTTAATTAATTAGGGCTTATATTTGTATGATAAAATCAAACAAATAACTCTAGAAGATGTGAGGGTTTATTGTCGTATCGGACGACTACCTTGGAATCCTAAGATCGGTTAGGGCTTAATTTGCAATGCAAATGCCTAACGAAGAGGTTGAGGATTTATGTTGCACTAGTGCAAGCTACCTCGAAGTCCTATGGCTTTGTTGTTTAATTCTAAGAAGGTTTTGCTGAAGTAGGTTCATGTTTTGCGACAACGATGGCCGTCGTCGCCCACCATGCTCCAAGCTCCTTGTTGTTGCAGAGGTTTAGTTTTAGAAATCATAAATCGGGGGATGAGAAAAGTGTTTTGGTTTAGAGAAGATCTTAATTTCCAAGTGTTTTGTATTTTGATTAAAACAAATCTTAAAGTTGATTATAACGACACCGGTTAAGATCCCACGTGCTCCATCCTTCCGCATCATTATTTTTATCGGATTCACTTAGTCCGTATGAATTTGCTAAACTCAACCGAATGAGTTCCACACTTTCATTTAGACCGTGGGAAATCCCGTTAGCAACACGTAGGTTACATCATCCGAGGTATTCCCGATCATCCAACGTGACGTTTTAATTTAGTTGCAATTGTAGTTTTGTGTTCCGTTTTGTGATTAAATTTTGAGTTGTTTTATATTTTGAAATGTTGTGGCGGTGAATTTTATCTTGCAATGACTTTTAACTTAGTTTTGGTTTCAGCTTTTAGGACTATCCTAAAGGTGTGGGTTTTCATGCAACAGCTTGTTTTATCATGCAAGAAAAGTAAAGTGTATCCGCAATAAAGTAAATTGCATAGGAAGTAAATTGCAAGAAAGTAAATTGCAATAAAATAAAAGCGTACCCGGAGGGTCTTCCCGTCATCCCAAGCTACACTTAAAACACAATTAGAATATTTAAGCAAGTTCCTAGGTAAAGCTAAGGGAAAGGTTATGGTTTTCTACCAAATTCCTAATCCTATAGCTAGTCATTTCCTATGACGTCTAGGTTCCTTATGTTTTGGTTTGAGGACGATTTTCTTCATCAAAGAACAATTAAATCCAATTGTTCTTATAAATATCCTATCATATTGAGGAAGTGCTTAAGAAGAATCTTAAACATCTTTTCAATATTTTTAGGATTGTTTTAAGTCCAAATGAATTTAATTATATAAATGAATCAATCGTCCGAGGTTTTCAAGTTTTGTTAACTCGCCCAGATGAATTAAGACATTCGAATATCTTATGAGTGAAGTAAGCACTTCATTTAATGTTTCATTTAGGAGTTATAATAATCAAAGCTTTCAAGGGTAAATTAGTATTCAAATGATTTGATTTAAGTTAAAGGGTTTAAATTTGAATAAGTTGTTCAAGTTGCTTTATATTTAATTTCTTTTATGTCTTAGGTGATGTTATATTTAATTCAATTTAATTTAATTGAGTTTTAATTTAATTTAATTTAATTTAATTTGATTTGATGTTTAATTAATTTGATTTGATTTAATTTAATTTAATTTAATTTAATTTAATTTAATTTAATTTAATTGTTTAATTTAATTTAATTTAATTATTTAATTTAATTTAATTTAATTTAATTTAATTTAATTTAATTGTTTAATTTAATTTAATTTAATTATTTAATTTAATTTAATTTAATTTTATTTAATTTAATTTCAATTTAGTTTAATTTAATTTAATTTTATTTAATTTTATTTTATTTTAATTTAATTTATAATTTTAATTGAGATTTTAAAAGAGTTTAATGATTTAATTAAGTCTTTTAATATTTTAAATTTGAGTTATCATTTTAATTAAGAGTTAAGTGTTAATGATATAATTAGTTTAGGGATTTTTTAAATTAAAGAATAAATCTCTTCCTAATAAATATCCCTTATTTTAATAATTCCAATTTTATTATTCTTCCAAATTTAATCTATTATTTAATTAAAGTTTAATCATTTTAAAAATTGTTTAATGAGTTTCTACCCTTTAATTATTTAAATTTCAATCATCCAAATCAGATTAAGATCAAATATTTTACTTGTTAATTTTATTAAACCTAAAGTTTTAATTAAGGGTTAAAATTTTAATTACCATTTTGCCCTTCAAGCTTAATAATTTCATAACTCACTAAATCGGGCTTAAATGAACTTGAAATTTTTATGTGACTTCACTCATATATCAATAAAGACATGATAGGAGAAAATGTGATTTTTCTCGTATTTAATTTATTTATATAATTATTTTTGGTGGAAAATAGAAATTTCCAAGGAAAATTTAATAACATGACCAAGGGAAAGTTTCTGTCCTTAAGAAAATTAGGGGACATTCCTAATGACCAGAGAAGCACTTGGACCAATTTTGGTGATTTTTTGAATTATATTATTTTTATTATAATTATTTTGAGTTTTGGAGTGTTAATTAATTTAAAAATAAAATAAATGTTGAAAAATGGGTTTTATATTTTTCAAAAATCTCTCTGATATCAAGGAAACCAGAGAAGCAAATTTTGCAATTTTCTGATTTTTCTATGATTTATTATAATTATTTTAGTGAAAATGCTAGAAAATACATTTTTTTTTAATTTTAAAATTACCCTAGGGCTTTAAAATTCAATATCTCACTAAATAGACCTAAGAAAAATGTGGGATTTGTTCCTAAGTGATTAAAATTCAAAATGTGACATTTTGGTGAATTTTATTATTTTTGTGATTTTTATTATTTTTTAATTATTAAAAATATTAAAATATTATTAAAAATCAACCTTTTTAGAAAATTGAAATCTTAATTTTCTTAGGTTCCCCTGATATCAGAGAGGCTCCAAAACCAATTTGGTGAATTTTTGAAAAGTATTTTAAAAGTTATGAATTTTTAAAGTTTAAAATGGCTAAGTGACTTAATCAACCCAATTAGTGGGGCTAACCAAGTCCAATTGACCTCAAACTTTTATGGCGGATTCCTCTGATCCTAAAGGTCAGTGGAGAATTGATTTCAAGTCAATTTGATGCCTGGTTAACTCTAATTAATTAAAGACCTATTTTGGGTGTTTAAGCCAATTAGGGTTGTTTTGAATGAACTAAGCCAAAATCTATTTTTCCTAGTGGTTCTCTCGGTCATAAGGAACATCACCAAATTTTCCTAGAATTTATTTCACAACATGCTATTTACTGGAATTAAAATACTCAAAACAGTGACTCCGAACTTGAAAAATCAAGAACTCTTCATAGGATGGCCTCTCGACTTTGGAAAATTCAGGGAATGTTCCCAAATTCAGAGGCTTCAAAAGCCCTATGGTCTCATGCCATGGTGAATTGTATGCATGCATGGAGAATTAAAACAATGCGAGAGTAAATAAATTATAAAAAATAAAAAATTTGATGAAATTAAGTGATTTCTTTTCCACATTATTCTCCTCTCTTCACCGAGCAAGAGGGTATTTTTATTTTATTTTTCTGATTTTTCTACACGGAGATATGAATTTTCGAAGTTTAGGGAATTAAATAAATCGGAAAATCCCTAATTTTCTACTTATCCGAGTCGCGCCGCCGCATCCTCGGCAGCCTCCGAAAGGCCACGCGGCGCGCTCCCATTCGACGCCGCCACTCGAGTCGCAGCCCGGGCCCCGCGGTTCTCGTACCGTCTCCCGGTCCGACGCCATCCGAGCCGTCCGTCCGCGCGTGTATTGAATGGACGCGCATCCGTTCATCGTCCCCAAGTGTTCTCACCCGAGAGCCGTCCACACTAAATCCCTAAGATCTCACTCGATTCTCAATGGATTTTTACGTTCTTATACTCTATGGATTCGTCTCGAAGAGACGAACACATCTATACGGTTAACATGCATCGAAACTAAAGCATTTGAAATGGAGAATCTCCGTAAGCTCGGGATGAAGAGTTAGCTCACACCTTGGCTCGCAGAAGTGTGGCTTCAATCCGAGAGCCGTTGCACCTTCGATCGGGTCCCGCAAGCTCCGCATGAAGTCTCCCGGTCCGGTGAATTGTCCGGATATGATTTCGACCAAGCCCGATCACAAAGCTTGGAGGCCGGAGCAACCGGGTGGCCCGGAGATGGGGCTTTTGATGGTGGACACCTTCCCTTGGTCCGGTGAAGGTGTAGAGCCAATCAATTCGGGAATTGGCTCACCGTGGAGAAGTGTCCCGGTTTTCGGTGGAATTTCAACTCCGAAATCGAGCTTACGGCAGGAGAAATGGCAGGGGAATTTCACCTGGGATCAAGTGCTCTAAGGGTGGAGGAGGGTCCGGAACAATTTTGGCGCAGTTTTGGCAAGGTTTATGCTTCTCTCCCTTCATGGCCGAGAGGGGTGGAGTTTAAATAGAGCTGGCTGGGGCCTCCTGTGGGGAGTTAGGGCTTCGGATCACCGCTCTGTGAGGAGAAGAACAACCATGGTGACCACTAGGCATGGGGCAGCTCAAGCAAGTGAGAATTTCAATGTCGGCTCACATGCGAGCTCTCGGCCATGGTGTTTTCCGACGGCTCGGTGGCCGGCCGACTGTGCAATGGTCACCATCTTGGTCGAGGGGTCGTGGTCGGGATTTAGTTTAGTGCAATCGGCAATTGCCATGTGTAAAGTGGTTGAATTAAAGTAGAATGGGGCATGGCTAGTTTTGAGTCTAAATGGGTCAATCCACCCATTTGGGCTTGGTGCACCCTTCAAGGTGGCTTTGGATGCTGTGGGGGATCAAAGGGATAAGCTGGTTTGGCATGGAGAAGTCTCCATCCAAATATATTTGCATTAAATTTAAGCTTAGGTGAAACATGATTAAGGCTAATGAGCTTTAGGGATTAAGGAAAGCCCCCTCTTCTTACCCAATATGGCATGGTGGAGTGTCCAAAGCTCTCATGGCTCACATGTGGCTCATGCATGGCTTCGTGGCTCACCTTTGGCTTCGGCAAAAAGTTTCGGTCAATTTCATAAAAAAGGATTTTAAGGATTTTGGATAATTTGGTGGAAATTTGGATGAAGCTTCATTTAGAAATATTTTATCATTGGTTTAGGACTTAGGGATGATTTTAATTGAAAGTATGATGAGGGGAAATGTCATATGGGCTTTGGAAGAATTTTTGGGGTTTTGGATTTGGTGGAAGCTGGCTTTTAAAATGGTTTAAGGAATGGGCCCTTAAGTTTAAAAATGAATTTATGGATGGGAATTTTGTAAAGAGGTTGGGCCAAATAATTGTTGGGTTTAGCTCATGGATGTGTCATGAGTGATTTGAAACAAATTGGGGGTGATTTGGATTTGAATTGGGTTGAATTTGGGTTAGGTTTGGGTCATGGGTCCAAATTGGGCTTTAAGGCCAAAAGTCAGATTGGATCCAAATGTCAATCAAATTGGACTTGGATTTGGTCTAGATTGGTATTGGGAATGTTGAATTGAAGTTTAGAATTGAATTGGACCAGAATTTGGGTCAATTGGATAGGTTTGGTTTCGACATCGAGTTCACTTCTGGGTTAAAATGGGTGAAATTGGGGGTTTTGACAAAAGTAAGGTAAATTGACAAAATTGGCCCATGGTTTAGTTGGACAAAATGAAATTGGGAATATTTGGGATTTTCTGGAATTTTCTGGGAATTTTCTGAATTTTTGGATTTTTAGGCCAAGAAGGGTATTTTGGGTATTTGGAGGGTATTGGGAGGTATTTTTTGGAATTTTTGGTATTTTTGGGTATGGATGATCAATTTGAGTGATTTGGAGATGTTTGAGAGTGATTTTGGAAAGTTTTGGGTAATTTGGAAATTTTGCAAAAATTGGGTAATTTCAGTGGTTTTTAGTAGGTTTAGTAGGTGTAGGGTCCCGTGGGTCAAAAATTGAAAATTTGGGAAATTAAAGATCGGGTGAATCTAGGTGGAAAGAAATCATTTTGGTTGAGCCATGAAGCCATTTCAAGCCCATATGAGCCATGAAAGGACTCATTCGAGGCATTCACTATGTTGTTCCTAACCCTCTTAGCCAAGGGCTTAGGGGTTAAGGACCATCCATGTGAATCACCTACATGAGTCGGAGGTTAAGTTGGTATGGGTGTGGTTTTAGGAAGTGTGTGGAAATGTAGTGTGTAAGTGTAGTGTAAGTCAGCCCCTTCACTGCACCGTGCCACCTGTAAGGCGCCCTAAGGCCAAAGAGTCCCATAGAACTCATCCTTTAAACTTCTACATTTGATTTCAACCCTCTAGGTGATTAGGGTCTATAGTCAAGTTTGTGGAGTTTGCAGGGAGTTTAGAAGTGGTTTAAATTTCTAAAATGTGGGTCCCAATTCTAGTCCTCTAAGATAGTCAAAGGAAAAGCCTAAGGCTAGATCCTAAGCACTAAAAAGAAGAAGGGAAGACCTCATCAAAAATGAGGTCAACATCGGCGTGGTCGAAATCACATCTAGACAATTCACCAGACCAGGAGCCTTCATCTGGAGCTTGCTGGGATCCAATCGAAGGTGCAACAACTCTCGCATCGAAGCCACACTTCTCCGAGCAAAGGTATGAGCTAATTCTTCATCCCGAGCTTCTAGAGATTCTCCATTTCAAATGCCTTAATTTCAATGCATGATAACCGTATAGATGTGTTCGTCTCTTCAAGACGAATCCATAGTAGCATAAGAACATGAAAATCCATCGAGTATCGAGTGAGATCTGTAGGGATTTAGTGTGGACGGCTCTCGGGTGAGGACGCTCGGGGACGATGAACGGATGCCGTCCATTCAATACACGCGCGGACGGACGGCTCAGATGGCGTCGAACCAGGAGAAATAAATAGCATGTTGTGAAATAAATTCTAGGAAAATTTGAGGATGTTTCTTATGACCAGAGAACCCTAGGAAAAATAGGTTTTGAGTTAGTTCATTTAAAACAACCCTAATTGGCTTAAACACCCAAAATAAGTCTCTAATTAATTAGAGTTAACCATGCATCAAATTGACTTGAAATCAATTCTCCACTGACCTTTAGGATCAGAGGAATCCACCATAAAAGTTCGAGGTCAATCGGACTCGGTTAGCCCCACTAATCGGGTCGATTAAGCCACTTAGTCATTTTAAACTTTAAAAATTCATAACTTTTAAAATACCTTTCAAAAATTCACCAAATTGGTTTTGGAGCCTCTGTGATATCAGGGGAACCTAAGAAAATTAAAATTTCAATTTTCTAAAAAAGTTGATTTTTAATAATATTTTAATATTTTTAATAATTAAAAAATAATAAAAATCACAAAAATAATAAAATTCACCAAAATGTCACATTTTGAATTTTAATCACTTAGGAACAAACCCCACATTTTTCTTAGGTCTATTTAGTGAGATATTAAATTTTAAAGCTTTAAGGTAATTTTAAAATTAAAAAATGTATTTTCTAGCATTTTCACTAAAATAATTATAATAAATCATAGAAAAATCAGAAAATTGCAAAATTTGCTTCTCTCGATTTCCTTGATATCAGAGAGATTTTTGAAAAATATAAAATTCATTTTTCAACATTTATTTTATTTTTAAATTAATTAACACTCCAAAACTTAAAATAATTATAATAAAAATAATATAATTCAAAAAATCACCAAAATTGGTCCAAGTGGTCCCCTGGTCATTAGGAATGTCCCCTAATTTTCTTAAGGACAGAAACTTTCCCTTGGTCATGTTATTAAATTTTCCTTGAAAATCTCTATTTTCTACCAAAAATAATTATATAAATAAATTAAATACAGAGAAATCACATTTTCTCCTCTCATGTCTTTATTGACATATGAGTGAAGTTACATAAGAATTTCAAGTTCATTTGAGTTCAATTTAGTGAGTTATGAAATTATTAAGCTTAAAGGGTAAAGTGGTAATTAAATTTTTTAACCCTTAATTAAAACTTTAGGTTTAATAAAAAATTAACAAGTAAAATATTTGATCCTAATCTGATTTGGATGATTGAAATTTAAATAATTAAAGGGTAGAAACCTATTAAACAATTTAAAATGATTAAACCTTAATTAAATAATTGATTAAATTTGGAAGAATAATAAAATTGGAATTATTAAAATAGGGATATTATTAGGAAGAGATTTATTCTTTAATTTAAAAATCCCTAAATTAATTATCTCATTAATATTCAATTCTTAATTAAAATGATAACTTAAATTTAAAATAAGATCGAGGGTATGGGGGTCAAAGAGGTACGTAACGACGGTGCAAAGCCAATCAAACTCTACCGTGGTGCTTCTTCCTCCAAAACTGAAAATCATGTACAATTCGAAGATGTCACTTCATCGAATTAATGGAATTACCTTTTGAGTGGTACTCTCCCCGTGTTCAAAATTTAATTCAACGTGGTTTCTTACCTCGACAATGGACAAAAGGCCAATCACAACATTTTGAAAAATTATGGAATAATTCCGGTCGTCCACCCAATTCAAAGCATGGTCTCGGATTCGGCACAGTAGGGTCAGTTGACGATACTGAATTTTGCTTGGTTGTCACTTGCGAATCCAATGAAAACTGCATGGAAACTACAGACGAACTCGAAGATTTACAAATTGGAGACGCTCCACCGAATTCGAAGAAGAAATTAAATCCACAATAGATGAGTTAACGGAAGTTAACTTAGGTACTAGCGAAGAGCCTAGACCTACCTTTGTTAGCTCCTTACTCAACAAAGAAGACTCCGAAGAAATAATCAAATTATTAATGGAATTTAAGGACCGTTTTGCTTAGAACTACGATGAAATGCCGTGATTGGCTCCGCAGGTCGCAGCTCATAAGCTAGGAGTGGATCCTACTGCTCCGATCGTACAAGGTCCCGTAAGAATGCGTCTAGAAATCGAACAACAAGTCATAGTCGAAGTTAAAAAGCTAATAGACGCTAAATTTTTCCGTGAAGAACAATACCCGACTTGGTTAGCCAATGTGGTGCCAACGAAAGAAGAATGGTCGATCGAATCTGTGTGGACTTCGCAGATTTAAACAAGGCATGTCCAAAGGATGAATTCCCTCTACCGATCCCAAAATTAATGATCGACATTGCTTCAACACATGAAATATTCTCGTTCATGGATGGATCTTCGTGATACAACCGGATAAAAATGGCTCCGGAAGATGAAAAGCTTACAGCATTCGAACGCCGATCGGAGTATTTTGTTACACAAGTAATGCCATTCGGACCGAAGAACGCAGAGCAACCTACCGCAGAGCAATGACAAGAATTTTTGATGATCTCATCCACAATCAAGTCGAATGCTACGTGGACGATGTGGTCATCAAAAGAAAAGTAAAGGAAAACCACCCGTATGATTTGAGAATTGTTTTCGAACGATTAAGACAATTTAACCTTAAGATGAATCCCTTAAAATGCGCCTTCGGCGTCACCTCCGGAAATTCTTAGGATTCGTTGTCCGACATCGTGGAATTGAAATCGACCCGGAGAAGATTAAAGCTATCTTAGAAATGCCGCCTCCCAAAACCTTAAAACAACTACGATCTTTTCAAGGGAAGTCGGCATATCTTCGACGCTTTATCTAAAACCCGTCGGTAGGTGTCGACCTTTCTCGGCACTAGTTAAAAAGGACGCCAAATTTATTTGGGAAGAGAAATGCCGAAGGCCTTCTAGGACATTAAACAATATTTAATGACACCTCCCGTCTTAGCGACCCTGGCCTCGGGTAGATCGTCGATACTTTACACCGCGGCTCTAGACGACTCTCTCGGAGCCCTGTTAGCCTGTGTCAATGATGAGGGTAAAGAAAATGCTCTTTACTACTTAAGCCGTCGTTTACTTCCGACGGAAGTAAGGTATCCCGCAATTGAAAAGCATTGTTTGCCCCGATCTTCGCCGCTCAAAAGCTCGGGCACTACATGCTTTCTCATAAGGTCAACCTCGATCTCGAAGTTTAATCCATTGCAATACTTGATGACTCGTCCAACACTTTCCGGCAGACTTGCCGGATGGTCAATGATATTATTGCAATTCGATATAACTTTCGTGCCTCGCGTGCCGTAAAGGGACAAGTCTTAGCAGACTTCCTCGCAAGACACCCTTTGCCGGCGAATCTCCTCTCAATGACGATTTGCCGCATGAACAAATAATGAACCTAGAAGACCTTGATGATCGACGTTGGGAATTATATTTCTACGGAGCATCTTCAACACACAAAGACGAAGAATCGCAAGTGATAGTGCCCTGTGAAGGCAGGAATCAGGCTAATCTTTATAACACCGTGAGCGGGGATGTTAAGATACTCCTACCACTCGACGTAACCGTGTACGAACAACGAGCGAATACGAAGCCCTCATAACGGACCGGAATTAACTATTCAAATGGGGATAACAGACATCAACATCTACGGGGATTCGCAGCTAATCATTCAACGGATCGTCGGACAATACAGAATTTTAAAGCCAAGACTCGAGCAATACTTCCAAGATACCATACGACTTATTGGAACGGATTCCAAATGTAACGATCTACAAAATTCCCGTAAAAGAAAATGCTTTAGCGAGATGCTTTAGCCCGTCTCGCAAAAGAATTTGCCCGTTTGCAAGATGAATCGATGGAGGTGTCAGTTCACTGACGTCGAGTCCTATCACAGCTCGACATAGACACAATACACAAATCGTGAAAAGAAAAAGAATCATGGCAACGAGTGATGTAAAAACACGAAGATCAGCGACATACCATTGATAGATTACCCGCAAACAGAAAGCTACCAGACGATAGGTCGCTAGCCCATCGTATCAAGAAAAGAACTCTATCTTTCGCATTAATAAACAACACACTCGTATGTAAGGTCTTTTGACCAAATGTGGCTAAGGTGCCTAAGTCGGTCCGAGGCCCGTGAAATTGTTAAGGAGGTGCATTCAGCACTCGCGCTCGACGGTCCGAAGATGAAAATGAAAATTAAAAGATTAGGATACTACCGGCCCTCGATGATGACCGACCGCATGAAAATCGCCAAGAGCCGTCATCAATGCCAAGTGCACGGAGTGGTTCTACACCAACCTCCAAATGTGCTACATCCGACAATTGCGTCGTGGCCATTCGAATGTTGGGGCACGTATATAGTGGGTCCGATAGAACCACCATCTTCAAAAGGACATCGCTTCATTCTTGCGACTACAGATTACTTTTCCAAGTGGGCGAGGCAGCTCCACTTAGAGAAGTGAAAGCACACCACGTGCTACGCTTTTCAAGAACCAAGTTGTCTACCGTTTCGAAGTGCCGCGCAGAATTATCTCGTATAATGGGTCAGCATTCGAAGCACGCAAATCAATAATTTTGTCGTGAGACACGGAATCGACCGGCGATACTCAACAATTTACTACCCGAGAGCAAACGGCCTTGCCGAGGCTTTTAATAAAACTCTCGTTCAAATCTTAAAGAAAACCTTGGACGATAATAAGAGAAATTGGCACGAGAAATTGTTAGAAGCCTTATGGGCCTACCGGACAACCTTCAGAACTCCTACTCAAGCTACACATTACGCTCTGGTGTATGGGTCCGAGGCAGTGTTACCTTTAGAGGTTCGAGCTTCCTTCACTCGAACTGCAGCTTGCAAACAAGATCACGACGAAGAGAATGCCAAATTACGACTCGAAGAATTAGAAAGCTTGGAAGGGAAAAGACTTGCAAATGCAACGTGAATTTAGAACTATACCAAGCTAAGATGGTTCAAGCCCATGACAACCGGTCCGCCCAAGAACCTTTAAAGTTGGTGACTTAGTTCTCGTTCTCAAGAGACCTATTCTCGCACACCGCAAGATAGGAGGAAAATTTGAACCCACTCGGGAAGGACCATTTGTGGTTGAAGCAAGACACTCGTGAGGTTCCTACCAGCCTAGTGAATTGCCAGGGAGAACGACATATGCTTCCGATCAATGGACGATACTTGAAAAAGTATTACGCTACTCGATGTTTCGAAGGAATGAATTCTTCACCCCTAAGAAACACGGGCGAAGTAATTACTTATGATCTGGTCCGAACCCAAAAATAATAAAATGTGTTAAAATAAATAAGATCGTGATAATAAAGTTTTCCTTGTTTTCTTTTCCAAATCAAAATCTCTTTCCCGATCTTATCCCGCTTCATTCCCGTTAAATTTTAAAATATAAGAGAAATAAAAAATCTATCTTTAATAAACATTTTCTTAATGTTCTTGTTCTTAGTACGACCCCGATCCTTGTCCTTGTCTTTTCGAAGGAAATGTCGAACTGAGCGGTTGGTCCCGAACTTTAAGAATGGCGAAAGCCTTGCACTCTATGAAAAGAGGGTGAAAGATGGAGCGATAATCGAGATCGACTCGGATTTCGCACCGGCGAGCCCACGATACGAGGAAAGTGACCGGGTCCCAGCTGATCGAGAAGAACTGCCCGGCGATACAAGGATGAAAGTGGGTGGCCCAAGCCACCAATCCAACAACAAGAAAAGAAAGGCAAATACTGAAGAAGACAAGAAAATGAAATCTGTAGTCGCTACAGCAGAGGGCAGGCTTGCGCGCCCACAGAGATTCATGAAGTTCGAAGGGCTACTCTCACAGCCACGCAACGAAGAAATAAGAATCGCCGTATCCGTAAGATGTTAACAAAACTAGCCGCGGACCAGTCGCGACGAGACAGATTGCTAATGCCGAGACATACACTTCGAGGACACCGGTTCACCGGAACCCGAAGAAAGGAGGCCGACTCCTAGGATAACGAAAGAACTGGGGAAATCTTCGAAGATCGAAGAAAGAAGGCTACCACGCCACCGGATAGAACCACCAAGCTGATGCATGACCTTGTTGCAGAAGCAACCCCGGGGATGTCCCGACGGCATCATCCCCGAGGAGCCGAGGTATGCGGGAGAACGTGAAGGGATTGAACCGTATATCTCACAATATGTCACAAGGCCTCGCCATCCGCAGATCATTCCGGAATACGAGCCGGAGAGAATGCGAATGTTGAAAAGAAAACCTTTGAATACTTCGAGAGAATTAAAGGTAGAAGAATCAATATACTAGAGGGCCTCGAGCTACATACGGACGTATTCTCGGAGTATGAACAACAAGCAAATCGTGGATTGTATCCGGGATTTGAAAAGAATGGGCCGAGCGGGCCGCCTAAGGAAAATACCTACTCGGAACCCCGGAGATGGATGCCGGGGAAGGGAAGAATCACAATACTAATGCGGATGCCGCTACAACTTTGCTGAAGACAGGAAGGGAAACCCACCGGGAATACTCCGTCATGGGCAAGTGGATCCGATGCCATTAGTCATCAAGAGAATGGTAAAGAGATTGATAACATGGAGGGTACTGCCAGCAGATTGCATACCCAATAGCTGCATTATTAACATCTACAAGCGGAGGTTACCGCATACCCCCGCACATAGATCACCACGACTTTGTCGGACCTTCTCGCACAGCCTCTTTCCCGAACGAGTGTAACATCATGTTCGGATCTAACCTCCGGATAAGCGAGGCCCGGGTGAGTTCCGAGGGCCGGTGAAGATACCTTTACCGGTAGGTTCCGTCATGATACCGAAGGGCAACGGAGCGAGATATCGCTAAGCATTGCATACCGGGAGTACCGGTGAAGCGGATCTCGCTTACTTTTAGGAGAATGGATGACGAGAAGACACCTTACCATTTCCAGCCGGACCCGCAGCTAGAGAACCTCCGGCCTTACGAGCCGTGAGTTACATGGAAAATATCACACCTCCAACGTACATCCGCTCGGCATCCTTGCCAAGGATGGCTTGGAAGGTGATGTTATTGACCATGTACCCCACTATTCGGACATGGATTTTCGACAGATGCTTCTTTGATGGATCAACAAAGATCATACATAGTCCGTTTTGAGTCTACATGGATTGTATGAGATGTATTCCAGATCGAGTTGTATAATGTATCTTCAACATGATTGGAATGAAAGTGACCATGTCACATTTTTGGCCTTCACCTCTTTTGTGCAAATTGATCAGGAAACGCCATTAAAGTTAAATGAACTTCGAATAAAGAACAGAAAAGAAAAAAAAAGAAGAATAAAAGAAAACTTTCCTAAAAAAAATCTAAAAATGACGAACACCAAATTCACATGAACATTAAATAAACAATAAAGTAAAATTTTAATCATTAAAAGATAAACAAAATCAACATAAGTGTTAAATCAAATCTCAAATCAAATTCTCAATCAAATTTCAAATCAAATTCTCAATCAAATTTCGAATCCAATCTCGATCAAATTTCAAATTTGATCTTCCAAATTTCAAATCAAATCTTAAATCAAATTTCAATCGAGTTCAAACTCATCCTTCCAAATTTTAAATCAAATCTAAATCAGATTTCAAGATCAAACTTTTTGGGTCGAGGATTTTACATCCAATACTGCACTGCTTTAGGATTCTTCCCTATTGCACTGAAATACATCAAGATCAAACTTTTTGGGTCGAGGATTTTACATCCAAGACTGCACTGCTTTAGGATTCTTCCCTATTGCACCGAAATACATCAAATTCAAACTTTTGGGTCGAGGATTTTACATCCAAGACCGCATCGCTTTAGGATTCTTTCCCTATTGCACTTGAAATACATAAAATTCAAACTTTTGGGTCGAGGATTTTACATCCAAGATCGCTCCGCTTTAGGATTCTTTCCTATTGCATCGAAATACATCAAAATCAAATTTTTGGGTCGAGGATTTTACATCCAAGACTGCATCGCTTTAGGATTCTTTCCCTATTGCACCTGAAATACATCAAATTCAAATTTTTGGGTCGAGGATTTTACATCCAAGACCGCACTTGCTTTAGGATTCTTTCCCTATTGCACTCGAAATACATCAAAATCAAATTTTTGGGTCGAGGATTTTACATCCAAGATCGCACTTGCTTTAGGATTCTTTCCCTATTGACCTTTGAAATACATCAAATTCAAATTTTTGGGTCGAGGATTTTACATCCAAGACTGCACTGCTTTAGGATTCTTTCTCTATTGCACTGAAATACATCAAATTCAAATTTTTGGGTTGAGGATTTTACATCCAAGACTGCACTGCTTTAGGATTCTTTCTTTATTGCACTTAAATACATAAAATTCAAACTTTTTGGGTCGAGGATTTTACATCCAAGACTGCACTGCTTTAGGATTCTTTCCCTATTGCACTGAAATACATCAAATTCAAACTTTTTGGGTCGAGGATTTTACATCCAAGACTCGCATCGCTTCTAGGATTCTTCCCTATTGCACTCGAAATACATCAAATTCAAACTTTTGGGTCGAGGATTTTACATCCAAGACTGCACTGCTTTAGGATTCTTCCCTATTGCACTGAAATACATCAAATTCAAACTTTTTGGGTCGAGGATTTTACATCCAAGACTGCACTGCTTTAGGATTCTTTCCCTATTGCACTGGAATACATCAAATTCAAACTTTTGGGTCGAGGATTTTACATCCAAGACTGCACTGCTTTAGGATTCTTTCCCTACAGCAATGAAATACACCAAAATCAAACTCTTGAGGTTAAGGATTTTACATCCAATACCGCATTGCTCTGAGATCTCTCCTCATTGCAATGATTCAATCTGATCAATTCAATTTTCTTTCGAGGTTGAAGATGTTACATCTAAAACCTCAGAATTCCAATTTTCATTTCAAATCAAATCCCTCAAATTAATTTTGACAAAACTTCAATCTAAATTAAAACTCCAAACTAAAATCCAAGCTCACACATCAAAACTTAAATTGAAACAAAATAAAATCTAAATTGGAATTCTCCTGTGTCATGTGATTTGGGATTCACCTCCTTTTCCTTTCCTGGCGAGAGTTCGAGTATCTCCAGCTTTGGGAACATACCCGATACTCCCCGGCGGAAATTCTTTTGCTTTGTCCTAAGTTTGTCACTTGGACGTTTGTGTTGGTTTTGTTGATCGCTTCGGTCAACACCAATACGCGCGGTGTGCTCCGTCGGCTCACCACACCTATTGGGGGTCCATTTGTTGACCTCATTTTTGATGAGGTCTTCTCTTCTTCTTTTTAGTGCTTAGGATCTAGCCTTAGGCTTTTCCTTCGACTATCTTAGAGGACTAGAATTGGGACCCACCTTTTAGAAACTCAAACCACTTCTTAACTCCCTTCAAACTCCACAAACTTGACTATAGACCCCTAATCACCTAGAGGGTTGAAATAAAATGTGGAAGTTTAAGGATGAGTTCCTATAAGACTCTTTGGCCTTAGGACTGCCCTGGGTGGCCTGGTCTGGTGAAGGGGCTGACTTACACACACACTACACTTATACACTACACTTTCACACACCTCCTAAAACCACACCCATACCTAACTCGACCTCCCGACTCATGTAGGTGATTCACATGGATGGTCCTTAACCCCTAAGCCCTCGCGCAGAGGGTTAGGAACAACATAGTGAATGCCTCAAATGGGTCCCTTCATGGCTCATGTGGGCTTGATATGGCTTCATGGCTCAACCAAAATGATTTCACTCCACTTACATCCACCCAATCTTCAATTTTCCAAATTTTTAATTTTTGACCCCGGGACCCTACACCTCGCCTAACTCTACCCAAAACCCTCGAAATTACCCAAATTTTTCAAAATTTCCTAAATCAGCCAAAATTCCTCAAAATTGATCTTAAACATTTCCACATTACTCAAATTGATCATCCATACCCAAAAATACCAAAAATTCCAAAAATACCTCCCAATACCCTCCAAATACCCAAAATACCCCTCTTGGCCAAAAAAATCCAAAAATTCAGAAAATTCCCAGAAAATTCCAGAAAATCCCAAATATTTCCAATTTCATTTTGTCCAACTACACCATGGGCCAATTTGGTCAATTTACCCTACTTTTGTCAAAACCCCCAATTTGACCCATTTTAACCCTAAGTGAACCCAATGTCAAACCAAACCTACCCAATTGACCCAAATTCTGGTCCAATTCAGTTCTAAACTTCAATTCAACATTCCCAACACCAATCTAGACCAAATTCAAGTCCAATTTGATTGACATTTGGATCCAATTTCACTTTTGGCCTTAAAGCCCAATTTGGACCCATGACCCAAACCTAACCCAAACTCACCCAATTCAGCTCCAATTAACCCCAAATCTTTTCTAAACCTTCCTTGACATTCCCACAAAAAAAACCCTAACATGATTTGCCCAAAATTTAGACCCAAACCCCACTCAAATTCAACCCAAAGCTAAAAGGCCCAATTTTGACCTAAACCCAACCCTAACCCAAATGAACCCAAACCCCAAAATCAAAGCCCAACCAAAGTCAAAACCTCTTTGAAACACTCCCATAAATATTTCTCAACATTAATTTTACATCAATTTTAACCCTAGCCCAACATTGGCCCAAGTTAGCCCAATTTGACCTACATAGGCCCACTTACCAAATAAATCCAAATTCAAACCAATTCAACTCCAAATCACACCAAATTGACTCCAAGCCCTTCATAGAACATCCCTAAACCAATTATAACACTTATTTGACAAGGTCCTTCACAAAATCTTCACGCAAATGCCCATCCTAAAATCAAAAAGCCCATTCCCCTTAAGCTTTCCTAAAAAGCCCACTTCCTTCAAATTCAAAAGCCCAAATTCATCTAAAGCCCACATGGCACTTCCCCTCATCATCCATTTAATCAAAATTGCCCCTAAGTTTCAAAGTCATCAATTAAACAATTCCAAATCAAGCCCCATACAAATTCCTATCAAAATATCAAAATTTTCTTAAATCCTTTTTTATGAAATTGACCCAAGCTTTTCCCAAGCCAAATGGAGCCAAGGATGAGCCATTCACAAGCCATATGAAGCCATGAAAATTTGGCATGTGACCATGCCATTAATGGTAAAAGGAGGAGGTCCTTTAACCATCTCCTAAAAGTCATTAGCCTTAAGCATGTTTCCCTTAACCAAGATTTAATCCAAATATTCTTGGATAAGGACATCACCACCTCTCGACCAGCTAGCTTAACCGATCTTCTCGACCAAGACCAGCCATGGGGAGGTGAACCCAGCCCAAACAAATGGGTTGACCAAACCTAGCCAAGTATAGCTTTCCCCCATTCCATTTCAATTCAAAGCCTTTACACATGTCAAACTCCAATTGACTTCACCAACTTCAAGCCCTGGACTCCCTGACCCTGAAGGTGACCCATGCCTGCCGGCCGACCGCCCGGATCGCCGGAAAACACCATGGCCGAGACCTCGGGAGGAGCCAAACTTTGGAATTCCACCTTGCCGAGCCGCCCCATGCCCAATGGCCACCATGGTCGTTCTTCCCATGACCAGAGCAAGCTCGATCCCAACCCTCGGCCATCCCCGGGAGGCTCTCCAGGCCACCTCTATTTAAACCCGACCCCCTCACGGCCATGAGAGGAGAGTTGCACAAACCTTGCCGAAACTCCGCCAAAATTGTTCCAAACCTTCTCCACCCTTAGAGCAGCTTGATCCCCAAGTGTCAATTTGCCTCTAATCCCCACCGACAAAACCCAATTTCTCAACCGAAATTCCACCCAAAACCAGGACACTTCTCCACAAGTGAGACAATCCCCAAATCGATTGGTTCTACACCTTCACCAAACCAGGGGAAGGTGTCCACCAACAAAAGCCCCATCTCCAAGGCCACCCAGCTTGCTCCAGCCTCCAAGCTTTGTGATCGGCCGTGGTCGAAATCCCACCTAGACAATTCACTGGACCGGAGACTTCATCCGGAGCTTGCTAGGATCCAATCGAAGGTGCAACAACTCTCGGATCGAAGCCACAGTTCTCCGAGCAAAGGTATGAGCTAATTCTTCATCCCGAGCTTCCGGAGATTCTCCATTTCAAATGCTTTAATTTCAATGCATGATAACCGTATAGATGTGTTCGTCTCTTCAAGACGAATCCATGGAGCGATAAGAACATGAAAATCCATTGAGTATCGAGTAAGATATTAGTGGATTTAGTGTGGACGGCTCTCGGGTGAGGACACTTGGGGACGATGAACGGATGCCGTTCATTTAATACACGCGCGGACGGACGCGCCGGATCGCGTTGGATCGGAAGACGGAACGATACAGGCGGGCCCCGGAGCGCCGAGTCGGATGGCGGTGTCGAATGGGAGCGCGCCACGCGGCGTTTCGGAGCTGCCGAGGTTGACGCGGCGCCGCGTGGATAAATAGAAAATTAGGGTATTTTTTGATTTATTTAATTCCCTAAACTTCAAAAATTCATAACTCTTTGTAGAAAAATCAGAAAAATAAAATAAAAATACCCTCTTGCTCAGTGAACAGAGGAGAATAATGTGGAAAAAAAATCATTTAATTTCATTAAGTATTTTATTTTTAATAATTTATTTACCCTCTACACATTTTTAATTCTCCATGCATGTATGCAATTCACCATGGCATGAGACCATAGGGCTTTTGAAGCCTCTGAATTGGGAACATTCCCTGAATTTTCCAAAGTCAGAGGCCATCCCTATGAAGAGTTATTGATTTTTTAAATTCATGTTACTGTTTTGAGTATTTTAATTCCAATAAATAGCATGTTGTGAAATAAATTCTAGGAAAATTTGATGATGTTCCTTATGACCAGAGAACCCTAGGAAAAATAGGTTTTGAGTTAGTTCATTTAAAACAACCCTAATTGGCTTAAACACTCAAAATAGGTCTCTAATTAATTAGAGCTAACCATACATTAAATTGACTTCAAATCAATTCTTCACTGACCTTTAGGATCAGAGGAACCCACCATAAAAATTTGAGGTCAATTGGACTTGGTTAGCCCCACTAATTGGGTTGATTAAGCCATTTAGTCATTTTAAACTTCAAAAATTCATAACTTTCAAAATACTTTTTAAAAATTCACCAAATTGGTTTTGGAGCCTCTCTGATATTAGGGGAATCTAAGAAAATTAAAATTTCAATTTTCTAAAAAAGTTGATTTTTAATATTATTTTAATATTTTAATAATTAAAAAATAATAAAAATCACAAAAATAATAAAATTCACCAAAATGTCACATTTTGAATTTTAATCACTTAGGAATAAACCCCATATTTTTCTTAGGTCTATTTAGTGAGATATTAAATTTTAAAGCTTTAAGGTAATTTTAAAATTAAAAAAATATATTTTATAGCTTTTTCATTAAAATAATTATAATAAATCATAGAAAAATCAAAAAATTGTAAAATTTGCTTCTCTGATTTCCTTTATATCAGAGAGATTTTTAAAAAATATAAAATTTATTTTTCAACATTTATTTTATTTTTAAATTAATTAACACTCCAAAACTTAAAATAATTATAATAAAAATAATATAATTCAAAAAATCACCAAAATTGGTCCAAGTGGTCCTCTGGTCATTAGGAATGTCCCCTAATTTTCTTAAGGACAGAAACCTTCCCTTGGTCATGTTATTAAATTTTCCTTGAAAATCTATATTTTCTACGAAAAATAATTATATAAATAAATTAAATACAGAAAAATCACATTTTCTCCTCTCATATCTTTATTGACATATGAGTGAAGTCACATAAAAATTTCAAGTTCATTTGAGTTCAATTTAGTGAGTTATGAAATTATTAAGCTTAAAGGGTAAAATGGTTATTAAAATTTTTAATCCTTAATTAAAACTTTAGGTTTAATAAAAAATTATCAAGTAAAATATTTGATCCTAACCTGATTTGGATGATTGAAATTTAAATAATTAAAGGGTAGAAACCAATTAAACAATTTAAAATGATTAAACTTTAATTAAATAATTGATTAAATTTGGAAGAATAATAAAATTGGAATTATTAAAATAGGGATATTATTAGGAAGAGATTTATTCTTTAATTTAAAAATCCCTAAATTAATCATCTCATTAATATTCAATTCTTAATTAAAATGATAACTCAAATTCAAAACATTAAAAGACTTAATCATTAAACTAAAATTAAATTATTAAACTCTTTTAAAATTTTAATTAAAATTAAAAAAATAATAATAAAATAAAATTAAATTAAAAAATTAAATTAAAATTAAATTAAATTAAATTAAATTAAATTAAATTAAAAATCAAATTAAATTAAATCAAATTAAATTAAATTAAATTAAATTAAATTAAATCAAATTAAATTAAATGAAATTAAATTAAATTAAATCAAATTAAATTAAATTAAATTAAATTAAATTAAAATTAAATTAAATTAAATTAAATTAAATTAAATTAAATTAAAATTAAATCAAATCAAATTAATTTAATTTAACATCAAATTAAATTGAATTAAATTGAATTAAATTAAATTAAAACTCAATTAAATCAAATTAAATTAAATTAAGTTGAATTAAATATAACATCACCAAAGACATAAAGAAATTAAATATTAAGCAACTTGAACACTATTCCAAATTTAAACCCATTAACTTAAATTAAATCATTTGAACACCAATTTGCCCTCGAGAGCTTTGGTTATCATAACTCCTAAACAGAACATTAGATGAAATGTTACTTCACTTATAGGATATTCAAATGTCCTAATTCACCGAGCAAGATAACAAAACTTCGAATTCTCGGACGATTAATTCACTTGTATAATTAAATTCATTTGGACTTAAAACAATCCTAGAAATATTGAAAAGATGTTTAAGATTCTTCTTAAGCACTTCCTCAATATGATAGGATGTTTATAAGAACAATCGAATTTAATTGTTCTTCGATGAAGAAAATCGTCTTCAAACAAAAACACAAAGAACCTAGACGTCATAGGAAATGACTAGCTATAGGATTAGGAACTTGGTAGAAAACCATAACCCTTACCTTAGCTTTACCTAGGAACTTGCTTAAATATTCTAATTGTGTTTTATGTGCAGCTTGGGATGACGGGAAGACCCTCCAGGTACGCTTTTATTTTATTGCAATTTACTTTCTTGCAATTTACATTATTGCAATTTATTTAACCGCATCGCACTTACTTTTCTTGCATGACAAACAACTCGTTGCATGAAAACTCACACCTTTAGGATAGCCCCTAAAACCGAAACCAAAACTAAGTTAAAAGTCATTGCAAGATAAAATTCACCGCCACAACATTTCAAAATATAAAACAACTCAAAATTTAATCACAAACGTAACACAAAACTACAATTACAACTAAATTAAAACGTCCCGTTTGATGATCGGAATACCTCTGATGATGTAACCTACGTGTTGCTAACGGGATTTCCCACGGTCTAAATGAAAGTGTGGAACTCATTCAAGTTGGGTTTAGCAAATTCATCCGGACTAAGTGAATCCGATAAAAATAATGATGCCGGAAGGATGGAACCGTGGGATCTTAACCGGTGTTGTTATAATCAACTTTAAGATTTGTTTTAATTAAAGTATTGAAAACACTTGGAAAATAAGACTTCTCTAAACCAAAACACTTTTCTCATCCCCTGATTTATGACATCTAAAACTAAAACTCTGCAACAACAAGGAGCTCGGAGCATGGTGGGCAGCACGGCCATCGTCATCAGCAAAACCTGAGTCTACTTCAGCAAAACTTTCCTAGAATTAAATAACAAAGCCATAGGACTTCGAGGTAGCTTGCCTAGTGCAACATAAATCCTCAACTCTTCGTTAGGCACTTGCATTGCAAATTAAGCCCTAACTGGTCTTAGGATTCCGAGGTAGTCGTCTGATACGACATAAACCCTCACATCTTCGAGGCTATTTGTGTGATTTTATCATACAAATATAAGCCCTAATTAATTAAAATTGGCAAGATCAAAACATTTAAATAAATATTAGGACTTTCCTAAACTCAAGCCAAACAATAGGATAGTCGGGAAATTACCGAGGTTCGCTTCGAATCTGTGATTTCTCCTACTTTTCTTCCTTTGGATTCCCAAAACAAAATGTTCCAAACTCGATCCATTCCCTATCGAAATTCCAAAATTCAATCCTTGGAAAACTTAAACTTTGAAATTCTCGAGAGCAGAATTATTAATTATTATCGAGAGTTTTCTTAGGTGATTCCCGTCACTTAAGATGTAATTAACTATAGGGGCTTGCCCTTATAGGGAATTTTAAAGAACCTGTGTAATATAAACCCCGTTTAATGCTTTCATATTAAGCGGAGGAATTTGTCGGCTTATAAAATTGGTTCGCGGACCAAACGGATGTCACAAATCTTCTAGTTTATTTAATCGAGCCCCACCATCAAGCAAGTGTGTCCATCCTAAGGGATAGATACACGGCTCATGGTGCGGTGCTCGTTTATATAAACTATTTGGGATGTGAGATCGGTTTAATCTCATATTTTAAAACCTTCAAATTTAAAATTATTTTCAAAATCAAATACTACTTTTCAAAATTATTTATTTAAATTAAATTAAAAATTCGCCGCACAATCTCTGTTAGGCGACCCCCTTTTCAAAATAAAACACACAACCTAAAAAAATATGCCGACAAGTTGTTTTGCTGACGAAGATGGTCGTGCTGCCCACCGTGCTCCAAGCTCCTTGTTGTTGCAGAGGTTTAGTTTTAGAAATCATAAGTCAGGAGATGAGAAAGGTGTTTTGGTTTAGAGAAGTCTTAATTTCCAAGTGTTTTTTTTATGTTTTATTTAAAACAAATCTTAAAGTTGATTATAACAACACCGGTTAAGATCCCACGGTTCCATCCTCCCGGCATCGTTATTTTTATCGGATTCACTTAGTCCGGATGAATTTGCTAAACTCAACCGAATGAGTTCCACACTTTCATTTAGACCGTGGAAATCCCGTTAGCAACATGTAGGTTACATCATCCGAGGTATTCCCGATCATCCAACAGAACGTTTTAATTTAGTTGTAATTGTAGTTTTGTGTTCTGTTTGTGATTAAATTTTGAGTTGTTTTATATTTTGAAATGTTGTGGCGGTGAATTTTATCTTGCAATTACTTTTAATTTAGTTTTGGTTTCAGTTTTAGGGACTATCCTAAAGGTGTGGGTTTTCATGCTACAGTTGTTTATCATGCAAGAAAAGTAAGTGCGATGTGATTAAATAAATTGCAATAAGGTAAATTGCAATAAAATAAAAGCGTACCTGAGGGTCTTCCCGTCATCCCAAGCCGCACTTAAAACACAATCAGAATATTTAAGCAAGTTCCTAGTGTAAAGCTAAGGGAAGGGTTATGGTTTTCTACCAAATTCCTAATCCTATAGCTAGTCATTTCCTATGACGTCTAGGTTCTTGTGTTCGGTTTGAGGACGATTTTCTTCATCAAAGAACAATTAAGTTCAATTGTTCTTATAAGTATCCTATCATATTGAGAAAGTGCTTAAGAAGAATCTTAAACATCTTTTCAATATTGCTAGGATTGTTTTAAGTCCAAATGAATTTAATTGATCAGGTGAAGTAATCGTCCGAGGATTCAAGTTTTGTTATTATCTTGCTCAGAGAACTAGGACATTTGAATATCCTATAGGTGAAGTAACATTTCATTTAACGTTCTATTTAGGAGTTATGGCAAACAAAGCTTTCAAGGGCAAATTGGTGTTCAAATGATTTAATTAAGGTTAATGGGTTTAAATTTGGAATAGTGTTCAAGTTACTTCATTTTGAATTTCTTTAAATTCTTTATGTCTTAGGTGATGTTATTTAATTCAATTTAGTTTAACTTTAATGTAATTTAATTTGGTTTAGTTTTAATTTTAATTTAATTTTAATATTTAATTTTAATTTTATTTTATTTTAATTTGATTTTTTATTTATTTTTTTTAATTTAATTTAATTTAATTTAATTTAATATATTTTAATTTAATTTAATTTAATTTAATTTAATTTAATTTAACCATTATTTTGATTTAATTTTATTTAATTAATTTAATTTAACTTTAATTAAATTTAATTCAGTTTAATTTAATTTATTCAATTTAATTTAATTTTATTTTATTGATTTAATTTAATTTAAATTAATTTAATTTGTTTGATTTAATTTAATCTTTAATTTAATTTTATTTTTAATTTTAATTTAATTGAAAATTTAAAGAAAAGTTTAATAATTTAACTTTTAACTTAATTTTGATGATTAAGTCCATTAATATTTTAAAATTTAAATTTGAATTATCATTTTAATTGGAAATTAAATATTATTGAGATGATTAATTTAGGGATTCTTTAAATTAAAGAACAAATCTCTTCCTAATAATATCCCTATTTAATAATTCCAACTTTATTATTCTTCCAAATTTAATCAATTATTTAATTAAAGTTTGTTTTATTTATTTTTAAATTGTTTAATAGGTTTCTACCCTTTAATTATTTAAATTTCAATCATCCAAATCAGATTAAGATCAAATATTTTACTTGTTAATTTTATTAAGCCTAAAGTTTTAATTAAGGGTTAAAATTTTTAATTACCACTTTGCCCTTCAAGCTTAATAATTTCATAACTCACTAAATTGAACTTAAATGAACTTGAAATTTTTATGTGACTTCACTCATATGCCAATAAAGACATGAGAGGAGAAAATGTGATTTTTCTCGTATTTAATTTATTTATGTAATTATTTTTGGTGGAAAATAGGAATTCCCAAGGAAAATTTAATAATATGACCAAGGGAAAGTTTCTGTCCTTAAGAAAATTATGAGACATTGCTAATGACTAGAGGACCACTTGGACCAATTTTGGTGATTTTTTGAATTATATTATTTTTATTATAATAATTTTAAATTTTGGAGTATTAATTAATTTAAAAATAAAATAAATTTTATGTTTTTTAAAAATCTCTCTAATATCAAGGAAATCAGAGAATCAATTTTTACAATTTTCTGATTTTTCTTTGATTTATTAGAATTATTTTAGTGAAAATGCTAAAAAAATACATTTTTAAATTTTAAAATTACGTTAGGGCTTTAAAATTTAATATCTCATTAAATAGACCTAAGAAAAATATGGGGTTTGTTCCTATGTGATTAAAATTCAAAATGTGACATTTTGGTGAATTTTATTATTTTTGTGATTTTTATTTTGTTAATTATTAAAATATTAAAATAATACCAAAAAATCAACTTTTTTAGAAAATTGAAATTTTAATTTTTCTTAAATTCCCCTGATATCAGAGAGGCTCCAAAACCAATTTGGTGTATTTTTGAAAAGCATTTTGAAAGTTATGAATTTTTAAAGTTCAAATTGACTAAATGGCTTAATCAACCCATTTAGTAGGGCTAACCAAGTCCAATTGACCTTAAATTTTTATTGTGAGCTCCTCTGATCCTAAAGGTCAGTGGAGGATTGATTTAAAGTCAATTTGATGTATGGTTAACTCTAATTAATTAGGGATCTATTTTGGGTGTTTAAGCCAATTAGGGTTATTTTAAATGAATGAACTCAAAACCTATTTTTCTTAGGGTCCTACTGGTCATAAGAGACATCACCAAATTTTTCTAGAATTTATTTCACAACATGCTAATTATTGGAATTAAAATACTCAAAACAGCAACATGAATTTGAAAAATCAATAACTTCTCATAGGGATGGACTCTGACTTTGGAAAATTCAGGGAATGTTCCCAAATTCAGACGCTTCAAAAGCCCTATGGTCTCATGCCATGGTGAATTTCCTACATGCATGGAGAATTAAAATAGTGCAGAAGGGAAATAAATCATTAAAAATAAAATACTTGATGAAATTAAATGATTTCTTTTCTACATTATTCTCCTCTGTTCACTGAGCAAGAGGGTATTTTTATTTTATTTTTCTGATTTTTCTACACAAAGTTATGGATTTTTGAAGTTTAGGGAATTAAATAAATCAGAAAATACCCTAATTTTCTATTTATCCACACGGCGCCGCGTCAACCTCGGCAGCTCCGAACGCACACGCGTCGCCTTTTGATTCGGCGCCGCCATCCGACTCAGCGCTCCAGGGGCCCGCTGTGTCGTTCCATCTCCTGATCCGGCACGATCCTGGCCGTCCGTCCGCGCGTGTATTAAATGAACGGCATCCGTTCTTCATCCCCAAGCCTCCTAGCCCGAGAACCGTCTGTCTTCTAGGCCTAAGATCTCACTCGATACTTGACCAAATTGAACCTTCTTATGCTCTATGGATTCGTCTCGAGAAGACGAACACATCCATACTGTTTATGTGGCATGAAATTGACTCAATAAAAATGGAGAATGTTCAGAAGCT
Organism: Papilionanthe hookeriana x Papilionanthe teres; assembly: GCA_022702705.1. Classification (NCBI taxonomy): domain Eukaryota; kingdom Viridiplantae; phylum Streptophyta; class Magnoliopsida; order Asparagales; family Orchidaceae; genus Papilionanthe; species Papilionanthe hookeriana x Papilionanthe teres. The sequence continues at coordinate 159,910,770 of CM040421.1, read as the reverse complement.
CGGGAAGAAGAGTGAGGCCATACCTTTGCTCAGAGAAGTGTGGCTTCGATCTGAGGTTTGTGTCACCTTCGATTGGATCCCAGCAAGCTCCAGATAAAGTCTCCTGGTCCGGTGAATCGCCTAGCTATGAAAGTGACCACAACCGATCACAAAGCTTGGAGGCCGGAACAACCGGGTGGCCTCGGAGATGGGGCTTTCGATGGGAAACTTTATCTCTTGGTCCGGTGAAGGTGTAGGACCAGTCAATTTGAGGATTGGCTCACCGTGGCAAAGTGTCCTGGTTTTGGGTGAAATTTCGCTGAGAAATTTGATTCCGTGGCGGGGATTAGGGCAAATTGACACTCGGGATCAAGCTACTCGGAACAATTTTGGCGAGTTTCGGCAAGGTTTGTGCAACTCTCCTCCATGGCCGTGAGGGAGTCGGGTTTAAATAGAGGTGGCTGGAGAGCCTCACAGGGATGGCCAAGGGTCGGGATCAGCTGCTTTGGGCATGGGAAGAACAACCATGGTGGCCATTGGGCATGGGGCAGCTCAGCAAGGTGGAATTCCAAAGTTTGGCTCCTCCCAAGGTCTCGGCCATGGTGTTTTCTGGTGACCCAGGCGGTTGGCCGGTAGGCATGGGTCACCCTCAGGTACAGGTGGGTCAGGGCTGGAGGTTTGTGCAGTCAATTGGCCATGGACATGTGTAAAAGGTTTGAATCAAAATGGAATGGGAAAGGGATAGTTTTGGGTTTAAATGGGTCAACCCTTGGTTTTGGGTTAAGTCCACCCTCCAAGGCCAATTTGGGCTGAAGGGAAAGTCACTTGGATCAGCTTGATTAGTGGGGTCAAGTCACAATCCAAGTACAATTAAGTTTAAGCATGGTTTAGTGGAGTCATGGAAGTGGCTAAACCCCCTTAAGAGAATATGGAAAGGGCCTCCTCCTCTTGCCATCTTGGGTATGGTGAGGTGGAAAGTAGATTCCATGGCTCTCATGGCTCCCATGTGGCTCATGCATGGCTTCATGGCTCATCTTTGGCTTGCGAAAAGTTAAGTCAATTTCATGGAAATGGATTTAAGAAAAAAATTTTGGTATTTTGATGGGAATTTGTATGGGGCTTAATTTGGAATGGCTTCATGATGAATTTTCAAACTTAGGGATTGATTTTAATCAAGGGTATGATGAGAAGAATTTGTCATATGGGCTTTAGCATGAAATTTGGGCTTTTGGATTTTGGTGGAGATGGGCTTTAGGAAGGTTTCATGTAAGTGGGCTTTTGGTTTAAAAAATAAATTTATGGATGGGAATTTTGTGAAGGATTGGGCCAAAAAAATGTTGGGTTTCGTTCATGGATGTGTCATGAGTGATTTGAAGCAAGTTTGGAGTGATTTGGGTTTGAATTGGGTTGGATTTGGGCTTCTTTGGTGAATGGGCCAATATAGGTCAAATTGGGCTAACTTGGGCCAATGTTGGGCTAGGGTTGAAATTAATGTAAAATGAATGTTGGGAAATGTTTATGGGAGTGTTTCAAAGAGGTTTTGGCTTTGGTTGTGCTTTGATTTTGGGGTTTGGGCTTATTTGGGTTAGGTTTGGGTTTAGGTCAAAATTGGGCTTTTTGGTTTTCGGGTTGAATTTAAGTGGGGTTTGGGTCTAAATGTTGGGCAAATCATGTTAGTGTTTTGTTTGTAGGGATGTTAAGGAAGGTTTAGAAATTATTTGGGGTTAATTGGAGTTGAATTGGGTGAGTTTGGGTTAGGTTTGGGTCATGGGTCCAAATTGGGCTTTAAGGCCAAAAGTGAAATTGGATCCAAATGTCAATCAAATTGGACTTGGGTTTAGTCTAGATTGGTGTTGGGAATGTTTAATTGAAGTTTAGAATTGATTTGGACCAGAATTTGGGTCAATTGGCTAGGCTTGGTTTGACATTGGGTTCACTTTGGGTTAAAATGGGTCAAATTGGGGGTTTTGATAAAAGTGGGGTAAATTAACAAAATTGGCCCATGGTGTAGTTGAACAAAATGAAATTGGGAATATTTGGGATTTTTTTGAATTTTCTAGGAATTTTCTGAATTTTTGGATTTTTGGGTCAAGAGGGGTATTTTGGGTATTTGGAGGGTATTGGGAGGTATTTTTTGGAATTTTTGGTATTTTTGGCTATGAATGATCAATTTGAGTAATGTGGGAATGTTTGGGAATAATTTTGAGTAATTTTGGGTAATTTAGGTGATTTTGCAAATTTTGGGCAGTTTCAAGAATTTTGGGTAGGCTAGGCGGGTGTAGGGTCCCGGGGGTCAAAAATTGAAAATTTGGAAAATTGAAAATTTGGAAAATTGAAAATTTGGAAAATTGAAAATTTGGAAAATTGAAAATTTGGAAAATTGAAGATTGGGTGAATATAAGTGGAATGAAATCATTTTGGTTGAGCTATGAAGCCATATCAAGCCCACATGAGCCATGAAGGGACTCATTTGAGGCATCCACTATGTTGTTCCCAACCCTCTTAGCCAAGGGCTTAGGGGTTAAGGACCATCCATGTGAATCACCTACATGAGTCAGGAGGTCAAGTTGGGTATGGGTGTGGCTTTAGGATTTGTGTGCAAGTGTAGTGTATGAGTGTAGTGTGTGTGTAAGTCAGCCCTTCACCAGACCAGGCCACCCAGGGCAGTCCTAAGGCCAAAGAGTCCTATAGGAACCCATCCTTTAAACTTCCACATTTGATTTCAACCCTCTAGGTGATTAGGGGTCTATAGTCAAGTTTGTGGAGTTTGCAGGGAGTTAAGAAGTGGTTTGAATTTCTAAGTGGTGGATCCCAATTCTAATCCTCTAAGATAGTCAAAGGAAAAGCCTAAGGCTAGATCCTAAGTACTAAAGAGAAGAAGAGAAGACCTCATCAAAAATGAGGTCAACAAATGGACCCCCAATAGGTGTGGTGAGCTGACGGAGCACACCGCGCGTATTGGTGTTGACCGAAGCGATCAACAAAACCAACACAAACGTCCAGGTGCCAAACTTAGGACAAAGTAGAAAAATTTCCACTGGGGAGTGTCAAGTATATCTCTGAGACTGGAGATTCCTGAACTCTCGCTGGGGAAAGGGAAAGGAGGTGAATCCCAAATCACATGATCTGAGGGAATTTCGATTTAGATTTTATTTTGTTTCAGTTTAATTTTTGATGTGTGAGCTTAGATTTTAGTTTGGAGTTTCAATTTAGATTGAAGTTTTGTCAAAATTAATTTGAAGGGATTTGAACTTGAAATAAAAATTGGAATTTTGTGGTTTTAGATGTAACATCTTCAACCTCAAAAGAAAATTGAATTGATTGGATTGAATCAATACAATGAGGAGAGATCTCAGAGTAATGCGGTATTGGATGTAAAATCCTTAACCTCAAGAGTTTGATTTTGATGTACTTCATCGCAATAGGGAAAGAATCCTAAAGCAATGCAGTTTCGGATGTAAAATCCTCAACCCCAAGAATTTTGTTTTGATGTATTTCATTGCGATAGGGAAAGAATCCTAAAGCAATGCAGTTTCGGATGTAAAATCCTCAACTCCAAAAGTTTGAATTTGATGTATTTCATTGCGATAAGGAAATAATCCTAAAACAATGCAGTCTCGGATGTAAAATCCTCAACTCCAAAAGTTTGATTTTTGATGTATTTCTTTGCGATAAGGAAAGGATCCTAAAGCAATGCAGTCTCGGATATAAAATCCTCAACCCCAAGAATTTGAATTTGATGTATTTCATTGCGATAGGGAAAGAATCCTAAAGCAATGCAATCTCGGATGTAAAATCCTTAACCCAAATGTTTGAATTTGATGTATTTCATTGCAATAGGGAAAGAATCCTAAAGCAATGCAGTCTCGGATGTAAAATCCTCAACCCTAAAGTTTGAATTTGATGTATTTCATTGCAATAGGGAAAGAATCCTAAAGCATTGCAGTCTCGGATGTAAAATCCTCAACCCAAAATTTTGAATTTGATGTATTTCATTGCAATAGGGAAAGAATCCTAAAGCGATGCAGTCTCAGATGTAAAATCCTCAACCCAAAAGTTTGAATTTGATGTATTTCATTGCAATAGGGAAAGAATCCTAAAGCGATGCAGTCTCGGATGTAAAATCCTCAACCCCAAGAATTTGAATTTGATGTATTTCATTGCGATAGGGAAAGGATCCTAAAGCAATGCAGTCTCGGATGTAAAATCCTCAACCCCAAGAATTTGAATTTGAATAGTCATTGACTTTGCAAAGATTTGTAGTGTTGATTTGAAAAGTGTGGAATTTTGGTGTTTCGAGAATTTCATGAAAGTTGTAAAAGACTTTCATGAAGGAAATAGATTAGGCGGGAATATGTAGATGTTACATATCCCGTTCAAAAGAGTTGATCGGAAGTCACTGGTTTGGATTGGATATAATTCCTCGCCATCATATTCGATCCGTGTCAATGGAATCAACCACTTCCATCCCAGACAAGGGAAAGAGTAGAACGGATTGGATTCCGGATTTGGAAGATTGAATTTGAATTTGATTGAGATTTGATTTGAAATTTGGAAAGATTGGATTTGAAATTTGATTTAAAATTTGATTTGGAATCTGGAAGGATTGAATTTGAAATTTGATTTAAAATTTGATTTGAAATTTGTGTTCATTTCGTCTGTCCTTTAACGATTCAAATTTATTTTATCGTTCATTTAATGTTCATGTGAATTTGGTGTTCATCATTTTTTAGATGTTTAAGGAAAGTTTTTCTTTTATTCTCTTTTTTTTTATTTCTTTTCTGTTCTTTGTTCGAAGTTCATTTAATTTTAATGGCGTTTCCCAGTCAATTTGCACAAAAGAGGTGAAGGCCAAAAATGTGACATGGTCACTTTCATTCCAATCATGTCGAAGATACGTCATACAACTCGATCTGGAATACATCTCATACAATCCATGTAGACTCAAAAAGGACCATGTATGATCTTTGTCGATCCATCCAAAAAGGTATCTGTCAAAAATCCATGTCTGAATAATGGGGTACATGGTCAATAACATCACCTTCCATGCCATCCTTGGCAAGGATGCCGTATGGATGTACGTTGGAAGTGTGATATTTTCCATCCAACTCACAGCTCGTAAGGTCGGAAGCTCTCTAGCGCCGGGTCTGGCTGGAAGTGGTAAGGTGTCTTCCTGTCGTCCATCCTTCTGAAAGTAACTGAGATCCGCTTCACTGGTACTCCTGGTATGCAATGTTTAGCGACATCTGCTCCGTTGCCCTTCAGTATCATGACGGAACCTACCGGTAATGGTATCTTCACTGGCCCTCGGAACTCACCTGGGCCTGCTATCCGAAGGTCAGATCCGAACATGATGTTACACTCGTTCAGGAAAGAAACTGTGCAAAAAGGTCTGACAAAGTCGTGGAGATCTATGTGCGGGGGTATGCAGTCACCCTTCTTGTAAATGTTAATAACGCAGCTGTTGGGTATGCAATCTGCTGGCAGTACCCTCCATGTTATCAATCTTTTTACCATTCTCTTGATGACTAACGGCATTGGATCCACTTGGCCATGACGGAGTATCCCCGGTGGGTTCCCCTTCCCGTCTTCCGCGAAGTTGTAGCAGCATCCGCATTGTATCGTAATTCTACCTTTCCCTGGCATCCATCTCCGGGGTTCTGAGTAAGTGTTTTCTCTTAGGCGGCCTGCTCGGCCCATTCTTTTCAAATCCCGGATGCAGTCCACGATTTGTTATTGTTCGTATTCTGAGAACACGTCTGTATGTAGCTCGAGGCCTTCTAGTATATTGATCCTTCTGCCTCTGATTCTTTCGAAGTATTCAAAAGTTTTCTTTTCGACATTCTGCATTTTTTCCAGCTCGTATTCTGGAATAATCTGCAAATGGCGGGGCCTGGTGACGTATTGTGGGATATACGGCTTAATCCCTTCACGTTCTCCTACATACCTCGGCTCCTCGGGGATGATGTCCGTCGGGACATCCTCCGGGGTTGCTTCTGCAACAAGGTTATGCATTACTGGTGGTTCTATCTGGCGGCGTGGTAGCCTTCTTTCTTCTGATCTTCGTGAGATTTCCCTGGTCCCTTCTGTTATCATAGGAGCCGGCCTCCTTTCTTCCGGCACTCGGTGAACCGGCGTCCTTGAAGTATACGTATCGGCGAGCAGCAATCTGCCTCGTCGCGCCGGTCCGCCGCTAGTTTGGTTAACATCTTGCGGTTACGACGATTTTTATTTCTTCGCCGAGTCGTCGCGAGAGTAGCTCTTCGTACTTCCCGAGTTTACGTGGGCGCGGCGCCGACAAGCTCGCCTCTCGTCGTAGCGACTACGTACTTGATTCTCTTGTCTTCTTCGGTGCTTGTTTTCCTTTTCTTGCCGTCGGAGTGGTGGCTTGGGCCACCCACTTTCATTATCGTCCGACGGGCAGTTCCTCTCGGTCAACTGGGACCCAGTCACTTTCCTCGTATTGCAGGCCTGCTGGTGCGAAGTCTGAGTCAATCTCTATTATCGCTCCATCTTTCACCCTCTTTTCGTCGAGTGTAAGGCTTACGCCATTTCTAAAGTTCAGGACCAACCGCCCGTTCGACATTTCCCTGCGAAAAGACAAGGAAAAGGATCAGGGGCTGTACTAAGAACAAGAACATTAAGAAAATGTTTATTAAAGACAGTTTTTTTTATATAACCTTTTGTATTTTTAAATTTAACAGGAATGAAGCGGGATAAGATCAGGAAAGAGATTTTGATATGGAAGAGAAAACAAGGAAAACTTTATTATCATGATTTTATTTATTTTAGCACATTTTTTATTATTTTTGGGTTCGGACCCAGTCATAAGTAACTACTTCGCCCGTGCTTCTAGGGATGAATAATTCATTCCTTGGCAGTTCACTAGCTAGTAGGAGCCTCCTGAGTAGACTGCCTCAACCACAAACGGCCCTTCCCAAGTGGGTTCAAATTTTCCTCCTATCTTGCGGTGTGCAAGAATAGGTCTCTTGAGAACGAGAACTAAGTCACCAACTTTGAAGGTTCTTGGGCGGACCAGCTTGTCATGGGCTTGAACCATCTTAGCTTGGCATAGTTCTAAATCTCGTCGCGCTGCAAGTCTTTTCTCTTCCGGGCTTTCCAATTCTTCTAGTCATAATTTGGCATTCTCTTCGTCGTGATTTTGTTTGCAACTCGCAATTCCGAGGGATGGAAGCCGCACCTCCAAGGGTAACACTCGCCTCGGACTCATACACCGCAGCGTAAGGTGTAGCTTGAGTAGGAGTTCGAAGGTTGTCCGTAGGCCCATAAGGCTTCTAATAATTTCTCGTGCCAATTTCTCTTATTATCGTCCAAGGTTTTCTTTAAGATTTGAACGAGAGTTTTATTAAAAGCCTCAGCTGTGCCGTTTGCTCTTGGGTAGTAAATTGTTGAATATCACCGGTCGATTCCGTGTCTCCCGACAAAATTGTTGATTTGCGTGCTTCGAATGCTGACCCATTATCTGAGATGATCCTGCGTGGCACTCTGAAACGGTAGACAACTTGGTTTTTGAAAAACTATAGTACGTGGTGTGCTTTCACTTCTCTAAGTGGAACTGCCTCTGCCTACTTGGAAAAGTAATCTGTAGCCGCAAGAATGAAGCGATGTCCTTTTGAAGATGGTGGTTCTATTGGACCCACTATATCTGTGCCCCAACATTCAAATGGCCACGAAGCAATTGTCGGATATAACACATTTGGAGGTTGGTGTAGAACCACTCCGTGCACTTGACATTGGTGACAGCTCTTGGCGATTTTCATGCAGTCGGTCGTCATCGAGGGCCAGTAGTACCCTAGTCTTTTAATTTTCATTTTCATCTTCGGACCCGATCGGTGAGCACCACAGAGTCCCGAATGCACCTCTTTAACAATTTCACGGGCCTCGGACCCGCTTAGGCACCTTAGCCACATTCGATCGAAAGACCTTCGTATAATGTGTTGTTTACTAATGCGTAAGACAGAGTTCTTTTCTTGATCCGATGGGCTAGTGACCTATCGTCCGGTAGTTTTCCTGTTTGCGTGTAGTCTATTAATGGCCGTCGCCAATCTTCCGTGTTTTCCGTCACCGTTGCAACCGATTCTTCTTCTTTTTCGATTTGTGTATTGTGTCTATGTCGAGCTGTGATAGGACCTGACGTCCGTGAACTGACACTTCCACCGATTCATCCTGCAAGCAGGCAAATTCTTTTGCGAGGCGAGCTAACGCATCTGCTAAAGCATTTTCTTTTCTGGGAATTTTATAGATTGTCACATTTGGAATCTGTTCCAACAACTGTATGGCATACTGGAAGTATTGCTCGAGTCTTGGTTTTAAAATTCTATACTGTCGGGCGATCTGTTGAATGATCAACTGCGAATCCCCATAGATGTTGATGTCTATTATCCCCATTTGAATAGTTAATTCCAGTCCTGTTATGAGGGCTTCGTATTCTACTTCGTTGTTTGTACACGGTTCTGTCAAGTGGTAGGAGTATCTTAACATCCCCCGCTCCGGTGTTATAAATATTAATCCGATTCATGCCTTACCGGGCACTATCACTTGCGATTCTTCGTCTTTGTGCGCTGAAGATGCTCCGTCGAAATATAATTCCCAACGTCGATCATCAGGGTCTTCTAGGCTCATTATTTGTTCATCTGGCAAGTCATCATTGAGAGGAGATTCCGCCGCAAAGGGTGTGCTGCGAGGAAGTCTGCTAGGACTTGTCCCTTTACGGCACGAAGAGGCACGAAAGTTATATCGAATTGCAATAATGTCATCGACCATCTGGCAAGTCTGTCGGAAAGCGTTGGACGGGTCATCAAGTATTGCAATTGATTAAATTTCGAGATCAGGTTGACCTTATGAGAAAGCATGTAGTGCCTGAGCTTTTGAGCGGCGAAGATCGTGGCCAAACAATGCTTTTCAATTGCGAGGTACCTTATTTCCGTCGGAAGTAAACGACGACTTAGGTAGTAAAGAGAATTTTCTTTACCCTCATCATCGACCCTGGCTAACGAGGCTCCGAGAGATTCGTCTAAAGCCGCGGTATAAAGTATCGCCGGTCTACCCGAGATCGAGGCTCGCTAAGACAGGAGGTATCATTAAATATTGCTTAATGTCCTCAAAGGCCTTCTGGAATTTCTCTTCCCAAATAAATTTGGAGTCCTTTTTAACTAGTGCCGAGAAAGGCTGACACCTACCTGACAAGTTTGAGATAAAGCGTCGAAGATATGCCAGCTTCCCTTGAAAAGATCGTAGTTGTTTTAAGGTTTTGGGAGGCGGCATTTCTAAGATAGCTTTAATCTTTTCCGGGTCGATTTCAATTCCAAGATGTCGTACAAAGAATCCTAAGAATTTTCCGGAGGTGACGCCGAAGGCGCATTTTAAGGGATTCATCTTAAGGTTAAATTGTCTTAATCGTTCGAAAACAATTCTCAAATCATACAGGTGGTTTTGCTTTACTTTGCTTTTGATGAGCATATTGTCCACGTAGCATTCGACTTGATTGTGGATGAGATCATCAAAAATTCTTTTCATCGCCCTCTGGTATGTTGCTCCTGCGTTCTTCAGTCCGAATGGCATCACTGTGTAGCAATATACTCCGATCGGTGTTCTGAATGCTGTAAGCTTTTCATCTTCTGGAGCCATTTTTATCTGGTTGTATCCTGAAGATCCATCCATGAATGAGAATATCTCATGTGTCGAAGCGATGTCAATCATTAGTTCTGGGATCGGTAGAGGGAATTCATCCTTTGGACATGCCTTGTTTAAATCTCTGAAATCCACACAAATTCTGATCTGACCATTCTTCTTTCTGACTGGCACCACATTGGCTAACCAAGTCGGGTATCGTTCTTCACGGAAAAATTTAGCGTCAATTAGCTTTTTAACTTCGGTTATGACTTGTTGTTCGATTTCTAGACGCATTATTCGGGACCTCGTCCGACCGGGACGAGCGGGATCCACTCCTAGCTTATGGACCGCGACCTCTGGAGCTAAACCTAGCATCTCATCGTAGTTCCAAGCAAAACAGTCTTTAAATTCCATTAATAACTTGATTATTTCTTCGAAGTCTTCTTTATTGAGTAAGGAGCTAACAAAGGTAGGTCTAGGCTCTTTGCTAGTACCTAAGTTAACTTCCGTTAACTCATCTATTGTAGATTTAATCTCTTCTTCGAATTCTGGTGGAGCGTCTCCAATTTGTAAATCTTCAAATTCTTCTGTAGTTTCCATGCAGTTTTCATTAGACTCGCAAGTGACAACCAAGAAAAATTCGCATCGTCAACCGATCCTACCGTGCCGAATCCGAGACCATGCTTTGAATCGGGTGGACGACCGGAGTTATTCCATAATTTTTCAAAATGTTGTGATTGACCTTTTGTCCATTGTCGAGGTAGGAAACCACGCTGAATTAAATTTTGAACACAGGGAGAGTACCACTCAAAAGGTAATTCCATTAATTCTGATGAAGTGACATCTTCAAATTGTACATTATTTTCAGTTTTGGAGGAAGGAGCACCATGGTAGAATTTGATGGGCTTTGCACCGCCGCTATGTACCTCTTTGACCACCATACCCTTGATCTTATTAGAATGGATCGGGGTCAGGGTCATAGTATGTACATAGTGATTAATCTTTTCGTACATTGATTTATATTCTTCATTCTTTTCATCTTCGAGAGAGATCTTGAATTGCGGCTTCTTCCAACTTATTGTCGCTGCTTCCTGCTTGATCTCTTTTTCTTCTTCAGAACTGTCTTCCCAATCAACATTGATGGTCGGTTTCCTCTGTCCAACTGTCCTAACATCTCCGCCACGACCTCGTCCCCGGCCTCGACCTCGGATGCGAGTTGTGGAGAAACCTTCACCATCTCGCCGTAAGGGAGTGGTGAGTGACTGTTGGACTAGAACTTCAGATTCTTCGTTGTCCCGAACTCTCTTTGCTTTATTCGTTATGATATCTCTGGAGAAGATTGTTTTCTTCGGAGGTGCATAATAAGCTGCATCTTCATGGATTCCAATTTCATGTACGGAGAATGGTTGCAAGTCACCTTTGATGCACTGTTCCCCTCCATCGTAGTATTTGATGCACTGATGTAGAGATGATGGTACCATCCTCGTTTTCATGTATCCATGGTCGGCCCAAGAGAGCGTTGAACGACGTTTCGAATCAATTATGTGAAATTTTGCGGTTGTCTTTGCTAAGTCACTCGTCTTCATTAGTAGTGTTATTGATCCGAGGGCTCTTTCTCCTTTCTCGGTCGAATCCTCTTAATAACATTTTGTCGGCTTCGAGCTCGCGAGCATCAATTTCCAAATATGCTAGTGTTCGAAGACTCATTATATTGATTGATGCTTCATGGATCCACCAATACTCTGGAGAGTGTAAACTTTCCAATTGTAACCGAAATGTACAACGGTCGGTTGTGGTCTGCTTTCCCAAGTAATAGGTCATTGTCCGTGAAGGTAACACCTCGTCGTTCCTTTAACGAGCAAACCTCATCTAAGGAATCTCCGGCCATTCGAGCTAAGCAAATTTCCGGATCAAGTAAGGCCTCGATCGAGCTTCTCTCATCTCCTTTGATAAGATGAGAGCGTCGTAGATGCTCGGCTTGCCGGTAGTTTCCTATGATGGGCTAGCACGTTGTAGTCCACTTTATTTTCATGTGTCTCGGCTTCTTCTCGAATGGGTATTTCTTCTGCCGGGGTTGGTTCTTCCTGAACAACCACCTGCTTTCCTTTGTCCTTTGGACACATTCTCGGAGGTAGAACTCTTCCACTTCTTAAGTTAACTTCTATAATTTCTTCTGAATCTAGTGTTGAGTTTGCTGGTGTTTCTTCCTGAATCGGAATGACAGGTTCTTCCGGATTAGCTTCAGAGTCTGAAGGCTCTAACTCTATTGTGACTGGAGCTCCTCGAAACTCGCAAATAGATTCATTGCTTGTTGAACTATTGTAGCCTCCTTGATGGATGTCTTCTTCGTCATTGTGATCGTCGAGATTGTGTATGATTTGAGAATTGTCATTGGTATCGAAATTGATGTCCGGATTGTCGCTAGTTACGTAATCGTTAGAAACAGTCAAAACGTAGCCAACGCCATAACCCTTATCATTATAAGATCCCACCGGAGTGAGCAGATAATCATACAGAGTCAGAGGTTCGAGGGATTTCTCCCCCGAATCCGAAACAACTATCCTAGGATAAGCAGCCCCTAGCCTAGCCATAGAAGCCTCGGTCTTCTCTTCTTCATCAATTTTCTTCTTCTCTTCAGTCGTCTCCTGTTGAGGTGGTTCTTCTATTGCAAGTGATAGTGCCGACTAGACAAGTTTCGAACTCTGAATTGAGGCTCGCACCGAAGCGGTTTGGATGTGATCCAAAATCTTTTTCGAAGACCTTGTCCAAGCGGTAGTCCATCCATCGTCAGTCGCATAGGGATCTATCGGAACAATGAGATCAGTCGAGACAACATTGACAGAACCTCCTTTCTGGGGTTCCTTCATGTACTCCTTCGGGATTGTTATATTCCCATTCCGAAGATTGTCGTTGAGCCAACTTTTGAAGGTAATGCAATCTTCTATCTTGTGCCCAAGCATCCGGTGGTAAGGGAAAAAGTTGGGATCACCTTTCTTGTTGACTTCTTCCGGTCTCTTAGGCTCGGCGACTGGAAATCCGGAGTTTTCATCGACTACGGAACATTTTCGGCATCGCCTCATTCTTGAATGGATATTCCCCGCTCGAAGCTCCCTTAACGTACGTCGCGGACGAGGCGGTTGTTCATACCGTTGGGATGACCGATAGCCGGGTCGAGGTTGTTGATAATCTCGTTGAGGTTCGTCGCGGCCGCTCGGACGATATTTGTATCGGTTGCTTGTCGTTGTCGACTGCTGCAACAATCCCATATTTCTTTTCAAAAGTCTTCACAGGCTTTTGCTTGTCTGTCTTGTCGGCGAAACTTAATTGCTTCGCCTCCTCTTGCAAGGTTCCGGCCTTGCTTAACAACTTCTCGAAAGTCTTAATAGTAAATCCCTTGAGGAGAAATGCTATCGGGTCGTGAATGCTCTTAAGTAAGATGCCGACTGCATGCTGTTCTTGTAGTTGTGGTTCACACTTCATACTTAGGTTCCTCCATCGAAGTATGTAAGCCACCAAAGTTTCGTTCGGCTTCTGCTTCTCTACCACTAAATCACCTATAGTGATGTGGTGCTGAGCTCCGGCAAATCACTTGATGAAGAGGTTCTCTAGTTCTGAGAACGTCTTCACCGAACCATTCGGTAATTCTCCATACGAATCAAAGGCGATCCCTGACAGGCTGCTGACGAATTGTCGGAAGAGTAATGCATCGCTTCCGCCGGCATTGCAACAACTGGCACGAAAGTGTGCAACATGCCGTCGAGGGTTCCCGGCTCCATCAAAGGTCTCGAACGAGAGGTGGTACGAAGCCTTTGGGTATCGGACGGCGTCGAATTCTTCGTGGTAAGGTCTACCCGTCCAAATGGATGTCCCGCTCTTTGATTGTGCTAAGGCATCTCGCACCTGTTGTTCCACCAAGCTCTTGATATCCTTTTCTGGAATCATGCTTTGTGTTGTATCTTTCTTTAGCTGATCATCCCCGTTGACGGATGTAATCTCCTTTCCTCCGTCTACAATGTGAATGACCTCTGGGGGTGTCTCTCTTGGGGTTGCACTCGACTTTGGAGAGTGGCTAGGGCTACAACCATCTCTTCCATCCTCTTCACCATTTGGGCGATCGTATTGTCTTTCTCTTGAAGCTGCCTCCTCATTACTTCCAGCTCCTCTCTTTCTGCGGCTGCAGGAGCACCTTGTGAAGCTGACGAAGCTCGTGTTTCGACCATGTTAATTTCTGCATACTCGTCATCCATGAATTCTGACGAATCGATCTCATCTCCGAATTTCTCTTCTCTTTCCTTTGCTAATCGTCGAATATCAGTCCTCAACTTTTCCATAGCGTCCTCTAGCGGTCCTTTCTGTGCATCCTTGCAGTTGTCGGGTGATGGCTGTCGGGTTGCCTTCTCATGAGTCCCCTTTACTGTAGTAGCACTTTCTTTGGATTCAAGTCTCCTGACAAGACTTTCCTTCTCGGGCTGTTGTTTCAATCTTAACTGTCCAGTAGTGGGACGCCATACCATCCTTCGAGCAGCAGAAGGTCTAGGACTAGATGGTCTGTCAGCCAAATGCTGGAAGGTGGTATCCTCCCTAATTTGTAACCCTGAAACAACGACAGGCAGACAAGCCTTCATCCTTTTATTTGGTTTTTCTGTAACGATGGCGGGTTCTACTCATGGCCCAAGATGGGATTTGACTGGCACCCGCCCTATCCTTCTTAGAATCTCCGATACGGGGCATTTCTCTTTCTTTGCAAACTTCTCAATCACAGTCTGTAGTCGGGCAAATGGTGTGATCCTAGCCCTTTTCTTTCTGATGTCGCTGTAGTATGCGGGTCGAGGTAATGTAGAAACAATCCTGTGGACATTTTCCTCGTCAGCTGCGGCGGAAAGGGGATGAAATCTACTTTCTTCCAAAAGGGGTGTATCTTCAGGCAATGGTATGTATTCAGGTAGTGGTGTGTACTCAGGGATTTCTTCTAAGAAAGCGACTTCAGTAGCTCTGGCCTTCCTGGCAATCTTCCTACTCCTGTTCCTTCTTTGGGTCCATGTTAGTGATGGAATTCTCGAGCCGGACCCAATTTCAAAAACGAAGGTCTCATAGAAGGTCCGTACCCTCCACGGTAACAGGTTCACCATAGTTCCGGATTTCCTTCCCCTTTAATTCTGGCAGATGCTCGGGGTAGGTGCAGTAGACAACTAGACCAGTGGGGGTAGCAACAACAGATCCTCCCGTGGACAGCAAGATTCTCTCGCTGAATCTTTTGCAGGGGAGGAAACTCTCGAGTCGACCTAAGGTCGAACTCGATCAGCGGCTTCTCGCTTCGGATACTTTGTTTGTCGACGTGAAAAGGGAAACATCGGTGATCTTGACATTCGTGTTCTCGAATCCTTGTCCAAACCGGATGATCCCATTGTCTGGCAGCTTCATCCTTGTAAACAGCGAAGTCCAGTCCATCGGTGAAGGAGAAAATCAGCTTTGGGGCTTCCATTTCCGCAGGGTAGATTCTGATTGTCGATCCCAAGTTATGCTTCTTCTCATCAGACGAAAAGAAAGGAATCGAAAAGAGTCCGAACACATTCTTGTTCATGTATTTATAAGAAGGAGTTATTTGTTAAAAGAGTCATTCATTAGAGGGTTTGCTTATTTAGAACGGAATGTTCAAAGGTGTAGAAAAGGTAATGAATCTGATTCAGATTTTGAAGAGAAAAGAAAGCCTTATGTAAGACTTCTCGACTCGAAGGATCACTCCTAAACTAACACCTATTGGGGGTCCACCCCACCTCGTAAATCGAGGTAAAGGATCTCGGAACCTCTCTGTTTAGGGGTGTCTAAACAAGTGGCTCCTAAATCCAAGATAATGTCGGCTATACTCGTTCAAGGTAGAAATGAACATAGTATTCCAATCGGAAAGAATGGTAGTTTGATCCACAAGGGACATGGATACACTACCAATTTTTGAAAGCAGAATTGTCTGATTAAAATGGAGAGAGGAATTTCTCCCCAGCGGAGTCGCCAGAAGTTGTACGGCTTATTTTTAGGTCGTGTGTTTTATTTTGAAAAGGGGTCGCCTGCAGAAATTGTCGGCGAATTTTTAATTTGATTTAAATAAATAATTTGAAAAGTAGTGTTTGATTTTAAAAATAATTTTTTAAATTTGAAGATTTTTAAGATATGAAATCAAACTGATCTCACACCCCAAATAGTTTATATAATGAGCACCATACCACAAACCGTGTATCTATCCCGAAGAATAGGCATACTGCTTGACGATGGGGCTCGATTAAATAAACCAGAAGATTTGTGACATCCGTTTGGTCTGCGAACCAATTTTATAAGCCGACAAGTTCCCCTGCTTAATATGAAAGCATTAAACAGGGTTTATATTACCTCGGGTTCTTTAAAATTCCCTATAAGGGCAAGCCCCTATAGTTAATTACATCTTAAGTGACAGGATTCACCTAAGAAAACTCTCGATAATAATCAATAATCTGCTCTCAAGAATTTCAAAGTTTAAGTTTTCAAGGGATTGAATTTTGGAATTTCAATAGGGAATGGATCAAATTTGGAAGATTTTATTTTGGGAATTCAAAGGAAGAAAGGTAGGAGAAATCACAGATTCGAAGCGAACTTCGGTAATTTCCCAACTATCCTATTGTTTGGCTTAAATTTAGGAAAGTCCTAATGTTTATTTAATGTTTTGATTTTGCCAATTTTAATTAATTAGGACTTATATTTGTATGGTAAAATCATACAAGTAGCCTTCGAAGATGTGAGGGTTTATGTCGTATCGGACGACTACCTCGGAATCCTAAGACCGGTTAGGGCTTAATTTGCAATGCAAATGCCTAACAAAAGGTCGAGGATTTATGTCGCACTGTGTAAACTACCTCGAAGTCCTATGGCTTTGTTGTTTAATTCTAGGAATGTTTAGCTGATGTAGAGTTGTTTTGCTGACGAAGATGGCCGTGCTGCCCACCGTGCTCCAAGCTCCTTGTTGTTGCAGAGGTTTAGTTTTAGAAATCATAAGTCAGGAGATGAGAAAGGTGTTTTGGTTTAGAGAAGTCTTAATTTCCAAGTGTTTTTTTTATGTTTTATTTAAAACAAATCTTAAAGTCGATTATAACAACACCGGTTAAGATCCCACGTGCTCCATCCTTCCGGCATCGTTATTTTTATCGGATTCACTTAGTCCAGATGAATTTGCTAAACTCAACCGAATGAGTTCCACACTTTCATTTAGACCGCTGGAAATCCCGTTAAGCAACACGTAGGTTACATCATCCGACGTATTCCCGATCATCCAACAGTAACGTTTTAATTTAGTTGTAATTGCAGTTTTGTGTTCCGTTTGTGATTAAATTTTGAGTTGTTTTATATTTTGAAATGTTGTGGCGGTGAATTTTATCTTGCAATGACTTTTAATTTAGTTTTCGTTTCAGCTTTGTGGACTATCCTAAAGGTGTGGGTTTTCATGCAACAGCTTGTTTATCATGCAAGAAAAGTAAGTGTGATGCGATTAAATAAATTGCAATAAGGTAAATTGCAATAAAATAAAAGCGTACCCTGAGGGTCTTCCCGTCATCCCAAGCCGCACTTAAAACACAATTAGAATATTTAAGCAAGTTCCTATGTAAAGCTAAGGGAAGGGTTATGGTTTTCTACCAAATTCCTAATCCTATACGCTAGTCATTTCCTATGACGTCTAGGTTCTTGTGTTTCGTTCGAAGACGATTTTCTTCATCAAAGAACAATTAAGTTCAATTGTTCTTATAAGTATCCTATCATATCGAGAAAGTGCTTAAGAAGAATCTTAAACATCTTTTCAATACTCGCTAGGATTGTTTTAAGTCCAAATGAATTTAATTGATCGTGTGAAGTAATCGTCCGAGGATTCAAGTTTTGTTATTATCTTGCTCAGTGAACTAGGACATTTAAATATCCTATAGGTGAAGTAACATTTCATTTAACGTTCTATTTAGGAGTTATGGCAACCAAAGCTTTCAAGGGCAAATTGGTGTTCAAATGATTTAATTTAAGTTAATGGGTTTAAATTTCGAATAGTGTTCAAGTTACTTCATTTTGAATTTCTTTAAATTCTTTATGTCTTATGTGATGTTATTTAATTCAATTTAGTCTAATTTTAATGTAATTTAATTTGGTTTAGTTTTAATTTTAATTTAATTTTAATTTTTAATTTTAATTTTAATTTTAATTTTAATTTAATTTTATTTTAATTTGATTTTTTATTTATTTTTTTTAATTTAATTTAATTTAATTTAATTTAATTTAATATGTTTTAATTTAATTTAATTTAATTTAATTTAATTTAACCATTATTTTGATTTAATTTTATTTAATTAATTTAATTTAACTTTAATTAAATTTAATTCAATTTAATTTAATTTATTCAATTTAATTTAATTTAATTTAATTGATTTAATTTAATTTAAATTAATTTAATTTGTTTGATTTAATTTAATCTTTAATTTAATTTTATTTTTAATTTTAATTTAATTGAAAATTTAAAGAAAAGTTTAATAATTTAACTTTTAACTTAATTTCGATGATTAAGTCCATTAATATTTTAAAATTTAAATTTGAATTATCATTTTAATTGGAAATTAAATATTATTGAGATGATTAATTTAGGGATTCTTTAAATTAAAGAACAAATCTCTTCCTAATAATATCCCTATTTAATAATTCCAACTTTATTATTCTTCCAAATTTAATCAATTCTTGAAATTTCTTTAAATCGTGACTTCACTCAATCATGCTACAATAAAGATCATGTAGGGGAGAAAATGTGATTTTTCTCGTATTTAATTTATTTATGTAATTATTTTTGGTGGAAAATAGAGAATTCCCAAGGAAAATTTAATAATATGACCAAGGGAAAGTTTCTGTCCTTAAGAAAATTATGGGACATTCTTAATGACCAGAGGACCACTTGGACCAATTTTGGTGATTTTTTGAATTACATTATTTTTATTATAACTAATTTAAGATTTGGAGTATTAATTAATTTAAAAATAAAATAAAGGTTGAAAAATTAATTTTATATTTTTCAAAAATCTCTCTGATATCAAGGAAATCAGAAAATCAATTTTTACAATTTTCTGATTTTTCTTTGACTTATTAGAATTATTTTAGTGAAAATGCTAAAAAAATACATTTTTAAATTTTAAAATTACCTTAGGGCTTTAAAATTTAATATCTCATTAAATAGACCTAAGAAAAATATGGGGTTTGTTCCTAAGTGATTAAAATTAAAAATGTGACATTTTGGTGAATTTTATTATTTTTGTGATTTTTATTATTTGTTAATTATTAAAATATTAAAATAATACCAAAAAATCAACTTTTTTAGAAAATTGAAATTTTAATTTTCTTAAATTCCTCTGATATCAGAGAGGCTCCAAAACCAATTTGGTGAATTTTTGAAAAGAATTTTGAAAGTTATGAATTTTTAAAGTTCAAATTGACTAAATGGCTTAATCAACCCATTTAGTAGGGCTAACCAAGTCCAATTGACCTCAAATTTTTATTGTGAGCTCCTCTGATCCTAAAGGTCAGTGGAGGATTTATTTCAAGTCAATTTGATGTATGGTTAACTCTAATTAATTAGGGATCTATTTTGGGTGTTTAAGCTAATTAGGGTTATTTTAAATGAATGAACTCAAAACCTATTTTTCCTAGGGTCCTCTGGTCATAAGAGACATCACCAAAATTTCCTAGAATTTATTTCACAACATGCTAATTATTGGAATTAAAATACTCAAAACAACAACATGAATTTGAAAAATCAATAACTTCTCATAGGGATGGCCTCTGACTTTGGAAAATTCAGGGAATGTTCCCAAATTCAGAGGCTTCAAAAAGCCCTATGGTCTCATGCCATGGTGAATTTCCTATTTGCATGGAGAATTAAAATAATGCAGAAGGGAAATAAATCATTAAAAATAAAATACTTAATGAAATTAAATGATTTCTTTTCCACATTATTCTCCTCTGTTCACTGAGCAAGAGGGTTTTTTTATTTTATTTTTCTGATTTTTCTACACAAAGTTATGGATTTTTGAAGTTTAGGGAATTAAATAAATCAGAAAATACCCTAATTTTCTATTTATCCACACGGCGCCGCGTCAACCTCGACAGCTCCGAACGCACACGCGTCGCCTTCTGATTAGGCGCCGCCATCCGACTCAACGCTCGAGGGGCCCGCTTTGTCGTTCCGTCTCCTGATCCGGCGCGATCCTGGCCGTCCGTCCGCACGTGTATTAAATGAACGGCATCCGTTCATCGTCCCCAAGCCTCCTAGCCCGAGAACCGTCCATCTTCTAGGCCTAAAATCTCACTCGATACTTGACCAAATTGAACGTTCTTATGCTCTATGGATTCGTCTCGAGAAGACGAACACATCCATATGGTTTATGTGGCATGAAATCGACTCAATAAAAATGGAGAATGTTCGAAGCTCGGGAAGAAGAGTGAGGCCATACCTTTGCTCGTAGAAGTGCGGCTTCGATCTAAGGGTTGTGTCACCTTCGATTGGATCCCAACAAGCTCCGCGATGAAGTCTCCCGGTCCGGTGAATTGCCTAGCTATGAAAGTGACCACAGCCCGATCACAAAGCTTGGAGGCCGGAACAACCGGGTGGCCTCGGAGATGGGGCTTTCAGCTGGGAAACTTCTCCTCTTGGTCCAAGTGAAGGTGTAGGACCAGTCAATCTGAGGATCGGCTCACCGTGGAAAAGTGTCCTGGTTTTGGGTGAAATTTCGCCTGAGAAATCGGATTATATTGGCTGGGATTAGGGCAAATCGACACCTGGGATCAACTGCTCTAAGTATGGAGTAGGGTTTGGAACAATTTTGGCAGAGTTTCGGCAAGGTTTGTGCAACTCTCCTCTCTTGGCCGTGAGGGGGTCGGGTTTAAATAGAGGTGGCTGGAGGGCCTCACGTGGATGGCCAAGGGTTGGGATCGACTGCCTCGGGCATGGGAGGAACAGCCATGGTGGCCATCGGGCATGGGGCAGCTCGAAGAAGGTGGAATTCCAATGTTCGGCTCCTCCCGAGGTCTCGGCCATGGTGTTTTCCCGCGACCCAGCGGCCGGCTTGGCAGCATGGGTCACCCTCGAGTCCAGTGGGTCGTGGCTGGAGGTTTGTGCAGTAAATTGGCCATGGACATGTGTAAAGGGTTTGATTCAAAATGGAATGGGAAAGGGCTAGTTTTGGGTCTAAATGGGTCAACCCTTGGTTTTGGGTTAAGTCCACCCTCCAAGGCCAATTTGGGCTGAAGGAAAAGTCACTTGGATCAGCTTGATTAGTGGGGTCAAGTCACAATCCAAGTACAATTAAGTTTAAGCATGGTTTAGTGGAGTCATGAAAGTGGCTAATCCCCCTTAAGAGAATATGGAAAGGGCCTCCTCCTCTTGCCATCTTGGGTATGGTGTGGTGGAAAGTAGATTCCATGGCTCTCATGGCTCCCATGTGGCTCATGCATGGCTTCATGGCTCATCTTTGGCTTCGGGAAAAAGTTAAGTCAATTTCATGGAAATGGATTTAAGAAAAAAAATTTGGTATTTTGATGGAAATTTGTATGGGGCTTAATTTGGAATGGTTTCATGATGAATTTTCAAACTTAGGGATTGATTTTAATCAAGGGTATGATGAGAAGAATTTGTCATATGGGCTTTAGCATGCAATTTGGGCTTTTGGATTTTGGTGGAGATGGGCTTTAGGAAGGTTTCATGTAAGTGGGCTTTTGGTTTAAAAAATAAATTTATGGATGGGAATTTTGTGAAGGATTGGGCCAAACAAATGTTGGGTTTAGTTCATGGATGTGTCATGAGTGATTTGAAGCAAGTTTTGAGTGATTTGAGTTTGAATTGGGTTGGATTTGGGCTTCTTTGGTGAATGGGCCAATATAGGTCAAATTGGGCTAACTTGGGCCAATGTTGGGCTAGGGTTGAAATTGATGTAAAATTAATGTTGGGAAATGTTTATGGGAGTGTTTCAAAGAGGTTCTGGCTTTGGTTGGGCTTTGATTTTGGGGTTTGGGCTTATTTGGGTTAGGTTTGGGTTTAGGTCAAAATTGGGCTTTTTGGTTTTGGGTTGAATTTAAGTGGGGTTTGGGTCTAAATGTTGGGCAAATCATGTTAGTGTTTTGTTTGTAGGGATGGTAAGGAAGGTTTAGAAAAGATTTGGGGTTAATTGGAGTTGAATTGGGTGAGTTTGGGTTAGGTTTGGGTCATGGGTCGAAATTGGGCTTTAAGGCCAAAAGTGAAATTGGATCCAAATTTCAATCAAATTGGATTTGGGTTTGGTCTAGATTGGTGTTGGGAATGTTGAATTGAAGTTTAGAATTGAATTGGACCAGAATTTGGGTCATTTGGGTAGGCTTGGTTTGACATTGGGTTCACTTTAGGTTAAAATGGGTCAAATTGGGGGTTTTGATAAAAGTGGGGTAAATTGACAAAATTGGCCCATGGTGTAGTTGAACAAAATGAAATTGGGAATATTTGGGATTTTCTGGAATTTTCTGGGAATATTCTGAATTTTTGGATTTTTGGGTCAAGAGGGGTATTTTGGGTATTTGGAGGGTAGTGGGAGGTATTTTTGGAATTTTTGGTATTTTTGGCTATGAATGATCAATTTGAGTAATGTGGGAATTTTTGGGAATAATTTTGAGGAATTTTGGGTAATTTAGGTGATTTTGCAAATTTTGGGTGGTTTCAAGGGTTTTGCGGTAAGCTGGCGAGTGTAGGGTCCCGGGGTCAAAAATCGAAAATTTGGAAAATTGAAGATTGGGTGAATATAAGTGGAATAAAATCATTTTGGTTGAGCCATGAAGCCATATCAAGCCCACATGAGCAATGAAGGGACTCATTTGAGGCATCCACTATGTTGTTCCCAATCCTCTTAGCCAAGGGCTTAAGGGTTAAGGACCATCCATGTGAATCACCTACATGAGTCAGGAGGTCAAGTTGGGTATGGGTGTGGTTTTAGGAGGTGTGTGCAAGTGTAGTGTATGAGTGTAGTGTGTGTGTAAGTCAGCCCTTCACTGCACCGTGCCACCTGTGGCAGTCCTAAGGCCAAAGAGTCCTATAGGAACCCATCCTTTAAACTTCCACATTTGATTTTAACCCTCTAGGTGATTAGGGGTCTATGGTCAAGTTTGTGGAGTTTGCAGGGAGTTAAGAAGTGGTTTGAATTTCTAAGTGGTGGGTCCCAATTCTAATCCTCTAAGATAGTCAAAGGAAAAGCCTTAGGCTAGATCCTAAGTACTAAAGAGAAGAAGAGAAGACCTCATATAAAATGAGGTCAACAATAACAAATAAATAATTTAACACTTTGATATGCAAGAGCTTCAAGGCCAAAACATGCTAGAGAACATAAATATACATGCCATCTTTCCCAAATAATATTTTCCAAACTTAGTGAATCATATGAAACACATCAAAATTTCCAAGCAATATACAACAAGTCTTGAATCGAGTGAAGCATGATAAACCTTCCAAACAATAAGCTTAATGGGTCACCTGAAGCATGCTAGACTTTTTCCAAACAATGTGTTTCAAGCTTAAGGAAACAAAGATAAAACATGCTAATTATTCCAAACAACATGTAGCAAGTTTAGAGAAACAACTAAAACATGCTAGACTTTCCAAACATTGCGAAGCAAGCTTAAAAAAACATATTAGACATATCAAACTTGCCAAATAAAATGTATATCAAGTTTAGAGGGGCATATTAATCCAAGAAAAAATACCTATTTTTATGCCTTGATTTTTATTAAATTTTAAGGATATTATGCTTTAACGAAAGGTATTTTTGTGTTTTTGGATGTTAGTGATACAAAAATGTTTAAGAAGGAGAAAAATCTGAAAAAGGAGCAAAAAGGAGCAAAAAGGAGCCAAAATAGAGCCAAAATGCAAAATTGTCAAAATTACTAGCCGGGCGCCAGAGTCCAGTGCCTAAGCGCCAGCTCGATACAGAAAACGGTTAAGTTTTTGACGATTTGTGGGCTGTTATTTTGACGGTGTGAGCAGTTATTGGACCTTCTAGAAGACTGGCAGTTGTTCAGGGTTTATAGGACATGTGATACAATGTATTTGGAAGCTTCAAAATGGTTTTAATCGCGAAGAGGTGCGATCTAAAGTGAAGAGGTGCGAAGAACTGGACGCGGTGGCCGGTGCATAGGCGTCAGACACACCTTTTAGAAGATTCATTGAATGTGGACACATTTTGAAGAGGTACCTTGAGGCAACCCTTGAAGCCTATAAGTAGGAGGGTATTCCTTCAGAGAAAAATTCCCCATCTACCCCCTATCTAGAGTCCAATCTAGAGAGAGAATTAGAGAGATCATAATAGGGCCACCTTTTTACTTTCCTTCTTAAATTAGTGAGTTTATTTTAGAGTTTGTATTTAGAGTTTGAAAGAGTTGGTGCATATGTAGTTCATTACGCTGTGGAGTCAATAGGAATCAGAAGATCAGTAGGAGAAACATCTAAGATAAGTATTTTTATTTTGATTCAAAGTTTATTTATTATGTTTTGTTATTTAATTTCAATGTGTTCTAAGTAGTTACTTTACTTTCTCCATTCAATTATGAAAAGATAAATAAGATAATACAAAATTCGTCGGAGAATTAAAAATCATATATTTTTAAAAAATTGTGATGATATTAATACCGGTTCTTAATTTACTATTTAAATTGACCATTTAAATTGTTAAAACCTGTTGAAGAGTTTTGAGACCTAGAAGGAGATGAATTCTTAACTTGTAGATATCACTTGAATCATTGGGTAGTGAAGGCCTTGTGCGGGTTATTCAAGGTGAAGTGCAAATAAATAGGAATATGTTATATATTGGGCATAGAATTGATAAGTTTTTAGAGTGACAGACTAAAATCTTATGATTTGGTTTATAGAAAAGGAAAGGGTCACTAGTAGGGCCGACCATAGCCACCCTTGGACATCTAGTAGTGTGAGCCTAGATTAACCCATTCTACTAACAATACATCCGGACCTGATCTATACGCTAGCCAATGTTCTTTGCACCTTGATCAAAGGGTAAAGAATATGAATGCTTCTATTTGGCACAATACCATAAATTTATATTCTACACAAATATTATCATTATCTTAGAAAATCTTGGATTAATTGAAAGGGAGAAAGTTGCTTTCTTATTGTTATTTACATTAATTATTTTATTTTTGCTTTATTATTGCATCCAGTAAATTAAATATATTTTATTTTTGATTATAAAAGAAATACTTTAAAATAAAAATATTTAAACATCTATAACTCTCTCCTTGTGGGAACTATACTGGGGTCTTTGTTTCAAAGCCCTATATTACTTGAAACGACACGTATACTTGCGTAGAACCCCTAGTGTGTAAAATATTTTCCATAAAATTATATTTATATACACGAGCTGCAATTATTATTTATAACATATATTTTTGAAAGAATTAATTAGTACGTTAATCTTCAGAGGACTTCGAGTCAAGTTTTTGGCATCGTTGTCAGGGACGAAGATTTTAGTACGCATGTATTTATATCAGGTCAAGTTTTTGGCACCGTTGTCGGGGATAGCAGAGGAAAACTTTTAGATTTTAAGTATTTTTATTTTATTCATTTTTCTTTATTAAAAAAACATATATATAATAATAAGATTTATTTTAATTCTTGCTAATTGACATTTTATGTGTAGTTCTGGATCTGAAAGATTATTACCTTTAGATATTGAATTAAAAAGAACCGTTAGAAGAATTAAAAAAGGAAAACAAATTCAAAAATTATAAGAAATGACTAATTTACATGACAATTTACAAAATCCAATTGAAATTAATGATCAAAATGTTTATAAACCATTAAGGGATTATGCTAACCCTACAGTTGATGAATTTCATAGTAGTATTCAAATACCCACTGTAGATGCTAATTCTTTTGAGCTTAAATCGTCTATTATTCAAATGGTTAAAAACAATCAATTTGGTGGAACACTAAATGAGGATCCAAATTTACACCTTGCTAGTTTTTTAGAACTTTGTGCTACCTTTAAATATAACAATATTTCTGATGATGCTATTAGGCTTAGACTCTTTCCTTTTTCTTTAAGAGACAAAGCAAAGATGTGCTGAACTCATTAGCAACAGGTTCTATTAAAACATGGGCTGAAATGGAACAAAAATTCCTTGCTAAATATTTTCCTACTTCTAAAACTGCTAAATTAAGAAATGATATTACTTCATTAAGTCAATTTGACGGGGAGACAATTTATGAAACCTGGGAAAGATTTAAAGAACTATTAAGAAAATATCATCATCATGCTTTACCTGATTGGTTAACAATTCAAACATTGTATAATGGATTAATTGGATCTTTAAAATCAATTAATGATGCTGTTGTTGGAGGTTCTTTAATGTCTAAATCATTTGAAGAAGCTTACACTTTAATTGAAGAAATGGCTAACAATAATTTTCAATGGCCTTTTGAAAGGATTAATCCTAAAAGAATGGAAAGTATTCATGATAATGAAGCCTTTTCTATTTTAGCTTCACAAGTAGCAGCAATGTCTAAGAAATTAGATAATTTTGCTATTAACATATCACCTAATAACTCTGCTAATTTTGAAGATTCTTAAACTATTGAAACTTTACAAGCTATTGCTAGTAAAAATAATCCTTATTCAAATTATTATAATCCTAGATGGAAAAATAATCCTAATTTTAACTGGAATGATTCACAACAATGGGGTAATAATCAATCTCATCCCAGTGGAAATTGGAATAATCAAGTTAATTCAAACTATAAATCACCTGGATTTAACAATCAACTGAAAAAGTTATCTATAGAAGAATTGATTTTACAATTAAGTAATAAATTACAAATCAAAACACTGTTATTCGTAATACTGAGAATCAAATGGGACAAATCGCTAATTTAATTAATTATAGACCCCCAATAACACTTCCTAGTAATGTTGAAATCAATCCAAAAGAAACTGGAAAAGAACATGAACATGTTAAAGCTGTACAACTTAGAAGTGGAAAAGAATTAAAAAGAAAGAATGCAGAATGAAATTGAAAATGAGATTGAGGTTGAAGAGATTGAAAATTTTAAAGAAACTCTGTCGGCATATTTTTAGGTTGAGTGTTGTATTTTTGAAAAGGGGTCACCTACAGAAATTGTTGGCGAAAATTAAATTTTAAATTTAATTTAAATATAAATATATATAATTTAGAAAGTAGTATTTGATTTTGAAAATAATTTTAAATTTGAAGATTTTAAGATATGAAATCAAACTGATCTCACATCCCGAATAGTTTATATAAAAGAGCACTACACCGCAAACCGTGTATCTATCCCGAAGAATAGACACACTGTTTGGTAATGGGGCTCGATTAAATAAACTAGAAGATTTGTGACATTCGTTTGGTCTGCGAACCAATTTTATAAGCTGACAAGTTCCCCGCTTAATACAAAGAAATTAGCGAGGTTTATATTATTCGGGTTCTTAAAATTCCCTATAAGGGCAAGCCCTCATAGCTAATTACATCTTAAGTGACGGGAATCACCTAAGAAAACTCTCGATAATAATCAGTAGTTCTGCTCTCAAGAATTTCAAAGTTTAAGCTTCCAAGGGATTGAATTTTGGTATTTCAATAGGGAATGGATCAAATTTGAAACATTCTATTTTAGGAATTCAAAGGAAGAGAGGTTGGAGAAATCACAGATTCGAAGCGAACTTTGTTAATTTCCCGACTATCCTATTGTTTGGCTTGAATTTAGGAAAGTCCTAATATTTATTTAATGTTTTGATCTTGCCAATTTTAATCAATTAGGACTTATATTCGTATGATGTGATCACACAAATAGTACGTTGACCTCATTTTTGATGAGGTCTTCTCTTCTTCTTTTTAGTACTTAGGATCTCGCCTTAGGCTTTTCCTTTGACTGTCTTAGAGGACTAGAATTGGGACCCACCACTTAGAAATTCAAACCACTTCTTAACTCCTCGCAAACTCCACAAACTCGACCGTAGACCCCTAATCACCTAGAGGGTTGAAATCAAATGTGAAAGTTTAAAGGATGAGTTCCTATAGGACTCTTTGGCCTTAAGACTACCCTGGGTGGCCTGGTCTGGTGAAGGGGCTGACTTACACACACACTATATTTATACACTACACTTTCACACGCCTCCTAAAACCACACCCATACCCAACTTGACCTCCTGACTTATGTAGGTGATTCACATGGATGGTCCTTAACCCCTAAGCCCTCGCTAAGAGGTTAGGAACAACATAGATGGATGCCTCAAATGAGTCCCTTCATGGCTCATGTGGGCTTGATATGGCTTCATGGCTCAACCAAAATGATTTTATTCCACTTATATTCACCCAATCTTCAATTTTCCAAATTTTCAATTTTTGACCCCCGGGACCCTACACCCGTTTAGTCTACCCAAAACCCTTGAAACTACCAAATTTCTCAAAAATTTCCAAATCACTGAAAATTCTCCAAAATCATTCCTAAACATTTCTCTCCACTCAAATTGACCATCCATACCCAAAAATACAAAAAATTCCAAAAATACCTCCAAATACCCTCCAAATACCCAAAATACCCCTCTTGACCCAAAAATCCAAAAATTCAGAAAATTCCCAGAAAATTCCAAAAAATCCAAAATATTCTCAATTTCATTTTGTTCAACTACACCATGGGCCAATTTTATGAATTTACCCTGCTTTTGTCAAAACCCCCAATTTGACCCATTTTAACCCAAAGTGAACCTAATGTCAAACCAAACCTACCCAATTGACCCAAATTTTGGTCCAATTCAACTCTAAACTTCAATTCAACATTCCCAACACCAATCTAGACCAAATTCAAGTCCAATTTGATTGACATTTGGATCCAATTTCACTTTTGGCCTTAAAGCCCAACTTGGACCCATGACCCAAACCTAACCCAAACTCACCCAATTCAACTCTAATTAACCCCACATATTTTCTAAATCTTCCTTAACATTCCCACAAAAAAAACACTAACATTATTTTCCCAACATTTAGACCCAAATCCTACTCAAACTCAACCCAAAGCTAAAAGGCCCAATTTTGACCTAAACCCAAACCTAACCCAAATAAGCCCAAACCCAAAAATCAAAGCCCAACCAAAGTCAAAACCTCTTTGAAACACTCCCATAAAAATTTCACAACATTAATTTTACATAAATTTCAACCCTAGCCCAACATTGGCCCAAGTTAGCCCAATTTGACCTATATTGGCCCATTCACCAAAGAAGCCCAAATTCAACCCAATTCAAACCCAAATCACTCCCAATTTGCTCCAAGTCACTCATGACACATCTATGAACCAAACCCAACAATTATTTGGCCCAAGCCTTTACCAAAATTTCATCCTAAAATCTATTTTAAAATTCAAAAAGCCCACTTCCCTTAAACCTTCCTAAAAGCCCACTTCCTTCAAATTCAAAAGCCCAAATGCATCCAAAGCCCACATGACACTTCCCCTCATCATCCATTAAATCAAAA
Organism: Papilionanthe hookeriana x Papilionanthe teres; assembly: GCA_022702705.1. Lineage (NCBI taxonomy): Eukaryota > Viridiplantae > Streptophyta > Magnoliopsida > Asparagales > Orchidaceae > Papilionanthe > Papilionanthe hookeriana x Papilionanthe teres. Next base: position 159,881,604 of record CM040421.1, on the reverse strand, counting down.
TCACCCTTAAGTTTCAAAATCATCAATTCCAAATCAAGCCCCATAACAATTTCCATTAAAATGCCAAAATCCACAAAATCCCTTTTTATGAAATTGACCCAATCTTTTCCCAAGCCACATGGAACCATGAAGCCACATGCAAGCCATGGCAAGCCATGAGGATCTCTAGGTTGTCAACTCTCCTTAAATGGCAAAAGAAGGAGGTCCTTTAAGCACCTCCTAAAAGTCATTAACCTTAAGCATGTTTCACCTTAACCCAAATTTAATCCAAATATATTTGGATACGGACTTCTCCATGCCAAGCCAGCTGATCCTTTCGACTCCCCACAACACCCAAAGCCACCTCAAGGGTGAACCAAGCCCAAAATGATGGGTTGACCTAAACCAAGCCAAAATGGCCTCTTCCCCATTCCATTCCAAGCCATCCCCTTTACACATGGCAAGGCCCAATTGCCTACACAAAACCCCAGCCCTGACCCACCTGAACTTGAGGGTGACCATTGCCTGCCGGCCAGCCGCCTGGATCGCCGGAAAACACCATGGCCGAGACCTCGGGAGGAGCCAAAAATTTCAATTCTCCCTGCCGACTTGTCTCAACCCAAATGGACAAGATAGCTCTTCTTCTCTTGCCAAGAGCAGCTGATCCCAAGCCCTAACTCTCCCTGGGAAGCCCTCCACCCTCTCCTATTTAAACACCACCCTCTCTCGGCCATAAAAGAGTGCTGAAACAAACCTTAAGGAAACTCTGCCAAAATTGCTCCAGATCGCTCTCCATACTTAGAGCAATTGATCCCTGGTGCAAATTTGCCCTAATCCCCACCAACAGAACTCAATTTCTCAGCCAAAATTCCACCCCAAACCAGGACACTTCTCCACAGTGAGCCAATCCTCAAATCGATCGGTCCTACACCTTCACCGGACCCAGAGGAGAAGTCCACCAAGAAAGCCCCCTCTCCAGGCCACCCAGCTTGCTCCAGCCTCCAAGCTTTGTGATCGGCCGTGGTCGAAATCATACCTGAGGCGATTCACCGGACTGTGAGACTTCATCCGGAGCTTGTCGGGATCCAATCGAAGGTGACACAACCCTTAGATTGAAGCCACACTTCTCCGAGCAAAGGTATGAGCTAATTCTTCATCCCGAGCTTCGGAGATTCTCCATTTTAAATGCTTTAATTTCAATGCATGATCACCGTATAGATGTGTTTGTCTCTTCAAGACGAATCCATGGAGCACAAGAACACGAAAATTCGCTAAGTATCGAGTGAGTTCTTAGTGGTTTTAGTGTGGACGGCTCTCGGGTGAGGATGCTTGGGGACGATGAACGGATGCCGTCCATTTAATACATGCACGGACGGACGGCTCAGATTAGGTCGGATCAACGGATGATACGCAGAAGGCGGGACCCGGGCTGCTGACTCAAGTGGCGGCGTCGAATGGGAGCGCGCCACGCGGCACTTCGGAGATGTTATGGTTGACGCGGTGCCGACTCGGATAAATAGAAAATTAGGGATTTTCTGATTTATTTAATTCCCTAAACTTCAAAAAATGCATAACTTTGTGTAGAAAAATCGAAAAATAAAATAAAAATACCTTCTTGCTCAGGTGAACGGAGGAGAATAATGTGGAAAAGAAATCATTTAATTTCATTAAGTATTTTATTTTTAATGATTTATTTCCCTTCGCATTGTTTTAATTCTCCTTGCATATAGGAAATTCACCATGGCATGAGACCATAGTGCTTTTGAAGCCTCTCGAATTTGGGAACATTACCCGAATTTTCCAAAGTCGAGGCCATCCCTACGAGAAGTTATTGATTTTTCAAATTCATGTTACTCGTTTTCGAGTATTTTAATTCCAATAATTAGCATGTTGTGAGATAAATTCTAGGAAAATTTGTTGATGTCTCTTATGACTCGCAGGACCATAGGAAAAATAGGTTTTGAGTTAACTCATTTAAAATAACCCTAATTGGCTTAAACACCCAAAATAGATCCCTAATTAATTAGAGCTAACCATAGATCAAATTGACTTAAAATCAATTCTCCACTGATCTTTAGGATCAGAGGAACCCACCATAAAAATTTGAAGTCAATTGGACTTGGTTAGCCCTACTAAATGGGTTGATTAAGCCATTTAACCATCTTAAACTTCAAAAATTCATAACTTTCAAAATACCTTTCAAAAATTCAACAAATTGGTTTTGGAGACTCTCTGATATTAGGGGAATTTAAGAAAATTAAAATTTCAATTTTCTAAACAAGTTGATTTTTTGTATTATTTTAATATTTTATTGATTAAAAAATAATAAAAATCATAAAAATAATAAAAATCACCGAAATGTCACATTTTGAATTTTAATCACTTAGGAACAAACCCCATATTTTTCTTAGGTCTATTTAATGAGATATTAAATTTTAAAGCCCTAAGGTAATTTAAAAATTAAAAAAAATACAATTTTTGGCATTTCCACTAAAATAATTCTAATAAATCAAGAAAAAATCAGAAAATTGTAAAAATTGATTCTCTCGATTTCCTTGATATCAGAGAGATTTTTGAAAAATATAAATTTCATTTTTCAACCTTTATTTTATTTTTAAATTAATTAATACTCCAAAACTTAAAATAATTATAATAAAAATAATATAATTCAAAAAATCACGAAAATTGGTCCAAGTGGTCCTCTGGTCATTAGGAATTTCCCATAATTTTTTTAAGGACAGAAACTTTCCCTTGGTCATATTATTAAATTTTCCTTGGAAATTCCTATTTTCCACTAAAAATAATTATATAAATAAATTAAATACAGAAAAATCACATTTTTTCCTCTCATGTCTTTATAGACATATGAGTGAAGTCACATAAAAATTTCATATTCATTTGAGCTCAATTTAGTGAGTTATGGAATTATTAAGCTTGAAGGGCAAAATGGTAATTAAAAAATTTTAACCCTTAATTAAGACTTTAGGTTTAATAAAATTAACAAGTAAAATATTTGATTTTAATATGATTTGGATGATTGAAATTTAAATAATTAAAGGGTAGAAACCCATTAAACAATTTAAAATAATTGAAATAAACCTTAATTAAATAATTGATTAAATTTGGAAGAATAATAAAATTGGAATTATTAAAATAGGGATATTATTAGGAAGAGATTTGTTCTTTAATTTAAAAATCCCTAAATTAATCATCTCAATAATATTTAATTCCTAATTAAAATGATAATTCAAATTTAAGTTTTAAAATGTTAAAAGACTTAATCATTAAATTAAATTAAAAGTTAAATTATTAAACTCTTTTAAATTTTCAATTAAAATTAAAAAAATAATAAAATTAAATTAAAGATTAAATTAAATTAAATCAAACAAATTAAATAAATTAAATTAAATTAAATCAAACAAATTAAATTAAATTAAATCAAATAAATTAAATTGAATTAAATAAATTAAATTAAATTAAATAATAATAAATAAAATAAAATAAAATAAAGTAAATTAAATTAAAACATGTTAAATTAAATTAAATTAAATTAAATTAAATTAAATTAAATTAAAAAAAATTAAATTAAAAATAAAATTAAACTAAAATTAAAATTAAAATAAAAAATTAAAATTAAAATTAAATTAAAATTAAAACTAAACCAAATTAAATTAAATTAAAGTTAAATTAAATTAAAAATGACATCACCTAAGACATAAATAAATTAAATATAAAGCAACTTGAACACTATTCCAAATTTAAACCCGATAACTAAAATTAAACTAAATCACAAATCATTGGAACACCAATTTCCCCTCGAAAACCTTTATTATCATAACTCCTAAATAGAACATTAAATGAAATGTTACTTCACTCATAGGATATTCAAATGTCCTAGTTCACTGAGCGAGATAACAAAACTTGAATCCCGGACGATTAATTCATTTATTTAATTAAATTCATTTGGACTTAAAACAATCCAAGAAATATTAAAAAGATGTTTAAGATTTGTCTTAAGCACTTCCTCGATATGATAGAATGCTTATAAGAACAATTGAACTTAATTATTCTTCGATGAAGAAAATCGTCCTCAAACCAAAACACAAGAACCTAGACGTCATAGGAAATGACTAGCTATAGGATTAGGAATTTGGTAGAAAACCATAACCCTTCCCTTAGCCTTACCTAGGAACTTGCTTAAATATTCTAATTGTGTTTTAAGTGAAGCTTGGGATGACGGGAAGACCCTCCAGGTACGCTTTTATTTTATTGCAATTTACCTTATTGCAATTTATTTAATCGCATCACACTTACTTTTTCTTGCATGACAAACAACTGTTGCATGAAAACCCACACCTTTAGGATAGTCCCTAAAACCGAAACCAAAACTAAATTAAAAGTCATTACAAGATAAAATTCACCGCCACAACATTTCAAAATATAAAACAACTCAAATTTAATCACAAACAGAACACAAAACTACAATTACAACTAAATTAAAACGTCCTGTTGGATGATCGGGAATACCTCGGATGATGTAACCTACGTGTTGCTAACGAGATTTCCCACGGTCTAAATGAAAGTGTGGAACTCATTTAGTCGATTTTAGCAAATTCATCCGGACTAAGTGAATCCGATAAAAATAACGATGCCGAAGGATGGAACCGTGGGATCTTAACCGGTGTTGTTATAATCAACTTTAAGATTTGTTTTAAATAAAATATAAAAAAAGACACTTGGAAATTAAGATTCTCTCTAAACCAAAACACTTTTCCCATCTCCTGATTTATGACTTCTAAAACTAAACCTCTGCAACAACAAGGAGCTCGGAGCATAGTGGGCAGCACGGCCATCGTCATCCGCAAAACCTGAGTCTACTCCAGCAAAACTTTCTTAGAATTAAATAACTAAGCCATAGGACTTCGAGGTAGTCTGCCTAGTGCAACATAAATCATCAACCTCTTCGTTAGGCATTTGCATAGCAAATTAAGCCCTAATCGGTCTTAGGACTTCGAGGTAGTCGTCCGATACGATATAAACCCTCACATCTTCCAGGCTATTTGTATGATTCTATCATATAAATATAAGTCCTAATTAACTAAAATTGGAAAGATCAAAACATTAAACAAACATTAGGACTTTCCTAAATCCAAGCCAAACAATAGGATAGTTGGGAAATTACCGAAGTTTGCTTCGGATCTGTGATTTCTCTTACCTTTCTTCCTTTCAATTCCCAAAACAAAAATGTTCCAAACTTGATCCATTCTCTATTGAAATTCCAAAATTCAATCCCTTGAAAACTTAAACTTTGAAATTCTTGAGAGCAGGAATTATCGATTATTATCGAGAGTTTTCTTAGGTGATTTGCGTCACTTAAGATGTAATTAACTATAGAGGCTTGCCCTTATAGGGAATTTTAAAGAACCCAGGTAATATAAACCCTGTTTAATGCTTTCATATTAAGCAGGGGAATTTGTCGGCTTATAAAATTGGTTCGCAGACCAAACGTATGTCACAAATCTTTTAGTTTATTTAATCAAGCCCTATCATCAAGCAGTATGTCTATTCTTCGGGATAGATACACGGTTTGTGATGCGTTGCTCGTTTATATAAACTATTTGGGATGTGAGATCAGTTTGATTTCATATCTTAAAATTTTCAAATTTAAAATTATTTTCAAAATCAAATACTACTTTCTAAATTATATATATATTTAAATTAAATTAAAAATATAAATTTCGCCGACAATTTCTGGCGACTCCGCTGGGGACAATTCCTCTCTCCATTTTAATCAGATGATTCTGCTTTCAAAAATCGGTAGTGTATCCATGTCCCTTGTGGATCAAGCTACCCTTCTTTCCGTTGGAACACTATGTTCATTTCTACCTTGAACAAGTGTAGCCAACATTCTCTCGGATTTAGGAGCCACTGTTTAGACACCCCTAAACAGAGAGGTTTCGAGATCCTTTTACCTCATTTCTGAAGTGGGGTGGACCCCCAATAGGTGTTAGTTTAGAGTAATCCTTCGAGTCGAGAAGTCTTGCATAAGACTTTCTCTTCCTTTCCAAGTCTGAATCGAACTCCTTACCTTCTCTACACCTTTGAACATTCCGTTCTAAATAAACAAACCCTCCAATGAATGACTCTTTTAATAAATAACTCCTTATAAATAAATGAACAAGAATGTGTTCGGACTCTTTCCAATTCCTTTCTTTTCGTCCCGATGAGAAGAAGCATAACTCGGGATCGACAATCGAATCTACCCTGTAGAAATGGAAGCCCCGAAGCTGATTTTCTCCTTCACCAATGGACTCGACTTTGCTGTTTACAAGGATGAGCTGCCCGACAATGGGATTATCCGGTTTGGACAAGGATTCGAGAACACAAATGTCAAAATCACCAATGTTTCCCTTTTCGCGCTGACAAACAAAGTATCTGAAGCTAAGAAGCCGCTGATCAAGTTCAACCTTAGGTCAACCCAAGAGTTTCCTCCCCTGCAAAAGATCCCGATCGAGAGGAGTACCGTCGTCCGCAGGAGGACCGTTGTTGCTACCCCGCCTGGTCCGGTTGTCTCCGCACCTACCCCGGCTTCGCGCCAAATTAAAGGGGAAGGAGATCCGTAACTATGGTGAACCCGCTACCGTGGAGGGTACGGACTTTCCGTGAGACCTTCCGTTTTTGAAATCGGGTCCAGACTCAAGAATTCCATCACTAACACGGACCCAAAGAAGGAACGAAGCGGGAAGATTGCCGTGAAGGCCGTAGCCGCCGAAGTTGCTTTCCCGGAGGAAATCCCGAAATCCCCGAGTACACACCACTACCTGAATACATACCATTGCCTGAAGACACACCCTTTTTGGAAGGAAGTAGATTCCATCCCCTTTCCGCCGCAGCTGACGAGGAAAATGTCCGCAGGATTATTTCTACATTACCTCAACCTGCATACTACAATGACAGTAGAAAGAAGAGGGCTAGAATTACACCATTTGCCCGACTACAGACCGTGATCGAGAAGCTAGCAGAGAAAGAGAAATGCCCGTGTCAGAGATTCTAAGGAGGATAGGGCGGGTGCCACTCAAATCCCATCTTGGGCCACGGGTAGAACCTGCCATCGTTACAGAAAAGCCAAATAAAAGGATGAAGGCTAGTCCGCCTATCGTTGTTTCAGGGTTGCAGATTAGAGAGGATACCACCTTCCAGCATTTGGCTGACAGACCATCTGGTCCTAGACCTTCTGCTGCTAGAAGGATGGTATGGCGTCCCACTACTGGACAGTTAAGGTTGAAACAGCAGCCCGAGAAGGAAAGTCTCGTCAGAAGACTTGAATCTGAAGAAAGCGCCACTGCAGTAAAGGGGACTCGTGAGAAGGGAACCCGGCAGCTATCGCACGACAACTGTGAGGATGCACAGAAAAGACCGCTAGAGGACGCTATGGAAAAGTTGAGGACTGATATTCGACGACTAGCAAAAGAAAGAGAAGAGAAATTCGGAGACGAGATTGATTCATCGGAATTCATGGACGATGAGTATGCGGAAATCAACATAGTCGAAACGCGAGCTTCGTCAGCTTCACAAGGTGCTCCTGCAGCCGCAGAAAGAGAGGAGCCAGAAGTGATGAGAAGACAGCTTCAAGAGAAAGACGATACGATCGCCCAAATGGCAAAAAGAATGGAAGAGATGGATGTAGCCCTAGTCACTCTCCAAAGTCAAGTGCAACCCCAAAGAGAGACGCCCCCAGAGGTCATTCACATTGTGGATGGAGGAAAGGAGATTACATCCGTTAACGGGGACGATCAGCTAAAGAAAGATACGACACAAAGCATGATTCCAGAAAAGGATATAAAGAGCTTGGTGGAACAGCAGGTGCGAGAAGCCTTAGCACAATCAAAGAGCGGGACATCCATTCGGATGGGTAGACCTTACCCGGAAGAATTCGACGCTGTCCAGTACCCAAAAGGCTTCGTACCACCTCTGTTCAAGACATTTGATGGAACCGGGAACCCCCGATAGCATATTGCACACTTTCGTGCCAGTTGTTGCAATGCCGGCGGGAGCGATGCATTACTCTTCCGACAATTCGTCAGCAGCCTGTCAGGGATCGCCTTTGATTGGTATGCAAAATTACCAAATGGTTCAGTGAAGACATTATCAGAACTAGAAAACCTCTTCATCAAGCGATTCGCCGGAGCTCAGCGCCACATCACTATAGGTGATTTAGTGGTAGAGAAGCAGAAGCCGAACGAAACTTTGGTGGATTACATACTTCGATGGAGGAACTTAAGCATGAAGTGTGAACCACAACTACAAGAACAATATGCAATCGGCATCTTACTTAAAAGCATTCACAGCCTGGTAGCACTTCTCCTCAAAGGATTCACTATTAAGACTTTCGAGAAGTTGTTAAGCAAGGCCGGAAGCTTGCAAGAGGAGGCGAAGCAATTAAGTTTCGCCGACAGGACAGACAAGCAAAAGCCTGTGAAGACTTTTGAAAAGAAATCCGGGATTGTTACAGCAGTCGACAAAGGCAAGCAACCGATACAAATATCGTCCGAACGGCCGCAGCAACCTCAACAAAATTATCAACAACCTCGGCCCAGCTATCAGTCATCTCCACAGTATGAACAACTGCCTCGTCCGCAACGTACATTAAGGGAGTTTCTGAGCAGGGAATATCCATTCAAAAATGAGGCAGTACCAAAAATGTTCCGTAGTTTGATGAAGACTCCAGATTTCCAGCTGCCAGAGCCTAAGAGACCGAAGAAGTTAACAAGAAAGGTGATCCCAACTTTTGCCCTTACCACCGGATGCTTGGACACAAGATAGAAGATTGCATTACCTTCAAAAGTTGGCTCAACGACAACCTTCGGAAAGGAAATATAACAATCCCGAAGGAGTACATGAAGGAACCCCAGAAAGGAGGTTCCGTCAATGTTGTTTCGACTGATATCATCGTTCCGATAGATCCCTATGCAACTAACGATGGATGGACTACCGCTTGGACGAGGTCTTCAAAAAAGATTTTAGACAGCATCCAAACTGCTTCGGTGCGAGCTTCAATTCAGAGTTCGAAACCTGTCAAGTCGGCACTATCATTTGCGATAGAAGAACCACCTCAACAGGAGACGATTGAAGAGAAGAAGAAAATCGACGAAGAAGAGAAGACCGAGACTCCTAAGGCTAGGCTAGGGGCCGCTTATCCTAGGATAGTTGCTTCCGATTCGAGGGAGAAATCCCTCGAACCCCCGACTCGTATGATTATTTCGCTCACTCCGGTGGGATCTTATAATGATAAGGGTGATGGCGTTGGCTACGTTTTGATCGTTTCTAACGATTACGTAATCGGCGACAATCCGGACATCGATTTCGATACCAATGACAATTCTCAAATCATACATAATCTCGACGATCACAATGACGAAGAAGACATCCACCAAGGAGGTTACGAGAGTTCAATAAGCAATGAATCTATCTGCGAGTTTCGAGGAGCTCCAATCACAATATAGTTAGAGCCTTCAGACTCTGAAGCTAATCAAGAAGAACCTGTCATTCCGATTTAGGAAGAAACACCAGCAAACTCAACACTAGATTCGAAGAAATTACGAAGTTAACTTATGAAGTGGAAGAGTTCTACCTCCGAGAATGGGTCCAAAGGACAAAGGAAAGCGTGTGGTTGTTCAAGAAGAACCAACCCTAGCGAAGAAATACCCATTCGAGAAGAAGCCGAAACACATGAAAATAAAGTGGACTACAACGTGCTAGCCCATCTTAGGAAACTATCAACCAAACTGAGCATCTACGACGTTCTCATCTTATCAAAGGAGATGAGAGAAGCTCTGATCAAGGTCTTACTTGATCCGGAAATTTGCTTAGCTCAAATGGCCGGAGATTCCTAAGATGAGGTTTGTTCGTTAAAGGAACAGTGAGGTGTTACCTTCACGGACAATGACCTACTGCTTGGGACAGCAGACCACAACCGACCGTTGTACATTTCGACTTACAATCGGGAAGTTTACACTCTCCGCAGTATTGGTGGATCCAGGAGCATCAATCAATATAATGAGTCTTCGAACACTAGCATACTTGGAAATTGATGCCCGCGAGCTCGAAGCCGACAAAATGTTATTAAGAGGATTCAACCAGAAAGGAGAAAGAGCCCTCGGATCAATAACACTACTAATGAAGACCGGTGACTTAGCAAAGACAACCGCAAAATTTCACATAATTGATTCAGAAACGTCGTTCAACGCTCTACTGGGCCGACCATGGATACATGAAAACAGGATGATACCATCATCTCAACATCAGTGCATCAAATACTACGATGGAGGGGAACAGTGTATCAAAGGTGACTTACAACCATTCTCTGTACATGAGATTGGAATCCATGAAGACGTAGCTTATTATGAACCACCGAAGAAAACAATCTTCTCCAGAGATACCATAACAAATGAAGCAAAGAAAGTTCGGGACAACGAAGAACCTGAAGTTCTAGTCCAACAGTCACTCACCACTCCCTTACGGTGAGATGGTGAAGGTTTCTCCACAACTCGCATCCGAGGTCGAGGCCGGGGACGAGGTCGTGGCGAGACGTTAGGACGGTTGGACAGAGGAAACCAACCATCAATGTTGATCGGGAAGACGAGTTCGAAGAAGAAAAAGAGATCAAACAAGAAGCAGCGACAATAAGTGGGAAGAAGCCGCAATTCAAGATCTCTCTCGAAGATGAGAAGAATGAAGAATACAAATCAATGTACGAGAAGATTAACCACTATGTACATACTATGACCCTGACCCCGATCCATTCTAATAAGATCGAGGGTATGGTGGTCAAAGAGGTACGTAGCGGCGTGCAAAGCCCATCAAATTCTACCGTGGTGCTTCTTCCTCCAAAACTGAAAATAATGTACAATTTGAAGATGTCACTTCATCAAAATTAATGGAATTACCTTTTGAGTGGTACTCTCCCTGTGTTCAAAATTTAATTCAGCGTGGTTTCTTACCTCGACAATGGACAAAAGGACAATCACAATATTTTGAAAAATTATGGAATAACTCCGGTCCTCCACCCAATTCAAAGCATGGTCTCGGATTCGGCACAGTAGGATCAGTTGACGATACTGAATTTTGCATGGTTGTCACTTGCGAGTCTAATGAAAACTGCATGGAAACTGCAGAAGAATTTGAAGATTTACAAATTGGAGACGCTCCACCAGAATTCGAAGAAGAGATTAAATCTACAATAGATGAGTTAACGGAAGTTGACTTAGGTACTAGCGAAGAGCCTAGACCTACCTTTGTTAGCTCCTTACTCAATAAAGAAGACTCCGAAGAAATAATCAAGTTATTAATGGAATTTAAAAACTGTTTTGCTTGGAACTATGACGAGATGCCAGGATTAGCTCCGGAGGTCGCGGTCCATAAGCTAGGAGTGGATCCTACTCGTTCCAGTCAGGCAAGGTCCCAGAAGAATGCTTCTAGAAATTGAACAACAAGTCATAGTCGAAGTTAAAAAGCTAATAGACGCTAAATTTGTCCGTGAAGAACAATACCCGACTTGGTTAGCCAATGTGGTACCAGTCAGAAAGAAGAATGGTCAGATCAGAATTTGTGTGGACTTCAGAGATTTAAATAAGGCATGTCCAAAAGATGAATTCCCTCTACCGATCCCAGAATTAATGATCGATATTGCTTTGACACATGAAATATTTTCATTCATGGATGGAACTTCAGGATACAACCAGATAAAAATGGCTCCAGAAGATGAAAAGCTTACAGCATTCAGAACGCCGATCGGAGTATATTGCTACACAAGTGATAATCATTCTGGATCGAAGAACGCAGGAGCAACATACCGTAGAGCGATGACAAGAATTTTTGATGATCTCATCCACAATCAAGTCGAATGCTACGTGGACGATGTGGTCATCAAAAGCAAAGTAAAGGACAACCACCTATATGATTTGAGAATTGTTTTCGAACGATTAAGACAATTTAACCTTAAGATGAATCCCTTAAAATGCGCCTTCGGCGTCACCTCCAGGAAATTCTTAGGATTCTTTGTCCGACATAGTGGAATTGAAATCGACCCGAAAAAGATTAAAGCTATCTTAGAAATGCCGCCTCCCAAAACCTTAAAACAACTACGATCCTTTCAAGGAAAGCTGGCATATCTTCGACGCTTTATCTCAAACTTGTCAGGTAGGTGTCAGCCTTTCTCGGCACTAGTTAAAAAGGACGTAAAATTTATTTGGGAAAAGAAATGCCAGAAGTCCTTCGAGGATATTAAGCAATATTTAATGACACCTCCTGTCTTAGCAGACTCCGGCCTCGGGTAGACCGCGATACTTTATACCGCGGCTTTAGACGACTCTCTCGGAGCCTCGTTAGCCTAGTGTCAATGATGAGGGTAAAGAAAATTCTCTTTACTATTTAAGCCGTCGTTTACTTCCGACGGAAATAAGGTATCCCGCAATTGAAAAGCATTGTTTGGCCCCGATCTTCGCCGCTCAAAAGCTCAGGCACTACATGCTTTCTCATAAGGTCAACCTGATCTCGAAATTTAATCCATTGCAATACTTGATGACCCGTCCAACGCTTTCCGGCAGACTTACCAAATGGTCAATGATATTATTGCAATTCGATATAACTTTTGTGCCTCTTCGTGCCGTAAAGGGACAAGCCTTAGCAGACTTCCTTGCAGCACACCCTTTGCCGACAGAATCTCCTCTCAATGACGATCTGCCAGATGAACAAATAATGAGCCTAGAAGACCCTGATGATCAACGTTGGGAATTATATTTCGACGGAGCATCTTCAGCACACAAAGACGAAGAGTCGCAAGTGATAGTGCCCGATAAGGCAGGAATCAGACTAATCTTTATAACACCGGAGCGGGGGATGTTAAGATACTCCTACCACTTGACGAACCGTGTACAAACAACGAGCGGAATACGAAGCCCTCATAACGAGACTCGGAATTAACTATTCAAATGGGGATAACAGACATCAACATCTACGAGGATTCACGGTTAATCATTCAACGGATCGTCGGACAAGTATAAAATTTTAAAACCAAGACTCGAGCAATACTTCCAAGTATGCCATACGGTTGTTGGAACAGATTCCGAATGTGACGATCTACAAAATTCCCGGAAAGAAAATGCTTTAGCAGATGCGTTAGCTCGCCTCGCCAAAGAATTTGCCCGCTCGCGAGATGAATCGATGGAAGTGTCGGTTCATGGACGTCGGGTCCTATCACGGACTCGACATAGACACAATACATAAATCGAAAAAGAAGAAGAATCGGTTGCAACAGTGACGAGAAAACACGGAAGATTGGCGACGGCCATTAATAGACTACATGCAAACAGGAAAACTACCGGACGATAGGTCGCTAGCCCATCGGATCAAGAAAGAACTCGTCCTACGCATCAATAAACAACACGTTATACGGAAGGTCTTTCGATCAAATGTGGCTAAGGTGCCTAAGCGGGTCCGAGGCCCATGAAATTGTTAAAGAGGTGCATTCGGGACTCGTGGTGCTCACCGGTCGGGCCCGAAGATGAAAATGAAAATTAAAAGACTAGGGTACTACCGGCCCTCGATGATGACCGATCGCATGAAAATCGCCAAGAGCTGTCACCAATGCCAAGTGCACGGAGTGGTTCTACACCAACCTCCAAATGTGTTACATCTGACAATTGCATCGTGGCCATTTGAATGTTGGGGCACAGATATAGTGGGTCCAATAGAACCACCATCTTCAAAAGGACATCGCTTCTTTCTTGTGGCTACAGATTACTTTTCCAAGTGGGCAGAGGCAGTTTCACTTAGAGAAGTGAAAGCACACCACGTGCTACAGTTTTTCAAGAACCAAGTTGTCTACCATTTTGGAGTGCCGCGCAAGATCATCTCGGATAATGGGTCGGCATTCGAAGCACGCAAATCAACAATTTTGTCGGAGACACGGAATCGATCGGCGATATTCAACAATTTACTACCCAAGAGCAAAAGGCTCGTCGAGGCTTTTAATAAAACTCTCGTTCAAATCTTAAAGAAAACCTTGGACGATAATAAGAGAAATTGGCACGAGAAGTTGTTAGAAGCCTTATGGGCCTACCGGACAACCTTCGAACTCCTACTTAAGCTACACCTTACGCTCCGGTGTATGGGTCCGAGGCAGTGTTACCTTTAGAGGTTCAGCTTCCTTCACTCAGAATTGCAGTTACAAATAAAATCACAACAGAAGAGAATGCCAAATTACGACTAGAGGAATTAGAAAGCCTGGAAGGTAAAATACTTGCAGCGCAGCAGAATTTAGAACTATAACAAGCTAAGATGGTTCAAGCCCATGACAAACTCGTCCGCCCAAGAACCTTCAAAGTTGGTGACTTAGTTCTCGTTCTCAAAAGACCTATCCTTGCACACCGCAAGATAGGAGGAAAATTTGAACCCACTTGGGAAGGGCCGTTCATGGATGAAGCAGTATACTCAGGAGGTTCCTACCAGCTAGTGAATTGCCAGGGAGAACGACATATGCTTCCGATCAACGGACGATACTTGAAAAAGTATTATGCTACCTGATGTTTCGAAGGAATGAATTCTTCATCCTTAGAAGCACGGGCGAAGTAATTACTTACGACTGGGTCCGAACCCAAAAATAATAAAAAATGTGCTAAGATAAATAAAATCATGATAATAAAGTTTTCCTTGTTTTCTTTTCCAAATCAAGATCTCTTTCCTGATCTTATCCCATTTCATTCCTGTTAAATTTAAAAATACAAAAAAAATAATATAATAAAAAAATGTCTTTAATAAACATTTTCTTAATGTTCTTGTTCTTCGTACGACCTCTCGATCCTTTTCCTTGTCTTTTCGCAGGGAAATGTCGAACGGGCGGTTGGTCCCGAACTTTAGAAATGGCGTAAGCCTTGCACTCGATGAAAAGAGGGCGAAAAATGGAGCGATAATCGAGATTGACTCGGACTTCGCACCGACGGAGCCTACGGTACGAGGAAAGTGACCGGGTCCCGGTTGACCGAGAAGAACGCGCCGAGCGGACGGTGATGAAAGTGGGTGGCCCAAGCCACCAATCCAGAGAAGAAGAAAAGAAAGGCAAACACTAGAGAAGAGAAGAAAATGAAGTCGGTAGTCGCTACAGCAGAGGGCAGGCTTGTCAGCGCCGTGCCCACAGAGATTCAGGAAGTTCGAAGAGCTACTCTCACAGCAACGCAACGAAGAAATAAGAATCACCGTATCCGTAAGATGTTAACCAAACTAGCAGCGGACCAGCTCGACGAGGCAGTTGCCACTGCCAGTACATACACTTCAAGGACACCGGTTCACCAGGAACCTGAAGAAAGGAGGCCAGCTCCTAGGATAACAGAAAGAACCAGGGAAATCTCACGGAGATCAGGAGAAAGAAGGCTACCACATCACCAGATAGAACCACCAATAATGCATGACCTTGTTGCAGAAGCAACCCAAGAGGATATCCCGAAGGACATCATCCCCGAGGAGCCGAGGTATGCAGGAGAACGTAAAGGGATTAAGCCGTATATCCCACAATATGTCACCAGGCCCCGCCATTTGCAGATTATTCCAGAATACGAGCTGGAAAGAATGCAGAATGTCGAAAAGAAAACCTTTGAATACTTCGAGAGAATCAGAGGCAGAAGGATCAATATACTAGAAGGCCTCGAGCTACATACAGATGTATTCTCAGAATATGAACAACAACAAATCGTGGATTGCATCCGGGATTTGAAAGAATGGGCCGAGCGAGCCGCCTGAGAGAAAACACCTACTCAGAACCCCAGAGATGGATGTCAGGGAAAGGAAGAATTACAATACAATGTGGATGCTGTTACAACTTTGCGGAAGACAGGAAGGGAAACCCTCCGGGAATACTCCGTCACGGCCAAGTGGATCCAATGCCATTAGTCATAAAGAGAATGGTAAAGAGGTTGATAACATGGAGGGTACTGCCAGCAGATTGCATACCTAATAGCTGCATTATTAACATTTACAAGCGGGGTGATCGCATACCCCCGCACATAGATCACCACGACTTTGTCGGACCCTTCGCACGCTCTCTTTCCCGAATGAATGTAACATCATGTTCGGATCCGACCTCCGGATAAGCGAGCCCAGTGTGAGTTCCGAGGGCCGGTGAAGATACCATTACCGGTAGGTTCCGTCATGATACCGAAGGGCAACGGAGCGGATGTCGCTAAACATTGCATACCGGGAGTACCGATGAAGCGGATCTCGGTTACTTTCGGAAGGATGGACGACGGGAAGACACCTTACTATTTCCGACCAGACCCGGAGCTAGAGAGCCTCCGGCCTTACGAGCTATGAGCTACATGGAAAATATCACACCTCCAATGTACATTCATACGGCATCCTTGCCGAGGATGGCTTGGAAGGTGATGTTATTGACCATGTACCCCACTATTCGGACATGGATTTTTTACAGATGCTTCTTTGGATGGATCGACGAAGATCATACATAGTCCGTTTTGAGTCTACATGGATTGTATGAGATGTATTCCAGATCGAGTTGTATGATGTATCTTCGACATGATTGGAATGAAAGTGACCAAGTCACATTTTTTGGCCTTCACCTCTTTTGTGCAAATTGACTGGGAAACGCCATTAAAGTTAAATGAACTTCGAACAAAGAACAGAAAAGAAATAAAAAAAGAGAATAAAAGAAAACTTTCCTTAAAAATCTAAAAATGACGAACACCAAATTCACATGAACATTAAAGTCACGATAAAATAAAATTTGAATCGTTAAAGGACAAACAAAATGAACATAGATTCCAAATCCAATCTCAATCAAATTCAAATTCAATCTTCTAGATCTCAAATCAAATCTCAATCAAAAATTCAAATTCATTCTCCTAAATCTGAAATCCAATCCTTTCTACTCTTTCCCTTGTCTGGGATGGAAGCGGTTGATTCCATTGACACGGATCGAATCTGATGGCGGGGAATTATATCCAATCCAAACCAGTGACTTCCGATCAACTCTTTTGAACGGGGTATGTAACATCTACATATTCCCTCCTAGTCTATTTCCTTCCATGAAAGTCTTTTACAACTTTCATGAAATTCTCGAAACACCAAAATTCCACACTTTTCAAATCAACACTACGAATCTTTGCAAAGTCAATAAATACATGAAATCAAACTTTTGGGGTCGAGGATTTTACATCCGAGACTGCATTGCTTTAGGATCCTTTCCCTATCGCAATGAAATACATCGAAATAAAACTTTTGGGGTCAAGGATTTTACATCTGAGACTGCATTGCTTTAGGATCCTTTCCCTATCACAATGAAATACATCGAAATTAAACTTTAGGGTTGAGGATTTTACATCCGAGACTGCATTGCTTTAGGATCCTTTCCCTATCGCAATGAAATACATCGAAATTAAACTTTTGGGGTTGAGGATTTTACATCCGAGACTGCATTGCTTTAGGATCCTTTCCCTATCGCAATGAAATACATCAAAATTGAAATTCTTGGGGTTGAGGATTTTACATCCGAAACTGCATTGCTTTAGGATCCTTTCCCTATCGCAATGAAATACATCAAAATCAAAATTTTGGGGTCGAGGATTTTACATCCGAGACTGCATTGCTTTAGGATCCTTTCCCTATCGCAATGAAATACATCGAAATTAAATTCTTGGGGTTGAGGATTTTACATTAGAGACTGCATTGCTTTAGGATTCTTTCCCTATCGCAATGAAATACATCAAAATTAAACTTCTGGGGTTGAGGATTTTACATCCAAGACTGCATTGCTTTAGGATTCTTTCCCTATCGCAATGAAATACATCAAAATTAAACTTTTGGGGTTGAGGATTTTACATCCGAGACTGCATTGTTTTAGGATTCTTTCCCTATCGCAATGAAATACATCAAAATCAAACTTTTGGGGTTGAGGATTTTACATCCGAGACTGCATTGCTTTAGGATCCTTTCCCTATCGCAATGAAATACATCGAAATCAAACTTTTGGTGTTGAGGATTTTACATCCGAGACTGCATTGCTTTAGGATCCTTTCCCTATCGCAATGAAATACATCGAAATTAAACTTTTGGGGTTGAGGATTTTACATCCGAGACTGCATTGCTTTAGGATTCTTTCCCTATCGCGGTGAAATACATCAAAATTAAACTTTTGGGGTTGAGGATTTTACATCCAAGACTGCATTGCTTTAGGATTCTTTCCCTATTGCAATGAAATACATCAAAATTAAACTTTTGGGGTTGAGGATTTTACATCCGAGACTGCATTGCTTTAGGATCATTTCCCTATCGCAATGAAATACATCAAAATCAAATTCTTGGGGTTGAGGATTTTACATCCGAAACTGCATTGCTTTAGGATTCTTTCCCTATCGTAATGAAATACATCAAAACCAAATTCTTGGAGTTGAGGATTTTACTTCCGAGACTACATTGCTTTAGGATTCTTTCCCTATTGCAATGAAATACATCAAAATCAAACTCTTGAGGTTAAGGATTTTACATCCAATACCGCATTGCTCTGAGATCTCCCCTCATTGTAATGATTCAATCCAATCAATTCAATTTTCTTTTGAGGTTGAAGATGTTACATCTAAAATCATAAAATTCCAATTTTCATTTCAAATCAAATCCCTTCAAATTAATCTTAACAAAACTTCAATCTAAATTGAAACTCCAAACTAAAATCTAAACTCACACATCAAAACTTAAACTAAAACGAAATAAAATCTGAATCGAAATTCCCCCAGATCATGTGATTTGGAAGTCACCTTCTTTTCCTTTCCCCGGCGAGAGTTCAGGAATCTCCAGTTTCAGAGATATACTTGACACTTCCCAGCGGAAACTCTTTTACTTCGTCCTAAGTTGGTCACTTGGACATCTGTGTTGGTTTTGTTGATCGCTTCGGTCAACACCAATACGCGCGGTGCGCTCTGTCAGCTCACCACACCTATTGGGGGTCCATTTGTTGACCTCATTTTTGATGAGGTCTTCTCTTCTTCTTTTTAGTACTTAGGATCTAGCCTTAGGCTTTTCCTTTGACTGTCTTAGAGGACTAGAATTGGGACCCACCACTTAGAAATTCAAACCACTTCTTAACTCCTTGCAAACTCCACGAACTTGACTGTAGACCCCTAATCACCTAGAGGGTTGAAATCAAATGTGAAAGTTTAAAGGATGAGTTCTTATAGGACTCTTTGGCCTTAGGACTACCCTGGGTGGCCTGGTCTGGTGAAGGGGCTGACTTACACACACACTATATTTATACACTACACTTTCACACACCTCCTAAAACCACACCCATAACCAACTTGACCTCCTGACTTATGTAGGTGATTCACATGGATGGTCCTTAACCCCTAAGCCCTTGGCTAAGAGGGTTAGGAACAACATAGTGGATGCCTCAAATGAGTCCCTTCATGGCTCATGTGGGCTTGATATGGCTTCATGGCTCAACCAAAATGATTTTATTCCACTTATATTCACCCAATCTTCAATTTTCCAAATTTTCGATTTTGACCCCGGGACCCTACACCCGCTTAGCCTACCCAAAACCCTTGAAACTACCCAAATTTTTCAAAAATTTCCAAATCACCCAAAATTCTCCAAAATCATTCCTAAACATTTATCTCCACTCAAATTGACCATCCATACCAAAAAATACCAAATATTCCAAAAATACCTCCCAATACCCTCCAAATACCCAAAATACCCCTCTTGACCCAAAAATCCAAAAATTCAGAAAATTCCCAGAAAATTCCAGAAAATCCCAAATATTCCCAATTTAATTTTGTTCAACTACACCATGGCCAATTTTATCAATTTACACTGCTTTTGTCAAAACCCCCAAATTGACCCATTTTAACCCAAAGTGAACCCAATGTCAAACCAAACCTACCCAATTGACCCAAATTTTGGTCCAATTCAATTCTAAACTTCAATTCAACATTCCCAACACCAATCTAGACCAAATCCAAGTCCAATTTGATTGACATTTGGATCCAATTTCACTTTTGGCCTTAAAGCCCAACTTGGACCCATGACCCAAACCTAACCAAAACTCACCCAATTCAACTCTAATTAACCCCAAATCTTTTCTAAACCTTCCTTAAAATTCCCACAAACAAAACACTAACATGATTTGCCCAACATTTAGACCCAAACCCTACTCAAACTCAACCCAAAGCTAAAAGGCCCAATTTTGACCTAAACCCAAACCTAACTCAAATAAGCCCAAACCCCAAAATCAAAGCCCAACCAAAGTCAAAACCTCTTTGAAACACTCCCATAAACATTTCCCAACATTAATTTTACATCAATTTCAACCCTAGCCCAACATTGGCCCAAGTTAGCCCAATTTGACCTATATTGGCCCATTCACCAAAGAAGCCCAAATTCAACCCAATTCAAACCCAAATCACTCCCAATTTGCTCCAAGTCACTCATGACACATCTATGAACCAAAGCCAACAATTATTTGGCCCAAGCCTTTACCAAAATTTCATCCTAAAATCCATTTTAAAATTCAAAAAGCCCACTTCCCTTAAACCTTCCTAAAAGCCCACTTCCTTCAAATTCAAAAGCCCAAATGCATCCAAAGCCCTCATGACACTTCCCCTCATCATCCATTTAATCAAAATCACCCCTAAGTTTGAAAATCATCAATTCCAAATCAAGCCCCATAACAATTTCCATTAAAATGCCAAAATCCACAAAATCCCTTTTTATGAAATTGACCCAATCTTTTCCCAAGCCACATGGAACCATGAAGCCACATGCAAGCCATTGGCAAGCCATGAGGATCTCTAGGTTGTCAACTCTCCTTAAATGGAAAAAGAAGGAGGTCCTTTAAGCACCTCCTAAAAGTCATTAACCTTAAGCATGTTTCACCTTAACCAAAATTTAATCCAAATATATTTGGATAAGGACTTCTCCATGCCAAGCCAGCTGATCCTTTTGACTCCCCACAACACCCAAAACCACCTTGAAGGGTGAACCAAGCCCAAAATGATGGGTTGACCCAAACCAAGCCAAAATGGCCTCTTCCTCATTCCATTCCAAGCCATCCCCTTTACACATAGCAAGGCCCAATGGCCTACACAAAACCCCAGCCCTGACCCACCTGAACTTGAGGGTGACCATTGCCTGCCGGCCAGCCGCCTGGATCTCTGGAAAACACCATGGCCGAGACCTTGGGAGGAGCCAAAAATTTCAATTCTCCTTGTCGACTTGTCTCAACCCAAATGGACAGCATAGCTCTTCTTCTCTTGCCAAGAGCAGCTGATCCCAAGCCCTAACTCTCTCTGGGAGGCCCTCCACCCTCTCCTATTTAAACACCACCCCCTCTCGGCCATAAAAGAGTGCTGAAACAAACCTTAAGGAAACTCTGCCAAAATTGCTCCAGATCACTCTCCATACTTAGATAAATTGATCCCCGGTGCCAATTTGCCCTAATCCTCACCAACGAACTCGATTTCTCGGCCAAAATTCCACCCAAAACCGGGACACTTCTCCACGGTGAGTCGATCCTCAAATTGACTGGTCCTACACCTTCACCGGACCCGGAGGAGAAGTCCATCAGCAAAAGCCCCCTCTCCAGGCCACCCAGTTGCTCCAGCCTCCAAGCTTTGTGATCGGATGTGGTCGAAATCATACCTAGGCGATTCACCAGACCAGGAGACTTCATCTAGAGCTTGTTGGGATCCAATCGAAGGTGACACAACTCTCAGATTGAAGCCACACTTCTCTGAGCAAAGTTATGAGCTAATTCTTCATCCCAAGCTTCTGGAGATTCTCCATTTCAAATGCTTTAATTTCAATGCATGATCACCATATAGATGTGTTCGTCTCTTCAAGATGAATCCATAGAGCACAAGAACACGAAAATGCGGTAAGTATTGAGTGAGTTCTTAGGGTTTTAGTGTGGACGGCTCTCGGGTGAGGATGCTTGGGGACGATGAACGGATGCCGTCCATTTAATACACGCGCAGACGGACGGCTCAGATTAGGTCGGATCAACGGATGATCCGCGGAAGGAGGGACCCGGGCTGCTGACTCAAGTGGCGGCGTCGAATGGGAGCGCGCCACGCGGCACTTCGGAGATGTTAAGGTTGACGCGGCGCCGACTCGGATAAATTGAAAATTAGGGATTTTCTGATTTATTTAATTCCCTAAACTTCAAAAATGCATAACTTTGTGTAGAAAAATCAGAAAAATAAAATAAAAATACCCTCTTGCTTAGTGAACAGAGGAAAATAATGTGGAAAAGAAATCATTTAATTTCATCAAGTATTTTATTTTTAATGATTTATTTCCCTTCTGCATTGTTTTAATTCTCCATGCATATAGGAAATTCACCATGGCATGAGACCATAGGGCTTTTGAAGCCTCTGAATTTGGGAACATTCCCTGAATTTTCCAAAGTCAGAGGCCATCACTATGAGAAGTTATTGATTTTTCAAATTCATGTTATTGTTTCGAGTATTTTAATTCCAATAATTAGCATGTTGTGAGATAAATTCTAGGAAAATTTGGTGATGTCTCATATGACCAGAGGACCCTAGGAAAAATAGGTTTTGAGTTAACTCATTTAAAATAACCCTAATTGGCTTAAACACCCAAAATAGATCCCTAATTAATTAGAGCTAACCATAGATCAAATTGACTTGAAATCAATTCTCCAATGACCTTTAGGATCAGAGGAACCCACCATAAAAATTTTAAGTCAATTGGACTTGGTTTGCCCTACTAAATGGGTTGATTAAGCCATTTAACCATCTTAAACTTCAAAAATTCATAACTTTCAAAATACCTTTCAAAAATTCACCAAATTGGTTTTGGAGACTTTCTGATATTAGGGGAATTTAATAAAATTAAAATTTCAATTTTCTAAAAAAGTTGATTTTTTGTATTATTTTAATATTTTAATGATTAAAAAATAATAAAAATCATAAAAATAATAAAAATCACCAAAATGTCACATTTTGAATTTTAATCACTTAGGAACAAACCCCATATTTTTCTTAGGTCAATTTAATGAGATATTAAATTTTAAAGCCCTAACGTAATTTAAAAAATTAAAAAATACAATTTTTGGCATTTCCACTAAAATAATTCTAATAAATCAAGGAAAAATCAGAAAATTGCAAAAATTGATTCTCTAATTTCCTTGATATCAGAGAGATTTTTGAAAAATATAAATTTCATTTTTCAACCTTTATTTTATTTTTAAATTAATTAATACTCCAAAACTTAAAATAATTATAATAAAAATAATATAATTCAAAAAATCACCAAAATCTGTTCAAGTGGTCCTCTGGTTATTAGGAATGTCCCATAATTTTCTTAAGGACAGAAACTTTCCCTTGGTCATATTATTAAATTTTCTTTGGAAATTCCTATTTTAAACTAAAAATAATTATATAAATAAATTAAATACAGAAAAATCACATTTTTTTCTCTCATGTCTTTATTGACATATGAGTGAAGTGACATAAAAATTTCAAATTCATTTGAGCTCAATTTAGTGAGTTATGGAATTATTAAGCTTGAAGGGCAAAATGGTAATTAAAAAATTTTAACCCTTAATTAAGACTTTAGGTTTAATAAAATTAACAAGTAAAATATTTGATTTTAATATGATTTGGATGATTGAAATTTAAATAATTAAAGGGTAGAAACCCATTAAACAATTTAAAATAATTGAAATAAACCTTAATTAAATAATTGATTAAATTTGGAAGAATAATAAAATTGGAATTATTAAAATAGGGATATTATTAGGAAGAGATTTGTTCTTTAATTTAAAAATCCCTAAATTAATCATCTCAATAATATTTAATTCCTAATTAAAATGATAATTCAAATTTAAGTTTTAAAATGTTAAAAGACTTAATCATTAAATTAAATTAAAAGTTAAATTATTAAACTCTTTTAAATTTTCAATTAAAATTAAAAAAATAATAAAAGTAAATTAAAGATTAAATTAAATTAAATCAAACAAATTAAATAAATTAAATTAAATTAAATTAAATTAAATTAATTCAAATAAATTAAATTGAATTAAATAAATTAAATTAAATTAAATAATAATAATTAAAATAAAATAAAATAAATTAAATTAAATTAAAACATATTAAATTAAATTAAATTAAATTAAATTAAATCAAATTAAATTAAAGTAAAATAAAAATCAAATAAAATTAAAATTAAAATTAAAATTAAAATTAAAATTAAAATTAAAATTAAAATTAAAAATTAAAATTAAATTAAAATTAAAACTAAACCAAATTAAATTAAATTAAAGTTAAATTAAATTAAAAATGACATCACCTAAGACATAAAGAAATTAAATGTAAAGCAACTTGAACAACTTATTCCAAATTTAAACCCGATAACTAAAATTAAACTAAATCACAAATCATTGGAGCACCAATTTGCCCTCGAAAACCTTTATTGTCATAACTCCTAAATAGAACATTAAATGAAATGTTACTTCACTCATAGGATATTCAAATGTCCTAGTTCACTGAGCGATATAACAAAACTTGAATCCCCGGACGATTAAGTCATTTATTTAATTAAATTTATTTGGACTTAAAACAATCCTAGAAATATTGAAAAGATGTTTAAGATTTGTCTTAAGCACTTCCTCGATATGATAGAATGCTTATAAGAACAATTGAACTTAATTATTCTTTGATTAAGAAAATCGTCCTCAAACCAAAACACAAGAACCTAGACGTCATAGGAAATGACTAGCTTATAGGATTAGGAATTTGGTAGAAAACCATAACCCTTCCCTTAGCCTTACCTAGGAACTTGCTTAAATATTCTAATTGTGTTTTAAGTGAAGCTTGGGATGACGGGAAGACCCTCCAGGTACGCTTTTATTTTATTGCAATTTATTTAATCGCATCGCACTTACTTTTTCTTGCATGACAAACAACTGTTGCATGAAAACCCACAACTTTAGGATAGTCCCTAAAATAGAACACAAAACTACAATTACAACTAAATTAAAACGTCCTGTTGGATGATCGGGAATACCTCGGATGATGTAACCTACGTGTTGCTAACGAGATTTCCCACGGTCTAAATGAAAGTGTGGAACTCATTTAGTTGAGTTTAGCAAATTCATCTGGACTAAGTGAATCCGATAAAAATAACGATGCCGGAAGGATGGAACCGTGGGATCTTAACCGGTGTTGTTATAATCAACTTTAAGATTTATTTTAAATAAAATATAAAAAAAGACACTTGGAAATTAAGATTCTCTCTAAACCAAAACACTTTTCCCATCTCCTGATTTATGACTTCTAAAACTAAACCTCTGCAACAACAAGGAGCTCGGAGCATAGTGGGCAGCACGACCATCGTCATCCGCAAAACCTGAGTCTACTCCAGCAAAACTTTCTTAGAATTAAATAACTAAGCCGTAGGACTTCGAGGTAGTCTGCCTAGTGCAACATAAATCCTCAACCTCTTCGTTAGGCATTTGCATAGCAAATTAAGCCCTAATCGGTCTTAGGACTTCGAGGTAGTCGTCGATACGATATAAATCCTCACATCTTCCGAGCTATTTGTATGATTCTATCATATAAATATAAGTCCTAATTAACTAAAATTGGCAAGATCAAAACATTAAACAAACTTAGGACTTTCCTAAATCCAAGCCAAACAATAGGATAGTTGGGAAATTACCGAAGTTCGCTTCGGATCTGTGATTTCTCTTACCTTTCTTCCTTTGAATTCCCAAAACGAAAATGTTCCAAACTTGATCCATTCTCTATTGAAATTCCAAAATTCAATCCCTTGAAAACTTAAACTTTGAAATTCTTGAGAGCAGAATTATTGATTATTATCGAGAGTTTTCTTAGGTGATTTGCGTCACTTAAGATGTAATTAACTATAGAGGCTTGCCCTTATAGGGAATTTTAAAGAACCCGGGTAATATAAACCATGTTTAATGCTTTCATATTAAGCGAGGAAATTTGTCGGCTTATAAAATTGGTTCGCGGACCAAACGGATGTCATCAAATCTTTTAGTTTATTTAATCGAGCCCTATCATCAAGCGGTATGTCTATTCTTCGGGATAGATACACGGTTTGTGATGCGTTGCTCGTTTATATAAACTATTTGGGATGTGAGATCGGTTTGATTTCATATCTTAAAATTTTCAAATTTAAAATTATTTTCAAAATCAAATACTACTTTCTAAATTATATATATATTTAAATTAAATTTAAAATATAAATTTCGCCGACAATAGCCTCGAAGATGTGAGGGTTTATGTCGTATCGGAGGACTACCTCGGAATCCTAAGACTGGTTAGGGCTTGATTTGCAATGCAAATGCCTAACAAAAAGATTAAGGATTTATGTTGCACTAGGCAAACTACCTCGAAATCCTATGGCTTGGTTATTTAATTCTAAAAACGTTTTGCTGAAGTAGGCTCAGGTTTTGCTGATGACGATGGTCGTGCTGCCCACCATGCTCCGAGCTCCTTGTTGTTGCAGAAGTTTAGTCTTAGAAGATTGTAATCAAAAGAGAAAAGAAGAGTTTGGTTTTAGAAATCTTAATTTCCAAGTGTTTTTTATGTTTTAATTAAAACAAATCTTAAAATTGATTATAACAACACCGGTTAAGATCCCACGGTTCCATCCTTCCGGCATCGTTATTTTTATCGGATTCACTTAGTCCAGATGAATTTGCTAAACTCAACTAAATGAGTTCCACACTTTCATTTAGACCGTTCGAAATCCCATTAGCAACACGTAGGTTACATCATCCGAGGTATTCCCGATCATCCAACAAGACGTTTTAATTTAGTTGTAGTTGTAGTTTTTTTTGTTTTGTTTGTGATTAAATTTTGAGTTGTTTTATATTTTGAAATGTTGTGGCGGTGAATTTTATCTTGCAACGACTTTTAATTTATTTTTGGTTTTGGTTTTAGGGGCTATCCTAAAGGTGTGGGTTTTCATGCAACAGTTGTTTATCATGCACAAAAAGTAAGTGCATTTGCAATAAGGTAAATTGCAAGAAGGTAAATTGCAATAAAATAAAAGCGTACCTGGATGGTCTTCCCATCATCCCAGGCTGCACTTAAACACAATTTAGAATATTTAAGCATTTAAAACAAGTTCCTAGGTAAAGCTAAGGGAAGGGTTATGGTTTTCTACCAAGTTCCTAATCCTATAGCTAGTCATCTCCTATGACGTCTAGGTTCTTCTGTTTTGGTTTGAGGATGATTTTCTTCATCAAAGAATAATTAAGTTCAATTATTCTTATAAACATCCTATCGTATTGAGGAAGTGCTTAAGACGAATCTTAAACATCTTTTCAATACTTCTAGGATTATTTTAAGTTCAAGAGAATTTAATTATACAATGAATCAATCATCCAGGAGTTCAAGTTTTGTTATCTTGCTCAGTGAACAAGGACATTTGAATATTCTATGAGTGAAGTAACACTTCACTTAACACTCTGTTTAGGAGTTATGACAACAAGAGCTTTTGAGGGTAAATCGATGTTTAAGTGATTTGTGATTCGACTTAATTTTAATTAATGGGTTTAAGTTTGGAATAGTGTTCAAGTTGTTTTAGATTTATTTTTGAATTTTTCATGTCTTAAGTGATGTTATATTTAATTCAATTTAATTTAATTTAAATTAAATTTAATTTAATTTGGTTTAGTTTTAGTTTTAATTTAATTTTATTTATTTAATTTAATTTTAATTTTATTTTAACTTGATTTTATTTTTTTATTTAATTTAATTTAATTTAATATATTTTAATTTAATTTAATTTAATGTGATTTAATTTAATTTAATTTAAATTAATTTAATTTAATTTTTAATTTAATTTAATTTTGATTAATTTTATTTTAATTTAATTTAAATTTTAATTTGGTTTTATTTTTAATTTAAATTTAAATTTAAATTTAAATTTAATTTTATTTTTTTTAATTTTAATTTAATATTTTATTTTTTATGCTTTAGGGATGATTTAATTTTAATTGTTAAAGTATTAATTTAATTGAAATTTTAAAATGATTTAATTTAAATGTTTTAATTTTAATTTAATTTAATGATTAAGTCTTTTAGCATTTTAAATTTTGAATTTGGATTATCATTTTAATTAGGAATTAAATATTATTGAGGTGATTAATTTAGGGATTCTTAGATTAAAGAATAAATTTTTTCCTAATAACATCTTTATTTTAATAATTCCAATTTTTTTATTATTCTTCCAAGTTTAAACAATTATTTAATTAAGGTTTATTTTAATTACTTTCAAATTATTTGGTAGGTTTCTACCCTTTAATTATCTAAGTTTCAAACATCCAAAATCAACTTAGTATCAAATATTTTACCCACCCTTTTAATTAAACCTAAAATTTTTAATTATAGGTTAAAATTTTAATTACTTATTTTGCCCTTTAAACTTACTAATTTCATAACTCACTAAATTGAGCTTAAATGAATTTGAAATTTTTATGTGACTTCACACATATATCAATCAAAACATTAGAGGAGAAAATGTGATTTTTCTGTATTTAATTTATTTATATAATTATTTTTAGTGGAAAATAAGAATTTTTAAGGAAAATTTAATAACATGACCAAGGGAAAGTTTCTGTCCTTAAAAAAATTATGGGACATTCCTAATGACCAGAGGACCACTTGGACCAATTTTGGTGATTTTTTGAATTATATTATTTTTATTATAATTATTTTGAATTTTGAAGTATTAATTAATTTAAAAATAAAAGAAAGGTTGAAAAATGAATTTTATATTTTTCAAAAATCTCTCTGATATCAAGGAAACCAGAGAACCAATTTTTATAATTTTCTATTTTTTCTTTGTTTTATTAGAATTATTTTAATGGAAATGCTAGAAAATACATTTTTTTATTTTAAAATTACCTTAGGGTTTTAAAATTTGATATCTCTTCATAGAAACTTAGGAAAAATATGGGGTTTGTTCCTAAATGATTGAAATTTAAAATGCGACATTTTGGTGAATTTTATTATTTTTGTGATTTTTATTATTTTTTAATTATTAAAATATTAAAATAATGCAAAAAATCAACTTTTTTAGAAAATTACAATTTTAATTTTCTTAAATTCCCCTGATATCAGAGAGGCTCCAAAACCAATTTGGTGAATTTTTGAGAAGTATTTTGAAATTTATGAATATTTGAAGTTTAATTTTGGCTAAATGGCTTAATCAACCCATTTGATAGGGCTAACCAAGTCCAATTGACTTCAAACTTTTATGGTGGGTTCCTCTAATCCTAAAGGTCAGTGGAGAATTGATTTCAAGTCAATTTGATGTATGATTAGCTCTAATTAATTAAAGCTCCATTTTGTGTGTTTAAGCCAATTAGGGTTATTACAAGTGAGTTAACTCAAAAACCATTTTTCCTAGGGTCCTCTGGTCATAAGAAACATCACCAAATTTTTCTAGAATTTATTTCACAACATGCTAATTATTAGAATTAAAATACTCAAAATATTGACCTAGAATTGAAAAAATCAATAACTCTTCATAGGGGTGGCCTCTGACTTTGGAAAATTCAGGGAATGTTCCCAAATTCAGAAGCTTCAAAAGCCTTATGGTCTCATGCCATGGTGAATTGTATACATGCATGGAGAATTAAAATATTGCAGAGAGTAAATATATAATTAAAAATAAAATACTTAATGAAATTAAATGATTTCTTTTCCACATTATTCTCCTCTGTTCACTGTGTAAGAGGGTATTTTTGTTTTATTTTTCTGATTTTCTTACACAAAGTTATGCATTTTTGAAGTTTAGGGAATTAAATAAATCAAAAATACCCTAATTTCCTACTTATCCACCGGCGCCACGCCATCCTTGGCAGCTCCGAAAGGCCACGCGTCGTCTTCTGATTCGGCACCGCCATCCGACTTAGCGCTCCAGGGCCCCGCGGTTCACGTACCATCGTGCTGTCCGGCTCAATCCAGACCGTCCGTTAGATACACGCTCGATCCGATGGCTCCCAGTCATCGTCTACGACTGGTGTGCACCCATGACTGTCAACCTTCTAACCTAATTTCTCACTCGATTCTCAACGAATTTTTGTGTTCTTATGCTCTATGGATTCGTCTTGAGGAGACGAACACATCCATACGGTAAACATGTATTGAAATTGACTCAAATTAAATAGAAAAATCTCTGTAAGCTCGGGAAGAAGAGTGAGTCCATACCTTTTCTCAGAGAAGTGAAGCTTCGATCTAAGAGTTGTGTCACCTTCGATTGGGTCCAAGCAAGCTCCAGATGAAGTCCCTTGGGCTGGTGAATTGTCCAGGTATGATTTCGACCACAACCGATTACAAAGCTTGGAGTACGAAACGGATGGGTGGCACTGGAGAGGGGGCTTTCCTTGGCGAACTCCTTCTCTTGACCTTGTGCGGGTGTGGGTGAGTTTAATTTGAATTTGGTGGAGAGTTGGGAGATGTCCTGTTTTTTGGTGGAATTTTGGCTGAGAAATTGGGCTCTGTTGGTGGGGATTAGGGCAAATTGTCACTGGGGATCAGCTGCTCTAAGTGTGGAGAGTGGTCTGGAGCAATTTTGGCAGGGTTTCGGTATGGTGCAGTTCGGCACCTCTCATGGCCGAGAGGAGGTGAGGTTTAAATAGGAGAGGGTGGAGGGCCTCCAAGGGGGGTTTAAGGCTTGGGATCAGCTGCTTAGGTCAAGGGAAGAACAGCCATGGTGGCCATTGGGCATGGGGCAGCTCAGCAAGGGAGACTTGAATTTTTTTTCTCTGCCCAAGGTCTCGACCATGGTGTTTTCCGGTGGCTTGGTGGCTGGCCTGCCAGGCACTGGTCACCATCTTCTTCAGGTGGGTCAGGGCTGGGGTTTAGTGCAATTAATTGGCCATGGACATGTGTATAGGAGTTTGATTTAAATGGAATGGGAGAAAGCTCATTTTGGCTTGGTTTGGGTCAACCCATGGAAATAGGCTTGGTGCACCTCCCCAAGGCCTGATTTTGAGCTGAGGGAATCATTTAGGTCAGCTTAGAAGGAGTGGTGAAGTCTCCATCCATGGTGAGGTGGCTAAGCATGGTTTAGTGTGTGACATGCTTAAGGTAAAAAAGGGTTTAAAAGGGTTTAAGAAAGAGATCCCCTCTCTTGCCATTAATGGTTTGGTGAGGTGGAAAGTAGATTCCATGGCTCTCATGGCTCCCATGGGGCTCATGCATGGCTTCATGGCTCACCTTTGGCTTGGGGAAAAGTTTGGTCAATTTCATGAAAAAGGTTTTAAAAATTTTGGTAATTTAGGGGTGATTTGATGGGATTTGGCATATGTCTTGATTTGGATTTATTTTATCATGGATTTAGAACTTAGGAGATGGTTTTATCAAATGGTTGATGATAGAGGATTGTCATGTGGGCTTTGGGCCTTTTGAAATTATTTTTGATGGGCTTTTAGGAAGGCTAAGGGGATGTGCCTTTAGGTTTAAGAATGAATTCATGGATGGGAATTTTGTAGAAGTTTAGGCCAAATAATTGTTGGGTTTGGTTTAGGGATATGTCATGAGTGATTTGAAATGAGTTTGGAGTGATTTGGGTTTGAATGGGATTGGATTTGGGCCTCTTTGGTAAATGGTCCAATGTAGGTCAAATTGGGCTAACTTGGGCCAATGTTGGGCTAGGGTTGAAATTGATGTATAATTAATGTTGGGAAATGTTTATGGGAGTGTTTCAAAGAGGTTTTGACTTTGGTTGGGTTTTGATTTTGGGGTTTGGGCTTATTTGGGTTAGGTTTGGTTTTAGGTCAAAATTGGGTCTTTTAGCTTTGGGTTGAATTTGTGTGGGGTTTGCGTCCAAATTTTGGGCAAATCATGTTAGTGTTTTGTTTGTGGGGATGTTAAGGAACGTTTAGAAAAGGTTTTGGGTTAATTGGAGTTGAATTGGGTTAGTTTGGGCTAAGTTTGGGTCATGGGTCCAAATTGGGCTTTAAGGTCAAAAGTGAAATTGGATTCAAATGCCAATAAAATTGGACTTGGATTTGGTCTAGATTGGTCTTGGGGATGTTGAATTGAAGTTTAGAATTGAATTATACCAGAATTTGGGTCAATTGGGTAGGTTTGGTTTGACATTGGGTTCATGGGTCAAATAGGGGATTTTGATAAAAGTGTGATAAATTGACATAATTGGCCCTTGGTGTAGTTGAACAAAATGAAATTAGGAATATTTGGGATTTTCTGGAATTTTCTATGAATTTTCTGAATTTTTGGATTTTTGGGTCAAGAGGGGCATTTTGGGTATTTGGAGGGTATTGGGGGTATATTTTGGAATTTTGGGTATTTTTGGCTATGGATGATCAATTTGAGTAATGTGGAAATGTTTGGGATTGATTTTGAGGAATTTTGGGTATTTGGAGATTTTTTGAAAAATTTGGGTAATTTCAAGGGTTTTGGGTAGGCTAGGAGGGTGTAGGGTCCCGGGGGTAAAAAATTGAAAATTTAGAAAATTGAAAATTTAGAAAATTGAAAATTTAGAAAATTGAAAATTGGGTAAATATATGTGGAATGAAATCATTTTGGTTGAGCCATGAAGCCATATCAAGCCCACATGAGCCATGAAGGGACTCATTTGAGGCATTCACTATGTTGTTCCTAACCCTCTTAGCCAAGGGCTTAGGGGTTAAGGACCATCCATGTGAATTACCTGCATGAGTCAGGAGGTCAAGTTGGGTATGGGTGTGGTTTTAGGAGGTGTGTGAAAGTGTAGTGTATAAGTGTAGTGCGTGTGTAAGTCAGCCCTCACCAGACCAGGTCACCCAGGACAGTCCTAAGGACAAAGAGTCCTATCGGAACTCATCCTTTAAACTTCCACATTTGATCTCAACCCTCTAGGTGATTAGGGGTGTACAATCAAGTTTGTGGAGTTTGCAAGGAGTTAAGAAGTGGTTTGAATTTGTAAGTGGTGGGTCCCAATTCTAATCCTCTAGGATAGTCAAAGGAAAAGCCTAAGGCTAGATCCTAAGTACTAAAGAGAGAGAGAAGACCTCATCAAAAATGAGGTCAACAAATGGACCCCCGATAGGTGTGGTGTGCTTATCCGAGCACACCGCGCATTTGGCGTTGACCGAAGCGATCAACAAAACCAACACAGAAGTCTAAGTGACAAACTTGGGACAGAGTAGAAGCATTTCCGCTGGGGAGTGTCAAGTATATCTCTGAGACCCAAGATTCCTGAACTCTCGCTGAGGAAAGGAAAAGGAGGTGAATCCCAAATCACATGATATGGGGGAATTTCGATTTAGATTTCATTTTGTTTCAGTTTAAGTCTTGATGTGTGAGCTCAGATTTTAGTTTGAGTTTCGATTTAGATTGAAGTTTTGTTAAGATTAATTTGAAGTGATTTGAACTTGAAATGAAAATTGGAATTTTGTGGTTTTAGATGTATCATCTTCAACCTCAAAAGAAAATTGAATTGATTGGATTGAACCATTACAATGAGGAGAGATCTCAGAGCAATGCGGTATTGGATGTAAAATCCTTAACCTCGAGAGTTTGATTTTGATGTATTTCATTGCGGTAGGGAAAGAACCTAAAGCAATGCGGTATCGGATGTAAAATCCTCGACCCCGAGAATTTGATTTTGATGTATTTCATTGCGATAGGGAAAGAACCTAAAGCGATGCGGTATCGGATGTAAAATCCTCGACCCCAAAAGTTTGATTTTGATGTATTTCATTGCGATAGGGAAAGAACCTAAAGCAATGCAGTCTCGGATGTAAAATCCTCAACCCCAAGAATTTCAATTTGGTGTATTTCATTGTGATAGGGAATGAGCCTAAAGCAATGCAGTCTCGGATGCAAAATCCTAAACCCCAAGAATTTGATTTTGATGTATTTCATTGCAATAGGGAAAGAACCTAAAGCAATGCGGTCTCGGATGCAAAATCCTCGACCCCAAGAATTTGATTTTGATGTATTTCATTGCGATAGGGAAAGAACCTAAAACAATGCGAGTCTCGAATGTAAAATCCTCGACCCCAAAAATTTGATTTTGATGTATTTCATTGTGATAGGGAAAGAACCTAAAAGCAATGCGATCTCGGATGTAAAATCCTCAACCCCAAGAATTTGAATTTGGTGTATTTCATTGCGATAGGGAAAGAACCTAAAGCAATGCAGTCTCGGATGTAAAATCCTCAACACCAAGAATTTGAATTTGGTGTATTTCATTGCAATAGGGAAAGAACCTAAAGCAATGCAGTCTCGGATGCAAAATCCTCAACCCCAAGAATTTGATTTTGATGTATTTCATTGCGATAAGGAAAGAACCTAAAGTAATGCAGTCTCGGATGTAAAATCCTCAACCCGAAGAATTTGAATTTGGTGTATTTCATTGCGATAGGGAAAGAACCTAAAGCAATGCAGTCTCGGATGTAAAATCCTCAACCCCAAGAATTTGAATTTGGTGTATTTCATTGCGATAGGGAAAGAACCTAAAGCAATGCAGTCTCGGATGCAAAATCCTCAACACCAAGAATTTGATTTTGAAGGTAATTGATTTTGCAAAGATTTGTAATGTTGATTTGAAAAGTGTGGAATTTTGGTGTTTCGAGAATTTCATGAAAGTTGTAAAAGATTTTTGTGGAAAGAAACAGATTAGGAGGGAATATGTAGATGTTACATATCCCATTCAAAAGAGTTGATCGAAAGTTGCTGGTTTGGATTGGATACAATTCCTCGCCATCTGATTCGAATCGAAAACCTCATGGCTTCGTGTCAATGGAATCAACCGCTTCCATCCTAGACAAGGGAGAGAGTAGAACGGATTGGATTTCAGATTTGGAAGGTTAAGTTTGAATCTGATTGAGATTTGATTTGAGATCTGGAAGGTTGAATTTGAAGATTGAATTTGAATTTGATTAAGATTTGATTTGAGATCTGGAAGGTTGAATTTGAATTTGATTGAGATTTGATTTGAGATCTGAAAGGTTGAATTTGAAATTTGATTTAAAATTTGTGCTCGTTTTGTTCGTCCTTTAACAATTCAAATTTGCCTTATCGTTCATTTAATGTTCATGTGAATTTGGCGTTCATCATTTTTTTTAGATATTTAAGGAAAGTTTTCTTTTATTCTTTTTGTTTCTTTTCTATTCTTTATTCGAAGTTCTTTTAACTTTTAATGGCGTTTCCCAGTCAATTTGCACAAAAGAGGTGAAGGCCAAAATGTGACATGGTCACTTTCATTCCAATCATGTTGAAGATACATCATACAACTCGATCTGGAATACATCTCATACAATCCATGTAGACTCAAAACGGACTATGTATGATCTTTGTCGATCCATCCAAAAAGGCATCTGTCAAAAATCCATTTCTGAATAGTGAGGTACATGGTCAATAACATCACCTTCCAAGCCATCCTTGGCAAGGATGCCGTATGAATGTACGTTGGAGTTATGATATTTTCCATGTAACTCACAGCTCGTGAAGCCGGAGGCTCTCTAGCTCTGGGTCTGGCTGGAAGTGGTAAGGTGCTTTCCTGTCATCCATCCTTTTGAAAGTAACGGAAATCCGCTTCATTGGTACTCCCGGTATGCAATGTTTAGCGACATCTGCTCCATTGCCCTTTAGTATCATGACGGAACCTACCGGTAATGGTATCTTTACTAGCCCTCAGAACTCACCTGGGCCTGCTATCCGGAGGTTAGATTCGAACATGATATTACACTCGTTCAGAAATGAAACTGTGTAGAAAGGTTTGACAAAGTCGTGGTGATCTATGTGCGGGGGTATGCAGTCACCCTTCTTGTAAATGTTAATGATGCAACTGTTGGGTATGCAATCTACTGGCAGTACCCTCCATGTTATCATTCTCTTTACCATCCTTTTGATGACCAATGGCATTAGATCTACCTCGCCATGACGGAGTATCCCCGGTGGGTTTCCCTTCCTGTCTTCTGCGAAGTTGTAGCAGCATCCACATTGTATTGTAATTCTCCCTTTCCCTGTCATCCATCTCCGGGGTTCTGAGTAAGTGTTTTCTCTTAGGCGGCCTGCTTGACCCATTCTTTTCAAATCTCAGATGCAGTCCAAGATTTGTTGTTATTCGTATTCTAAGAACACGTTTGTATGTAGCTCGAGGCCTTCTAGTATATTGATCTTTCTGCCTCTAATTCTCTCGAAATATTCAAAAGTTTGCTTCTCGACATTCTGCATTCTTTCTAGCTCGTATTCTGGAATAATATGCAAATGGCTAGGCCTGGTGACCTACTGTGAGATATATAGCTCAATCCCTTCACGTTCTCCTGCATACCTCGGCTCCTCGGGGATGGTCTCCATCGGGACATCCTCCGGGGTTGCTTCTGCAACAAGGTCATGCATTACTGGTGGTTTTATCTGGTGGTGTAGTAGCCTTCCTTCTTCTAATCTCCTTGAGATTTCCCTGGTCCCTTCTGTTATCCTCGGAGCTGGCCTCCTTTCTTCAGGTTCCTGGTGAACCGGTATCCTTGAAGTATATGCACTGGTGGTAGCAATTGTCTCGTCGTGCTGGTCCGCTGCTAGTTTAGTTAACATCTTGCGGATACGGCGATTTTTATTTCTTCGGCCGAGTTCTTTGTGAGAGTAGCTCTTCGTACTTCTCGAATTTACGTGGGCGCGGCGCCGACAAGCACGCCTTCGCTGTAGCGACTACGGACTTGATTCTCTTGTCTTCCTCGGTGTTTGTTTTCCTTTTCTTGTTGCCGGGTTGGTGGCTTGGGCCACCCACTTTCATTCTTGTCCGGCGGGCGGTTCCTCTCGATCAGCGGGACCCGGTCACTTTCCTCGTATTGCGGGCCTGCTAGTGCGAAGTACGAGTCAATCTCTATTATCGCTCCATCTTTCACCCTCTTTTCGTTGAGTGCAAGGCTTACGCCATTTCTAAAGTTCAGGACCAACCGCCCGTTCGACATTTCCCTGCGAAAAGACAAGGAAAAGGATCAGGGGCTGCACTAAGAACAAGAACATTAAGAAAAAGTTTATTAGAGACAAAATTTTCTTCTCTTTTTTTATTCCTTTTGTATTTTTAAATTCAACAGGAATGAAGTGGGAAAAAATCGAGAAAAATATTTTGATTTGGAAGAGAGAACAAGGAAAATTTTATTATCATGATTTTATTTATTTTAGCACATTTTTTATTATTTTTGGGTTCGGACCCAGTCATAAGTAATTAATTCACCCGTGCTTCTAGGGATGAAGAATTCATTCCTTCGAAACATCAGGTAGCATAATACATCTTCAAGTATCGTCCGTTCATCGGAAGCATATGTCGTTCTCCTTGGCAATTCACTAGCTGGTAGGAGCCTCCTGAGTAGATTGCCTCGACCACAAACGGTCCTTCCCAAGTGGGTTCAAATTTTCCTCCTATCTTGCGGTGTGCGAGGATAGGTCTCTTGAGAACAAGAACTAAGTCACCAACTTTGAAGGTTCTTGGGCGGACCCGATCTGTCATGGGCTTGAACCATCTTAGCTTGGTATAGTTCTAAATTTTGCTTGCTATCGCAAGTCTTTTCCCTTCCGGGCTTTCTAATTCCTCTAGTCGTAATTTGGCATTCTCTTCTATCGTGATTTTGTTTGCAACTGCAATTCTGAGTGAAGGAAGCTAGACTTCTAAGGGTAACACTGCCTCGGACCCATACACCAGAGCGCAAGGTGTAGCTTGAGTAGGAGTTCTGAAGGTTGTCCGGTAGGCCCATAGGGCTTCTAATAACTTCTCGTACCAATTTCTCTTATTATCGTCCAAAGTTTTCTTTAAAATTTGAACGAGAGTTTTATTAAAAGCCTCAGCCAGGCCATTTGCTCTTGGATAGTAAATTGTTGAATACCGCCAGTCGATTCTGTGTCTCCTGACAAAATTATTGATTTGCGTGCTTCTGAATGCTGATCCATTATCTAAGATGATCCTGTGCGGCACTCCGAAATGATAGACAACTTGGTTCTTGAAAAACTATAGCACGTGGTGTACTTTCACTTCTCTGAGTGGAACTGCCTCTGCCCACTTGGAAAAGTAATCTGTAGCTGCAAGAATGAAATGATGTCCTTTTGAAGATGGTGGTTCTATTGGACCCACTATATCTGTGCCCCAACATTCAAATAGCCACGATGCAATTGTCGGATGTAGCACATTTGGAGGTTGGTGTAGAACCACTCCGTGCACTTGGCATTGGTGACGGCTCTTGGTGATTTTCATGCGGTCGGTCATCATCGAGGGCCGGTAGTACCCTAGTCTTTTAATTTTCATTTTCATCTCCGGACCCGTCGGTGAGCGCCACGAGTCCTGAATGCACCTCTTTAATAATTTCACGGGTCTCGAACCCGCTTAGGCACCTTAGCCACATTTGATCGAAAGACCTTACGTATAACGTGTTGTTTATTAATGCGTAGGACGAGTTCTTTTCTTGATCCGATGGGCTAACGACCTATCGTTTGGTAGTTTTCCTGTTTGCAAGTAGTCTATTAATGGTTGTCGCCGATCTTCTGTGTTTTACATCACTTCGTTGCAACTGATTCTTTTCTTTTTCGATTTGTGTATTGTGTACTATGTCGAGTCGTGATAGGACTCGACGTCCGTGAACTGACACTTCCAACGATTCATCTTGCAAGCAAGCAAATTCTTTTGCGAGGCGGGCTAACGCATCTGCTTAAGCGTTTTCTTTTACGGGAATTTTATAAATCGTCACATTCGGAATCTGTTCCAACAACTGTATGACATACTGGAAGTATTGCTCGAGTCTTGGCTTTAAAATTTTGTATTGTCCGGCAATCTGTCGAATGATTAACTGCGAATCCCCGTAGATGTTGATGTTTGTTATCCCCATTTGAATAGTTAATTCCAGTCTTGTTACGAGAGCTTCGTATTCTGCTTCGTTGTTTGTACACGGCTCTGTTAACTGGTAGGAGTATCTTAACATCCCCCGCTCTGGTGTTACAAAGATTAGTCTGATTCCTGCCTTACCGGGCACTATCACTTGCGATTCTTCGTCTTTGTGTGTTGAAGATGCTCCGTCGAAATATAATTCCCAACATCGATCATCAGGGTCTTCTAAGCTAATTATTTGTTCATCTGGCAAGTCGTCATTGAGAGGAGATTCGCCGGCAAAGGGTGTCTTTGCGAGGAAGTCTGCTAGGACTTGTCCCTTTACGGCACGAAGAGGCATGAAAGTTATATTGAATTGCAATAATATCATTGACCACCAGCAAGTACGCCGAAAGCGTTGGACGGGTCATCAAGTATTACAATGGATTAAATTTCGAGATCAGGTTAACCATATGAGAAAGCATGTAGTGCCTGAGCTTTTGAGCGGCGAAGATCAGGGCCAAACAGTGCTTTTCAATTGTGGGATACTTTATTTCTGTCGGGAGTAAATGACGGCTTAGGTAGTAAAGAGCATTTTCTTTACCCTCATCATTGACACAGGCTAACGAGGCTCCGAGTGAGTCATCTAAAGCCGCGGTATAAAGTATCGATGGTTTACCCGAGGCCAGGACTCGCTAAGATAGGAGGTGTCATTAAATATTGTTTAATGTCCTCGAAGGCCCTCTGGCATTTCTCTTCCCAAATAAATTTGGCGTCCTTTTTAACTAATGCCGAGAAAGGCTGACACCTACCTGACAAGTTTGAGATAAAGCGTCGAAGATATGCCAGCTTCCCTTGAAAAGATCGTTGTTGTTTAAGGTTTTGGGAGGAGGCATTTCTAAGATAGCTTTAATCTTTTCCGGGTCGATTTCAATTCCACGATGTCGGACAACGAATCCTAAGAATTTCCCGGAGGTGACGCCGAAGGCGCATTTTATGGGATTCATCTTAAGGTTAAATTGTCTTAATCGATCGAAAACAATCCTCAAATCATATAGGTGGTTTTCCTTTACTTTGCTTTTGATGACCACATCGTCCACATAGCATTCGACTTGATTGTGGATGAGATCATCAAAAATTATTGTCATCACTCTCTGGTAGGTTGCTCTGCGTTCTTCGATCCGAATGGCATCAACGTGTAGCAATATACTCCGATTGACGTTCTGAATGCTGTAAGTTTTTCATCTTCTGGAGTCATTTTTATCTGGTTGTATCCTGAATATCCATCCATGAATGAGAATATTTCATGTGTTGAAGTAATGTCGATCATTAATTATGGGATCGGTAGAGGGAATTCATCTTTTGGACATGCCTTGTTTAAATCTCTGAAATCCACACAAATTCGATCCGACCATTCTTCTTCTCGGTCGGCACCACATTGGATAACCAAGTCGGGTATTGTTCTTCACGGACAAATTTGGCGTCTATTAGCTTTTTAACTTCAGCTATGACTTGTTGTTCAATTTCTAGACGCATTCTTCTGGGACCTTGTCTGACTGGAATAGAAGTAGGATCCACTCCTAGCTTATGGACTGCAACCTCTGGAGCTAATCCTGGCATCTCATTGTAGCTCCAAGCAAAACAGTCTTTAAATTCCATTAATAACTTGATTATTTCTTCAGAGTCTTCTTTATTGAGTAAGGAGCTAACAAAGGTAGGTCTAGGCTCTTCGCTAGTACCTAAGTTAACTTCTGTTAATTCATCTATTGTAGAATTGATCTCTTCTTCGAACTCTGGTGGAGCTTTTCCAATTTGTAAATCTTCAAGTTCTCCTGTAGTTTCCATGCAGTTTTCATTAGACTCGCAAGTGACAACCAAGCAAAATTCAGTATCGTCAACTGATCCTACTGTGCCGAATCCGAGACCATGCCTTGAATTGGGTGGACGACCGGAGTTATTCCATAACTTTTCAAAATGTTGTGATTGACCTTTTGTCCATTGTCGAGGTAAAAAACCACGCTGAATTAAATTTTGAACACAGGGAGAGTACCACTCAAAAGGCAATTCCATTAATTCTGATGAAGTAACATCTTCAAATT
Source organism: Papilionanthe hookeriana x Papilionanthe teres (assembly GCA_022702705.1). Taxonomy (NCBI): domain Eukaryota; kingdom Viridiplantae; phylum Streptophyta; class Magnoliopsida; order Asparagales; family Orchidaceae; genus Papilionanthe; species Papilionanthe hookeriana x Papilionanthe teres. The sequence continues at coordinate 159,840,649 of CM040421.1, read as the reverse complement.
GTACATTATTATCAGTTTTGGAGGAAGGAGCACCGTGGTAGAATTTGATGGGCTTTGCACCACCGCTACGTACCTCTTTAACCACCATACCCTCGATCTTATTAGAATGGATCAGGGTCAGGGTCATAGTATGCACATAGTGGTTAATCTTCTCGTACATCGATTTATATTTTTCGTTCTTTTCATCTTCGAGAGTGATCCTGAATTGCGGCTTCTTCCGACTTATTGTCGCTGCTTCTTGCTTGATCTCTTTTTCTTATTCAGAACTATCTTCCCAATCAACATTGATGGCTGGTTTCCTCTGTCCAACTGTCTTAACGTCTCTGCCACGACCTCGTCCCTGGCGTCGATCTCGGATGCTAGTTGTGGAGAAACCTTCACCATCTCGCCGTAAGGGAGTGGTGAGTGACTGTTGGACTAGAACTTCAGGTTCTTCGTCGTCCCGAACATCCTTTGCTTCATTCATTATAATATCTCTGGAAAAGATTGTTTTCTTCGGAGGTGCATAATAAGCTGCATCTTCATGGATTCCAATCTCATGTATGGAGAGTGGTTGTAAGTCACCTTTGATGCACTGTTCCCTCCATTGTAGTATTTGATGCACTGATGTAGGGATGATGGTACCATCCGGTTCTCATGTATCCATGGTTGGCCCAGTAGAGCGTTGAATGACGTTTCTGAATCAATTATGTGAAATTTCGCGGTTGTCTTTGCTAAGTCACCGGTCTTCATTAGCAGTGTTATTGATCCGAGGGCTCTTTCTCGTTTATGGTTGAATCCTCTTAATAACATTTTGTCTGCTTCGAGCTCGCGAGCATCAATTTCCAAGTATGCTAGCGTTCGAATATTCATTATATTGATTGATGCTCCTGGATCCACCAATACTCTGGAGAGTGTAAACTTCCCAATTGTAACTGAAATGTACAACGGTCGATTGTGGTCTGTTGTCCAAGTAGTAGGTCATTGTCCATGAAGGTAACACCTCGCTGTTCCTTTAATGAGCAAACCTCATCTAAGAAATCTCCGGTCATTTGAGCTAAGAAAATTTCTGGATCAAGCAAGGCCTTGATCAGAGCTTCTCTCATCTCCTTTGATAAGATGAGAGTGTCGTAGATGCTTAGTTTGGCTGGTAGTTTCCTAATATGGGCTAGCACGTTGTAGTCCACTTTATTTTCATGTGTCTCGGTTTCTTCCCGAATGGATATTTCTTCTGCCAGGGCTGGTTCTTCCTGAACAACCACCTGCTTTCCTTTGTCCTTTGGACCCATTCTCGGAGGTAGAACTCTTCAACTTCTTAAGTTGACTTCTGTAATTTCTCCTGAATCTAGTATTGAGTTTGTTGGTGTCTCCTTCTGAATCAGAATGATAGGTTCTTCCAGATTAGCTTCAGAGTCTGAAGGCTCTAACTCTATTGTGATTGGAGCTCCTCGAAACTCGCAAATAGATTCATTGCTTGTTGAACTCTCGTAGCCTCCTTGGTGGATGTCTTCTTTGTCATTGTGATCATCGAGATTGTGTGAGATTTGAGAATTGTTACTTGTATCGGAATCGATGTCCGGATTAGGTTGTTTGTCGCTAGTTACGTAATCGTTAGAAACGATCGAAAACGTAGCCAACGCCATAACCCTTATCATTATAAGATCCCACCGGAGTGAGTAAATAATCATACGAGTCGGAGGTTCGAGGGGTTTCTCCCCGAATCGGAAACAACCATCCTAGGATAAGCGGCCCCTAGTCTAGCCTTAAGAGCCTCGGTCTTTTCTTCTTCATCAATTTTCTTCTTTTCTTCAATCGTCTCTTGTTGAGGTGGTTCTTCTATCACAAGTGATAATGCCAACTTGACAGGTTTCGAACAGTGAATTGAGGCTAGCACCGAAGTGGTTTGGATCGATCCAAAATCTTCTTCGAAGACTTTGTCCAGGGGTAGTCCATCCATCATCAGTCGCATAGGGATCTATCGGAACAATGAGATCCGTCGAGATAACATTGACGGAACCTCCTCTTTGGGGTTCCTTCATGTATTCCTTCGTGATCGTTATGTTCCCTTTTCGAAGATTATCGTTGAGCCAACTTTTGAAGGTAATACAATCTTCTATCTTGTGTCCAAGCATCCGGTGGTAAGGGAAAAAGTTGGGTTCACCTTTCTTGTCGACTTCTTCTGGTTTCTTAGGCTATGGCAGTTGGAAATCTGGAGTCTTCATCAGACTGCGGAACATTTTCGACACTGCCTCATTCTTGAAAGGATACTCCCTACTCAGAAGCTCCCTTAACGTACGTTGTGGATGAGGCGGTTGTTCATACTGTTGAGATGACTGATAGCTGGGTCGGTGTTGCTTGGTAATCTCGTTGAATTTGCTTGCGGCCGTTACGGCGGTATTTATATTAGCTGCTTGCCTTTATCGACTGCTGCGACGATCCCAGACTTCTTTTCAAAAGTTTTCAAGGGCTTATGTTTGTCTGTTTTGTCGGTGAAACTTAATTGCTTCGCCTCCTCTTGCAAGCTTTCGGTCTTGCTTAACAACTTCTCGAAAGTATTAATAGTAAATCCCTTGAGGAGAAGTGCTATCTGGCCATGAACGCTCTTAAGTAAAATGCCGATCGCATCTTTGTTCTTGTAGTCGTGGTTCACACTTCATACTTAGATTCCTCCATCGAAGTATGTAGTCCACCAAAGTTTCATTCGGCTTCTGCTTCTTTACCACTAAATCACCTATAGTGATGTGGTGCTGAGCTCCGGCAAATCTCTTGATGAAGAGGTTCTCTAATTCTGAAAATGTCTTCACCAAACCGTTTAGTAATTCTGCATACCAATCAAAGGTGATCCCTGACAGGCTGCTGACAAATTGTCGGAAGAGTAAAGCATCACTTTCGCCGGCATTGCAAGAACTGGCACGAAAATGTGCAACATGCTGCCGAGGGTTTCCGGTTCCATCAAAGGTCTTGAACAGAGGTGGTACGAAGCCTTTTGGGTATTGTACTGCATCAAATTCTGCGGGGTAAGGTCTACCCGTCCGAATGGATGTCCCGCTCTTTGATTGTGCCAAGGCTTCTCGCACCTGCTGTTCCACCATGCTCTTGATATCCTTTTCCGGAATCATGCTTTGTGTTGCATCCTTTTTTAATTGATCATCCCCGTTGACGGATGTAATCTCCTTTCCTCCATCTACAATGTGAATAACTTGTGGGGGTGTTTCTCTTTGAGGTTGAACCTGACTCTGGAGAGTGGCTAGGGCTACAGCCATCTCTTCCATCCTTTTTTCCATTTGGGCGATAGTATCATCTTTCTCTTGAAGCTGTATCCTCATCACTTCTAGCTCCTCTCTTTCTGTGGCTGCAGGAACACCTTGTGAAGCTGACGAAACTCATGTTTCAACCATGTTAATTTCTTCATATTCATCATCCATGAACTCTGACGAGTCGACTTCATCTCCGAATTTTTTCTTCTCTTTCTCTTGCTAATCGCTGAATATATGTTCTTAGCTTTTCCATAGCATCTTCTAATGGTCTTTTTTGTACATCCTTACAGTTGTCATGCGATAACTGTCGGGTTTCCTTCTCATGAGTCCCCTTCATTGCGGTAGCACTTTCTTTGGACTCAAGTCTCCTGACGAGACTTTCCTTCTCAGGTTGTTGTTTTAATCTTAATTGTCCGGTAGTGGGATGCCAAACCATCCTTCTAGCAGCAGAAGCTCTAGGATCGGATGGTCTGTCAGCCAAATGCTGGAAGGTGGTATCCTCCCTAATTTGTAGTTCTGAAACAACGACAGGTGGACTAGCTTTCATTCTCTTATTCGGCTTTTCCGTAGCGATAACAGGTTCTACTCGTGGCCGAAGACGGGACTTGGCTGGCACCCGCCCTATCCTTCTTAAAATTTCTGATACAGGGCATTTTTCTTTCTTTGCTAACTTTTACATCGGGGTTTGCGGTCGAGCAAATGGCGTAATTCTAGCCCTTTTCTTACGGCCGTCATTGTAATATGCGGGCTGAGGCAATGCAGAAGCAATCTTGCGGACATTTTCCTCGTCCTCTGCGACGGAGAGGGGATGGAACCTACTTCCTCCCAAAAGTGGTATGTATTCAGGCAGTGGTGTATACTCGGGCAATTCTGGGATTTCCTCCAGGAAAGCAACTTCGGCAGCTCTAGCCTCTCTAGCAATCCTTCTACTTTTGTTCCTCCTCTGAGTCCAAGTCAGTGGTGAAATTCTCGAGCTGGACCCGACCTCGAAAATGGGGGGTCTCACAGGAAGATCTGTACCCTCCACAGGTTCATCACAGTTCTGAATTTCCTTCCCCTTTAGTTTGGCAGAAGCCGGGGTAGGTACAGAGACAACTAGACCAGTGGGAGTAGCAACAACAGTCCTTCTGCGAACAACAGTACTCCTCTCAGTTGGAATCTTTTGCAGAGGATGGAATTCATGAGTTGACTTGAGGTTAAACTCAATCAACAGCTTCTCAGTTTCCGGTACTTTTCTTGTGAGTGAAAAGAGAGTGACGTCGGGGATTTTGATGTCGGTGTCCCCGAATCCTTGTCCGAATCGAATGATTCCATTATCAGGAAGTTCGTCCTTAAACACAGCAGGTCCAGTCCATTGACGAAGGAGAAGATTAGTTTTGGGCTTCCATTTCTGCAAGGCAGATTCCAAGTGTTAGTCCCCGAATCGTGCTTCTTCTTGTCGTAAAACTTATGACGAAAAAGAAAGAGTCCGAACACATTTCTGTTTATCTTAGTGTATTCGTGGTATTAAAAGAAAATTTTTTTTTGAAAAGATTTGTTCATTAGGACAGAGAATTATTAAAAGAAGGAGAGTTGTAGGAAGGGTAAAGGAATTAATTAGGAACTGGAAAAGGAAGAGAAAGTCTTGTAGAAACTTCTCGACCCGCAAGACTGCTCCTAAACTAATACCTATTGGGGGCCCACCCCACCTCAGAAATGAGGTAAAAGGATCTCGGAACCTCTCTGTTTAGGGTGTCTAAACAGTGGCTCCTAAATCCGAGAGAATGTTGGCTATACTTGTTCAAGGTAGAAATGAACATAGTATTCCAACGGAAAGAAGGGTAGTTTGATTCACTAGGAACATGGATACGCTACCGATTTTTGAAAGCAGAACTATCTGATTAAAAATGGAGAGAGGAATTAGTCCCCAGCAGAGTCGCCAGAAGTTGTCGGCATATTTTTAGGTTGAGTGTTGTATTTTTGAAAAGGGGTCGCCTACAGAAATTGTCGGCGAAATTTAAATTTTAAATTTAATTTAAATATATATATAATTTATAAAGTAGTATCTGATTTTGAAAATAATTTTAAATTTGAAGATTTTAAGATATGAAATCAAACTGATCTCACATCCCGAATAGTTTATATAAACGAGCACCGCACCGCAAACCGTGTATCTATCCCGAAGAATAGACACACTGTTTAGTAATGGGGCTCGATTAAATAAACTAGAAGATTTGTGACATTCGTTTGGTCTGCGAACCAATTTTATAAGCTGACAAGTTCCCCTGCTTAATACAAAGAAATTAAGCAGGGTTTATATTACCTGGGTTCTTAAAATTCCCTATAAGGGCAAGCCCCCATAGTTAATTACATCTTAAGTGACGGGAATCACCTAAGAAAACTCTCGATAATAATCAGTAGTTCTGCTCTCAAGAATTTCAAAGTTTAAGCTTCCAAGGGATTGAATTTTGGAATTTCAATAGGGAATGGATCAAGTTTTGAACATTCTATTTTAGGAATTCAAAGGAAGAGAGGTAGGAGAAATCACAGATTCGAAGCGAACTTTGTTAATTTCCCGACTATCCTTTTGTTTGGCTTGAATTTAGGAAAGTCCTAATATTTATTTAATGTTTTGATCTTGCCAATTTTAATCAATTAGGACTTATATTCGTATGATGTGATCACACAAATAGCGTCGAAGATGTGAGGGTTTATGTCGTATCGGAGGACTACCTCGGAATCCTAAGACTGGTTAGGGCTTGATTTGCAATGCAAATGCCTAACAAAAAGATTGAGGATTTATGTTGCACTAGGCATACTACCTCGAAATCCTATGGCTTGGTTATTTAATTCTAAGAACGTTTTGTTGAAGTAGACTCAGGTTTTGCTGATGACGATGGTCGTGCTGCCCACCATGCTCCGAGCTTCTTGTTGTTGCAGAAGTTTAGTCTTAGAAGATTGTAATCAAAAGAGAAGAGAAGAGTTTGGTTTTAGAAATCTTAATTTCCAAGTGTTTTTTATGTTTTAATTAAAACAAATCTTAAAATTGATTATAACAACACCGGTTAAGATCCCACGGTTCCATCCTTCCGGCATCGTTATTTTTATCGGATTCACTTAGTCCAGATGAATTTGCTAAACTCAACTAAATGAGTTCCACACTTTCATTTAGACCGTGGGAAATCCCATTAGCAACACGTAGGTTAAATCATCAGAGGTATTCCCGATCATCCAACAAGACGTTTTAATTTAGTTGTAGTTGTAGTTTTGTTGTTTTGTTTGTGATTAAATTTTGAGTTGTTTTATATTTTGAAATGTTGTAGCGGTGAATTTTATCTTGCAACGAATTTTAATTTAGTTTTGGTTTTAGTTTTAGGGGCTATCCTAAAGGTGTGGGTTTTCATGCAACAGTTGTTTATCATGCAAGAAAAGTAAGTGCATTTGCAATAAGGTAAATTGCAAGAAGGTAAATTGCAATAAAATAAAAGCGTACCTTGAGGGTCTTCCCATCATCCCAGGCTGCAGTTAAACACAATTTAGAATATTTAAGCATTTAAAGCAAGTTCCTAGGTAAAGCTAAGTGAAGGGTTATGGTTTTCTACCAAGTTCCTAATCCTATAGCTAGTCATCTCCTATGACGTCTAGGTTCTTGTGTTTTGGTTTGAGGACGATTTTCTTTATCAAAGAACAATTAAGCTCACTTGCTCTTATAAACATCCTATCGTATTGAGGAAGTGCTTAAGACGAATCTTAAACATCTTTTCAATACTTCTAGGATTATTTTAAGTTCAAGAGAATTTAATTATACAATGAATCAATCATCCAGGAGTTCAAGTTTTGTTATCTTGCTCAGTGAACTAGGACATTTGAATATCCTATGAGTGAAGTAACACTTCACTTAACACTCTGTTTAGGAGTTATGACAACAAGAGCTTTTGAGGGCAAATCGATGCTCAAGTGATTTGTGATTCGACTTAATTTTAATTAATGGGTTTAAGTTTGGAATAGTGTTCAAGTTGTTTTAGATTTATTTTTGAATTCTTTATGTCTTAAGTGATGTTATATTTAATTCAATTAAATTTAATTTAATTTTAATTTAATTTAATTTGGTTTAGTTTTAATTTTAATTTAATTTTATTTATTTAATTTAATTTTAATTTTATTTTAACTCTGAGTTTATTTTTTATTTAATTTAATTTAATTTAGTATGTTTTAATTTAATTTAATTTAATTTAATGTGATTTAATTTAATTTAATTTAATTTAAATGTTAATTTAATTTAGTTTAATTTAATTTTATTTTAATTTAATTTAAATTTTAATTTGGTTTTATTTTTAATTTTAATTTAAATTTGAATTTAAATTTAATTTTATTTTTTTTAATTTTAATTTAATATTTTATTTTTTATGCTTTAGGGATGATTTAATTTTAATTGTTAAAGTATTAATTTAATTGAAATTTTAAAAGGATTTAATTTAAATGTTTTAATTTTAATTTAATTTAATGATTAAGTCTTTTAGCATTTTAAATTTTGAATTTGGATTATCATTTTAATTAGGAATTAAATATTATTGAGGTGATTAATTTAGGGATTCTTAGATTAAAGAATAAATTTCTCCCTAATAATATCCCTATTTTAATAATTCCAATTTTTTTATTATTCTTCCAAGTTTAAACAATTATTTAATTAAGGTTTATTTTAATTACTTTCAAATTATTTGGTAGGTTTCTACCCTTTAATTACCTAAGTTTCAAACATCCAAAATCAACTTAGTATCAAATATTTTACCCACCCTTTTAATTAAACCAAAAATTTTTAATTATAGGTTAAAATTTTAATTATTATTTTGCCCTTTAAACTTACTAATTCATAACTCACTAAATTGAGCTTAAATGAATTTGAAATTTTTATGTGACTTCACTCATATATCAATCAAAAAATTAGAGGAGAAAATGTGATTTTTCTGTATTTAATTTATTTATATAATTATTTTTGGTGGAAAATAAGAATTTTCAAGGAAAATTTAATAACATGACCAAGGGAAAGTTTCTGTCCTTAAGAAAATTATGTGACATTCCTAATGACCAGAGGACCACTTGGAAAAATTTTGGTGATTTTCTGAATTATATTATTTTTATTTTAATTATTTTGAATTTTGGAGTATTAATTAATTTAAAAATAAAATAAAGGTTGAAAAATAAATTTTATATTTTTCAAAAATCTCTCTGATATCAAGGAAACCAGAGAACCAATTTTTATAATTTTCTGATTTTTCTTTGATTTATTAGAATTATTTTAATGGAAATACTAGAAAATACATTTTTTTTATTTTAAAATTACCTTAGGGTTTTAAAATTTGATATCTCATCATAGAGACTTAGGAAAAATACGGGGTTTGTTCCTAAATGATTAAAATTTAAAATGTGACATTTTGGTAAATTTTATTATTTTTGTGATTTTTATTATTTTTTAATTATTAAAATATTAAAATAATGCAAAAAAAAATCAACTTTTTTAGAAAATTACAATTTTAATTTTCTTAAATTCCCCTGATATCAAAGAGGCTCCAAAACCAATTTGGTGAATTTTTTAGAAGTATTTTGAATATTATGAATTTTTGAAATTTAATTTTGGGTAAATGGCTTAATCAACCCATTTGATAGGGCTAGCCAAGTCCAATTGACTTCAAACATTTATGGTGGGTTCCTCTGATCCTAAAGGTCAATGGATAATTGATTTCAAGTCAATTTGATGTATGATTAGCTCTAATTAATTAAAGCTCTATATTGGGTGTTTAAGCCAATTAGGGTTATTACAAGTGAGTTTACTCAAAAACCATTTTCCCTAGGGTCCTCTGGTCATAAGAAACATCACCAAATTTTCCTAGAATTTATTTCACAACATGCTAATTATTAGAATTAAAATACTCAGAATAGTGACCTAGAATTGAAAAAATCTATAACTCTTCATAGGGGTGGCCTCTGACTTTGGAAAATTGAGGGAATTTTCCCAAATTCAGAGGCTTTAAAAGCCCTATGGTCTCATGCCATGGTGAATTGTATACATCCATGGAGAATTGAAATAATGCAGAGAGTAAATAAATAATTAAAAATAAAATACTAAATGAAGTTAAATGATTTCTTTTCCACATTATTCTCCTCTGTTCACTGAGCAAGAGGGTATTTTTATTTTATTTTTCTGATTTTCCTACATAAAGTTATGCATTTTTGAAGTTTAGGGAATTAAATAAATAAAAAATACCATAATTTCCTACTTATCCACGCGGCGTCATGCCATCCTCGGCAGCTCCGAAAGGCCATGCGTCGTCTTCTGATTCGGCGCCGCCATCCGACTCAGCGCTCCAGGGCCCCGCAGTTCACATACCATCGTGCTGTCCGCTCAATCCAGACCGTCCGTTCGATTCACGCTCGATCTGACGGCTCCAGTCATCATCTACGACTGGTGTGCACCCGTGACCATCAACCTTCTAACTCTAATTTCTCACTCGATTCTCAACGGATTTTCGTGTTCTTATGCTCTATGGATTTTTCTTGAGGAGACGAACACATCCATACAGTAAACATGTATTGAAATTAACTCAAATTAAATAGAGAATCTCTGTAAGCTCGGGAAGAAGAGTGAGTCCATACCTTTGCTCAGAGAAGTGAAGCTTCAATCTGAGAGTTGTGTCATATTTGATTGGGTCCAAGCAAGCTCCAGATGAAGTCCCTTGGGCTAGTGAATTGTCCAGGTATGATTTCGACCACAGCCAATTACAAAGCTTGGAGTCTGGAACAGATGGGTGGCACGGAGAGGGGGCTTTCACTTGGGGAACTCCCTCTCTTGACCTTGTGCAGGTGTGGGTGAGTTTAATTTGAATTTGGTGGAGAGTTGGGAGATGTCCTGTTTTTGGGTGGAATTTTGGCTGAGAAATTGGGCTCTGTTGGTGGGGATTAGGGCAAATTGTCACTAGGGATCAACTGCTCTAAGTGTGGAGAGTGGTCTGGAGCAATTTTGGCAGGGTTTCAGTAAGGACTGGTTCAGCACCTCTCATGGCCGAGAGGAGGTGAGGTTTAAATAGTAGAGGGTGGAGGGCCTCCCAGGGGGGTTTAAGGCTTGGGATCAGCTGCTTAGGTCAAGGGAAGAACAGCCATGGTGGCCATTGGGCATGGGGCAGCTCAGCAAGGGAGACTTGAATTTTTTGGCTCCTCCCAAGGTGTCGGCCTTGGTGTTTTCCGGCGGCTTGGTGGCTGGCCGGCCAGGCACTGGTCACCATCTTGTTCAGGTGGGTCAGGGCTAGGGTTTAGTGCAATCAATTGGCCATGGACATGTGTAAAGGAGTTTGATTTAAATGGAATGGGAGAAGGCTCATTTTGGCTTGGTTTGGATCAACCCATGGAAATAGGCTTGGTGCACCTCCCCAAGACCTGATTTTGAGCTGAGGGAATCATTTAGGTCAGCTTAGAAGGAGTGGGTAAGTCTCCATCCATGGTGAGGTGGCTAAGCATGGTTTAGTGTGTGATAGGCTTAAGGTAAAAAAGGGTTTAAAAGGATTGAAGAAAGAGTTCCCCTCTCTTTCCATTAATGGTTTGGTGAGGTGGAAAGTAGATTCCATGGCTCCCATGGGGCTCATGCATGGCTTCATGGCTCACCTTTGGCTTGAGGAAAAGTTTGGTCAATTTCATGAAAAAGGTTTTAAAAATTTTGGTAATTTAGGGGTGATTTGATGGGATTTGGCATATGTCTTGATTTGGATTTATTTTATCATGGATTTAGAACTTAGGAGATGGTTTTATTAAATGGATGATGATAGAGGATTGTCATGTGGGCTTTGGGCCTTTTGAAATTATTTTTGATGGGCTTTTAGGAAGGCTTAGGGGATGGGCCTTTAGGTTTAAGAATGAATTCATGGATGGGAATTTTGTAGAAGTTTGGGCCAAATAATTGTTGGGTTTGGTTTAGGGATATGTCATGAGTGATTTGAAATGAGTTTGGAGTGATTTGGGTTTGAATGGGGTTGGATTTGGGCCTCTTTGGTAAATGGGCCAATGTAGGTCAAATTGGGCTAACTTGGGCCAATGTTGGGCTAGGGTTGAAATTGATGTAAAATTAATATTGGGAAAAGTTTATGGGAGTGTTTCAAAGAGGTTTTGACTTTGGTTGGGTTTTGATTTTGGGGTTTGGGCTTATTTGGCTTAGGTTTGGGTTTTGGTCAAAATAGGGCCTTTTAGCTTTGGGTTGAATTTGATTGGGGTTTGGGTCTAAATTTTGGGCAAATCATGTTAGTGTTTTGTTTGTGGGGATGTTAAGGAAGGTTTAGAAATGGTTTGGGGTTAATTGGAGTTGAATTGGGTTAGTTTGGGCTAAGTTTGGGTCATGGGTCCAAATTGGGCTTTAAGGTCAAAAGTGAAATTGGATTCAAATGCCAATCAAATTGGACTTGGATTTGGTCTAGATTGGTGTTGGGGATGTTGAATTGAATTTTAGAATTGAATTGGACCAGAATTTGGGTCAATTGGGTAGGTTTGGTTTGAGATTGGGTTCATTTTGGGTTAAAATGGGTCAAATTGGGGATTTTGACAAAAGTGGGGTAAATTGACAAATTTGGCCCTTGGTGTAGTTGAACGAAATGATATTAGGAATATTTGGGATTTTCTGGAATTTTCTAGGAATTTTCTAAATTTTTGGATTTTTGGGTCAAGAGGGGCATTTTGGGTATTTGGAGGGTATTGGGGGTATTTTTTGGTATTTTTGGCTATGGATGATCAATTTGAGTAATTTGGGAATGTTTGGGATTGGTTTTGAGGAATTTTGGGTATTTGGAGATTTTTTGAAAAATTTGGGTAATTTCAAGGGTTTTGGGTAGGCTAGGCGGGTGTAGGGTCCCGGGGTCAAAAATTGAAAATTTAGAAAATTGAAGATTGGGTAAATGTAAGTGGAATGAAATCATTTTGGTTGAGCCATGAAGCCATATCAAGCCCACATGAGCCATGAAGGGACTCATTTGAGGCATTCACTATGTTGTTCCTAACCCTCTTGCCGAGGGCTTAGGGGTTAAGGACCATCCATGTGAATTACCCGCATGAGTCGGGAGATCAAGTTGGGTATGGGTGTGGTTTTAGGAGGTGTGTGAAAGTGTAGTGTATAAGTGTAGTGCGTGTGTAAGTCAGCCCTCACCAGACCAGGTCACCCAGGACAGTCCTAAGGCCAAAGAGTCCTATAGGAGCTCATCCTTTAAACTTTCACATTTGATCTCAACCCTCTAGGTGATTAGGCGTGTACAATTAAGTTTGTGGATTTTGCAGGGAGTTAAGAAGTGGTTTGAATTTCTAAGTGGTGGGTCCCAATTCTAATCCTCTAGGATAGTCAAAGGAAAAGCCTAAGGCTAGAGCCTAAGTACTAAAGAGAGAAGAGAAGACATCATCAAAAATGAGGTCAACAAACTCCTTCTCCTAATAAAGATCAACCTGATATTTCTATTAATATGGAAGTTGAAAAAACACCACCACCTTTTCCTCAAAGACTTAAACAGCAGAAGCTTGATCATCAATTTTCTAAGTTCTTTGAAATTTTTAGGAAACTTACTATAAACGTACCTTTTGCTGAAACTTTGGAGCAGATGCCAACTTATGCAAAATTTATGAAGGATATTTTAAGTAAGAAACGAAGATTTGAAGCTTTTGAAACTGTTGCAATAAGTGAAGAATGTAGTGCAATAATTCAAAAGAAATTACCTCAAAAACTTAAAGATCCTGGAAGTTTTATTATACCTTGTGCTATTGGAGAAAAGTTTTGTGGAAAAGCTTTATGCAATTTAGGAGCAAGTATTATTCTCATGCCATTTTCTATTTTTTGAAGGTTGAATTTAGGAGAGATTACTCCCACCACTGTAACCCTTCAGTTAGCTGATAGATTTATCACTTACCCTAAAGGAGTTATAGAGGATGTTCTTGTTAAAGTAGATAAATTTATCTTCCCTGTAGATTTCATTGTACTTGATATGAAAGAAGATAAAGAAATACCTTTTATTTTAGGGAGACCTTTTCTAGCAACCGGATGAGCTATGATTGATGTGCAAAAAGGAGAATTAACCATGAGAGTTAATGATCAAGAGATTGAATTTAATGTCCTTAAATCAATGAAGTACCCTGACAAGGAAAAATGTTATCGAATGAATATAATTGATTATTTAATTGAGAAACATTATCAAGAAAAATTTAAAGTCATTTCTGAAGACAATATTGAATTATTAACAGATGAAGATGAAGAACTAAAAGAAGAAGAAACTCATTATATTAAAGATAATTGGGAAACTTTGGACATAACTCAAAATGATATACTTTTACCCTCAATTAAAAATGCCCCTGAACTGGAATTAAAAATGTTACCTTCACATTTAAAGTATGCATTTCTGGGAAATTCATTAACTTTACTTGTTATTATTTCTTCTAAGCTAAGTAAAGATCGAGAAGAAAAATTGATAGGAGTGTTAAAGAATTATAAGAAAGTATTTGGTTGGACAATTACTGACATAAGAGGAATAAGCCCGTCCATTTGTATGCATAGAATTTTAATGGAAGAAAATTTTAAACCTACTATTGAACCGCGAAGAAGATTAAATCCTATCATGAAAGAGGTTGTTAAAAAAGAAATTGTTAAATGGTTTGATGCTGGTATTATTTATCCTATTTCGGATAACCAATGGGTAAGTCCTATTCATTCTGTTCCAAAGAAAGGAGGAGTAACTGTCATTGTCAATGATAAAAATGAACTAATTCCTACAAGACAAATTACTGGATGGTGAATTTACATTGATTATAGGAAATTAAATGACGCCACTAGAAAGGATCATTTTCCTTTAACTTTCTTGGATCAAATGCTTGATAAACTAGCTGGACACTTATATTTCTATTTTCTGGATGGATATTCTGGTTATCATCAATTACATGTCGCTCCTGAGGACCAAGAGAAAACAACATTTATAAGTCCTTATGGAACATTTGACTTTAGAAGAATGCCTTTTGGTTTGTGTAATGCACCTGCAACTTTTCAAAGATGTATGATGTTAATATTTTGTGATTTGATTGACAAAGGAATTGAATTATTCATGGACGAACAGTTTTTGGAACTTCTTTTGAATCTTGTTAGGAAAATATTTCCAAAATTCTGAAAAAGATATGAAGAAACAAACTTAGTTCTTAACTGGGAAAAATGTCAATTCATGGTCACAGAAGGCATTGTACTTGGTCACAAGATTTCACAAAAAGGGATAGAAGTAGATCAAGCAAAAGTGAAAATTATTGCTAAATTACAACCACCTACTATCATTACTCGATGTGAGAAGTTTTCTAGGTCATGCTGGATTTTATAGAAGATATATAAAGGATTTTTCTAAAATTGCTAAACCTCTTTGTCATTTATTGGAAAAAGATGCTAAATTTGAATTTAACAAAGACTGTGTTAATGTTTTTAATATTTTAAAAGAAAAATTAATAACTGCACCTATCATTATTGCACCTAATTAGACTCTTTTGAATTAATGTGTGATGCAAGTGATTTTGCAATTGGAGCTGTATTGGGACAAAAATATTAGAAAATTTTCAAATTTATATATTATGCTAGTAAAACTCTCACTGAAACTCAAAGAATTTACACTACTACTGAGAAAGAGCTTCTAGCTATAGTATATGTCTTTGATAAATTTATACCTTATCTTTTTGGTACTAAATGTATAGTTCATACTGATCATTCTGCTATTAAATATCTAATGTCAAAAAGGATGCTAAACCTAGACTAATAAGATGGGATTTACTTCTATAAGAATTTGATTTTCAAATAGTGGATATAAAAGGAACGGACAACCAAATTGCTGATAATTTATCTAGAATTAAGAATGATGTTATAACTGAAGAAAACATAAATGAGAAATTTCCTGATGAACATTTATATGTTATTCAAGGATACCAAACACCTTGGTATGCGGATATAGTTAACTATTTAGTTAGCAATATTCTACCTTATGGATTGGATGAAAAATTTATTAAGAAATTTAAAAATGATGCTAAATTTTATATTTGGGAAGATCCTCATTTATTTAAATTAGGAAGAGATTCTATAATTCGAAGATGTGTACCTTATGAAGAAACTTATGCTATTATTCAAAAATGTCATGATTCCGATTTTGGAGGACACTTTGGAGTAGATAAAACTGCATTAAAAATTTTAAATTCAGGATTTTATTGGCCTACTTTATTCAGAGATGTGAGACATTATGTTAAAACATGTGATAGATGTCAAAGGATAGGAAATATATCCAAGAAAGATGAAATGCCTTTAAACTATATATTGGAAGTTGAAATTTTTGATATATGGGGTTTAGACTTTATGAGACCATTTGTACCATCATCTGGAAAAACTTATATTTTATTAGCAGTTGATTATGTTTCAAAGTGGATTGAAGCTGTAGCTTTGCCTAACTGTGACTCCAAAAGTGTATCTAAATTTTTAAAGAAGATGATTTTTTCAAGATTTTGAATGCCTAAGGTAATTATCACAGATGGCGGAAGTCATTTTAGAAATATAAGAATTCAATCATTACTGCAAAAATTTGGAATTAAACATAAAATTGCAACTGCATATCACCCACAAATAAGTAGGATGGCTGAAGTATCAAACAAAGAAATTAAAAGAATTTTAGAGAAGACTGTTAATCATAAAAGAACTGATTGGGTTGATAGACTTGATTCTGCATTATGGGCTTATAGAACATCTTATAAGACACCAATCGGAATGTCACCTTACGGGTTAGTTTTTGGAAAACACTGTCACTTACCTGTTGAACTTGAACATAAAGCTTATTGGGCGATAAAGGAGTTTAATTCTGATTTGAATACTGCAGGAGAAAAATGATTATTACAATTAAATGAGATGAATGAAATAAGTAATGAATCATATGATAATGCAAAAAATTATAAAGAGAAAATGAAGGTATTACATGATAAAAAGATTTCAGGAAAAATATTTGAGCCTAGACAAGAAGTATTACTATTTAATATTCGTTTAAGAATTTTTCCTGGAAAATAGAGATCAAAATGGATAGGACCATATATAATTGAAAAAGTATACCAATATGGAGTTGTGGATATTAAAGACTCCAAAACGGCAAAAATTTTTAAAGTTAATGGATTAAGATTAAAGCCTTATTTGGGAGACATTAAAAAGATTTATAAAGAGGCTTATGAATTAAGTCAACCTGATTAAAGAATTACTTAGGTCGGGCTTACGACGTTAAACCAAGCGCTTAATGGGAGGCAACCCTTAGATTTTATTTTTAGTGTGTTTTTTTTTAATGTATGGTTATGCCTCGGTCTTGACTAATTTTATATAACTTCAGAAAATAAAAAATTATCTTAAAGTATATAAAGTTTGGACTTTGGATCACTCCATTTCATATGAGAGTAAAAAGGAGATCAAGTTAACCTTTATTGAAATTATGTATAAGTGTGTTATTGAGATTGTTCTGATCTTACCATTATAATTTACCTATTTTTGGAGAACGAAACCTTGAAATTTGACATTAGGCGAAACGGAGTCGAACATGGTTCTGGTGCCTAGGTGCCAGAATTCGGTGCCAAAGTGCCAGAATAAGCTGTGTCGATGGGTCCGGCGCCTAGGTGCCAGATTTGGCGCCTAAGCGCCACGGTTACTAGGTCGTGTAAAAATAAAAAATTTTCAGTTTTTCACACGATTTTCACCTTTAAAATAACCCATCTTCATCCTCAATCCCTATGCAATCATTATTTTGACCCATACACTCCATTCTTGAGAGATTAGAGATGAATTTTTGAAGAAGTGGAGAGGAGAAATCTTGGATAAGAGGCTAGAGACAAATGTCCAAAAGATCCTCAACCTTACTTCAATAGTTTCATCATTGTAAGTTTGGAGAAAATTTCTAGTCGTCTTGATAAATTTGAAACAGATTTCAAAAGAATTGGAGATCACCTCCATGAGATGTATCATCAAATTGAACATCTGGAATGGCAGGAAAAACTTTAATTTGATCATCTAGCGGCTTATCAAGATGCTCAAGTGGAGATGTATGCGAAGAACAATTGGATCAAAGAGAAAACGGCTACGGATTTTCCAAGAGCATTAATATTCTTCCCCAGTAGGCCAAGTAATCTTCATTCCGAAGATAGTGGAAATTAGATAGTGATTTGGTGAGATCGTGATTTATGTACTGAGTCGTTGTATCGATTTAGTGAATCGATTGTGTTTGTTTGTGTATTTGCTTTCATGTTCAATGTGTGTTGTATTTGTTTTCAAATTGTGTTGTTTGATTATGTGTTAGGACTTGAATCATTATATTATACTTATCTGAAGTGTATTGAGCCAATATTGAAGATTATAAATGGAAATTAGAGGAGTTTGATTTAAACCTTGTGTTTGATTGGTGGATTTAATATTTGATTTTCAAAATTTTTGGAAAATGTTTTAAAAGTTAGAAACTGAAGCCCTACTCTAATATGAGTAATTGGAAGTTGAATTTATGAATTTTGTTGGAAAATAAAATTTTTAGAGTGATTTTTGTGAAAGGCGAGTCTGGCTCCTAGGCGCCAGAATTCGGCGCCTAAGCACCGGAATTCGGCGCCTAAGCACCGGAATTCGGCGCCTAAGCACCGGTTCGGCCTGCTTACCCGAAAAACACCATATAAACCCCATTAGCCAAGGATGATGCCTAAGCTTCATCTCCTTTCCCATTTTCACGAAATTACACCTCTTAGATCCATTTTGAGGTCAAAACATTAAGTATTTGGGCGCGAAATCACTTGATTTCTTCGTCTCGAGCTCAGATCTACACTCTAATCAATTTATTTTTTATTTTCACCATAGTTTTTCCTATGTTTTGTTAAAAACTGAAATTTTTAGAAAAATTTTGATTTTTAGGTATTATATTTGGATTTTTAAACTTATTTTAAGTTTCTTAAATTTAAAAAGAGTTTAAATATTTGATTCCTAATTTTGTTCTTGTTTTCTTTCACGTTTAGATGGCACCGAAATCTAAGCAAGGGAAGGGATGAGAAAATTTTGACAGTAGCAAGTTCGCGACAGTGGTAGCGCATTTTCGATATCACAAATTTGTGACATCGAGAAAGTTTATCTCGGAGTGACGCTTTTATAATCTGGGTGAAATGATCGAGAACACAATCGTTGCACACAATTGGCAACGAATCTGTTATTTCACTGTTGTTGCTGTTATTCCAGTCATTTGCGAATTTTATGCTAACTTTTTAGATGCGGAAGACTACGAAGTCTTCCTCAGAGGTATTGGAGTAGGGTTTACTCTGGAGAAGATCAATGTGTTTTATGGACTGCCACCTACCATCGAGTGCCACTATTCTGGATTATCTCCATCTGAGGGAGATCTTGAGATGATTATTGCTTATTTGATCGACTGACACTGGAGCCTGGAAGATCTGGAATGAAAAATGGGTAAACTTCAAATCTTCTAACTTAAATGGTGTTTCAAAGGCTTGGCATTATTTTATTTCTGCTAGACTTCTACCTTCCAACCACCTGAGTGAAGTTACTAAAGAAAGAGCTATCCTGAACTATTGCATTCAGGAGAGGAAGCTAATAGATGTTGGCAGTATTATTTATGATTCTGTGGAGTCTACTGCTAGATCAAGCACTTCTGTGGGACTGGGATTCCCATATTTAATCTATTCTTTATGTGTTAGCAATGGAGTCACTGCTGATATTTCTGAGGAGAAGCTGAATTCTACCAAGCTAATTGGGCTGGAGAGTGTTAGTATCTATGATCGTCTTCGAGGGAAGAGATCGACCACTCCTTCTACTTCTGCACACACTTCAGGTAGACCTTCCACTTCCAGACCTTCTACTTCTACTGCTAAGCCACTATCTAGTTTTTGGGAATCGTTGCATGATCGGTTTATAGAGCGACGGCATGAGTTATTTCAAACTCACTCTGCGAGTTGATTCTATTGATAAGAAAATTGATCATTTATCTGAGTATACCCAAAGGAAGAGTAGTTACGATGCTGAGTATGATGAAGCTCTCGTTAGATTCCTGAAGGGAGAGCATGATGTTCAATTTCCTACCTTTCCTAGTTTCTCACCATATTTTGATCCTAAGGATGTTGAGTTTTCTTTTGGTAATGATGACAATGATGAGGCTACAGACAGTGATTAGTGGCCTGATTTACCTCTGAGTTGTGCTAAGTCTGTTGTTAGTTTAGTTTGTTTGCTAGTATTGATTGTTGTTTGTTGTTTGCTAGTTTAGATTTGTTTATGTACTTTGTGTGGATTGTTGGGTGTTGAGACTGTTGTTAGAGTTTTTCTAATGTATTGTGTTTAAGATTGAAATTTGGATAAATTTATGTTTATTTATGTTTCAGCCTATTGTTTAGTAGTTAGTATTGTTGTTCTATTTTTATTATTATAAGTAGTATATTCATTTAATTTAATTACTAATGAGCCTGCTTACTTTTATACCTGCTTCATTATTTCAGTATTATTCATAAAAGCATGTGTATAAGTAAATTTTTCTTTCTAGAATGTTTTTTTTTACATACTTATTAAAATTCCTTTTTAAAATTATGTTTTTCCTTTCACATACTTAAAAAAAAAATTTCATGATAGACCAAAACTTAAGTTTGGGGGAAAAGGAAAATACATTCAAATTTAAATTTTATTTGTCCTTTAAGAACTAATATTTTCTTAAAATAAAAATTTTTTAACATAACATGAGGAATGAAGAATCTATTTGAGATCACTTAAATTTTTGAAATTATAAATAATTTAGTGGACTTAATCCAAAATTTTAATAACTTTGATTGATTTTAAGAATAGAATTATTCAACTTAAAAAAGAATAAGATTAAGAAAATTTTCTATTCATAGTAGAGATAATTAAATTTTAGAAGTATTAAGAAATCAAAAATTATAACTCAAAAAAGAATAGATTGAAATTCTTTTTGAAATCTATTTATGTTATAATAAGTAAGTGAAAATCTATAAGTTTGAAAATATAAGTTAAGGATAGTGAAGTTCAAAATCATTAACAGGCTATCCAGATACAGTAATCCTCTCTTTAAAAAAAAAGATAGAAAATAGAAAAAACAAGAAAAAGAGAGGAGAAGCTTGAGGAAATGTCTAATAAAAAATTGGCTTCACTGAATTAACTTATAAAAAGAAAACCGATTACTTAATTTTTATGCATGTATTTTTATTAGAAAAGAATTTCATGAAGATCTTTTTCTTGTGAATAATTTATGTGATCTTAATATAATAAACTACAATTATTTTTGAAGTGAATGAAAAATTTTTGAAGTTTTATGATTTGGTAGTTAGAATATTCTTTAAATTCTTAAAATTAAACTTAGATAGTGAGATTTGGTTAATGATTTACTAAAGCCTTTATAAAATCAAAAATCATAAGGAGTCTTAAATATTTATTTTTTTTCAAATGTTATACATTTTATATAGTAAAAAGGGTTACTTGAGGACAAGTAACGTTTAAGTTTGGGGGATTTTGATCCAAGAAAATAATGTCATGTGAAACAATTTAAAGTTTGAAGACACATGTGAAGTGAAACAATTTTTGATCCAAGAAAAAAATGTCATGTGTAACAATTTTGATCCTATTAAAGAGTTTTGAGACCTAGAAGGAGATGAATTCTTAACTTGTAGATATCACATGAATCCTTGGGTAGTCGAAGGCCTTGTGCGGGTTATTCAAGGTGAAGTGCAAATAAATAGGAAGATGTTATATATTGGGCGTAGAATTTATAAGTTTTTAGAGTGACAGACTAAAATCTTATGGTTTGGTTTATAGAAAAGGAAAGGGTCACTAGTAGGGCCGACCATAGCCACCCTTGGACATCTAGTAGTGTGAGCCTAAATTAACCCATTCTACTAACAATACATCCGGACCTGATCTATAGGCTAGCCAATGTTCTTGGCACCTGGATCAAAGGGTAAAGAATATGAATGCTTCTATTTGGCACAATACCATAAATTTATATTCTCCATGAATATTATCATTATCTTAGAAAATCTTTGATTAATTGAAAGGGAGAAAGTTACTTTCTTATTGTTATTTACATCAATTATTATATTTCTGCTTTATTATTGCATCTAGTAAATTAAAGTATTTTATTTTTTATTATAAAAAAATACTTTAAAATAAAATATTTTAAGATCTATAACACTCTCCTTGTGGGAATGATACTGTGGTCTTTGTTTTAAAGCCCTATATTACTTGAAACGATACGTATACTTGCGTAGAACCCCTAGTGTGTAAAATATTTTCCATAAAATTATATTTATATACACTAGCCGCTATTATTATTTATAACATATATTTTTGAAAGCATTAATTAGTACGTTGATCTTCAGAGGACTTCGGGTCAAGTTTTTGGCACAGTTGTCAGGGAAGAAGATTTTAGTACGCATATATTTATATTGGGTCACATATGAAGCATTTCAAGTTTTCCAAATAACATGAATCAAGCTTAAAGAGGCAACAAGAAAGCATGTCAAGTTCTCCAAATAATGTGTTTCAAATTTCCTCTCCGTTTTTCATTTCTTCTCTTTTTTTGAAATAAGTATCTCAAACCAAGTTAGGCATCACCCTCTTAATACTTAACAAGTCATGCATATTTAGTGCCACAATTTCCACCCAACACATGAAAGTAGAAAGCCTAGCATGTTACAACATAGGTCACCAATTCCATCCAGTACCTACTAGTGGAAAGCATGAAACTTTAAAGCATGTATTACTACTTTCATTCATCATTCATGTGTAGAAAGTGTCTTATAAAGACGAGAGAATTGGCAAGGTGAAAATGTGGTTAGCCGACCAAATATTTTCCACCTCCCTCCCCTTGAAAATTTCGGCCACCCCAAAAAAGTGTAGCAAGGAGGGCTATCAACATCACATAAATCCATCTTTATCACCTCATGAAACAAACAAGCTCTTAAACAAGTTAACCACAACTTTTGGCCATCCATAAGAGAGAAAGGAGGCTCATAAAATGTCATGTGAAACAATTTAAAGTTTGAAGTATTCTAGCATGATGTTTAGCTAGTTAGAGAAAGTGAGAAAATTTACAAAATATCATATGACGTATTTCGACTCCTAAAGCACCCAAGCATGATATTTAACCATTCCAAAAAGAGCAACAAAGCCTTCACAAACTTCACATGAAATAATGAAAATTCTTAACAACACAAGCATGAATTTTGGCTCTCCAAAAAGAGTAAGAAAACCTTCCAACTTGCATATGAAATGACAAAAATCTTAAACAGTGAACAATATTTCATCAGTAAAATGTTTATTGATTTCTTCATCATCACAGAGAGATTTTTTAGTTTCAAGCCTGGACAGATGATCAGCAATTTGATTATCAGCACCCTCCTATCTACTAATTCAAAATCAAATTCTTGCAAAAGAAGAATTCATCTTATAAGTCTAAGTTTTTCATCCTTCTTGTTCATTAAATATTTATTAGTTGAATGATCAGTATGCACCATACATTTTGTTCCAATTGATCATGAACTGAATTTATCAAAAGAAAATACTAAAACTAATAACCCTTTCTCAGCTGTGGTATAATTAATTTGAGCTTCATTAAGAGTTCTAATAGCATAGTAAATCACTTTGATAATTTTATCATATCTCTGATCTAAAACAGCACCAATTATATAATCACGAGCATCACACATTAATTCAAAAGGTTTTTCCCAGTTTGGTGAAACTATAATAGGTGCAGTGATTAATTTTTTTTAATGTGTCAAAAGCTTTTAGGCATTCATCATCAAAATAAAAAATCACATCTTTTTTCAGTAAACGGCAAAAAGGCTTTAAGATTTTTGAAAAGTCTTTAATATAATGCCTTTAGAATCTAGAATGTCCCAACAAAACTTCCACTTCCTCTTACATTTGTAGGGCTAGGTAAATTTAAGATAACTTGAAATTTTGCGGGATCTACCTCCATACCATTTTCTGATATACAACATCCCAAAACAATTCCTCCTGCTACCATAAATTGGTATTTTTCCCAGTTAATGACCAAATTAGTTTCTTCACAATGTTTTAAAGACACTACATAAACCAAAGGGCATTCTTCTAAAAGCAAATGTATCATAATAATTAGTAAACATTGTTTTTTTATTGATCCTCAAGAGCAATTTGTATTTTGTGGTAACCAGTATAGTCATCCGGAAAACAAAAGTATTCATGCCCAGCCAATCTATCCAACATCTAATCTAGAAAGGGTAGTGGAAAATGGTCTCTCCTTGTCACATATTTGCTACCCTGTAACTTTTCTTACTGATATAATTTCATTTTTTTCATTAACAGTCACAGTAACTCCTCCTTTCTTAGGAACACAGTAAATAGGACTAACCCATGCACTATCTGAAATAGAGTAGATAATTTCAACATCCAATCACTTTAAAATTTCTTTCTTAACAACTTCATTCATGACAGGATTTAGTCTCCTTTGAGGATCAGCCTGAGATTTACAGTTATCTTCCATAGGGATTCTATGTATAAAAATTGAAGGACATATTCATTTAATAACAGCTATTGTCCATCCAAAGGCATTCTTATATTTCTTTAAATTTTCAAGGAAACTCTCTTATTCTTTTTCAATCAATTGAGAGGAAATTATAACCGACAAAGTTGATGAATCATCTAAAAGGTATATTTTAAATGGGTAGGAAGCAACTCCAAATCAAGTTCAAGAAGTTGTTCAATTGATGGACTAATAGATTCATCTTTTTCAGTAATGTCCAATAATTTAGATTTTTCATGAACATAATTTAAATCTTCCTCATGAAAATCTTCAGAATATTGTAATTCCTCTTCTTGCTCGTGTTCTAATTCTTCACTTTCAGGTTTCTCTTCATAAGTTGACTTGAAATGACATTCACTCAAATATCTGATAACATCCATCCTATAACATTCATCATATTTAACTCTTGCGGGATATTTCATTGATTTTGAAATATTAAATGTAATAGTTTAATCATTTACTCTTATCATTAATTCCTCTTTTTAAACATCTATCATCGCTCTACCTGTGGCTAAGAAAGATCTCCTTAAAATTATAGGTATCTTGTTATCTTCCACCATATCCAACACAATGAAATCAGCAAGAAATATAAATTGATCTACTTTCACCAAAACATCTTCTATGACTCCTTTAGGATAGGTGATTGAATGATCCGCTAATTGCAGTTATAGTCATCGGGGTTATTTCTCCTAATCCCGGACTTTTGAATATAGATAATGGCATAAGGTTGCTTGCACCCAAATCACATAAAGCATTTCCATAAAATTTGTCTCTAATTGCACATGGAATTGTGAAACTACCAGGATCTTTAAGCTTTTCAAGAAGCTTCTTTTGAATTATTGCACCGCACTCCTCACTAAGTGCAACAGTTTCATTAACTTCAAACTTCACATAGCTTAGCATTTGTTCTAAGGATTCAACAAATGGAATGTTAATTGTAAGTTTCTTAAATATTTCTAAGAACTTTAAAAACTTTTTAACAACTTTTGTTGTAAAAGTATCTAAGGAAATGGAGGTGGTGGATTTTCTAAATCAATCTTAGCTGGAGAAATAGGTTTTTCCAAATCTTTTGGAGCATCCTCTTTTGGTTCTTCAATCTCTTTTTTCTCTACTTCAGTCTCTTTTTAAACTCTACCTTCCAACTCTCTTCTACTTCTCATTTGAACTGCATTTACTTGCTCTTTATTCTTGTCTCTTGGATTTACTTCGATTTCACTAGGAAGTGTTCCTTGGGATCTATTACTTTGTCCCAATTGATTCTTAATATTTCTAATTGTTGCTCCTTACCTTTGTAATTGATTTCTCATTTGTAACACCACTTCTTCAATAGACAACTTCTTCTCCTTAAATTGTGAAGTATTATTAAAACCTGGAGGATAGGTTGGTCCATAATTATTATTCCCTTGGTTGTACCAGTTCTTCAATGGGTTTACTTAGTTGTTCCTCCTTGTTGATTACTACCAAACAGATTATTGGTATTCCAGTTAAAGTTTGCATGGTTTTTCCAACATGAGTTATAATAATTGGAATATGGGTTATAAGGCTTACTTATGGAATTCAAAGATTCTAATGAAGTTTGAGAATCAACCATTTGGCCTAATGAATTTTCTTCAATCTTAGAAATTGGCTAAGAAAAATTCATTCCAAATTGGCCTATTTTCCTTGAAATTGTAGCAACTTGATTTGATAAGATCGCAAAAGCATTAATTTCATGAATTTTGACTACCTTTTTAGGATCTAACCTTTCAAAAGGCAATTGCAAATTTTTAGTAGACATTTCTTCAATTAAAGCATAAGCATCAACAAACTATTTAGACATCAATTAACCACCAACAGCGGCATCAATAATAGATCTAAGAGATCCAACTAATCCATTGTAAAAAGTCTGAATTATTAACCAATCTGGTATCGAATGATTTGGACACTTTCTTAGGATATCTTTAAATCATTCTCATGCTTCATATATAGATTCACCTTCAAACTGACAAAAAGATGTGATATCATTTCTAAGCTTCATAGTTGTTTATGGTGAAAATATTTAGCAAGGAATTTTTGCGCTAAATCACCCCAAGTTCTGATAGATCTAGGTGATCATGAATTTAACCATATCTTAACCTTATCTCTTAGTGAGAAAGGAAAAATTCCAAGTCTAATAGTATCATCTGAAACACCATCATAATTAAAAGTAGCACACAATTCTAAAAAGTTAGCAAGATGTAAATTAGGATCTTCAGTTGGTGCTCCCCTAAACTGATTATTAGATACCATTTAGATAATAGCAAGTTTAAGTTCAAAGGAAATTGCAGTTACAGCAGGGTGTTGAATACTACCATGAAGTTCATCCACTGTATGGTTAACATAATCTCTTAAATGTCTAAATTCTTGATGGATTTCAATGTTCTGATTTTTCTGATTCGCCATTTCTTGAATATTTTTATATTTTCTCTATTTTTAATTTTTTTTTTTATTTTTCTGATAGTTCTCTCTAATTAAAAATGCACAAGTCCCACGGAACCTGAACTACGCATACACAAAAAATAAATAAATAAAACACACTAAAAAATAAGGAAATGTAAAAATTTTGATTTTTCTTAAATTTTTTTAAATCATATTTTAATTAATTTCCACAAAAATGGCGCCAAAATCATGATCCTAGTGAATATTTATGCTTACATTATAGATATAAAATTATACTTTATAATATGGGATTCTACACAAGTATATGTATCCTTTATCAAGTAATGTAGGACTTTCTGATTAAGCCCTGAGATATCGAACCCACAGGGAAATGTTTAAAATTTTAAAGAAAGTAGAAAAACAACTTTTTACTTTTTCAAATGATTTTGTAAAATATGTTTTAAGATAGAAATTTTTAAATTTGTTTTTAATATTTTATTTTAATAAAAAGTGAAACAAGCAACTAAAATTAACCAGACTATAAAACTATATGAAAGCAAATGAGAATGAAATATCTTTTTCCTTTTTCAATGATTCAGTAATAATTATGGAATTTCATTTTTGAAGTATCTAAATGTGTTGTTCCAAATAGGAGCAATTATATTTACCCTTGGTTCTTTAAAGAACATAGGTTAATCTGAAGTTTTGAAATCTTGTAGATGGGTTAGGCAGGGAAGATACTAGCTCTCACTCTAGAATTCTCTCTTCTCCCTCCACCTAGGGGCTAATATCTCATAAAAAAATTTAAAACATCAAACCAAACTGGGGGCTTTAACCTGTCACTCTAACATCCTCTAATTTTACTCCCCATTAAAAAGCATATCTCCATATTTATTTACACTCAACCATATGGATTCTCGCACATACAATTTCATGTGACTCTCTCTAATTGTTGATTGAGATAATACTAAATTGGTTCTTACATATTCTCACAACAGATTTTAACATCACAATTGGCCAAATCAAGATGTAAATGAAGTGCAAGGTAGTGAATGCACAACTTCATCCAATATTAAACACCTCTACTTCACACAACTTCCTTCCATAATTTAATTACTTCATCATTTAAAATGGAAAATGATAAAGAAAACTACTCAGAACTCATGGAGAAAATACAGGAAAGTTTTGATTTAAAAGTAGAAATTATAGTGAAAATACAACAAGTCTTACTTAAAAACCAAATGTAAAAACAAAGATAAAAACTTCTCTGAAAATCCTCTCCACAAGACTCTTGAAGTTCCTCTGAAACTTTTGCTTTCCACTAAATAACTCCATAGGGGTTGGCACCCAACTTTAAGGATTCGCTCTCCTAAATTCTAATACAAACTATGCTAAAGTAAAGTGGAAAAGTAAAGAAAGTATGACAAGAAGAAGACTCTCTTTCTTCCTCTTTCTTTTCAACCACTTTAAGCTTTTCTCCAACTTCTCCCGTCAATACTTCTTTTCAAAACTCTTCCCCCTTTTTCTGATCTTTTAGTCTTCATTTTAATAATTCTTTAAAAGGTTTTTTGGTGTCTCTTGAAATTATGTCCAGATTCAATGTATTTACCAAAGGATGCATCTCTTCATTCAAAAGGTGCTTTGTCATCTATTCAATGACAAGCTTTTCCAAAAATTAGCCTATATAGGGACATTCCTATAGGAGTTCTGTATGTAGTCCTATAGGCCTCCAAAAAATAATCCAGTTTGATTGACCAATCCTTTCTGTTTGGATTAACAGACTTTTCCAATATTCTTTTAATTTAACGATTGGATAATTCAACCAAACCACTTGTTTGTGGATGATAAGCAGTAGCAATGCGATGGTTAAGTTGATATTTCTTCACTAGATTTGTCATAATCACATTTCTAAAATGACTTCCCTCATCAGTTATTATAAAACTTGGTATTTCAAATCTGCAAATATATTCTTTCTTTAAAATTTTGCAACACTTTGAGCATCACATCGAGGTAAAGTAACAGCTTCTATCTATTTAGATACATAGTCTACAGCTATTAAAATGTAAATATTTTTAAAAGATGGTATAAATGGCCCCATAAAATCTAATCCTCAAACGTCAAATATTCCAACTTTCAACATATAATTGAGGGGTGTCTCATTTCTTCTAGAAATATTGCCTACACGTTAACATCGATCACAATTTTTAATATAAGCATTAATAACCTTAAAAATTGTAGGCCAATAAAATCCAGATTGTAAGATTTTATATGAAATTTTATCAACACCAAAATAACCCCCATAATAAGAATTATGACATATTTAAATAATTTCATAAGTTTCTTCTAAATGTACACATCTTCAAATGATCAGATCCTTTCTTGTTTATACAAGAACGGGTCATCCCAAAAATAAGTCTTAGCTTTAGATGAAAATTTCTTCCTCTCTTGTTATGTCAAACCATAGGGTAAAATATCACTGACAATAAAGTTACAATGTCGGCATACCATGGAATACGCCACTCATTAATTGCGAACAATCTTTCATCATGAAAATGTTCATTGATGTCATCATCAGAAAAGAGAGGTTTTTCAAAGTCAACACTGGTTAGATGATCAACAATTTGATTATCAACACCCTTCCTATCTACTATTTCAAAATCAAATTCTTGCAAAACAAGAATCCATCTTACTAGACTTGGTTTTGCATCATTCTTCTTCATTAGATACTTAATAACAGAATGTTTAGTATGCACCACATATTTAGCTCCAATTAAATATGATCTGAATTTATCAAAGGCAAATACTATAGCTAATAACTCTTTCTCAGTTGTGGTATAATTAATTTGAGCTTCATTCAGAGTTCTACTATCATAGTAGATTAATTTGAAAATCTTATCATATGTCTGACCTAAAACAGCTCCAATAGCATAATCACTAGCATCACACATTAATGCAAAAAAATTGTCCCAGTTTGGTGAAACTATAACAGGTGTAGTGATTAATTTGTCATTCAATGATTTAAAAGCTTTTAAGCATTCTTCATCAAAATTAAAAACCACATCTTTTTCCAGTAAACGACATAAAGGCTTTGAGATTTTTGAAAATTCTTTAATATAACGCCTGTAGAATCCAGCATGTCTCATAAAACTTCTAATTCCCCTTACATGGTCGAGAAAGGTAAATTAGCAATCACTTGAATATTTGCAATATCTACCTCCATACCTTTTTTGATATACGATGTCCCAAAACAATTCCTCCTACTACCATAAATTGATATTTTTCCTAATTAAGGACTAAATCAGTTTCTTCACAGTGCTTAAGAACTCATAATAGATGTTTTAAACATGATTCAAATGAAATTCCAAACACCGAAAAGTCATCCATAGAAACTTCAATTCCTTTTTCAATTAAATCACAAAAAATACCATCATACATCTTTGAGATGTAGTAGGGGCACTACATAAACCAAAGGACATTCTTCTAAATGCAAATGTACCATAAGGACTGGTAAACGTTGTGTTCTCTTAATCCTCAAGAGCAATTTGTATTTGGTGGTAACCAGTATATCCATCCAAAAAAAAAAAGTATTTATGCCCGGCCAGTTTATCAAACATTTGATCTAGAAAGGGTAGTGGAAAATGGTCTTTCCTGGTGGCATGGTTTAATTTTCTATAATCAATGCATATTCTCCACCCTGTAACCTGTCTTATTGGTATTAATTCATTATTTCCATTAGGAGTCACTGTAACTCCTCCTTTCTTAGGAACACAGCAAATAGGACTAACTCATGCACTATCTAAAATAGGGTAGATAATTTCAGCATCCAACCACTTTAAAATTTGTTTCTCACAACATCTTTCATGATAGGATTTAATCTCTATTGAGTATCAGCCGGAAGTTTACAATTCTCTTCCATAGGATTCTATGCATACAAATTGAAGGAGTGATTCCTTTAATATTAGCTATTGTCCATCCAAAGACTTTCTTATATTTCTTTAGAATTTCAATCAGACTCTCTTCTTCTTTTTCATTTATTTGAGAGGTAATTATAACTGGTAAAATTGAGGAATCACCTAAAAAGGCATATTTTAAATGAGTGGGAAGCATCTTTAAATCAAGTTCAGGAGGTTTTTCAATTGTTGGACTAAAAGATTCATCCTTTTTAGTCAAATCTAACAATTCAAAATTTTCTTTAATAAAATTTAAATCTTCCTCATGAAAATCTTCAAAATTTTGTAATTTCTCTTCTTGCTCGTGTTCAAATTTTTCCCTTTCAGATTTTTCTTCAAAGTTATTTTAAAATGGCATTCACTTAGATAACTGATAACATTTATTCTGTAGCATTCATCATCTTTACCTCTTGTAGGATATCTCATTGATTTTGAGATATTGAATGTAACTGTCTAATCATTAACTCACATCATTAATTCCCCTTTTTGTACATCTATTATTGCTTTGTCTGTGGCTAGAAAATGTCTCCCTAAAATTATGAGTATCTCTTTATCTTCCTCCACATCAAGCACAATGAAATCAATAGGAAAGATAAATTGATCCACCTTAACTAAAACATCTTCTATAACTCCGTTAGGATATGTGATCGAACGATCCACTAATTGCATAGTTACAGTAGTCAGGGTTATTTCTCCTAATCCCAATCTTTTGTATATAGACAATGGCATAAGCTTAATGCTTGCACCTAAATTACATAAAGCTTTCCCATAAAATCTATCTCCGATTGTACATAGAATTGTGAAACTACCAGGATCTGTAAGCTTTTCAAGAAGCTTTTTCTGAATTATTGAACTGCACTCCTCACTATGTGCAACAATTTCATTATCTTTAAACTTCTTTTCTCAGTTAAGAATATCCTTCATAAATTTCACATAGCTTGGCATTTTTTCTAAGGCTTCAGCAAATGGAATATTGATTTGTAAGCTTATTAAATATTTCCAAGAACTTTGAAAATTGTTTATCTAATTTTTGTTGTTGAAGTCTCTGAGGAAATGGAGGTGGTGGCTTTTCTGAATAATCTTCAGTGGTGAAATTGGTCTTTCCAAACCTTTCTGAGAGTCCTCTTTTGGTTCTTTAATCTCTTCATTCTCTACTTCAATCTCTTTTTGAATTCTACCTTCCAACTCTCTTCTACTTCTCAACCAAATAGCTTTTATTTACTCTTTATTCTTGTCTTTTGGATTTACTTTTTCATTACTAGGAAGTGTTCCTTGAAATCTATTACTTAATGAATTGGCAATCTGTCCCAATTGATTCCTAATATTTTTTATTGTTGCTCATTAACTTTGGAATTGCTTTCTCATTTGTAATACCACTTCTTCTATAGACAACTGCTTCTCCTTAAATTGTGAAGCATTCTTAAAACCTGGAGGATAGGTTAGTCTATAATTATTTTTCCCTTTGTTGTTCCAGTTCCCCAATGGTTTGCTTGGTTGTTCCCTCATTGTTGATTACTACCACCGTGATTTTTGGTATTCCAGTTAAAGTTTGGATGATCCTTTCAACCTGAGTTATAATAATTGGAATATGGGTTATTAGGCTTGTTTATGACATTCAAAGATTCTAATGATGTTTGAGAATCAACCATTTGGCCTAATGAATTTTCTTTAACCATGAAAATTGGATAAGAAAAACCCACTCCAAATTGGTCTATCTTCCTTGAAATTGCAACAACTTGATTTGCTAGCATCGCAAAAGCATCATTTTCAAGAATATTAGCTACTTTTTTAAGATTTAACCTTTTAGAAGGCCAATGAAAATTATTAGTATCCATTTCTTCAATTAAATCATAAACATCAGCAAACTATTTAGACATCAATGAACCACTAGTAACGGCAGCGATAATAGATCTGAGAGATCCAACTAATCCATTGTAAAAGGTCTGAATTATTAACCAATTTGGTATCGAATGATGTGGACACTTTCTTATGAGATCTTTAAAATTTTCGCAAGCTTCATAAATAGATTCCCCTTCAAACTGATAAAAAGATGTAATGTCATTTCTAAGCTTCGCAGTCTTTGATGGTGGAAAATGTTTAGTAAGGAATTTTTGTGCTAAATCACCCCAAGTTCTGATAGATCCAGGTGCTAATGAATTTAACCATATCTTAGCCTTATCCCTCAGTGAGAAAGGAAAATTTCTAAGTCTAATAGCATCATCTAAAACACCATCGTATTAAAAAGTAATATATAGTTCTAGAAAATTGGCAAGATGTAAATTAAGATCTTCACTTGGTGCTCCCCTAAACTGATTATTTGATATCATATTGATAATAATAGGTTAATGTTCAAATGAATTAGTATCTACGGCATGGTTTTAAATACTACCATCATGTTCATCTACTGTAGGGTTAGCATAATCTCTTAAAGGTCTAAATTCTTGAAGGATTTCAACATTTTGATTAGCCATTTCTTGAATAATTTTGTCTTTTTCTGTATTTTTAATTTATTTGATTTTCTTATAGTTCTTTCTAATTCAAAATCGTATGGCACAAGTCCTTCAGAACCTGAACTATGCATACACAAAATAAAACAAAATAAAGCACACTAACAAAAAGAGGGAAAAAGTAAAAATTTAGTTTTTTCTTAAACTTTTCTTTAAACAATATTTTAATTAATTTCCCCGGCAACGATGCCAAAAAAACTTCATCCACGAATCTTTATGCTTACGTTTTTCACTTTATATTTCTTTTCAATGATAATATCTCTTTCTTTGTAATGGTTGCCAAAAACTTGACTCTGAAGTAAATAAGAAATATATTTTAATTATTTTATAATATGGGATTTTACGCAAATATACCTATCATTTATCAATTAATGTAAGACTTTCTGATTAAGCTCCCGTATATCGGACCCACAGGGAAATTTCTAAAATTTTAAAGAAATCAGAAAAACAACTTTTTACTTTTCAAAATGATTTTGTAAAGTATGTTTTAAGATAGAAAAATTTAAATTTATTTTTGATATTTTCTTTTAAGAAAAAGTAAAGCAAGCAACTAAAACTAATAAGACTATAAAACTATATATATGGATGCAAATGATAATAAAATATCTTATTCCTCTTTCAATGAATTGATAATAATTATGGAATTTCATTGTGGAAGTATCTAAATATTTTGTGCCAAATAGGAGCAGTTATATTCTTTACCCTTACTTGGTTCTATAAAGAACATTGGTTAATTTGAAGTTTTGAAATCTTGTAGATGGGTTAGGCATGAAAGATACTAGCTCTCACTCTAGATTTCCCTCTACTCCCTCCACCTGGGGACTAACATCTCATAAAAAAAATTTAAAATATCAAACCAAATTAGGGGCTTTAGTTCGTCACTCTAAAGTCCTCTAATTTTATTCCCCATTAAAAAACATATCTCCCAGTTTATTTGTAATAAAATATATTAACTACAATTCTCACCCATATAAATGCATGTGATTCACTCCAATTGATGATTGAGATAATTCTGCATTGGTTTTTACATGTTCTCACGACAAATTTTAACATCTCTATTGGCCAAATCAAGAGGTAAATGAAGTGCAAGGTAGTGGAATCATCACAACTTCTTCCAACATTTGACATCTATACACACAACTTCCTTAGATAATTTAATTATTTCATCATTTGAAAGGAAAAAAGATAAGGAATACTACTCAGAACTTATGGAGAAAACACACACATAATTTGATTTGAAAGAAGAAAATATAGTGAAAACACAACAAGTCTTTCTTTAAAACCAAATGTAAAAACAAAGATACAAACTTATCTTAAAATCCTCTCCACAAGAATCTTGAACATCCTCTGAAAATTTTGCTTTCCACTAAATAACTCCTTAGAGTTTGGCACCCAACTCTAAGGTTTGACTCTCCTAAATTCTAATACAAACTATGATAAAGTAAAGTGGAAAATTAAAGAAAATATGGCGAGAAGAAGACTCTCTTTCTTCCAATTTCCTTTGAACCACTTCAAGATTTTCTCCAACTTCTCGTGCCAAAATTTTTCTTCAAAACTCTTCTCTTTTTTTGATCTTAAGTCTTCATTTTAATAATTCTCCAAAAGGTTCTTTGGTGTCTCTTCAAATTATGTCCAGATTCAATGAATCTACTAAGAGATGCATCCATCCATTCAAATTTTAAATGAATTTTGGCGCTAATGGGAAGTTAATGAAGTTTAAACCAAAGGGTGCTTCAAAACCTTTCAAATTTGCGCCAAAATTAATTTAAATTCGTCGATATAATTGTGGCACCTATGATATAGCCATCTGGCGCTTAGGCGCTAGAGGCCAATTTTGTACACCTTTCAATTTTTGCTCCAAATTTGATCCTTTTTTTCTCATTTCATCACAATCACTCATTTTCATCATACATGCAGGAATAACATGAAAACGTCTTCCATTAAAATGCAATATCATCAAAAATAGGTATAAAAATGTGCTTAAAAATACTATATATTTTAGGTGTTTCAATAATATATCTAGCATTTGATCCAGAAAAGGTAAAGGAAAATGATCTTTCATGTTGGCTTAATTCAATTTTCTACAGTCGATATAGATTCACCAACCAGTGACTTTCTTGTTGGTATGAATTCATTTTTCTCATTCATTTCTACAGTCACTCCCACTTTATTTGAAACACAATGAATTGGACTTACCCAAGCACTATCGGAAATTAAATAAATTATTCCAGCATCTAACCATTTCAATATTTCTTTCTTACCAACTTCTTTCTTTATCAGATTCAATCTCCTTTGAGGATCATCCTTAGGTTCATAATGTTCATCCAATTAAAATGCATGCATACTGATTGAAGGATTGATTCCTTCGATATCAACTAATGTCCATCCAAAGGCTTTTTTATACTTTCTCAAAGTTTCCACTAGTCTTTGCTCTTGTGTTTCATTTAATTATAAGGATACAATAACAGCTAATGTAGATAAATATCCCAAAAAGGCATATTTTAAATGCATTAAAAATATTTTCATTTCCACTTCAGGAAGATTTATAATTGATGGATCTAAACTTTTATTATTATTTTTTGTAATATCCAATATTTTAAATCTTTCCTGAACATAATCTAACCTCTTGTTATCCATTTCAATAAACTTCTCTTGTATTTCATCTTCACTTTCAAATTCAAGTTCTTCTTGATCTTGTTTCTCTTCAAATTTTTCCTTAAAATGCTCATTACTTAAATAATCATAATTTTCCAGTCTAAAGCATTCATCATATTTTCCTTCTGTTCTGATATTTCATAGATTTAGATATATTAAAAGTTACCTCTTCATCATTGACTCTCATGGTTAATTGTCCTCTCCGAAAATCTATAAGAGCTCTCCTAGTTGCAAGAAATGGTCTTCCAAGAATAATAAGAATCTCTTTATCTTCTTCCATATCTAAAACAACGAAATCTACATGGAAAATAAACTTATCAAACTTAACTAACACATCATCAACAACTCTGTTAGGATAAGTAATCAAATGATCAGCTAATTGAAGAGTTATAGTAGTAGGAGAAATTTCTCCAAAACCTAACCTTCTAAAAATAGAAAGAAACATAAGATTAATACTAGATCCCAAATCACATAAAGCTCTTCTGAAGAATCTTTCACCAATAGCACAAGGAATAATAAAACTTCCAGGATCCTTTAGCATTTCAGGAAACTTGTTCTAAATAATTGTGTTACACTCCTCCTAAGTGCAATTCTCATTTTCAGCAAACTTCTTTTTCTTGTTAAGTATTTCCTTCATAAATTTTACATAACTTGGCACTTGCTCCAAGGCTTCAACAAATGGAATATTTATAGTTAATTTTTTAAGCATTTCAAAAAATTTTGTAAATTGTTGATCTCTCTTTTACTGCTTCAATCCTTGAGGAAATGGAGGTGGAGGTTTCTCTATAGTAATTTTTATTGGTTTAATAGGATACTATAAGTCTTGATAAGTATGTTCATTAGACTTTTCAATTTCCACCCCTTCTTTTTCAGCTTCAATTTCTTTTTGAACTTTTGTTTCCACTTCTCAGTTGAATAGCCTTAATTTTCTCTTTATTTTGATCTTTCTGATTAATTTTGACATTACTAGCTAGAGCTCCCGGGGGGTCTACTGCTAAGTGTAGCAGCGATCTGTCCCAATTGATTTTCAATAATTCTAATTGAAGCCCCTTGACTTTGCAATTATGATCCTTGTCTTTGCAATTGTGCTCTTTGACTTTGCAATTGATTACCTAACTGTAATGCAACTTCTTCCATAGATAATTTGTTCTCCTTAAATTGTGAGTTGCCATTTAAAACTGGTGGATAAAAAAAGTCTATAATTACTATTACCCTTATTGTTTACATTCCCCCTTGATTTCACCCCATTAGCATTATTATTATTCCAACTTAAGTTAGGGTGGTTTTTCCAACTAGAATTATAATTTTAGAATATGGATTACTTGGTCAATTGTTTATTGCATTAAAAATCTCATATGATGATGTTTGTGAATCTTTCAATTGTCCTGATGAATTTTCCTCTATCACTTGAGATTTTAGAATAATTCATTCCAAATTGATCGATCTTATTTGATATTATAGCAATTTGAGCAGCCAAAATAGAAATAGCATCAGAATCATGAATACTAGCTACTCTTTTTGGATTTACCCTTTTAGCGGGCCATTGAAAATTGTTCGTAGCCATCTCTTCTATTAAGGAATAGGCTTCATTGAATGGTTTAGATATCAATGATCCTCCAGCAGTAGCGTCAATAATTGATCTAAGAGCTCCCACTAATCCATTACATAAAGTTTGAATTAGTAACCAATCTGGTAATACATGGTGTGGACACTTCCTAAGGAGTCCCTTAAATAGTTCCCAAGCTTTGAATATGGATTCCTTTCAAACTGACAAAAAGATGTGATATCATTTCTAAGCTTAACAATTTTTTATGGTGGAAATTATTTTGCTAAGAATTTTTTAGATAATTTTGCCCATGTTCTAATACAACTAGGTGCTAATGAATTTAACCACATCTTAGCTTTGCACCTTGATGAAAAAGGAATAAGTTACAGCATCTTCTGATACCCCATCATATTTAAATGTAGTACACAATTCTAGAAAACTAGCAAGATGTTAATTAGGGACTTCAGTTGGTAATCCCCCAAATTGGTTATTTTGTGCCATTTGAATAATATCATGTTTAAGCTCAAAAGAATTAGCAGCTACAACAAGGTTTTGTATAGTCAAATGAATTTCATCTACTGTAGGTTTAACATAATCTTTAAAGGTTTTTATTGATGATCATTTTCAATCCTTTGATTATCTAATTTGTTTGTCATTTCGTTCAATTTTTTATAATTTTTTTTATTTTCAAAATTTTCTAATAGTACGTTCTAACTCATAATAAGAAGTTATTAAACCTTCGGATCCTAATCAATGCATACACAAAAACAAAGGCACATAAATCTACTAAACTACTCCTTGTTGACCTCACTTTTGGTTGAGGTCTAGTCTCTCTTTAAAATAGCCTAGAGTCTAGCCACAGGACTTTCGTGGTTACTATCTCAGAGGACTGGCAATGGAACCCTCACTCCATAGAAAATTCAAAACACTGCTTTTCTTCACTTGGAGTTTTCAAATGCTTAAAGTCTAACCTCTAAGTGCTTAGGAGGAAGAGACCAAGCATTAGGAAGCTCAAGGGGAGTTCTCTATATGATGGTCAAGCCTTAGGACTTACCTTAAGTGGTTTGGTTGAGGCTCACAAGCAAACTTGCACATTACACTCACACACTATCTCATAAACTTATACCAAATATACCAATTTCCCAAACCACCTAAGGTCTTAGCCCGTACTCTTTTGGAAACTCATGTGAGTGGTTTCCCCAAGCTCTTAGCCATAGCCTAGGGTTTGGTTAGTACTAGTACGTGGAGGGTCCAAATAGAGAGTTCCCTTTATCTATGGCTCAAATGGGTTATCAATCTCATTCAACCCCAATTTTTACCAAAAATCTCAACTTTGACCCCTTACTCATAAAAACTCTACCAAATTACCAAGTTGCACCTAAAACCCCAATTTTGCCCAAAATTCTCAAAATCAACTAAAATTACTAATATCTCTCAAGAATCATCCTAAAATACTCTTCACCACTAAAAATACCCGAAACACCTCAAATTTAAGAAAATACCCAAAACAACCCCAAAACCCCTCCAAAATACCAAAATGCCCCTCTTAGCCAAAATTTTTAAAAATTCCAAAATTTCCCAAAAATTCTCAAAAACCCTCCAAATATTTTGTTTGACCAAATTTGCCCAATTTAATCAAAAGCCCCAAATTGTCCTTTAAGGCCCAAAATGCCCAAATCACCTAAATGTCCACTAAATTCACTTCAATCCTCTTCAATCCCAATTCCAAACTTTAATTCACAATGCTTAACCTCATTACAAACCAAATCCAAGCCCAATTGGACCTATATTTGAGCTCAATTTCAACCCAAAACAAAAGAACCCCATTTTTAACCTTATGACCCAATTCCCCCAAATTAAACCCCATGAGCCAATCAATTCTCCAAATTAATATCCAGAACCCTTCATGACATTCCTCTACACCCAAATTGAACCATCAATTGCCCCCAATTTGAGCCCAAACCTCACTCAAGTCCAACCAAATCCAAAATCCTCAAATTTGCCCCACATTTGTCACAAGTCCAAAATCCACCAAATTGAATGTCCCAATCCCAAAATTTCCACCCAATTAATATCGTGAACTATTTCTAACATCCCCATGGACACTTTGGAACCTTTAATTAGCCTTGGACCCAACCCTAGCCTAACCTAAACCTAAGCTAACTCATCCGCGATTTTAAATTTACTTATAAATATAAGAGTTTGACACCACTATTAGAAGATATAAATCCTCAGCAACAGTGCCAAAAACTTGATCAGGAGCGTAATTTTAATTTTAGTAACAATTAAATATTATAATATTTTAGTCACAGAGTTACCTTTAAACGCACTGGGAAATATATTAAAGCCTACAGACTAGGATTATATAAACCAATTCAGAATTACAACTAAATCAAAATTGCCTATCTGTCACTAATATGCAATCGATAATAATATGATTTTCTTATATCTAAACTAGTTTTACTAATGATTTACTAATATTACTAAAGTTAAGTTCAAATATATAATTGCAAGAATCTTTCTCCTTTGTTAAGATATTTAAGTGAAGCAATAATTAGAATTAGTTTTATATGTGTCTTGCCAAATAGTAGCATACATATTCTTTACCCTTTGGTCCAAGCATAAAAAACATTGACTAATCCTATGCTTGGTTACTGAATCTGCGGCTAGGCTGGGAGGATACTAGCTCTCACTTCAGAGCTACCATGTTCCCCTGGCCTAAGGGCTAAC
The DNA here is from genome assembly GCA_022702705.1 of Papilionanthe hookeriana x Papilionanthe teres. NCBI lineage: Eukaryota > Viridiplantae > Streptophyta > Magnoliopsida > Asparagales > Orchidaceae > Papilionanthe > Papilionanthe hookeriana x Papilionanthe teres. The sequence goes on along the minus strand of CM040421.1, from coordinate 159,801,046 downwards.
AATATACACCTTAGCACCCAAATGATAGGACTGAATTGAGGATTTTAGCCTGTCACTCTAAAATCTCCAATTCTACGCCCGATTAATATTATTTCCCTATTTATTTGCAGTTTTCCTTTCATGGATTTACCCGTCTACCTTTCAAAGAGAAATGTGATACATACTAGTTAAGAATCCCTAGCCCATTGTTAGATCTTAAGAACTCTTCACAGATTTTAACAATACAAACAACCAATTCGTATAGTAAAGTAAGTTTAGGTATAGTATCATCACAACTTTTTAATAATAGATTTGATACACTGATTCATATAATCATTTCACAAAAAACATCAACAAAAGGAGAAAGACAGAACAACTACTCAGAATTCATGAAGAGAATGCAATAAAACTTGGATTTCATATATAAACACAACTTATCTCAAATTCTTCCCCAAGCAAACTCCTTGAAGTTCCTCTGAATCTCTTCCTTTCTTTACAGCACACAGAATTCTCCTTCGAAACGGTAATGCAGAAGAGATCTCTCACTTCCCTTCCACTCTTACAATCCCTCGAAGAATTCCTCACAAAATCTCTATTTGAACTCACTACTCACTAAATAGAAACTCTAAAAATAACAATCTACTCACTATAAACACACTAATTGACTCTTTTAGACACTTTAAACTCTCTAGTAAACACGTAGGAGACCATTTTTCTGCCTAAAATGGTTTTTTTTAAGTTGTACAAGAGTCTCTAAGGGTTTTGCAGGCGCCCCTTCCAAAATTGTCCGCATTCAATGTATTTCTGGAAAGAACCGTCGATCATGCTGTCGGCGGCCTCGATCTCCGTCGTTCGCGGCCTCCCTTACAATTATTCTGAACTCTCGGGAAAATCACACCGTCAATCCCATTGACCTCGCCATTGACGCCCTAGGTGAATTTTGCATAATTTGGTCCTTTTTGCTCCAAATTCACTCCTTTTTGCACATTTTCGCTCCTTTGTCCTTAAATCTTCATACCTGCAGAAAAACACCAAAAATACCTTTCTTTAAAGTGCAGTATCATCAAAATCAGTATAAAATAGGCATAAAAATCTTAACTTTTTCCTTTGGTCAAAATCCCACAAACTTAACTATTACTTGCCCTCAAGTAATCCTTAGTACTATATAAAAGTTATGATTCATTGTGGTAAAGTTTTAATTCAGAAATACTATAATTTTGATTTAAATAAATATTATAGTAAGAATTCATAGAAAGATTTTCAAATAATTAGATTAATTTTGTAGGTATAAAGCTATCTAGTCATCAAGTCTAAGAGTTCTTGTTTTCTATTCATTTCAAGAATGACTATATGTTGCAATATTAATTCACTCTGAGTATTCAGAAGATAGGAAATTCATGAGGAAACTATAAGCAAGAAACTAGTCATAAATATAAGTTTATAAATGCTTTTAGTTTTCTTTTTAGGTTAATCCAAGTGAAGCCAATTTTTTATAAGGCATTTCCTCAAGCTTGTCCTCACATATTTTCTTTTCTTTTTCATTTCTTTTTAGGGATTGTTTTTCAATCCTTTTTTTTGTCTTTCTTTTTTCTTTCTTTTTCAAGTGAGGATTACTATATCTGGATAGTTTGTTAATAACTTTGAACTTCACTCTTCTTTTCCTAAATTTGAAACTTTCAACATTTTTTACCTTATATGTACTTCATAGTTTTTACATTATTGAATCTTAATCTTTTCTTTCTCAAATAAATTCTTAAGATTTTAATATTTCAAAATACAGTTTTACTTACTTTAAATAGTTAATTATAGTTATATCCTCTTATACTAAATATCTTAATCTACAAGATTAATTTTCATTACCAAAAATATTTTTTTGAATCTTTTACAATATTTAGATAAAATCTAAACATAGTTATTTAAATTAAATTTTATCACAAAAATCATGTTATAATTTTTGAAAATATGTTATTTGAGAACATATAATAGTTAAGATTTTTCTTCCCTCCCCCAAACTTAAAGTTTTCTATAAATAGAAATAGTACATGGTGGAAAAAAAATTCTAAATATAAAATTCATACCTTTACACTTTAGGCATTTTTGTCTTTTTGAAATTTGCAGGTTCTTCTCAAAATTTATAACTTCGACTGACCTGTAATATTTAAAAACCTTTCTTCACACATAAGAGTTTAGAAAATTTGCTGGGGTAATGAAATGTTAAAACAAGTATTTAAAATTAAACATTAAACAAAAACAACTAACTACACTAGTCAAGACATATGCATTTTACAACTCAAAATAAACTGTTTACTATTTTTAGACTATTTAGTTCACAATTACAATTATAATCTCAAATACCACAAACATCCAAAATGAAAATGCAAACTGCCAACTAAACACATGTCACAGAAAATAAAGCATAGTCCACAGAATATAATCAATAAAAGTACTACAACAAAAACAAAAACAAACACAAAGACAAACAACACATCACTATCAAATCATCAAGCATTAAAATCCCACACAATGTCTTCATCACCCTGATCAGCAAGAGGATTAGGCTGATACTGAGTTAAGCGGGGGCATTCTGAAAAAATGACATCAGACACTCCTCTGTAGTATCTAGCCTGAGCATCGTAATAAGCCATCTCAAAATTTGAGTGCCTCTGAAGATACTCACTATCATGATCATGTCTTCGCTCTAATCCTTCAATCCTGTGATCAATTCTTTCCAGTTGTTATCCAACTGTTCAAAACATTTCTTCTGTAGGGTCATGGCATTCATCAAATCATACAAGGTAGGGGGACTAGAGAGAGGAGGGTCATAGCTAGTAGAAGGAATGTCTCAACTAGTAGAAGATCCTTTGCTCATACTCCCTGATCTCCATTCCTTATGGGATTCATAACTCTTTATATTCCCTTTACTAATGGGTTTCATAGGATATACCCATTCTTCATCATCTCTTGCTTTAACTCCAGATGGTTGACAAAGTGCATAAATGAGGCCAGGATGCCCTAAATATCCACTTGTCTCACTCTTCGTAGTTGTCATAATATTCTTATAGATTATTCTCCCCACATTAATGGTTTTGTTGTTCTGAATACAGAAATTAAGAAAAGCTCTCTCTCTAGAGACTTCACTATGATGGTAAGTCAGTAGCAGAGTCGAACAAATGAAATAATACCATGCCTTAGCAGTGGCATTCATCATGGACAATGGAAAGTTAATCGGTTCACAATTTTTAATTTTCCAAACTCCTTTCCCATCAATGAGAAAGTCCATAACATCGTTCAAATGTCCTTCTATTGTTCCAAAAGTTTCGTACTCGCTAGAAAAAGAGTCGTGAAGCTCATAATAAGTGTTTATGTAATTAGCACTAAAGTCTACAGAGAATCTTCTTACTTGGACTGGTTCATCCTCAAGTTGAGTAAGATTGGAGTAGAACTCTCTAAAAACTTCTATAGCAGCCTTGTTTGTTGTGTAGCAAAAGTTCTCCTATCCTCTCTCTTTGATAACTCTTTCTACTTCTCCTTTAGGAAACTCTATCTTGTATACACTTTTTACTTTGTTAGACTGAATTGTACCTCAATTGTGCCTTCATATTAACGAATCGAGTCCCGTTAAATTTAAATCTTCTCTTTTGTCGTGGAGCCATTGTTTGATCTATCAAATCACAAAAATTCCAAACTAATTTCCAAAATAATTATCAATGACTTCTAACGGGGGTTTAAAACAATCTAAATCAATTTCCATGAATTCCTTCCAAGTCTTTTCTCCACATTTTTAATTTTTTAAAATTTATTAATGTGGAAGAAATTCATGGTGAAAATCAAAAATTTTTACGTAAGAGTGAAGCTTTTACCAAAGGAAGATGAAATCTGGTGTTAGAATTTGTTGAAATCACTCCAAATCCGAGATCTCTCAAGCCCTAGGTCGACTTTTTGGGTAAAAGTGGAAGAATATGAGGAATAGTGGCATTTGACTAGTCAAAATTGCGGTAAATAGGTAATTTTTGTGATCGCACCGTCGGCGGGCTCTATTGGATTAAATTCCTATTCATTTCAGAAAAATTGCACCATTGGCAGCCTCGAGCGCACTGTTGGTGAGAATCTCAAAAATTGATTATTTTTAAAATTTTTGAGATTTAAATCAATTTTAAGCCTTATCGTCATCCATTTGATCCTTTTTATCATTTATTTTAAATGATTAAGTGATGTATTAACACAAATAAACATACACACAATAAACATTACATTTATATATTGAATCCAAGTGTTCACAACACACAATACATAACACACACAAGCAGGTATTCTTTCAACCTAAATCCATCTAATCAGCGTCGCAATCCAAACCACAACACTCAAAATGCTGAAAACAAAGATTTCAAACTTAATCTCATCTATACTGAGATTAAAAAACAAACTAAAGAAATTAAACATACAAACATACAAACATTGTTCAAATCAAACACAACATAATCAAGTCTACTACTCTTCAGAACTAGTGCTGGTCTCACCTCTGATATCACCCATTGCTTGAACGTGGACAAACAGGTTGTAAAGAGGTTGGAATGGGAATTCTTCAGTTGAATCTTCATCGATCAATCCCATCCTTCACATCAATTGCACCAAACTCACTTCGAATTGCCCAGTATGATCAAAATGTTCTTTCATTCTCCAATCAATGTGATCGAAGAAACCAAAGATGTTGTTAACTGTACTCGTTAAGTTTTGTACCTGATTTTCCAGATTTTTGATTCTATGCAAGAGCATCGGTGTCTTGTCTGCTACTAAAGGTTGAACATGAATAGAATTCTGTGATGATTAATCCATAATCAAGCCTACATCACTCTCTTCCTCATTGGCTGGGAACATCTGAGTTTGGTCTAAGGGTTTCCAGGGTAGCATTATCTTCTCCCAAATCTCATAAAAAACTTGAAACAAACTACAAATCGAGAAAATTGCGGAAGGATGTCCAAGCCCTTGGGATGATCCTTGAACGATCAGGCCATAAACAGACTTCACAATAATCGATCCAATATCAATGGGTCATCCCATTTAAATGCAGTAGTTCAAAATTACACTTTCTTTCATGACTTTGCCAATTTTTATCATCGGCAATAACTTCACAGAGATGAAAAAGTGCCAATGTTTCGAAATGGGATTTAAAAGTATTGCAGAGAAACTAACATACCCATTCTCTCTAACTTCCCAGTCATCAGTTTCTTCTGTCAAATATTGGTATATTTAATTCGTCTTTTCTCTCGTTGGCAAAAAATTTAAATAATAACAGACTGGAACATTCTCAAGCATATATAACTCATTAATTCTTCCATAATTGAATGTAATCCACCTACCTCGCACATAAACACTTCCTTGGTTGATTCCATATAAAATGGAGTAGAATTCTTTTACCACTAGAATGACTACTGCGGCAGTAGTGTAGCAAAACACTTCCCACCTTCTCCGCACGATCATTTCTTCAATTGGTGATGAAGAATTACTTTTTCCTCTATTGACGAATCCTCTTTCTTTAATCAATCTTTTCTTCGAGATTACCTTGTTGAAAAGTCGTTGTGCCTCCGCACTGACGAACTTTCTCCAGCTGTACACTTGAAATCTTGGATTATCAATCGAATTGGAAGCCATTTAAGAAGAATTCAAGAGAGTATTCATTTGTTTTTGGGAGTTTAGAGTGTTTAGGAACCGTCTATGGGAGTTTACAAAAGATGAATTCGCTAAAAACCGCCAAAAATCATCTTTTTGAACATGAATAACTGCCCACTCGTCGATCCCGCTGTCGGTGGCCTCGAAGGTGCCGTTGGCTAGCCTTGTGCAATTAAATACCAGATCTCTTGGAAAAAACCCGTCGTCGGCGGCGTCGAGCACGCCGTCGGCACCTTAGGCAAAAATTTGCACAAAAACGCCATGGTTCAATACGTTCCAAATTTTCTCTATGGATTCAAATTCTATGATAATGAAAGATCAAATATAAGTAGTAGGACTTAATATTACTACAAATTAACAATAATTTCAAACAAACACACAACTATTAAAGATAACTATGGGTTGCCTCCCATAAAGAACTTAGTTTAACGTCGTCAACTCGACTTATTCAGGTGCTATTCAGGTTGACTGAGCATTAAAAACTCTTTATAATTTGGTCTTTTACCTTCAAAATATTGTTTTAATCTATGTCCATTTACTTTAAATTTATTCCCAGTCTAAGGATCTTCAATTTCAATAGCTCCATATGTATAAACTTGAGTCACAGTAAAGGGTCCTAACCAACGAGACTTCAATTTCCCAGGAAATAATTTCAGCCTATTATTGTAAAGCAAAACTTCTTGCCCTAGTTCGAAGTTCTTTCAATTAATCTTCCGATCATGTCTTAATTTCAGTTTTTCCTTATAAATTCTATTGTTATTGTAAGATTCATTTCTTAATTCTTCTAATTCATTCAATTACAACATTCACTTCTCAACAGCATTTTTCAAATTATAATTAAATTCTTTAATCGCCCAATATGCTTTATGCTCCAATTCTACTGGTAAGTGACAAGTTTTTCCATATATAAGCCTGTAAGGAGTTATACCAATAGGAGTTTTATAAGCAGTCCTGTATGCCCATAATGCAGTATCCAGTCTCATAAACCAATCTACTCTATTAGGATCTACAGTCTTTTCTAAAATCTATTTGATCTCACGATTAGAAACTTCAAACCACTAGTTTGAGGATGATATGCAATAGAGAATTTAAGAAAAATACTAAACTTTTCTGCCAATCTTTGAATGTATTTATCCCTAAAATGGGATCATCCATCAGCAATAATCACTCTCGGCATACCGTATCTTGTAAAAATGTTTTTCATTAAGAGTTTTGAAACACTTTTAGCATCACAACGAGGTAAAGCTTGTACTTTAATCCACTTTGATACTTAATCAACCGCAATCAAATATATTAGTTCCCAAATAAAGGAATAAATGGTCCCACAAAATCTAAACCCCAAACATAAAAAATCTCAATTTCTAATATGAAATTCAGAGGCATTTCGTTTATTCTAGATATATTACCTACTCGTTGGCATCTATCATATGTTTTGATATATCTGTAAACATCTCTAAAAAAAGAGTAGGCCAATAAAATACAGCTTGTAAAATTTTATATGCAGTTTTGTCAATCCCAAAATGTCCTCCAAAATCACAATCATGACATTTCTGAATGATCTGTTCAGTTTCTTCATAAGGCACACATCACCTAATAACAAGTTCATTACATTGTTTATATAAATATGGTTCATCCCAAAAATATGATTTTGAATCATGAACAAATTTTTTCTGTTGCTGCAATGTTAGCATAGGTGGCAAAATATCGCTTATTAAATAATTTACTACATGAGAATACCAAGGTATTTTTCACTCATTAATATTATAAAGTTGTTCATCAGGGAAACTGTCTATTATTTCATTGTTGGTGTCAGATAATTCATTATATTCTAGTCTCGACAAATGATCAGCAATTTGATTTTCATTTCCCTTTCTATCAATCACCACAAAATCAAATTCTTGCATTAAAAGTACTCATCTAATTAATCTTGGTTTAGTATCCTTCTTTTGCATCAGATATTTAATAGTAGAATGATCAGAACAATACATTTAGTTCCAATTTAATATGATCTAAATTTATCAAAAGCATACACAATAGCCAGTAACTCTTTTTCAGTAACTGTATAGTTAATTTGAGCATCATTAAGAGTTCTACTAGTGTAGTATATAACCTTAAAAAATTTTCATATCTTTGATCAAGAACAGCTCCAATTGCATAATCACTAGCATCCCACATTAGTTTGAATGGTTTATACCAGTTAGGTGAAACTATTACAGCTGCTGTGATTAGTTTTTCCTCTAATAACTTAAAGGAATTTGAGCAGTCTTCAGTAAATTCAAATTTCATATCTTTTTCTAAAAGTTGGCATAGAGGTTTTGTAATTTTTGAAAAATCTTTAATATCAAAACCAATATGTCCAAGAAAACCTCTTACCCCTCTCACCGTAGTAGGAGGTGGTAATTTAGCTATTACCTGAATTTTTGTAGGGTCTACTTCCATGCCATTATTTGAAATTTTATGCCCTAATGTAATTCCTCTTGCAACCATAAATTGACTTTTCTCCCAATTTAGAACTAAATTAGTTCTTTCGAATAGGTCCAAAACTTTTTCAAGATGACTTAGGCATGCGTAAAATGATGTTCCAAACATAGAGAAATCATCCATAAATACTTCTATTTCATTGTCAATTAATTTACTAAAAATAGACATCACACATCTTTCGAATGATGCAGGTGCATTACATAGTCCGAAAGGCATTCTTCTAAAAGCAAAAGTTCCATAAGGACTAGTAAATGTTATTTTCTCTTGATCGTCAAGAGCAATAGGTATCTGATGGTAACCAGTATATCCATCCAAAAATCAGTAGTACTTGTGTCCAGCAAGTTTATCCAACATTTGATCTAGAAAAGGAAGAGGAAAGTGATATTTTTGGGTGGCGGCATTTAGTTTTCTGTAATCAATACAAATACGCCATCCAAAAACTTGTATGATAGGTATTAATTCATTATTTTCATTTTCTTCAATACTTACTCCTCCTTTCTTGGGAACACAATGAATTGGGCTTACCCAAGTACTATCCAAAATAGGATATATAATTCCAGCATCTAACCATTTTAAAATCTCTTTTTTAACTAATTCTTTCATGATAGGGTTTAGTCTCCTTTGAGGGTCAATTCTTGGTTTATATTCTTCATTTAATAAAATTCTGTGTATACAAATCGAAGGACTAATTCCTTTAATATCAGCTAAAGTCCAACCAAAAGCTTTTTTATATTTTTTTAATGTATCCATTAATTTTTGTTCTTGAATTTCATTTTATGTCTGAGGATACAATTACTGGTAATGTTGAAAACTCTCCTAAAAATACATACTTCAAATGAATTGGAAGGTTGTTTAATTCAAATTCAGGGGGTTTTACAACTGATGGAATTAATATTTCATTTTCTGGTGATTTTGAATTGAGCATTTCAAATTTTTCCTAAATATAATCAGCTTCTTCGTTTTCATTTTCATCATAATTATCTTTTTCTATATCTTCTTTCTCTTCAAAATTTTCCTTGAAATATTTTTTGTTTAGATAATCACATATATCCATTCTAAAACATTCATCATCTTTTTCTATTGATGGATATTTTATTGACTTTGAGAAGTTAAAGGTTACTTCTTGATCATTTACTCTCATATTCAATTGCCCTTTTCAAACGTCTATCATGGCTCTTCCTGTAGCTAGGAATGGTCTTCCTAAAATGATTAGAATTTCTTTATCTTCTTCCATATCTAGAATGATAAAGTCCACAGGAAAAATAAACTTATCAACCTTAACCAAAATATCTTCTACAACTCTCTTAGGATGTGTAATAGATCGATCAGCTAACTGAGAGTTACAGTAGTTGGTGCAATCTCTCCAATTTCTAACCTTTTAAAAGTTTATAGAGGCATCAAATTTATGCTAGCTCCCAAATCACATAATGCTCGCCTATAAGATTTTTCACCAATATCACAAGTGATAGTAAAACTACCAAGATGTTTAAGTTTTTCAGAAGTTTTCTCTGAATTATAGCACTACACTCTTCACTGAGTGCAACAGTCTCGTGATCTAGTAACTTCCTCTTTTTGTTGAGTATATCCTTCATAAATTTAACATAATCAGGTATTTTTTCCTAAAACTTCAACAAAAGGAATATTTATTGACAATTTTTTCAAAACGTCTAAGAATTTATCAAATCTTTTTCCATTATTTTGTTGGTTTAATCTTTGAGGAAATGGCGGAGGTGGTTTTTCAATAGTAATTTTCATAGGTTTCAGACGAAAATCAAAATATAAACTTTCATTTTCTCCTTCAGTTTCTTCTTTTTCCTTTTCAACTATAGTTTCTTTTTAAACTCTTGTTTCCAACTCTTTTCCACTTCTTAATTGAATAGCTTTGATCTGTTCTTTTCCTTGATCTTTAGGATTTACTTCAACATTGCTAGGTAAAGTTCCAACAGGTCTATTGCTTAGTGCAGAAGCAATTTACCCTAATTAGTTTTCTGTGTTTTTAATAGTATCTCCTTGACTTTGTAATTGATTACCCATATTCAAAACTAATTCTTCCATAGACAACTTATTTTCCTTAAATTGTGAATTATTATAAAAATCTGGTGGATTAGAAGGTCTATAATTGGAATTACTCTGATTATTTATATTTCTTAATGGGTTTACTGGATTGTTCCCCCACTGAGGATTAACATATTATTTTTGGTTATTCCAACTAAAGTTTGGATGAATCTTCCAACCTGGATTATAAAAGTTTGAATAAGGATTATTTTGTCTATTATTTATTACATTTATAGTTTCATATGAAGATTGAGCATCTATGATTTGTCCTAATGAATTTTCTTCTAACACTGGAGGTGTTTGAAAATGATTCATTCCGTATTGATCTATTTTCTTTGAAAGAGTAGCAATTTGAGAAACTATCATAGTTAAAGCATTAGAATCATGAAAGTTGGCTACTCTCTTAGGATTTACCTTTTCAGAAGGCCATTGAAAAGTATTGGCAGCCATTTCTTCTATTAATGCATTGGCTTCTTCAAAAGGTTTAGACATTAGTGATCCACCAGCAGCAGTGTCAATTATAGATCTAAGAGATCCTACTAATCCATTATAAAATATTTGAATAATTAACCAATCTGGTAAAGCATAATGTGGACATTTCCTAAGAAGTTCTTTAAATCTTTCCCAAGATTCATATATCGATTATCCCTCATACTCACTGAAAGATGTGATATCGTTTCTAAGCTTAGCAGTCTTAGACGGTGAAAAATATTTCGATAAGAATTTTTGTGAAAGTTCTCCCCAAGTTCTAATAGATCCAAGTGCTAACGAATTTAACCAAGCCTTAGCCTTATCCCTTAGTGAAAAAGGAAAGAGTCTAAGTCTGACAGCATCATCAAACACTTTATCGTACTTAAAAGTAGCACAAAGTTCTAAGAAAATTGCTAGATGTAAATTAGGATCATCATGTAAAGTTCCACCAAATTGATTATTTTGTACCATTTGGATAATTGCAGGTTAAAGCTCAAATGAATTAGTGGCTACATCAAAATTTTGGATAGTTAAATGAATTTCATATAATGTAGGGTTAGCGTATTCTCTTAATGGTCTAGATTGATGTTCATTTTCTATTTTTTGGTTATTTACGTTATTTTCCATTGTTTTAGAATTTATAGGTTCTTTTCTTAGTTTTCTAATTCTCCTAACAGTGCGTTCTAATTCTGAATCGGATGGTATAAGATTTTCAGAACCAAATTTTCGCATACAATCGAAATAAGTACATAGCAAAACAGTTAACAAAATAAGTTACAATTCTATTAAGGTTTTTTAATAGTCCTAAATTGTCCATTACTTTAATTATATTATAAAATATTCTTATATTCCTATAAATTAAAAATTTCCCAACAACTGTGCAAAAACTTGATCTATGATTTTAAATATACTTATAAATATAACAATTCAACACTACTATTAGAAGATATAAATCCTAAGCAACAGTGCCAAAAACATGATTAGGAAGGTAATTTAATTTTAGTAACAATTAAATACTATAATCTTTTAGTCGTAGAGTTACCTTTAAACACAAGTACACGTATCGCTTAAGTAATACAGGGCTCTAGTGGAGCCCTGGATATCGATCACACAGGGAAATATATTAAAGCCTATAGACTAGAATTATATAAACCAATTCAGAATTACAACAAAATCGAAATTGCCTATCTGTCACAAATACACAATCGATAATAATATGATTTTCTTATATCTAAACTAGTTTTAATAACAATTTACTAATATTACTATAGTTAAGTTCAAATATATAATAGTAAGAATCTTTCTCCTTTGTTAAGATATTTAAGTGAAGCGATAATTTGATTTAGTTTTATATGTTTTGTGTCAAATAGGAGCATAAATATTCTTTACCCTTTGGTCCAGGCATAAAGAACATTAACTAATTTTATGCTTGGTTACTGAATCTGCGGCTAGGTGCGGGAGGATACTGGCTCTGACTTCGGAGCTCCCACATTCCCTGATCCATGAAAAAAGTACCTATTTTTAGTGTGCATTTCATGCCCATTTTATGCACATTTTTAACGATATTACACTTTAAAGAAAGGTATTTTGCATATTTTTGTCTTCAAGTATAAACATATGATTTTAGAGAAAATGAAACGAAAATTATGCAATTTTGAGCCAAAAATGAATAAAGAAGAAAATTCTAACTTAGCACATATTGATATGTCTTTTTATACTTAATATTTTTTTTATTTCTCACGTGTTTTTGAATGAAATTATACTTTTGAGAAAGGTTATTTTAATGTCTATCTTGTAGGTGAAGTTGTTAAGAATGCAACGCAACAGAAATGGGGCGAAACGGAGTTGAAATGGATCCAAATGGAGCAAAACAGTGGAGTTACACACAGGGTGGAGCCTAGGCGACAAACTCGGCTCCCAGGCACCAGTGATGACGAGAAAACGGCGCCTAGGTGCCACAATCAAGTCCTAGGCACCAGAATCATCCCGAAACGGTTATTGGATGGATTTTTGATGACTTTGGGAGTTATTTTTACGATGTTAAGTAGTTTCTAGACCTTCTAGAAGCCTAAAAGTTATTCCTAATATATAGGACATGTGATACAATAAATCTAGACACATTAGAGCGGTTTAAATCACGAAGAGGTGCAAACCAAAGTGAAGGGGTGCGACTGTTTTGGGCACGGAGTCTGGCGCCTAGGCGCCAGAACTTGGCGCCTAGGTGCCATAATTGTTTCTAGAAGATTCAATGTATCTAGACCGAATTTTGAAGAGGTGCCTAAAGCAACCCTTGGTCATTTTCAAAGCTCTATAAATAGGGACCAATTATACAGCAAGGGGGTGTCTCTTCTTTTTGCCTCTCTCTCGCCACTCTTCTCTCTCTCTCTCTCTCTCTCTCTCTCTTTCCCATTAGTCATTTTAGAGTCATGAAGATGTAGATTTCTACATCTTATGGAGAGATTGGTGAGGGATTTTAAGATATTTATGTAAGGGATGTATGAGCGGCGCATGGATCAATGAGAGACTTTGGCGGAGAGATCTTCTTCTTTCCTTCAGAGGGTAAAACCTAAGTATTATGTTCTTCATTCTCTTGTAATTGTTGTAAACACTTTCTAGTGGATTTTCTTTATTTTAAACCAATTTTTCTGTCATGATTTATCCATGCTTCGTAAATAATTTTCTTTACTCTTTCTTTTAATATGAAGTTGTGGCATGTGTAGGAAAATCATTTTTATGATAGAATTAACTATTAAATGCTTCAATGTGATAGATAGTTGCATAAATATAATAGAATACTAATGAAATAAGTTCCTTGTTGACACTTAAATTATTACATAATTCTATTAATTCTTTTACTTCTTATGTCATTATTTTCATTTACTTTTGTTTTGTAATGAAATAGATGCATGTTTAGGAATTATGATTTGCTTAGATATTCTCTTATTAAATTATGGTGATGATATTCATATCGGATCTTCATTTACTTTACAAATTGATCACTTGTATTGTTAAAACCTGTTGAAGAATTCTGAGACCTATCCGGAGATGAGTTCTTAACTAGTAGATATCACATGAATCCTTCGGTAATCGAAGGATTTATGCAGGTTATTCAAAGTGAAGTGCAAATAAATAGGGAGATATTGTTTATTGGGCGTAGAATTAATTAGTTTTTAGAGTGACAGACTAAATTCTAATAATTTGGTTTATAGAAAGGGAACGGGTCACTGGTAGGGCCGACCATAGCTACCCTTGGACATCTAAAAGTGTGAGCCTAGATTAACTCATTCTACAAATAAAACATCCTGAACCGATCTATAGATTAGCCAATGTTCTTTATGCCTGGACCAAAGGGTAAAGAATAGGATTGCTTCTATTTGGCACTACTACATAAAATTCTAAGCATCTCTTTCCTGCACATTATCTATGTAATTGCAAGAGAAAGGTAGTCTTTAACATCTCAAAATTCTTCAAACCAATTTATCCAGAAATTATCTTTTTATTTAAGAACTTTATTTAGGATTAGTTAGTAGAAAACCCATTTTAATCAACATTCCAAATTTAGGCCTTATAGAAATAGACTATAATTAGCCAAAAGAATTTCTTACTTCACTTCTCTGTGGGATCGATACTGAGGTTATAAAAGAAAACCCTATATTACTTGAAATGATACGTATACTTGCGTAGTACCCCTAGTGTGTAAAATATTTTCTAAAATTTTACAACATTTTAATTTTATACACTAGCTGCTATTTATAAATTGGGTTACGTTTTTTGCCATCTTTTGGAAGCAAAAATTACTGCGTTATTGCGGGTCGGATCAAGTTTTTGGCGCCGTTGCCGGGGAAGCTTCGGTAAGAACTTTAGGAGAATTTTAGTTGAAATAATTAGGTTTAGTCTTGGAAAACTGTAGTGTTCTAAAAACTATTTTTGAGTGAAAATTTTTTTTTTATGAAAAATAAGGTGTTCGTGAAAATGTTTTGTTGTGTTGAATATATTCCATCTATTATTTGTTTAATTGTTAATGTATTGTTTGTTGTGTTATGTATGTGAAACAAAGGATCTGCAAGATTTGTGCCTTATGATACCCAATTTGAAAAAAATAAAAAAATAAAAAAACAGAAAGGACTTGAAAAACTAGAAATGGAAATGGGAAACTTTCAAGATAATAACTTGGAAATCATCATAAATCATTGAGGGATTACATAAATCCTACGACAGATGAAATTCACTCAAGTATACAAAACCCTGTCATAGAAGCTGATTCGTTTGAAATAAATCCTGAGATTATCCAACTGGTGTAGAACAATCAGTTCGGGGGGACTCCTTTGAAGGATCCCTATTTAAACTTATCTAGTTTTCTAGAACTTTGTGCTACATTTCGTTATAACGGCATGTCAGACGATGCTATTAGGCTAGGGCTTTTTCCTTTCTCATTAAGGGATAAGGCTAAAATATGGTTATACTCATTAGCATCTGGCTCTATTAAAAATTCTGAGGAGTTAACTCAGAAATTCCTAGCTAAGTATTTTCCACCTTCAAGGACTACTAAACTTAGAAACGATATTATCTCATTTTGTCAATATGAAGGAGAATCAATATACGAAGCCTGTGAAAGATTTAAGCAACTCCTAAGAAAGTGTCCACATCATGCTCTGCCTGATTGGTTAATCCTTAAAAAATTTTATAATGGGTTAATAGGATCCCTTAGGTCTATAATTGATGCTACTGTTGGTGGTTCATTAATGTCAAAATCATTTGATGAAGCGTATGCATTAATTAAAGAAATGGCTACAAATGAATTTCAATGGCCCTCTGCAAGGGTAAATCATAAAAATGTAGCCAGTGTTCATGATATAGAAGCGATTGCAATTCTTGCATCTCAGGTTGCTGAAATATCAAGGAAGTTTGACCAATTTGGAATGAACCAGCCTCAATTTACTCCAGTAGGTGATGAAGGTTCATTAGGGAATATGATTGATTCTAACTTATTATATGAGACTTTAAATACCACAAACAACCTATATTCTAACTTTTACAACCAAGGTTGGGAGAACCATCCTAAATTTAACTAGAATCATACTACTGATGGTGGAAATCAAAAATGGGAAAATTTTCATGTGAATCCTAATGAAAGTTGGAGTAATCAGAGGAACACAAACTATAGACCTTCATATCCACCGGTCTCTAACACTGATCAACAATTTGAGGATAAGAAGATGTCTATGAAAGAAGTGGTATTGCAAATGGGAAACCAGTTGTCGACATATTTTTAGGTTGTGTGTTGTATTTTGAAAAGGGGGTCGCCTACAGAAATTGTTGGTGGATTTTTAAATTTTAAATTTAAATTAAAAATATATATAATTTAGAAAGTAGCATTTGATTTTGAAAATAATTTTAAGTTTGAAAATTTTTAAGATATGAAATTAAACCAATCTCACATCCCAAATAGTTTATATAAACGAGCACAACACTACAAACTGTGTATCTATCCCGAAGAATAGACACACTGCTTGATGATGGGGCTCGATTAAATAAACTAGAAGATTTGTGACATCCGTTTGGTCTGCGAACCAATTTTATAAGCCGACAAGTTCTCCTGTTGAATATAAATGAATTAAGCAGGGTTTATATTATCTGGGTTCTTAAAGTTCCCTTTAAGGGCAAGCCCCTATAGTTAATTACATCTTAAATGACGGGAATCATTTGAGAAAACTCTAGATAATGATCAGTGGTTTTGCTTTCAAGAATTTCAAAGTTTAAGGTTTCAAGCAAATGGATTTTGGAAATTTTATTTGGGAATGGATCAAATTTGGAACAATTATTTTAGGAATCCAATGGAAGAAAAGTAGGAGAAGCTGAGGATCCAAGTAGAATCTTGGCGAATTCCCAAACTATCCTATTGTTTGGTTTCAAATTAAGAGTTTATTTCATGTTGCAATCCTGCCAATTTTAATTAATTGGGACTTATATTTGTATGATATGATCGTACAAATAGCCTCGAAGATGTGAGGGTTTATCTCGTACCGAACGACTTCCTCGGAATCCTAAGACCGGTTAGGATTTAATTTGCATATTACAATTATGAAAATGCCTAACAAAAGGTTGAAGATTTATATTGCACTAAGCAAACTACCTCGAAATCCTATGGCTTGGTTATTTAATTCTAAGAAGGGTTTTGCTGGAGTAGACTTAAGTTTTGCTGACGACGATGGCCGTGCTGCCCACTATGCTCCAAGCTTCTTGTCATTGCAGAGATTTAGTTTTAGAAGTAGTAATCAAGAGATGAGAGAAGTGTTTTGGTTTAGAAAATTCTTAAGGTTCAGATGTCCTAATGTTTTATTAAGGGAATTTTAAAGTTGATTATAACAACACCGGTTAAGATCCCACGGTTTCATCATTCCGGCACCGTTATTTTTATCGGATTCACTTAGTCCAAATGAATTTGCTAAACTCAACTGAATGAGTTCCAAACTTTCATTTAGACTGTGGGAAATCCCATTAGCAACACTTAGGTTACATCATCCGAGGTATTCCCGATCATCCAACGAGACGTTTTAATATAGTAGTAGTAGTAGTTTTGTGTTTTATTGGTGATTAAATTTTAAGTTGTTTTATATTTTCAATGTTGTGGCAGTGGATTTTATCTTATGTTGATTTTAATTTAGTTTTGGGTTTCAGTTTTGTGGCTATCCTAAAAGTTTTAATTCTCATGCAGGGTGACATTCTTGTTTAACATGCAAGAAAAGTAAAGTGCAGTACAGGTAAGTAAATTGCAATAAAGTAAAATTGTACCTGGAGAGTCTTCCCATCATTCTAAGCTGCACTTAAAACACATGTCAGAGCATTTAAATATTTGCAACAAGTACCTAGGTAAAGCTAAGGGAAAGTTCTAGTCGTCTACCAAATTCCTAATCTTATTGCTAGTCATTTCCTATGACGTCAATGTTCTTGTATTTTGTTAAGGATGATTTTCTTCACCAAAGAACAATTAAGTTCAATTGTTCTTCTAAAACATCCCATCATATTTAGAAAGTGCTTAGGACGACTCCTGAACATCTTTTCAATGCTTCTGGGATTATTTCGAGTCCAAATGAATTTCATTGTATAAGTGAATTAGTCATCCAAGAATTTAGTTAAGTTTTATCTCTTGCTCAGTGAACTTGGACATTTGATTGTCCGATGAGTGAAGTGACAATTATTAAAGTGATTCATTTAGGGATTTTAAATTAAAGGATTGATATCTTCGTAAGTCATATCTCTGATCTTAATAATTAAAATTTTAATTTATCTTCCCAAAATTTAAATTACTTAATTAATTAAGGTTTACTTTAAATATTTTTAAGATGATTAATAGGTTTCTACCCTTTAATTTCCCCAATTTCAATCATTTAATAAGAATTTAAGATCAGATATTTTTACCTTCCCTTTTGATTAAACCTAAAGTATTAATTAGGGTTAAAAAAATCCTTTAATTACTTTTATGCCCTTTTAAGCTTATTTAATTCATAACCCACTAAATTGAGCTCAAATGAACTTGAAATTTTTATGTCACTTCACTCACATGTCAATTAAGACATTAGAGGAAAAAATGTGATTTTTCTGAATTTAATTTAATTTATATAATTATTTTTGTGAGAAAATGAGGGTTTTCAATGAAAATTCAACAACATGTCCAAGGTAAGGTTTCTGTCCTTAGGAAAATTATGAGATGTTTTTATTGACCAGAGGACCAATTGGACCAATTTTGGTGATTTTTTGAGTTATATTTTATTTATTATAATTATTTTGAGTTTTTGAGTGTTAATTATTTATAAAATAAAATAAAGGTTGAAAATTAAGTTTTACATTTTTTTTAGTCCCTCTGACCTCAAGAAGTCCAAACAAGAAAATTTTATATTTTTCTGATTTTTCTTTGATTTATTAGAATTAATTTAGTGAAAAGGTTAAAAAATCCATTTTTTTATATCAAAAATTGTTTTATGGCTTTAAAATTCAACTTCTTAACCTAGAGACTTGGGAAAAATATTTGGTTGTTCCTAAGTGATTAGGGAGTGAAATATGACATTTTTTATGATTTTTAATAATTTTGTGATTTTTAAAATTTTTTTATTATTAAAATATTGAAAATATGATTAAAAATGAAAATTTTTAGAAAATTCCAATTTTAATTTTTTAGACTCCTCTGATATCAGAGAGCCCACAAAACCAATTTGGTGAATTTTTGAAATATATTTTGTCCTTTATGAATTTTTTAATTTTAAAAATGTCCATACAACGTAAATAATTCATTTAATGGGTTAAATTATTTTCAGTTAACTTGAAATTTGTATGTGAGTTTCTCTACATCCTAAGTGACTATTGAGAGTTGTTTTCAAGTGATTTTGATGTGTGGTTATTCCAAATAAATTAAAACATAGTTTTGACTTTTTGGCCAAATTAGAGTTTGTTCTATTGAAATAAATCATGAGATAATTTTCTAATGTTTTTCTAGTCAAAGGGAACACACTCTAATTTTTCTAGATTTTTCGAAGCAACAAGATAATTTTTATAATTATTATAGAAAAACTGATGCATAATATTTAAAAATAGATATCTCATCACAAAAATCTTCCTTGACTTTGGAAAAATCAAGAAAGATCCACCATTATGCATAGAATAATATATCAAAATTTCAAGTTATGGTGAAGCTCCTACATGTATGAAGAATTGAAAGATTGAAAACACTATTTAATTAATTAAAAATAAAATACACATCAGATAAATATTAAATTACTTCCACATTATTCTCCTCAATTTAGTTAGTAAGATGGTATTTTTATTTTATTTTTTGGAGTTTTCTATGAAAAGTTATGATTTTTTGAAGTTTATGCTCAAAAATAAATAAAAAATCCAATTTCCCTCTCAAACTATCGCTATCAAGGGGGCCACGGTCGCTCCATGATTGGCTGGAGCGTTTCTGTTTATGAATGAAGCTCCTGTTCGACTGCATCTAGGCCGTCCGTGTGATACACACGTGATCGGACGGCTACTGCTCCTCTCTCCTAGTGCTATTCACCCAAAACCGTCCACCTTCAAACCTTGATATCTCACTCATTACTCAACAAAATTAAGTGAATTTTTTTTAAATGATCGTATAATTGAGTAGCACACATCTATACTGTGATGATATACTTAAAGCAAGTAAATATTTACAGAAAATTAAAACATGCTCAGATGGAGGGAAAAAATTTAATCCTTCATTCAAGAGGTGAGGCCTCAATTGGAAATGGTTTGATTGAGCTTAGAAATGCTTGGAGAAGCATTGGGAACAATTTGGCATGGTCTCCCAAAGGTAATCTTTCATCTCCTCTCTTTTGGCCATGAGAGGTGGGGTTTAAATAAGGAAGGTTATGGTGGAGCTTGGGTGGCCATAGGGGTTGATCAGTGGCTTCAAAATGTGTGCTTAGGTGGAGGGGAGGTCAGAGTTTGATTTTGGTGCAATCAATTGGGTTATTCCATGTGTAAAGGCATGGATTTAAGTGGTATGGGTGTAAGGGTCATTTTTGGGTCAATTTGGGTCAAAGCATGGATTTGGCTTGGTGCACTCACCAAGGCTTGATTTGGGCTGATGGTAGATCAATTGTGTCAGCCCCCTTTAGGTGGAGAAATTTCCATCCAAGGGATTTTTGTTAAGCTTGGTTAGAGTGTGTCCTTAGAGTGGTTAAAAACTTTTTTAAAGAGGTTGGAAAGTGGCCCCCCCATTTGCCATTAATGGTTTGGTGACATGGAAAAGGCCCTCATTGCTTCATGTGGCTCAAGCATGGCTTGTCATTTAGCTTGAAACAAAGTTCTATGGCTCACATTTTGCTTAGCTAGGCTTGGTCAATTTAAATGAGAAAGGTATTTTTGAATTCTTTGGTTATTTTGAGATGATTTGGCATGATACTCCAATTGGAATTATTTGATGATTGATTTGGAACTTAGGGAGTGAATTTAATTAAAGAGATGACAAAATGATAATTGTCATGTGGGCTTTTGAGTGGATTTGGGCTAATTGAAGTGATTTAGCTCATGGGCTTGACTTTGGGCCTTTAAATTTGGGGTGAACTTGGGCTTGAGTTTGGGTTAGGTTTGGGTCAAATTTTGGGCTAAGTGATTGTTGATTTTGGCTTAGGAAGGTGTTATGAAGAGTTTGGACAAGATTTGGAGTGATTTTGAATCAAATTGGATGATCAATTTGATGGATTTGGACAAAGGGTCAATTTTGGGTGAATTGGGTTTGGTTGGACTTGGGTGGATTTAGGGATCAAATTGGGGGCAAATTAATGTAGAGTTTTGTTTTTAGGGTTTTTAGGAAGGTTTCAAAAAAATTTCGGGGAAAATTGGATGACATTTGGGTTCAATTTGGGATGGGTTGGGTTACTTGGTCAATTTTGGGCCTTTTGGGCCAACTTGGAATTCTTGATCAAATTGGGGTAAATTGACAAAATTGGGGTATGTAGCAGTTGAAGAAAATTATGTGGATAATATTTTGAAATTTTTGGGATTTTTTGGGATTTTTTGGATTTTTTGAAATTTTTAGCTATGAAGGGCATTTTGGTAATTTTGGGGAGTTTGGGTTAAGTGGTCAAAAGGCTGAATTCAAGGCTCGAGGTGGTTTAGAAAGAAATTTGGAGCCAAACAAAAGTGTTCGGGGTCATTTTTGATTTATGTGGAAGGTTTTATGAATCCCGGGGTGTTTTTTAAGTATCGGCTATTTTGGCCGCAAGGGGCCCAAAGGTAGCTCAGAAGTATAGCATGTTTACAGTCAAACTTCTCAGTTTGACGAGAGGAGCACTCTTGAATGATTTTTTTTAGAGCCCGGGTGACGGTGAAGTTTTGAGTTTCAGGGCCATTTTCAAGGGCAATTTGGTAATTTTAGGAAAGTTTAGGGGCCGGGAGTCAAAAATTGAAGTTTTGGCAAAAATGAAGATTGATTAGATGTGAGTAAATGAAACCATTTTTGTTGAGCCATAAAGCCATGTTAAGCTCACAAGATCCTAAGCACTAAGGAGAGAAAAGACCTCACCAAAAATGAGGTCAACACCAGTTGCAAAGTCAAAATGTTGTGATTAAAAATATAGAGAATCAGCTGGGACAAATTGCTAATTCACTTAGCAATAGGCCCTAAGGAACACTTCCTAGAAACATTGAGATCAACCCTAAGGAGAACACTAATGAACAAGTAGAAGCTGTCCAATTAAAAAGTGGAAGAGAGATAGAGGTGTGGTTAGAAAAGAGAAAGATGTTGTGAGAGAAACTAAGGAAACTAAAAGACCTAAAAAACATGTTTCTAAGGATTTGGAAAAATTAATTTCTCCAACTAAAATCAGTATGGAAAGATCACCACCTCCATTTCCTTAATGACTTAGACAACATGAGTTGGATAAGAAATTTTCAAAGTTCATGAAAGTACTTAAGAAGTTAACGATAAATATTCCATTCACTGAAGCTTTGGAATAGATGCCAAGTTATACAAAGTTTATGAAGGAGATATTAAACAAGAAAAGAAAATTTGGGGATTACGAGACAGTTGCACTAAGTAAGGAGTGCAGCACTATACTTCAGAGAAATTTTCCTCAGAAACTTAAAGATCCTTGTAGCTTTACAATTCCTTGTGCAATCGGAAAAAGATTATGTGGAAAAGCTTTATGTGATTTAGGAGTGAGCATTAATGTGATGCCTCTATCTATATTTAGAAGGTTAGGGTTATTCTATATTTCTCCCACTACTGTAACCCTTATGTTAGCTGATCGATCTATCATTTATCCAAAAGGAGTTATAGAAGACGTGCTTGTTAAAGTAGATAAATTTATCTTTCCTTTGGAATTTATTGTATTAGATATGGAGGAAGATAAAGAAATTCCAATTATTTTAGGGAGACCTTTTCTTGTTACTGGACAAGCTATGATAGATGTGCAAAAAGGAAAGTTGACTATGAATATTAATGACCAGGAAGTAATTTTTGATGTATTAAATACTATAAAATATCCAACTGAGAGAAAAGATGATTGTTTTTGGATTGATGAAATTGATTATCTAAGTAAAGACCATTTCCAAGAAAGTTTTGAGAGTAAGATAATATATAAGGTCGGAAAGGATTTTCATGATGATTGAAAAGGTTATTTAAAGAAGACTGTATGTATGTTCAGGAGAGGTGTGAAATGATGGACGCTACCAAAAATAATAAACTTTTAATTCCATGTGTTAAAAAATCTCATGAACTTAAGATGGATGTACCCCATACAATTTTAAAGCCTAGATATTTAGGTAATTCATCTACACAACCAGTCTTTATATTTTTAGATGCGACTCAATCATAAGAAAAACCTGAATTGAATGATGAACATGATAAAATTATTAAACTAATACTTGGAAGAGAATTTGAGGATAAATTTCAAAAGAACTTTGAGTTGAGAAAAGAGGATAAGGATATTGGAAGACCATTGGAAGAAATTCCTAAGGAATTAGAAAAACATATTTCCTCAACTAAGATAGATCCTCCATCATTTAATAATTATAAAGAGGAAGAATTGGAAGATAATTTGAAAAGGAAGAGTGACATAGAAGAACTTAATCCTGAATCTAAATTATCTAAAGAGAATCTGATCCAAAATTTGGGAGATCTTGAACTATCTTATAAAGATCCATTTCTTATAAATTTCAAGGATGATATTAATATGCAAATTCAGAAAATCAATAGAAGAATATTGGATCTAGAAAGAAATATGAGGAACAATGATATAAATCAAACTGAAAAATGAAGTGCTAAATGAAAAATTAAAATTTGAGGATTTTATAGGAATCCCTGGATCTAAAAAAGAATGGGTGATTGATTAAGGATTATTAAAATGGAATTTTGATCTAGGAGGAATCATTTGTCGGTCCCGCGAAGTTAAACCTAGCTCTTTATGGGAGGCAACCCATAGTTATCAGTGTGCTTTGATTTAGTGTGCTTGAGAGTCATGATTGTCAGTGTTGTTTTGTGTTTTCTTTAGTGCAGATTAGATTAATGTTGTGAGGTTATGCCTTGGTCTTGACTAAATTTGTATATGACTTCTGGTAGTAACAGGCTGACGAGTCTGTTATAACTCAGTTCTCAACCGGAGCTGAGCGTTACCTTGAAGCATGTAGAATTTGGACTTGGACCACTCCATGTCAGTTCTATTACTTCCCTTATCTAACTTTGTTTTCACTAAGTAAGGTCATGAAATTGCTTAATGAACAACATATGAATGAATTGTACTATTTTTATTTATCAGATTATCATTATTAGTGTAGTTTCTTTCGTTAGAAATTGAATGTAAGGAGGGAAAATGTGAGTAGAAAGGAGATCAAATTAACCTCAATTGATATTTATTTATGAATCTGCGAGTCTATGTATTTTAGTTTGTGTTTTTGTGTTTGTGTTTGTGTTACAACAATTTAGAGATTTGAATAACACTTAAATATATATTCCTATGCCGATACATGTTCTGTTTATTTGACCTTTCTTTAGTTTAATTTTATTCTAGTATGTTTAGTTTAGATTTACTTTCTATTGCAAATTGTTATATCCTTATGAATATTTGTATATGTTTTTGACAAACATTTGTGGTAGATAGAATTTCTGAACTATTTTTTCTTCCTGCTTATATTTTCTATGTTGAATGTTATACATGTTCAAATTCAAGTTTGGGGGTAGGAAGAAATATATATTTTAAAGTCAATAAACTTCCTTTTTAGTTTAATATTATTGCACGCATGTGTTAGGCTAGATTTATTTTCTTCTGCATTCATTCTATCCTGATTATGCATGTATATAAATTTGATAGGATTTTATAGTAGTTAGTAGATTAAACTTTTATTTTTATTCCACCTACATTTTATGGAATTAATTGCAAAATATTTTAAAATTCAAGTTTGGGGGTAATGAAAAACAATTTTCAAAAACTTAAATTTTATTTGTCCTCAAAAATTCTATAAATAAATTTGATTTTTGATTGAAAAATAATTATGTATATGAAGTTATATTAGGGAAATAAAATTTTGAATATAGAAATGAGTAAGAAAATTTAGTTAAAATTTATAGTAGTGATAAAAAAGTTAAAGTTAAATTTTTTTTAAGTGAAGAAATGATAAATATTGTGTAACTATCTTTAGTAAGAAAAGTTGTATTTTTGGAAAAATAGAAGGATTAGACTTTTGTTTTCAATATTTAAATTTCTTTTATAGAAAAATATTTTTCAAAACTATTGTTATATTTCTACATAAAAAATATATATCTACCTTATGCTTTAGGAAAGGAAGAGTGGAATTCAAAATTATTAAAGGCCTATCCAGATATCGTAATCATTGCCTTCAAAAAATTTAAAAAAAAAGAAAGAAAAGGAAAAGAAAAAGAAAAAGAAAAAGAAAAAGAAAAAGAAAAGAAAAGAAAAGAAAAGTATTGTATGTGAAAAAGGAAGGAGAAGCTTGAGGATTAAAGGGCCTAATCAAAAATTGGTTCCACACCTACGCTTTTTAAAGTCTAAGATTTGAGAAAATCTTAAGCTTAAAAATATAATATAGTTAGTATAATTATTTTTTTATAAAAACTTTTAAGTAAAGAAAATAAAAATGTCTAACCCTTATATTTTTGAAAAATCTACAAGTATTTATGAATTAGATAGCAACACATATTTTCATACTCTTTCATTTAAGAGATTTCGAAACTTTAAATTGGTCTCATTTACTAAATTTTTTTCTAAATTTGACTACTACATTTCTAGAACAAAATTTTATAAACTCCTAAAGAAACTCTTACACATGATTTGCTTATGTGGTTTTACATGATTATAGTGTTACTTGAGGACAAGTAACATTTAAGTTTGGGGGATTTTGATCCATGAAAAAAAGTACCTATTTTTAGTGTACATTTCATGCCCATTTTATGCACATTTTTAGTGATATTACACTTTAAAGAAAGGTATTTTACATATTTTTGTTTTCAAGTATAAAATTATGATTTTAGAGAAAATGAAGCGAAAATTATGCAATTTTGAGCCAAAAATGAGCAAAGAAGAAAATTCTAACTTAGCACATATTGATATGTCTTTCTATGCTTAATATTTTTTTTATTTCTCACATGTTTTTGAATGAAATCATACTTTTGAGAAAGGTTATTTTTATGTCTATCTTGTAGGTGAAGTTATTAGGAACGCAACGCAACTGAAATGGGGCGAAACGAAGTTGAAACGGATTCAAACGTAGCAAAACAGTGGAGCTGCGCACAGGGTGGCCCCTAAGTGCCAAACCCGGCGCCCAGGCGCCAAACCAGACGATGAGAAAACAATGCCTAGGTGCCATGATCAAGGCCTAGGCGCTAGAATCATCTAGAAATGGTTATTAGACAGATTTTTGACGACTTTGGTAGTTATTTTGACGGTATTAACTAGTTTCTAGACCTTCTAGAAGCCTGTAAGTTATTCCTAATATATAGAACATGTGATACAATGAATCTAGACACATTGGAGCGATTTAAATCACAAAGAGGTGCGAACCAAAGTGAAGGGCTGCGTTTGTTTTGGGCACGGAGTCTGGCGCCTAGGCGCCAGAATTGTTTCTAGAAGATTCAATGTATCTATACCGAATTTTGAAGAGGTGCCTAAAGCAACCCTTGGTCATTTTCAAAGCTCTATAAATAGGGACCAATTCTACAAAGAAAGGGGTGTCTCTTCTTTTTGCCTCTCTCCGCCACTCTTGCGTCTCTCTCTCTCTCTCTCTATCTCTCTTTCCCATTAGTCATTTTAGAGTTATGAAGATGTAGATTTCTACATCTTATGGAGAGATTGGTGAGGGATTTTGACATATTTATGTAAGGGATGTATGAGCGGCGCATGGATCAATGGGAGACTTTGGCGGAGAGATCTTCTTCTTTCCTTCAGAGGGAAAAAGCTAAGTATTGTGCTCTTCATTCTCTTGTAATTGTTGTAAACTCTTTCTAGTGGATTTTCTTTATTTTAAACCAAGTTTCTGTCATGATTTATCCATGCTTCGAAAATAATTTTCTTTACTCTTTCTTTTAATATGAAGTAGTGGCATGTGTAACAAAATCATTTTTATGATAGAATTAACTATTAAATGTGTCTAGGTGATAGATAGTTGCATAAATATAATAGTATACTAATGAAATAAGTTCTTTGTTGACACTTAAATTATTACATAATTCTATTAATTCTTTTACTTCTTATGTCATCATTTTCATTTACTTTTGTTTTGTAATGAAATAGATGTATGTTTAGGAATTAAGATTTGCTTAGATATTATCTTATTAAATTATGGTGATGATATTCATATCAGATCTTCATTTACTTTACAAATTGATCACTTATATTGTTAAAACTTGTTGAAGAATTCTGAGACCTATCCGTAGATGAGTTCTTAACTAGTAGATATCACATGAATCCTTATGTAATCAAAGGCTTTATGCGGGTTATTCAAGGTGAAGTGCAAATAAATAGGGAGATATTGTTTATTGGGCGTAGAATTAATTTGTTTTTAGAGTGACAGACTAAATTCTAATAATTTGGTTTATAGAAAGGGAACGGGTGATCACATAAAAATTCATTAAGAAATTCATATCTATTTTTGATGAAATTGCACTTTAAAGAAAGGTATTTTCTTTATTTTATTGCAGGAATGAAGATTTATAAGTGATGGAAGGAAAAAGCATGAAATGGAGCAAATTTGGATAAAAAAAGGAGGAAATTCATGCAAATATAACTACTTCACCGACGGCGAGATCGAGGTCTCCGACGGCTAGATCGTGAAGAGAATTTTCTGAAGGAATTATAACTACCTCGCCGACAGCGAGCCCGAGCCCGCCGACAGCGAGATCGCGCGGTTTGAAGACCTTATAGAAGCCTCGCTGACGGCGAGGTCGTTTCTCGCCGACGGCGAGCTAGTTCAAAATGCTTATACATTGAACCTGGACATTTTTTGAAGAGGAGTTTAAGCACCCCTTGAACCTTTGCTTAACTCTATAAATAGAGGCCGAATTCTAGTGCTTTAAGTGTGTGTGTGTGTGTGTGTCTCTGGAGTCTTCTGTGTGTTTATTTTAGTGAGTTTGAGTGAGTTTGTTTATCCTTAGTAAGTTTATTAGTTTATTTGAGTGCTATTTAGTTTGCTATACTAGAGAAAAAGTCAAAGGAACTTCAAGAAGTCTGCTTGGGGAGGAAATTAAGATAAGTATCTTTGTTTATTGTTGTTTACTTTAAATGAAATCCATGCTTTGTTATATTCCCATGCATTATGAGTAGTTTTCTTAGTCTTTCTCCTTGTTTATGAAAATTACTGGATTGATGAAATTTAATAGAAGCACATAATATAATATTAAAATAAATTGTGATAATTTTTACTTAAAAGTTAATTTACTTTCAATCTGGCCAATTGAGTAGTTAAAATATGTTGAATTATCAACTATAGTAAAAATTACATCCAATATTCAGGGAAGTCAAAAGCCTTGGAAGGCGGGTGCAAATAAATAGGGAAATATTAATTGTCGGGCGTAGAATTGGATACTTTAGTGTGAGAGACTAAAATACTCAAATTCGGTCCTACCGTTTCGAGAGCCGAAGTGTAGATGTTAGCCCTCGTGTGAGGGGAATGTGGGAGCTCAAGTGGCAACCAGTATCCTCCCAGCCTAGCCGCAGATTCAGTAATCAAACATAGGATTAGTCAATGTTCTTTGCACCTGGACCAAAAGGTAAAGAATAGGAATGCTCCTATTTGTCACAATACATTATAAAAATTCTATTTAAATTCATCATTCACTTAATTTTCTAAAAACAAGGAGATTGATACTTTTTCTTAATTAGTTAAATCAACTTTATTTCAAGCATTAGTTTACTTTAGTTTGCTTTAAGTTACTTTTAATTTCAGTCTACTAGATTAGTAAGTAATTCCTTTAAATTTAGCCGATAACAAATCGTTAAAAACTTCCCCGGGGATCGATAACTAGGACTCCACTAGAGCCCGGTATTACTTGATACGATACTTATACTTGCGTAGAATCCACATTATACATTAAATCATATAACTATATTTAAAGCGGATCAAGTTTTTGGTGTCGTTGCTATAAACATAAATTGCATACATATAAAAAGTGGGTCAACGAGTCACTGGTAGAGCCGACCATAGCCACCCTTAGACATCTAGAAGTGTGAGCCTAGATTAAAACATCCTTAACCGATCTATAGATTAGCCAATGTTCTTTATGCCTGGACCAAAGGGTAAAGAATAGGATTGCTTCTATTTGGCACTATTAAATAAAATTCTAAGCATCTCTTTCCTACACATTATCTATGTAATTGCAAGAGAAAGGTAGTCTTTAACATCTCAAAATTCTCCAAACCAATTTATCGATAAGTTATCTTTTTATTTAAGAACTTTATTTAGGAGTAGTTATTAGAAAACCCATTTTAATCAACATTCCAAATTTAGGCCTAATAGAAATAGACTAGAATTAGCCAAAAGAATTTCTTACTTCACTTTTCTGTGGGATTTATACTGGGGTTGTAAAAGAAAACCCTTTATTACTTGAAACTATACGTATACTTGCGTAGTACCCTAAGTGTGTAAAATATTTTCTAAAATTTTACAACATTTTAATTTTATACACTAGCCGCTATTTATAAATTGGGTCAAGTTTTTTGCCATCTTTTGGAAGAAATAATTACTGTGTTATTACGGGTCGGGTCATTCCCTTCGCCTGAGGGCTAACAATCTACACCTCAAAGACCCAAATGATAGGACCGAATTAAGGATTTTAGCCTGTCACTCTAAAATCTCCAATTCTACGCCCGATTAATATTATGTCCCTGTTTATTTGTACTTCTCCATTCAAGGATTTACCTTTCTACCATTCAAAGGGAAATGTGATACATACTAGTTAAGAATCCCTAGCCCACGGTTAGATCTTAAGAATTCTTCACAGATTTTAACAATACAAATGTCCAATTCGTATAGTGACCCGACCGCAAATAACGCAGAAATGTTTGCTTCCAAAAGATAGCCAAAAACTTTGACTCAATTTATAAATGGCGTCTAGTGTATAAAATTAATATTATGTAAATTTTGAAAATATTTTTACACACTATGGGTACTACGCAAGTATACGTATCATTTCAAGTAATATAGGGTTTTGAAACAAAAACCCCAGTATCGATCCCACGGAGAAGAATTATAGTGATAAATTTTCTGTATAAAAAATAAAAAAATATTTTCATTTTATGTTTTAATTTGATTATAAATTACTATTAATATACTAGATGCAAATAAAGAAAACAATAATAAGAAAATGATTTTATGAAATCTATATAAAATAAACAACTTTCTTTCCTTCAATTAATCTAAGATTTTTAAGATAATTTAATATTCATTGGAGAATTTGATATATAGTATTGTGCCAAATAGAAGCATTCCTATTCTTTACCCTTTGATCCAGGTGCAAAGAACATTGGCTAATTTACAGAATAGGTCTTGATGTATTGTTAGTAGAATGGGTTAATCTAGGCTCACACTTTTAGATGTTCAAGGGTGGCTATGGTCGGCCCTACTAGTGACCCTTTCATAATCTATAAATCAAATTATAAGAATTTAGTCTGTCACTCTAAAAACTTACCAATTCTACGCCCTTTAAATCATATCTTCCTTTTTATTTGCACTTCACCTTGAATAGCCCGCACATAGCCTTTGACTACCCAAGGATTCATGTGACATTTAAAAGTCAAGAGTTCTTCTCCTTCAAGGTCTCAAAACTCTTCAACAGATTTTAACAATTCAAATGGCCAATTTAAAAAGTAAAGTAAGATCAGGTATTAATGTCATCACAATGTTTTCAAAATATTTTGAATATCAATTCTCCATCGAATCTTTATATTATCTTACCTATCTCTTCATAATTGAAGGAAGAAAGTAAACTAACTACTCCGAACACATTGAAAATAAATAGCAAAACATGATAATTAAACTTTGAATCAAATATAAAAATACTTATCTCAAATATTTCTTCTACAGATCTTCTGATTCATACTGACTCCACAGTGTAATGAACTCCAGATGCAATAACTTGAAAATAAACTCACTAAACTAAACAAAAGTGGCCCTAAATTTCTCTCTCTATTTCTCTCTCTAAGGATGACGAGATCCTAAAGTGGATAAGAGAAAGGGTTACAATGGGAGGGGCACGTTTTCTGAAGAAATGGACCCCTATTTATAGACTTCAAGGGTTGCCTTGAGGCACCTCTTCAAAACATGTCCACATTCAATGAATCTTCTAGAAGGTCGGTCTGGCGCCTAGGCGCCGGAATCTGGCGCCTAGGCGTCGGACACCTCGTCCAGTTCTTGGAACCTCTTCACTTTGGCTCGCAACTCTTCCCGTTTAAAACCATTTTGCAGCGTCCAGATGCAATGTATCACATGTCCTATTATCAAGGAACAACTGCCAGTCTTCTAGAATGTCCAATAACCGCTCACTCCATCAAAATAACCGATCAAACATTGTCAAAAACTTGACAGTTTTTGTATCGAGTTCGCGCTCAGCGCCGCCTTCAGCGCCAGCGCCGAGCCATAATTTTTTATACTTTTTGTATTTTGCTCTATTTTTGCTCCTTTTTGCTCTTTTTTCCTTTTTAGACCTTTTTACATTACCTACATCCAAAAACACAAAAAATACCTTTCATTAAAGCTTAATATCCTTAGAAATTAATAAGAATTAAGACATAAAGAAATAGGTATTTTTTATAGATCAAAATCCCCCAAACTTAAATGTTACTTGTCCTCAAGTAACTCTTTCTACTATATAAAATATATAACCTTTGGAATAAAAGATAAATATTTAAGATTCCATATAATTTTTGATTTTATAAAGTCTTTAGTAAATTGTTAACCCAATTTCACTAACTAGGTTTTATTTTAAGAATTTAAAGAATATTTAACTACCAAATCATAAGATTTCAAACTTTTCATCCATTTTGAAAATAATAGAAATCTATTATATTAAGCTTTCATAGATTATTTACAAGAAAAAGATCTTCTTGAAAAATCTTTTCTAAATAAATATTTATGTATAAAAATTAAGTAAAGTATGTAACTAGTCTTCTTCCTATAACATAATTCAAGTGAAGCCAATTTTTGATTAGGCATTTCCTCAAGTTTCTCCTCTCTATCTCTTTTTCTTTTCTTCTTTTTTTTATATATTTAGAGAGGATTACTATATCTGGATAGCCTGTTAATGGTTTTGAACTTCACTATCCTTAACTTATATTTTCAAAACTTATACATTTCCACTTAATTATTATAACATAAATAAGAATTCAAAAAGATTTCCAATCTTTTCTTTTTCAAGTGATAATTTTTTATTACTTAATAATTCTAAAATTCTATTATTTCTATCATGAATAGAAAAATTCTTCTTTAAGTTAAATAATTCTATCTTTAAAATCAATCAAAGTTAGTAAAATTTTTGTTAATATCACAAAATTATTTATAATTTCAAAAATAAAAGTGATCTCAAATAAATTCTTCATTCCTTAAGTTATGTTAAATAGTTTTTATTTTTATGAAAATATTAGCTCTTTAAGGACAAATAAAATTTAGTATTTGAATGGATTTTCCCTTCCCCCAAACTTGAGTTTTGGTATATTATGATAATTTGAAAGTATGAGAGAAAGAAAATCATAAGAGTTTTTAATAAGTATGTAAAAACAATCTTAAAAAGAAAAATTAACTTCTAATTATGCTTTTATGAATAAATAAGATAAAATTTAAGAATGTATATAAAAAGTAAGCAGGCTAATTTTATGATGATATTAAATTTGAAACAGAATTAAAACAGAGCAAAACAATTAATTACTAAACATTAAACTAAAACAACATATAAATTAATTCTAACTTCAGTCTCAACACAACAGAATCCTAAGACTAATCAGTCAACATACATCAAACACAAAACTAACAAACAATCCAAATAAAAAAAAAACTAACAGAGTAACACATTGTAGAGTTCTATAACTACTAGTCACTAGCTATAGCCTCATCATCATCATCATCATCATCACCAAAGGAAAATTCTACGTCCTTAGAATCAACAAATGGTGTGAAACTAGGAAAAGTAGGGAAACTAACATCATGTTCACCCTTCAGAAATCTGACTAGGGCTTCATCATACTCAGCATCATAACTACTCTTCCTCTGGGTATAATCAGATGAATGATCTAGTTTTCTATCAATAGTATTAATCCTGCAGTGAGTTTGAAATAACTCCTTCTACTGCTCTAAAAACTGATCATGCATTGATTCCCAGAAATCTGATGGTGGCCCAGCAGAAGTAGAGGTCTAGAAGTAGAAGGTCTACCTAAAGTATGTGAAAAAGTATAAGGAGCGGTTGATCTCTTCCCTCAAAGACGATCATAGATACTAACACTCTCCTGCCTAATTGGCTTGGTAGTCTTTAACTTCTCCTTAGAAATATCAGTAGTGACTCCATTACTAACACATAGTGAGTAGATCAGAGATGGAAATCCCAATCCAACAGAAGTGCTGGACCTCGCAGTAGAATCCACAAAATCATAAATAATGCTCCCGACACCAATATGCTTCCTCTCCTGAATGCAGTAGTTTAAGATCGCTCTATCTCTAGTCACTTCACTCAGGTGGTTGGAAGGTAACATTCTTGCAAAAATAAAATAGTACCATGATTTAGATATACCATTTAATTCAGAGGATTTGAAGTTTACCCTTTTTTCATTCCTGATCTTCCAAGATCCAGTACCGTCAGTTAGATAATTAATAATCATATCCAAATCTCCTTCAGATGGTGATAATCCAGAATAATAGCACTCAATAGCCGGTGGTAGGCCATAAAATATGTTGATTCTTTTTGGACTAAATCCTACTCTGATTCCTCTGACAAAGACTTCATAATCCTCGGCATCCAGAAAATTTGCATAAAATTCTCGAATAATCGGGATAACAACAACAGCAGTAAAATAACAAAATCGTTGCCAGTTGTGCCCAACAATAGTGTTTTCCATCATTTCTCCAGGATGATAGAAACTTCATTCAGAAATGAACTTTCTGGATGTCGCAAATTCATGGAAGCGAAAATGCGCAGCCGCAGTAGAAAATTTGCTGCTATCAAAGTTATCTCGTGCCTTCCCGCGTTTAGATTTTGGAGCCATCTAAACGTGAAAGAAAACAAGAATAAATTTAGGAATCAAATATTTAAACTCTTTTTAAGTTTATAAAATTTAAAATAAGTTTAGAAATCCAAAGAAATCACTAAAAATCGAATATTTTTTCAAAATTTTCGGTTCTTAGCAAAACTTAGGGAAATCTAAGGTAAAAATCAAAAATAAATGGTTTAAAGTGTAGATCTAACCATGAGACGAAGAAATCAAGTTGTTTCGCGCTCAAATCCTTGATGTATTGACCTCAAAATGGATCTAGAGGATGTATTTTTGCGAAAATGGGGAAGAAGATGAAGCTTAGGCGTCAACAATGGCTTTTGGGGGTTATTTAAGTAAATTCTCGGGTACAGGCCAAACTGGCGCTTAGGCACCGAATTCTGGCGCCTAGGCGCTAGACTCGCCTTTCACAAAAAAAAAATTAATTTAATTTTCCACCAAAATTCATAAATTCAACTTCCAATTTCTCATATCAGAGTAGAGCTTCAGTTTCTAAATTCCACAACATTTTTCAAAAATTTATAAAAAATAAATATTAAATCCGCCAAGCAAACATAAGGTTTCAATCAAACTCACTAATCTTCATTTAAAACCTTCAATATTGACTCAATACATTCCAGATAAGTACTATATTTGATTCAAGTTCCTAATACACACTCAAACATAACAATTTTGAAGTAAAAACAACACACATTGAACATGAAAGCAAATACTCAAACAAACACAATCGATTCTCTAAATCAATACAACGACTCAACAAATCTCATTACCAGAATATTCTAATCTTCATAAGGGAAATTATGTATTCCACTTGGAAAGAACACTAACGCTCTAGGGAAATCCATAGCCGTCTTTTCGTCAATCCACTTGTTCTTCACATACATTTCAACTTGAGCATCTTGATAAGCTGCAAAATGATCAAATTGAAGTTTCATTTGTCATTCTAGATGTCAACTTGATGAAACATCTCATGAAGGCGATCTCCAATGCTTTTAAAATCCGCTTCAAACTTATCCAAATGACTAGAAATTTTCTCTAAACTTACCGCGATGAAACCATTGAAGTAGGGTTGAGGATCCCTTGAGACCTTGTCCCTAGCCTCTTCTCTATGATTTCTTCCTTCCATTTCTTCAAAAATTTCTCAAATCTCTCAAGAAGAAAGTGTAAGGGACGTAATTTTGATTGCTTGATGGTTACGGAAGAAGATGGGTTGATTTAAAGGGGAAAATCGTGTGAAAAATTGAATATTTTAGATTTTTGCACGACCCAATAACTGTGGCGCTTAGGCGCCGAATTCTGGCGCCTAGGCGCCGGAACTATGTTCAAATCCATTTCGCCTAATCGTTAAATTTTCAAAATTTCGTTCTCCAAGATAGGTAAATTATACTGTTAAGAGTAATTTAAACTATCATAATGAAGGTTAACTTGATCTCCTTTTTACTCATATTCAAAATAGAGTGATCCTATTTTTAAATCTTACATACTTCAAAATAATTTTCAGCCTAAGTCAATAAAGACTTATGAGCATCAATTTTTTCTAAAGTAATATAAAATTAATCAAGATCGAGGCATAACCTTACATTAAAACACAAAAACACTCACAAACAAAGATAATTATGGGTTGCCTCCCACAAAGCGCTTGGTTTAACGTCGTCAGCCCGACTTAAGTAAATCTTTAATCAGGTTGACTCAATTCATAAGCCTCTTTATAAATCTTTTTAATATCATCCAAATAAGGCATCAATCTTACTTCATTTACTTTAAAAAATTTTCCTGTTTTGGGATCTTTAATATCCACAGCTCCATAATGGTATACTTTCTCAACTAAATAGGGTCCAATCCATTTAGATCTTAATTTTCCAAGAAAATGTCTTAAACGAGAATTAAACAATAATACTTTTCATCCAGGCTCAAAAATTTTTCCTTGAAATCTTCTTATCATGCAACATCTTCATTTTCTCTTTATAAATTCTTGCATTTTCATACGACTCGTTTCTAATTTCTTCCATCTGATTTAGTTGCAATAATCATTTTTCTCCTGCTTTATTCAAATTAAAATTAAACTACTTTATCGGCCAATAAGCTTTATGTTCATGTTTTACAGGTAAGTGACAATGTTTACTATAAATTAACCGGTAAGGTGACATTCCGATTGGTGTCTTATAAGTTATTCTATAAGCCCATAATGCAGAATCAAGTCTATCAACCCAATCAGTTCTTTTAGGATTAACAGTCTTTTCTAAAACTCTTTTAATTTCTCTGTTTGATACTTCAACCATTCCACTAGTTTGAGGGTGATAAGCAGTTGCAATTCTATGTTTGATTTCAAATTTTTGTAGTAATGATTGAATTCTTATATTCCTTAAATGACTTCCACCATCAGTGATAATTACCTTAGGCATTCCAAATCTTGAAAATATCATTTTCTTTAAAAATTTTGAAACACTTTTGGAAACACAGTTGGGTAAAGCAACAGCTTCAATCCACTTTGAAACATAATCAACTGCTAATAAAATATAAATTTTTCCAGATGATGGAACAAATGGTCCCATAAAGTCTAAACCCCATATATAAAAAATTTTAACTTCCAATATATAGTTTAAAGGCATTTCATCTTTCCTAGATATATTTCCCATCCATTGACATCGATCACATGTTTTCACATAATGTCTCACATCTTCAAATAAGGTAGGCCAATAAAATCCAGAATTTAAAATTTTAAGTGCAGTTTTATCTATGCCAAAGTGTCCTCCAAAATCAGAATCATGACATTTTTGAATAATAGCAAAATTTTCCTCATAAGGTACACATCGTCGAATCATAGAATCTTTACCAATTTTAAATAAATGAGGTTCTTCCCAATATAAGATTTAGCATCATATTTAAATTTCTTAATAAATTTGTTATCCAAGTCATAAGGCAAAATATTGCTAACTAAATAATTAACAATATCAGCATACCAAGGTGTTTTGCATCTTTGAATAACATATAAAGATTCATCAGTGAATTTCTCATTTATATTTTCTTCCGAAATAATATCTTTTTTAATTCTGCACAAATGATCGGTAATTTGGTTTTCGGTCCTTTTCTATCTACTATTTGAAAATCAAATTCTTGTAGAAGTAAAACCCTTCTTATAAGTCTAGGTTTAGAATCCTTCTTAGATAATAGATATTTAATAGCTAAAAGATCAGTACGAACTATGCATTTAGTACCAAGAAGATAAGGTCTAAATTTATCAAATGCATATACTATAGCTATAAGCTCTTTCTCAGTGGTAGTGTAATTTCTTTGTATTTCAGTGAGAGTTTTACTAGCATAATATACAACTTTGAAAACTTTTTCATATTTTTGTCCTAATATAGCCCCAATTGCAAAATCACTTGCATCACACATTAATTCAAAAGATTTATTCCAGTCAGGTGCAACAATGATAGGTGCAGTTATTAATTTTTCTTTTAAAATATTAAAAGCATTAATAGATTCTTTATTAAATTCAAATTTTGCATCTTTTTTTAATAAATGACAAAGAGGTTTAGCAATTTTAGAAAAATCCTTTATATATCTTCTATAAAATCCAGCATGACCTAGAAAACTTCTCACATCGATAACAGTAGTAGGTGGTTGCAATTCAGACAATAATTTTCACTTTTGCTTGATCTACTTCCATCCATTTTTGTGATACTTTGTGACCAAGTACAATGCCTTTTGTGACCTTGAATTGACATTTTTCCGAGTTAAGAACAAAATTTGTTTCTTCGCATCTTTTCAGAACTTTGACTATGTTTTCCAAACAATATTCAAAAGAAGTTCCAAAGACTGAAAAATCGTCCATGAATATTTCAATTCCTTTGTCAATCAAATCACAAAAAATTGACATCATACATCTTTGAAAAGTTGCGAGTGCATTACATAAACCAAAAGACATTCTTCTAAAAGCAAATGTTCCATAAGGACTTGGAAATGTTGTCTTTTCTTGGTCCTCAGGAGTAATAAGTAATTGATGATGACCAGAATATCCTTCCAGAAAATAGAAATATGAGTGTCCAGCTAATTTATCGAGCATTTGATCCAAGAAAGGTAAAGGAAAATGATCTTTTTAGTGGCTTTATTTAGTTTCCTATAGTCAATACAAATTTGCCATCCAGTAACTTGTCTTGTAGGAATAAGTTATTTTTATCATTAACAATGACAGTTACAGCTCCTTTCTTCGGAACAAAATGAATAGGACTTACCCATTGACTATCTGAAATAGGATAAATAATATCAGCATCTAACCACTTAATAATTTCTTTTTTAACAACCTCTTTCATGATAGGATTTAATCTTCTTTGCGATTCTATAGTAGGTTTAAAACTTTCTTCCATTAAGATTCTATGCATGCAAATGGAAGGGCTTATTCCTCTTATATTAGCAATAGTCCAACCAAAAGCTTTCTTAAAATTCTTTAACACACCTAGTAATTTTTCTTCTTGATTTTTACTCAATTCAGAAGAAATAATAACAGGTAAAGTTAACAAATTTCCAAGAAATGCATATTTTAAATGGGAAGGTAACATTTTTAATTCCAGTTCAGGTGCTTTTTTAATTGAGGGTAAAAGTATATCATTTTGAGTTATGTCTAAAGTTTCCCAATTATCTTTAATAAAATGAGTCTCTTCTTGTTCTACTACTTCATCTTTATCAGTTAAAAATTCAAATTTTTCTTCATAAATGACTTTACATTTTTCTTGATAATGTTTTTCAATTAAATAATCAATTATATCCATTCGATAACATTTCTCTTTATCAGGGTACTTCATTGATGTAAGAACATTGAATTTAATTTCTTGATCATTAACTCTCATGGTTAATTCTGCGTTTTGCACATCAATCATAGCTCGTCCAGTAGCTAGAAAAGGTCTTCATAAAATAATAGGTATCTCTTTATCTTCTTCCATATCAAGTACTATGAAATCTACAGGGAAGATAAATTTATCCACTTTAATAAGGACATCTTCTATAACTCCTTTAGGATAAGTGATAGATCTATCAGCTAACTGAAGAGTTATAGTGGTGGGAGTAATATCTCCTAAATCCAATCTTCGAAAGATAGAAAATGGCATGAGATTAATACTTGCTCTTAAATCACATAAAGCTTTTCCACAAAATTTTTCTCCAATAACATAGGTATAGTGAAACTTCCAGGATCCTTAAGCTTTTCATGTAATTTCTTTTGAATTATTGCACTGCATTCTTCACTTAATGCAACGGTTTCAAAAGCTTCAATTTTTCATTTTTTGCTTAAAATATCCTTCATAAATTTTGGGTAAGTTGGCATTTGTTCCAAAGCTTTGTACGGCTTATTTTTAGGTTGTGTTGTATTTTGAAAAGGGGTCTCCTACAGAAATTGTCGGCGAATTTTTAATTTAATTTAAATAAATAATTTGAAAAGTAGTATTTGATTTTAAAAATAATTTTTAAATTTGAGGATTTAAAGATATGAAATCAAACCGACCTCACATCCCAAATAGTTTATATAAACGAGCACCGTACCACAAACCGTGTGTCTATCCCGAAGAATAGGCACACTGTTTGACGATGGGGCTCGATTAAATAAACCAGAAGATTTATGACATCCATTTGGTCTGCGAACCAATTTTATAAGCCGACAAATTCCCCTGCTTAATATGAAAGCATTAAACAGGGTTTATATTACCTGGGTTCTTTAAAATTCCCTATAAGGGCAAGCCCTATAGTTAATTACATCCTAAGTGATGGGAATCACCTAAGAAAACTCTCGATAATAATCGGTAATTCTGCTCTCAAGAATTTCAAAGTTTAGTGGTTTTCAAGGGATTGAATTTTGGAATTTCAATAGGGAATGAATCAAGTTTGGAACATTTTGTTTTGGGAATTCAACGGAAGAAAGGTAGGAGAAATTACGGATTCGAAGCGAACTTCGGTAATTTCCCGACTATCCTATTGTTTGGCTTCGAATTTAGGAAAGTCTTAATGTTTATTTAATGTTTTGATCTTGCCAATTTTAATTAATTAGGACTTATATTTGTATGACATGATCATACAAATAACCTCGAAGATACGAGGGTTTATGTCGTACTAAACGACTACCTCGGAGTCCTAAGACCTGGTTAGGGCTTAATTTACATGACATGATCATGCAAATGCCTAACAAAAGGTCGAGGATTTATGTCGCACTAGTGCAACTACCTCGAAGTCCTATGGCTTGGTTATTTAATTCTAAGAATGGTTTTGCTGATGTAGATTCAAGTTTTTGCTGATGACGATGGTCGTGCTGCCCACCATGCTCCGAGCTCCTTGTTGTTGCAGAGGTTTAGTTTTAGAAGTCATAAATCAGGAGATGAGAAAGGTGTTTTGGTTTAGAGAAAATCTTAATTTCCAAGTGTCTCTTTTTTTATATATTTTATCTAAAACAAATCTTAAAGTTGGTTATAACAACACCGGTTAAGATCCCACGGTTCCATCCTTCCGACATCGTTATTTTTATCGGATTCACTTAGTCCAGATGAATTTGCTAAACTCAACAAAATGAGTTCCACACTTTCATTTAGACCGTGGGAAATCCCGTTAGCAACACGTAGGTTACATCATCCGAGGTATTCCCGATCATCCAACAGGACGTTTTAATTTAGTTGTAATTGCAGTTTTGTGTTCCGTTTGTGATTAAATTTTGAGTTGTTTTATATTTCGAGATGTTGTGGCGGTGGATTTTATCTTGTAATGACTTTTAATTTAGTTTTGGTTTCAGTTTTAGGGACTATCCTAAAGGTGTGGGTTTTCATGCAACAGTTGTTTATCATGCAAGAAAAAGTAAGTGTGATGCGATTAAAGAAATTGCAATAATGTAAATTGCAATAAAATAAAAGCGTACCTAGAGGGTCTTCCCGTCATCCAAAGCTGCACTTAAAACAGAATTAGAATATTTAGCAAGTTCCTATGTAATGCTAAGGGAAGGGTTATGGTTTTCTACCAAATTCCTAATCCTATAGCTAGTCATTTCCTATGACGTCTAGGTTCTTGTGTTTTGGTTTGAGGACGATTTTCTTCATCAAAGAATAATTAAGTTCAATTGTTCTTATAAGTATCATATCATATTGAGGAAGTTCTTAAGAAGAATCTCAAACATCTTTTCAATATTGCTGGAATTGTTTTAAGTCCAAATGAATTTAATTATACAAATGAATTAATCGTCCGAGAATTCGAGTTTTGTTATCTTGCTCAGTGAACTAGGACATTTAAATATCCTATAAGTGGGGTAACATTTAATTTAATGTTCTATATGATAACCAAAGCTTTCGAGGGCAAATTGATGTTCAAATGATTTGTAATTTAATTTAATTTCAGTTATCGGATTTAAATTTGGAATAGTGTTCAAGTTGCTTTATATTTAATTTCTTTATGTCTTAGGTGATGTTATTTAATTCAATTTAATTTAATTTAATTTAATATGTTTTAATTTAATTTAATTTAATTTAATTTAATTTAATTATTATTATTATTTTTTAATAAATTTAATTTTAAGTTTAATTAAATTTAATTCAATTTAATTTAATTTGTTCAATTTAATTTAATTTAATTCATTTGATTTAATTTAATTTAAATTAATTTAATTTGTTTGATTTAATTTAATTTAATCTTTAATTTAATTTTATTTTTAATTTTAATTTAATTGAAAATTTAAAAGAGTTTAATAATTTAACTTTTAATTTAATTTAATGATTAAGTCTTTTAACATTTTAAAACTTAAATTTGAATTATCATTTTAATTAGGAATTAAATATTATTGAGATGATTAATTTAGGGATCCTTAGATTAAAGAACAAATCTCTTCCTAATAATATCCCTATTTAATAATTCCAATTTTATTATTCTTCGAAGTTTAATCAATTATTTAATTAAGGTTTATTTCACTTATTTTAAGTTATTTAATAGTTTTCTACCCTTTAAATATTTAAATTTCAATCATCCAACTCAGATTAAGATCAAATATTTTACTCTTTAATTTTATTAAGCCTAAAGTTTTAATTAAGGGTTAAAATTTTTAATTGCCATTTTTGCCCCTCAAGCTTAATAATTTCATAACTCACTAAATTGAGCTTAAATGAACTTGAAATTTTTATGTGACTTCACTCATATGTCAATAAAGACATGAGAGGAGAAAATGTGATTTTTCTGTATTTAATTTATTTATGTAATTATTTTTGGTGGAAAATAGGGATTTCTAAGGAAAATTTAGTAATATGACCAAGGGAAAGTTTCTGTCCTTAAGAAAATTATGGGACATTCCTAATGACCAGAGGACCACTTGGACAAATTTTGGTGATTTGTTGAATTATATTATTTTTATTATAATTATTTTAAGTTTTGGAGTATTAATTAATTTAAAAATAAAGTAAAGGTTGAAAAATTAATTTTATATTTTTCAAAACTCTCTCTGATATCAAGGAAATTAGAGAATCAATTTTTACAATTTTCTGATTTTTCTTTGATTTATTATAATTATTTTAGTGAAAATGCTAGAAAATACATTTTTTTTAAGAAAATTACCCTACGGCTTTAAAATTTAATATCTCATTAAATAGACTTAAGAAAAATATGGGATTTGTTCCTAAGTGATTAAAATTCAAAATGTAACATTTTGGTGAATTTTATTATTTTTGTGACTTTTATTATTTTTTAATTATTAAAATATTAAAATAATACAAAAAATCAACTTTTTTATAAAATTACAATTTTATTTTTCTTAAATTCCTCTGATATCAGAGAGGCTCCAAAACCAATTTGGTGAATTTTTTAAAAGTATTTTGAAAGTTATGAATTTTTAAAGTTTAAATTGGCTAAATGGCTTAATCAACCCATTTAAGTAGGGCTAACCAAGTCCAATTGACTTCAAATTTTTATGGTGGGTTCCTCTGATCCCAAAGGTCAGTGGAGAATTGATTTCAAGTCAATTTGATGTATGATTAGCTCTAATTAATTAAGGAGCTATTTTGAGTGTTTAAGCCAATTAGGGTCATTTTAAATGAACTAGTTCAAAACCTATTTTTCCTAGTGGTCCTCTCGGTCATAAGAAACATCACCAAATTTTCCTAGAATTTATTTCACAACATGCTAATTATTGGAATTAAAATACTCAAAATAGTAACATGAATTTGAAAAATCAATAACTTCTCATAGGGATGGCCTATGACTTTGGAAAATTCAGGGAATGTTCCCAAGTTCAGAGGCTTCAAAAGCCCTATGGCCTCATGCCATGGTGAATTTCCTATATGCATGGAGAATTAAAAAAATGCAGAAGGGAAATAAATCATTAAAAATAAAATACTTCGATTAAATTAAATGATTTCTTTTCCACATTATTCTCCTTTGTTCACCGAGCAAGAGGGTATTTTTATTTTATTTTTCTAATTTTCCTACACAAAGTTATGGATTTTTGAAGTTTAGGAATTAAATAAATAGAAAAATACCCTAATTTTCTATTTATCCACGCGGCGCCGCGTCAACCTCGGCAGCTCCGAAACGCCGTGTGGCGCTCTCCGATTCGACACCGCCATCTGACTCGGCGCTCCAGGGGCCCGCTGTGTCGTTCCATCTCCTGATCCGGCGCGATCCTGGCCCTTCGTCCGCGCGTGTATTAAATGAATGGCATCAGTTCATCGTCCCCAGGCATCCTTACCCGAGAACCGTCCATCTTCTAGGCCTAAGATCTCACTCGAAACTTAACCAAATTTAACATTCTTATACTCTATGGATTTGTCTCGAGAAGACGAACACATCCATACGGTTTATGTGGCATGAAATTGACTCAATGAAAATGGAGAATGTTTAGAAGCTCGGGAAGAAGAGTGAGGCCATATCTTTGCTCAGAGAAGTGTGGCTTCGATCTGAGGGTTGTGTCACCTTCAATTGGATCCCAGCAAGCTCCAGATGAAGTCTCCTGGTCTGGTGAATTGCCTAGCTATGAAAGTGACCACAGCCGATCACAAAGCTTGGAGGCTGGAGCAACTGGGTGGCCTGGAGATGGGGCTTTCGATGGGGAACTTCTCCTCTTCATCCAGAGTGAAGGTGTAGGACCGATCGATTTGAGGATTGGCTCACCGTGGTAAAGTGTCCCGGTTTTGGGTGAAATTTCGGCTGAGAAATCGGGTTCGTTGGTGGGGATTAGGGCAAATTGATACGGGGATCAACTCGCTCTAAGGATGGAGAAGGGT
This sequence comes from Papilionanthe hookeriana x Papilionanthe teres, assembly GCA_022702705.1. NCBI lineage: Eukaryota > Viridiplantae > Streptophyta > Magnoliopsida > Asparagales > Orchidaceae > Papilionanthe > Papilionanthe hookeriana x Papilionanthe teres. Next base: position 159,756,936 of record CM040421.1, on the reverse strand, counting down.
TTGGAACAATTTTGGCGAGTTTCGGCAAGGTTTGTGCAACTCTCCTCTCATGGCCGTGAGGGGTCGGGTTTAAATAGAGGTGGCCGGAGAGCCTCGCGGGGATGGCCAAGGGTTGGGATCAGCTCGCCTGCGGCATGGGAAGAACAGCCATGGTGGCCATTAGGCATGGGGCAGCTCAGCAAGGTGGAATTCCAAAGTTGGCTCACATGTGAGCTCTCGGGTGTGGTGTTTTCCGGCAACCTGGTGGCTGGCCGGCCAGGCATTGGTCACCATCAAGCTCATGGAGGTCAGGGCTGGGGCTTAGTGTATTCAATTGGCAGTTGCCAAGTGTAAAATGGTTGGATCAAAATGGAATGGGGATATGGCTAATCTTGGCTAGGTTTGGTCAACCCATTTGTTTGGGAAAAGTTTGGTCAACCCATGTGGCTTAAGAATGGCTTCATGGCTCACCTTTGGCTTGGGAAAAGTTGAGTCAATTTCATGGAAATGGATTTAAGAAAAATTTTGGTATTTAGGGGTGCTTTGGCATGAGGCTTGATTTGGAATTATTTGATGATGGGATTGGAACTTAGGGAATGGCTTTAATTAAATGGATGGCAAATGGAAATGTCATGTGGGCTTTGTCATGAACTTTGGGCTTTTGAATTTGTCTTGGATGGGCTTTTAGGAAGGTTTAAGGGAAGTGGGCTTTAGGCTTGAAAATAAATTGGTGGATGGGAAATTTGTAAAAGTTTGGACCAAATAATTGTTGGGTTTGGTTTATGAATGTGCCATGAGTAATTTGAAACAAGTTTGGAGTGATTTGGGTTTGAATTGGGTTGAATTTGGGCTTTTTGGTAAAGTGGCCAATGTAGGTCAAATTGGGCTAATTTGGGCCAATGTTGAACTAATGTTAAAATTGGTGTAAAATTAATCTTGGGAAATGTTTATAGGGCTGTTTCAAAGAGGTTTTGGCTTTGGTTGGGCTTTGATTTTGGGGTTTAGGTTCATTTGGGTTAGGTTTGGGTTTAGATCAAAATTGGGCTTTTTGGCTTTGGATTGAATTTAAGTGGGGTTTAGGTATAAATGTTGGGCAAATCATGTTATTGTTTTGTTTATAGGGATGTTAAGGGAGGTATGGAAAGGATTTGGGTTTAATTGGAGTTGAATTGGGTGAGTTTGGGTTAGGTTTGGGTCATGGGTCCAAATTGGGCCTTAAGGCCAAAAGTGGAATTGGATCCAAATGTCAATCAAATTGAACTTGGATTTGATCTAGATTGGTGTTGGGAATGTTGAATTGAAGTTTATAATTGAATTGGACCAGAATTTGGGTCGATTGGCTAGGTTTGGTTTGACATTGGGTTCACTTTGGGTTAAAATGGGTCAAATTGGGGGTTTTGATAAAAGTAGGGTAAATTGACAAAATTGGCCCATGGTGTAGTTGAACAAAATGCAATTGGGAATATTTAGGATTTTCTGGAATTTTCTGGGACTTTTCTGAATTTTTGGATTTTCTGGTCAAGAAGGGTATTTTGGGTATTTGGAGGGTATTGGGAGGTATTTTTGGAATTTTTGGTATTTTTGGTATTTTTGGTTATGAATGATCAATTTGAGTGATGTGGAAATGTTTGGGATTGGTTTTGAGGAATTTTGGGTGATTTGGAAATTTTGGAGGATTTCAGGGTTTTGGGTAAGTTAAAGGGTGTAGGGTCCTGGGGTCAAAAATTGAAAATTTGGAAAATTGAAGATTAGGTGAATATAAGTGAAATGAAATCATTTTGGTTGAGCCATGAAGCCATATTAAGCCTATATGAGCCATGAAGCCATATTAAGCCTATATGAGCCATGAGAGGACTCATTTGAGGCATTCACTATGTTGTTCTTAACCCTCTTTAGCCAAGGGCTTCGGGGTTAAGGATCATCCATGTGAATCACTTTCATGACTCAGGAGATCAAGTTGGGTATAGGTGTGTGAAAGTGTAGTGTATAAATGTAGTGTATGTGTAAGTCAGCCCTCACTGGACAGGCCACCTGTGGCAGTCCTAAGGCCAAAGAGTCCTATAGGAACCCATCCTTTAAACTTCCAGATTTGATTTCAACCCTCTAGGTGATTAGGGGTCTACTATCAAATTTGTGGAGTTTGTAGGGAGTTAAGAAGTGGTTTGAAATTCTAGGTGGTGGGTTACACTTCTAGTCCTCTAAGATAGTTAAAGGAAAAGCCTAAGGCTAGATCCTAAGTACTAAAAAGAAGAAGAGATGACCTCATCAAAAATGAGGTCAACAAATGGACCCCCAATAGGTGTGGTGAGCTGACGGAGCACACCACGCGTATTGGCGTTGACCAAAAAGATCGACAAAACCAACACAGATGTCCAAGTGACAAACTTAGGACGAAGTAGAAGAGTGTCCGCTGGGGAGTGTCAGGTATATCTCTGAGACCGGTGATTTACGAACTCTCGATGGGGAAAGGGAAAGAGGTGAGTCCTAAATCGCATGATCTGGGGGAATTTCGATTTAGATTTCATTTTGTTTCAGTTTAAGTTTTTATGTGTGAACTCAGATTTTAGTTTGAGTTTCAATTTAGATTGAAGTTTTGTCAAAATTAATTTGAAGGGATTTGAAGTTGAAATGAAAATTGGAATTTTGTGGTTTTAGATGTAACATCTTCAACCTCAAAAGAAAATTGAATTGATTGGATTGAATCATTACAATGAGGAGAGATCTCAGAGCAATGCGATATTGGATGTAAAATCCTTAACCTCAAGGATTTGATTTTGATGTATTTCATCGCGATAGGGAAAGAATCCTAAAGCAATGCAGTTTCGGATGTAAAATCCTCAACCCCAGGAATTTGATTTTGATGTATTTCATTGCGATAGGGAAAGAATCCTAAAGCAATGCAGTCTCGGATATAAAATCCTCAACCCAAAAGTTTGAATTTGATGTATTTCATTGCGATAAGGAAATGTTCCTAAAGCAATGCAGTCTCGGATGTAAAATCCTCAACCCCAGGAATTTGATTTTGATGTATTTCATTGCGATAGGGAAAGAATCCTAAAGCAATGCAGTCTCGGATATAAAATCCTCAACCCAAAAGTTTGAATTTGATGTATTTCATTGTGATAAGGAAATGATCCTAAAGCAATGCAGTCTCGGATGTAAAATCCTCAACCCCAGGAATTTGATTTTGATGTATTTCATTGCGATAGGGAAAGAATCCTAAAGCAATGCAGTTTCGGATGTAAAATCCTCAACTCCAAAGTTTGAATTTGATGTATTTCATTGCGATAAGGAAATGATCCTAAAGCAATGCAGTCTCGGATGTAAAATCCTCAACCCCAGTAATTTGATTTTGATGAATTTCATTGCGATAGGGAAAGAATCCTAAAACAATGCAGTTTCGGATGTAAAATTTTCAACTCCAAAAGTTTGAATTTGATGTATTTCATTGCGATAAGGAAATGATCCTAAAGCAATGCAGTCTCGGATGTAAAATCCTCAACTCCAAAAGTTTGAATTTGATGTATTTCATTGCGATAAGGAAATGATCCTAAAGCAATGCAGTCTCGGATGTAAAATCCTCAACCCCAGGAATTTGATTTTGATGTATTTCATTCCGATAGGGAAAGAATCCTAAAGCAATGCAGTTTCAGATGTAAAATCCTCAACTCCAAAAGTTTGAATTTGATGTATTTCATTACGATAAGGAAATGATCCTAAAGCAATGCAGTCTCGGATGTAAAATCCTCAACCCCAGGAATTTGATTTTGATGTATTTCATTGTGATAGGGAAAGAATCCTAAAGCAATGCAGTTTCGGATGTAAAATCCTCAACTCCAAAAGTTTGAATTTGAATAGTCATTGACTTTGCAAAGATTTGTAGTGTTGATTTGAAAAGTGTGGAATTTTGGTGTTTCGAAAATTTCATGAAAGTTGTAGAAGACTTTTTTTTGGAAAGAAACAAATTATGAGGGAATATGTAGATGCTACATATCCCATTCAAAAGAGTTGATCGGAAGTCACTGGTTTGGATTGGATATAATTCCTCGCCATCAGATTAGATCCGTGTCAATGGAATCAACCGCCTCCATCCCAGACAAGGGAGAGAGTAGAACGGATTGGATTTCAGATTTGGGAGGTTGAGTTTGAATTTGATTGAGATTTGATTTGGAATTTGGAAAGATTGAATTTGAATTTTCGATTGAGATTTGATTTGAAATTTGGAAGGATTGAATTTGAAATTTGATTTAAAATTTGATTTGAAATTTGTGTTCATTTTGTTTGTCCTTTAACGATTCAAATTTATTTTATCGTTCATTTAATGTTCATGTGAATTTGGTGTTCATCATTTCTAGATGTTTACGGAAGGTTTTTTTTTATTCTCTTTTTTTTTCTTTCTTTTATGTTCTTTGTTCGAAGTTCATTTAACTTTAATGGCGTTTCCCAGTCAATTTGCACAAAAGAGGTGAAAGCCAAAATGTGTCATGGTCACTTTCATTCCAATCATGTCGAAGATACATCATACAACTCGATCTGGACTACATCTCATACAATCCATGTAGACTCAAAACGGACTATGTATGATCTTTGTCGATCAATCCAAAAAAAGATATCTGTCAGAAATCCATGTCTGAATAATGAGGTACATGGTCAATAACATCACCTTCCAAGCCATCCTTGGCAAGGATGACGTATGAATGAACGTTGGAGGTGTGATATTTTCCATGCAACTCACAGCTCGTAAGGCCGGAGGCTCTCTTGCTCCGGGTCTAGCTGGAAGTGGTAAGGTGTCTTCCTGTGGTCCATTCTTCTGAAAGTAACTGAGATCCGCTTCACTGGTACTCCTGGTATGCAATGTTTAGCGACATCCGCTCCGTTTCCCTTCGGTATCATGACGAAACCTACCGGTAATGGTATCTTCACCGGCCCTCGGAACTCACCGGGCCTCGCTATCCGGAGGTCGGATCCGAACATGATATTACATTCATTCGGAAAGAAACGATGCAGAAAGGTCCGACAAAGTCGTGGTGATCTATGTGCGGGGGTATGCGATCACCCCGCTCGTAGATGTTAATAATGCAATCGTAGGTATGCAATCGCCGGCGACACCCTCCATGTTATCAATCTTTTTACCATTCTCTTGATGACTAATGGCATTGGATCCACTTGGCCATGACGAAGTATTCCCGGTGGGTTTCCCTTCTCGTCTTCTCGTGAAGTCAGTAGCAGCATCCGCATTGTATTGTAATTCTTCCTTTCCCTGGCATCCATCTCCGGGGTTCTAAGTAGGTGTTTTCTCTTAGGCGGCCCGCTCGGCCCATTCTTTTCAAATCCCGGATGCAATCCACGATTTGTTGTTGTTCATATTCTGAGAATACGTCTGTATGTAGCTCGAGGCCTTCTAGTATATTGATCCTTCTGCCTCTGATTCTTTTGAAGTATTCAAAAGTTTTCTTTTCGACATTCTGCATTCTTTCCAGCTCGTACTCGGAATAATCCGCAAATGACGGGGCCCAGTGACGTATTGTGGGATATACGGCTCAATCCCTTCACGTTCTCCCCGCATACCTCAGCTCCTCGGGGATGATGTCCGTCGGGACATCCTCCGGGGTTGCTTCTACAACAAGGTTATGCATTACTGGTGGTTCTATCTGGTGGCGTGGTAGCCTTCTTTCTTCAGATCTTCGTGAGATTTCCCTGGTCTCTTCTGTTATCCTAGGAGCTGGCCTCCTTTCTTCCGTACACGGTGAACCGGCGTCCTTGAAGTGTATGTACGCGTGCAGAAGCATCGCCTCGTCGCGCCGGTTCGCTCGCTAGTTTGGTTAACATCTTGCGGATACGGCGATTTTTATTTCTTCGCCGAGTTGCTGTGAGAGTAGCTCTTCGTACTTCCCGAGTTTCGTGGGCGCGGCGCCGACAAGCTCGCCCTCTGCCGTAGCGACTACGGACTTGATTTTCTTGTCTTCTTCGGTGTTTGTTTTCCTTTTCTTGCTGCTGGATTGGTGGCTTGGGCCACCCACTTTCATCACTGTCTGACTGGGCAGTTCCTCTCGGTCAACTGGGACCCAGTCACTTTCTTCGTACTGTAGGCCTGCCGGTGCGAAGTCTAAGTCAATCTCGATTATTGCTCCATCTTTCACCCTCTTTTTGTCGAGTGCAAGGCTTACGCCATTTCTAAAGTTCAGAACCAACCTCCCGTTCAACATTTTCCTGTGAAAAGACAAGGAAAAGGATCAGGGGCTGTACTAAGAACAAGAACATTAAAAAAATGTTTATTAAAGACACTTTTTTTTATATTATTATTTTTTTCGTATTTTTAAATTCAACAGGAATGAAGTGGGAAAAGATCAGGAAAGAGATTTTGATATGGAAGAGAAGACAAGGAAAACTTTATTATCATGATTTTATTTATCTCAGCACATTGTTTATTATTTTTGGGTTCGGACCCAGTCATAAGTAATTACTCCACCCGTGCTTCTAGGGATGAAGAATTCATTCCTTCGAAACATCAGGTAGCATAATACTTCTTCAAGTATCGTCCGTTGATCGGAAGCATATGTCGTTCTCCTTGGCAGTTCACTAGCTGGTAGGAGCCTCCTGAGTATACTGCTTCAACCACAAACGGTCCTTCCCAAGTGGGTTCAAATTTTCCTCCTATCTTGTGGTGTACAAGAATAGGTCTCTTGAGAACGAGAACTAAGTCACCAACTTTGAAGGTTCTTGGGCGGACCAATCTGTCATGGGCTTGAACCATCTTTGCTTGGTATAGTTCTAAATTCTGTTGCGTTGCAAGTCTTTTCCCTTCCAGGCTTTCCAATTCTTCTAGTCACAATTTGTCATTCTCTTCTGTCGTGATTTTGTTTGCAACTGCAATTCTGAGTGAAGGAAGTTGAACCTCTAAGGGTAACACTGCCTCAGACCCATACACCAGAGCGTATGGTGTAGTTTGAGTAGGAGTTCTGAAGGTTGTCCGGTAGGCCCATAAGGCTTCTAATAACTTCTCATGCTAATTTCATTTATTATCGTCCAAAGTTTTCTTTAAGATTTGAACGAGAGTTTTATTAAAAGCCTCTGCCAGGTCGTTTGCTCTTGGATAGTAAATTGTTGAATATCGCCAGTCGATTCCGTGTCTCCTGACAAAGTTGTTGATTTGTGTGCTTCGAATGCCGACCCATTATCCGAGATAATCTCGCGCGGCACTGCGAAACGGTAAACAATTTGGTTCTTGAAAAACTGTAGCACGTGGTGTGCTTTCACTTCTCTGAGTGGAACTGCCTCCGCCCACTTGGAAAAGTAATCTGTAGCCGCAAGAATGAAGCGATGTCCTTTTGAAGAGGGCAGTTATATTGGACCCACTATATCTGTGCCCCAACATTCAAATGGCCACGACGCAATTGTCGGATGTAGCACATTTGGAGGTTGGTGTAGAACCACTCCGTGCACTTGGCATTGGTGACGAGCACTCGGCGATTTTCATGCGATCGGTCATCATCGAGGGCCAGTAGTACCCTAGTCTTTTAATTTTCATTTTCATCTTTGGACCCGACTGGTGAGCGCCACAGAGTCCTGAATGCACCTCTTTAACAATTTCAAGGGCCTCGGACCTGCATATGCACCTTAGCCACATTTTATCAAAAGACCTTCGTATAACGTGTTATTTATTAATGCGTAAGACAGAGTTCTTTTCTTGATCTGATGGGCTAGCGACCTATCGTCTGGTAGTTTTCCTGTTTGTAGGTAGTCTATTAATGGTTGTCACCAATCTTCTGTGTTTTCTGTCATCATTGCAACCGATCCTTTTTCTTTTTCCGATTTGTGTATTGTGTCTATGTCGAGCCGTGATAGGACCCGACGTCCGTGAACCGACACTTCCACCGATTCATCTTGCAAACGAGCAAATTCTTTTGCGAGGCGAGCTAACGCATCCGCCAAGGCATTTTCTTTCTCGTGAATTTTGTAGATCATCACATTCGGAATCCGTTCCAACAACCGTATGGCATACTCGGAAGTATTGCTCGAGTCTTGGCTTTAAAATTCCGTACTCGTCCGGCGATCTGTTGAATGATTAACCGTGAATCCTCGTAGATGTTGATGTCCGTTATCCCCAATTGAATAGTTAATTCCAGTCCCGTTATGACGGCTTCGTATTCCGCTTCGTTGTTTGTACACGGTTCCGTCAAGTGGTAGGAGTATCTTAACATCCCCCGCTCCGGTGTTATAAAGATTAATCTGATTCCTGCCTTACCGGGCACTATCACTTGCGATTCTTCATCTTTGTGTGCTGAAGATGCTCCGTCGAAATATAATTCCCAACGTCGATCATCAGGGTCTTCTATGTTCATTATTTGTTCATCTGGCAAATCGTCATTAAGGGGAGACTCTGCCGGCAAAGGGTGTGCAACGAGGAAGTCTGCTAGGACCTGTCCCTTTACGGCGCGAAGAGGCACGAAAGTTATATCGAATTGCAATAATATCATTGACCATCTGGCAAGTCTGCCGGAAAGCGTTGGACGGGTCATCAAGTATTGCAATGGATTAAATTTCGAGATCGGGTTGACCTTATGAGAAAGCATGTAATGCCTGAGCTTTTGAGCGGCAAAGATCGAGACCAAACGGTGCTTTTCAATTGCGGGATACCTTATTTCCGTCGGAAGTAAACGACGGCTTAGGTAGTAAAGAGCATTTTCTTTACCCTCATCATCGACCCTGGCTAACAGGGCTCCGAGAGAGTCGTCTAAAGTCGCGGTATAAAGTATCGCCGGTCTACCCGAGACTCGGGGTCGCTAAGACAGAGGTGTCATTAAATATTGTTTAATGTCCTCGAAGGCCCTCCGGCATTTCTCTTCCCAAATAAATTTGGCATCCTTTTTAACTAGTACTAAGAAAGGCCGACACCTACTCGACAAGTTTGAGATAAAGCGTCGAAGATATGCCGACTTCCCTTGAAAAGATCGTAGTTGTTTTAAGGTTTTGGGAGGCGGCATTTCTAAGATAGCTTTAATCTTTTCCGGTCGATTTCAATTCCACGATGTCGGACAACGAATCCTAAGAATTTCCCGGAGGTGACGCCGAAGGCGCATTTTAAGGGATTCATCTTAAGGTTAAATTGCCTTAATCGTTCGAAAATAATTCTCAAATCATACAAGTGGTTGTCCTTTACTTTGCTTTTGATGACCACATCGTCCACGTAGCATTCGACTTGATTGTGGATGAGATCATCAAAAATTCTTGTCATCGCTCTCTGGTATGTTGCTCCTGCGTTCTTCAGTCCGAATGGCATCACCGTGTAAAGCAATATACTCCGATCGGCGTTCGAATGCTCGTAAGCTTTTCATCTTCTCGGAGCCATTTTTATCCGGTTGTATCCTGAAAATCCATCCATGAATGAGAATATTTCATGTGTCGAAGCAACGTCGATCATTAATTCCGGGATCGGTAGAGGGAATTCATCCTTTGGACATGCCTTGTTTAAATCTCCGAAATCCACACAAATTCCGATCCGACCATTCTTCTTTCCGATCGGCACTACATTGGCTAGCCAAGTCGGGTATTGTTCTTCACGGAAAAATTTAGCGTCTATTAGCTTTTTAACTTCATCTATGACTTGTTGTTCGATTTCTAGACGCATTCTTCTGGGACCTTATCTAACTGGGACAGAAGTAAGATCCACTCCTAGCTTATGGACTGCGACCTCTGGAGCTAATCCTGGCATCTCATCGTAACTCCAAGCAAAACAGCCTTTAAATTCCATTAATAACTCGATTATTTCTTTGGAGTCTTCTTTATTGAGTAAGGAGCTAACAAAGGTAGGTCTAGGCTCTTCGCTAGTACCTAAGTTAACTTCCGTTAACTCATCTATCATAGATTTAATCTCTTCTTCGAACTCCGGTGGAGCGTTTCCAATTTGTAAATCTTCAAATTCTTCTGTAGTTTCCATGCAATTTTCATTGGACTCGCAAGTGACAACCAAGCAAAATTCAGTATTGTCAACTGATCCTACTGTGCCGAATCTGAGACCATGCTTTGAATTGGGTGGACGACCGGAGTTATTCCATAATTTTTCAAAATGTTGTGATTGACCTTTTGTCCATTTTTGAGGTAAGAAACCATGCTGAATTAAATTTTGAACACAGGAGAGTACCACTAAAAGGTAATTCCATTAATTCTGATGAAGTGACATCTTCAAATTGTACATTATTTTCAGTTTTGGAGGAAGGAGCACCACGGTAGAACTTGAATGGCTTTGCGCCACCGCTATGTACCTCTTTGACCACCATACCCTCGACCTTATTAGAATGGATCGGGGTTAGGGTCATAGTATGTACATAGTGGTTAATCTTCTCGTACATCGATTTGTATTCTTCGTTCTTCTCATCTTCGAGAGAGATCTTGAATTGCGGCTTCTTCCGACTTATTGTCGCTGCTTCTTGTTTGATTTCTTTTTCTTCTTCAGAACTGATGGCTGACTTCCTCTGTCCAACTGTCCTAACGTCTCTGCCACGACCTCGTCCCCGGCCTCGACCTCGGATGCAAGTTGTGGAGAAACCTTCACCATCTCGCCGTAAGGGAGTGGTGAGTGACTGTTGGACTAGAACTTTAGGTTCTTCGTTGCCTCAAACTTTCTTTGCTTCATTTGTTATGGTATCTCTGGAGAAGATTGTTTTCTTCGAAGGTGCATAATAAGCTGCATCTTCATGGATTCCAATTTCGTGTACGGAGAATGGTTGTAAGTCACCTTTGATGCACTGTTTCCCTCCATCGTAGTATTTGATGCACTGATGTAGAGATGATGGTACCATCCTGTTTTCATGTATCCATGGTCGGCCCAGTAGAGCGTTGAACAACATTTCTAAATCAATTATGTGAAATTTTGAGGTTGTCTTTGCTAAGTCACCGGTCTTCATTAGTAGCGTTATTGATTCGAGGGCTCTTTCTCCTTTCTGGTTGAATCCTCTTAATAACATTTTGTCTGCTTCGAGCTCGCGAGCATCAATTTCCAAATATGCTAGTGTTCGGAGACTCATTATATTGATTGATGCTCCTGGATCCGCCAATACTCCGGAGAGTGTAAACTTCCCAATTGTAATCGAAATGTACAACGGTCGGTCGTGATCCGTCGTCCCAAGTGAAGATCATTGTCCGTGAAGGTAACACCTCGTTGTTCCTTTAACGAGCAAACCTCATCTAAGGAATCTTCGGCCATTTGAGCTAAGCAAATTTCGGATCAAGTAAGGCCTCGATCGAGCTTCTCTCATCTCCTTTCGATAAGATGAGGGCGTCGTAGATGCTCAGTTTGGCTAGTAGTTTCCTAAGATGGGCTAGCACGTTGTAGTCCACTTTATTTTCATGTGTCTCGGCTTCTTCCCGAATGGGTATTTCTTCTGCCGGGTTGGTCCTTCCCGAACAACCACCGCTTTCCTTTGTCCTTTGGACCCATTCTCGGAGGTAGAACTCTTCCACTTCTTAAGTTAACCTCTCGTAATCTCTTCCGACTCTAGTATTGAGTTTGCTTGGTGTTTCCTCCCGAATCGGAATGACAGGTTCTTCGGATTAGCTTCGGTGTCCGAAGGCTCTAACTCTATTGTGACTGGAGCTCCTCGAAACTCGCAGATAGATTCGTTGCTTGTTGAACTCTCGTAGCCTCCTTGATGAATGTCTTCTTCGTCATTGTGATCGTCGAGATTGTGTATGATTCGAGAATTGTCATTTGTATCGAAATCGATGTCCGGATTGTCGCTAGTTACGTAATCGTTAGAAACAGTCAAAACGTAGCTAACGCCATAACCCTTATCATTATAAGATCCCACCGGAGTGAGCAGATAATCATATGAAGTCAGAGGTTCGAGGGATTTCTCCCCCGAATCGGAAATAACTATCCTAGGATAAGCAGCCCCTAGTCTAGCCTTAGGAGCCTCGGTTTTCTCTTCTTCATCGATTTTCTTCTTCTCTTCAATCGTCTCCTGTTGAGGTGGTTCTTCTATCGCAAGTGACAGTGTCGGCTTGACAGGTTTCGAACTCTGAATTGAAGCTCGCACCGAGCGGTTTGGATGTCGTCTAAAATCTTTTTGAAGACCTTGTTCAAGCGGTAGTCCATCCATCGTCGGTCGCATAGGGATCTATCTGAACAATGAGATCGGCCGAGACAACATTGACGGAACCTCCTTTCTGGGGTTCCTTCATGTACTCCATCGGGATTGTTATATTCCCTTTCCGAAGGTTGTCATTGAGCCAACTTTTGAAGGTAATGCAATCTTCTATCTTGTGCCCAAGCATCCGGTGGTAGGGGCAAAAGTTGGGATCACCTTTCTTGTTGACTTCTTCTGGTCTCTTAGGCTCTGGCAGTTGGAAATCTGGAGTCTTCATCAGACTACGGAACATTTTCGGCACTGCCTCATTCTTGAATGGATATTCCCGACTTAGAAGCTCCCTTAACGTACGTTGCAGACGAGGCGGTTGTTCATATTGTGGAGATGACTGATAGCTGGGTCGGGCTTGCTGGTAATTTTGTTGAGGTTGATGCGGCCGTTCGGACGATATTTGTATCGGTTGCTTGCCTTTGTCGACTACTGGAATGATCCCGGATTTCTTTTCAAAAGTCTTCACAGGCTTTTGCTTGTCTGTCTTGTCGGCGAAACTTAATTGCTTTGCCTCCTCTTGCAAGCTCCCGGCCTTGCTTAACAACTTCTCGAAAGTCTTAATAGTAAATCCCTTGAAGAGAAGTGCTATCGGGCTGTGAATGCTTTTAAGTAAGATGTCGATTGCATGTTGTTCTTGTAGTTGTGGTTCACACTTCATACTTAGATTTCCCCATCGAAGTATGTAATCCACCAAAGTTTTGTTCGGCTTCTGCTTCTCTACCACTAAATCACCTATAGTGATGTGGTGCTGAGCTCCGGCAAATCGCTTGATGAAGAGGTTTTCTAGTTCTAAGAATGTCTTCACCGAACCATTTGTAATTCCGCATACCAATCAAAGGCGATCCCCGACGAGCCGCCGACGAACTGTCGGAAGAGTAATGCATCGCTCCGCCGGCATTGCAACAACTGGCACGAAAGTGTGCAACATGCTGTCGGGGGTTCCCGGTTCCATCAAAGGTTTTGAACAGAGGTGCTACGAAGCCTTTTGGGTATTAGACAACGTCGAATTCTTCAGGGTAAGGTCTACACGTCCGAATGGATGTCCCGCTCTTTGATTGTGTTAAGGCTTCTCGCACCTGCTGTTCCACCAAGCTCTTGATATCCTTTTCTGGAATCATGCTTTGTGTTGTATCTTTCTTTAGTTGATCATCCCCGTTGACGGATGTAATCTCCTTTCCTCCGTCTACAATGTGAATGACCTCTGGGGGTGTCTCTCTTTGGGGTTGCACTTGACTTTGGAGAGTGGGTAGGGCTACAGCCATCTCTTCCATCCACTTCGCCATTTGGGCGATCGTATCGTCTTTCTCTTGAAGCTCGCCTCCTCATTACTTCCGGCTCCTCTCTTCTGCGCGGTGCAGGAGCACCTTGTGAAGCCGACGAAGCTCGTGTTTCGACCATGTTAATTTCTGCATACTCGTCATCCATGAATTCCTGACGAATCAATCTCATCTCCGAATTTCCCTTCTCTTTCTTTTGCTAATCGTCGAATATCAGTCCTCAACTTTTCCATAGCATCCTCTAGCGGTCCTTTCTGTGCATCCTCGCAGTTGTCGTGTGATAGCTGCCGGGTCCCCTTCTCACGAGTCCCCTTTACTGCAGTAGCACTTTCTTCGGATTCAAGTCTCCTGACGAGACTTTCCTTCTCGGGTTGTTGTTTCAATCTTAATTGTCCAGTAGTGGGACGCCACACCATCCTTCTAGCGACGAAGGTCTAGGACCGGATGGCCTCGTCGCCCAAATGCCGAAAGGTGGTATCCTCCCTAATCTGTAACCCTGAAACAACGACAGGCGGACTAGCCTTCATCCTTTTACTTGGCTTTTCTATAACGATGGCAGGTTCTACTCGGGGCCCTAGACGGGATTTGACTGGCACCCGCCCTATCCTTCTTAGAATCTCCGATACGGGGCATTTCTCTTTCTTTGCTAGCTTCTCGATCACAGTCTGTAGTCGGGCAAATGGTGTGTTCCTAGCCCTTTTCTTTCTCTGTCGTTGTAGTATGCTTGGTTGAGGTAATGTAGAAACAATCCTGCGGACATTTTCCTCGTCGAGCTGCAGCGAGAAGGGGTGGAATCTACTTCCTTCCAAAAAGGGTGTATCTTCGAGCAATGGTATGTATTCGGGTAGGGGTGTGTACTCGGGGATTTCGGGATCTCCTCCGGAAAGCAACTTCGGCGGCTACGGCCTTCCTGGCAATCTTCCTACTTCTGTTCCTTCTTTGGGTCCGTGTTAGTGATGGAACTCTCGAGCTGGACCCGATTTCAAAAACAGAAGGTCTGACAGGAAGGTCTGTACCCTCCACGGTAACAGGTTCACCATAGTTCTGGATTTCCTTCCCCTTTAATTTGGCAGAAGCCGGGGTAGGTGCAGAGACAACCAGACCAATGGGGGTAGCAACAACGGTCCTCCTGCGGACGGCGGTACTCCTCTCGATTGGAATCTTTTGTAGGGGAGGAAACTCTTGAGTTTACCTAAGGTTGAACTCGATCAACGGCTTCTCAGCTTCAGATACTTTGTTTGTCAGCGCGAAAAGGGAAACGTCGGTGATCTTGACATTTGTGTTCTCGAATCCTTGTCCAAACCGGATGATCCCATTGTGGGGCAGCTCATCCTTGTAAACAGCGAAGTCGAGTCCATTGGTGAAGGAGAAAATCAGCTTTGGGGCTTCCATTTCGCAGGGTAGATTCGATTGTCGGTCCCAAGTTATGCTTCTTCTCATCAGGACGAAAAGAAAGGAATCGAAAAGACTCCGAACACATTCTTATTCACATATTTATAAGGAGAAGTTATTTGTTAAAAGAGTCATTCATTAGAGGGTTTGTTTATTTAGAACAGAATGTTCAAAGGTGTAGAGAAGGTAATGAATCCGATTCAGAGTTGGAAAGGAAAAGAAAGTCTCATGCAAGACTTCTCGACTCGAAGGATTACTCCTAAACTAACACTTATTGGGGGTCGACCCCACCTCAGAAATGAGGCAAAAGGATCTCGGAACCTCTCTGTTTATGGGTGTCTAAACAGTGGCTCCTAAATCTAAGAGAATGTTGGCTATACTCGTTCAAGGTAGAAATGAACATAGTATTCCAACGGAAAGAAGGGTAGCTTAATCCACAAGGGACATGGATACACTACCGATTTTTGAAAGCAGAATTATCTGATAAAAATGGAGAGAGGAATTTTCCCCAGCGGAGTCGCCAGAAATTGTACGGCTTATTTTTAGGTTGTGTTGTATTTTGAAAAGGGGTCGCCTACAGAAATTGTTGGCAAATTTTTAATTTAATTTAAATAAATAATTTGAAAAGTAGTATTTGATTTTAAAAATAATTTTTAAATTTGAGGATTATAAGATATGAAATCAAACCGACCTCACATCCCAAATAGTTTATATAAACGAGCACCGTACCACAAACTGTGTGTCTATCCCGAAGAATAGGCACACTGTTTGACAATGGGGCTCGATTAAATAAACCAGAAGATTTGTGACATCCGTTTGGTCTGCGAACCAATTTTATAAGCCGACAAATTCCCCTGCTTAATATGAAAGCATTAAACGAGGTTTATATTACTCGGGTTCTTTAAAATTCCCTATAAGGGCAAGCCCCCATAGTTAATTACATCCTAAGTGACGGGAATCACCTAAGAAAACTCTCGATAATAATCGGCAATTCGCTCTCAAGAATTTCAAAGTTTAGGGTTTTCAAGGGATTGAATTTTGGAATTTCAATAGGGAATGGATCAAGTTTGGAACATTTTGTTTTGGGAATTCAACGGAAGAAAGGTAGGAGAAATTACAGATTCGAAGCGAACTTCAGTAATTTCCCGACTATCCTATTGTTTGGCTTAAATTTAGGAAAGTCTTAAAGTTTATTTAATGTTTTGATCTTGCCAATTTTAATTAATTAGGACTTATATTTGTATGACATGATCATACAAAGAGCCTCGAAGATATGAGGGTTTATGTCGTACTAAACGACTACCTCGGAGTCCTAAGACCGGTTAGGGCTTAATTTACATGACATGATCATGCAAATGCCTAACAAAAGGTCGAGGATTTATGTTGCACAAGGCAAACTACCTCGAAGTCCTATGGCTTGGTTATTTAATTCTAAGAATGGTTTTGCTGATGTAGATTCAAGTTTTGCTGATGACGATGGCCGTGCTGCCCACCATGCTCCGAGCTCCTTGTTGTTGCAGAGGTTTAGTTTTAGAAGTCATAAATCAGGAGATGAGAAAAGTGTTTTGGTTTAGAGAAAATCTTAATTTCCAAGTGTCTCTTTTTTTTATATTTTATCTAAAACAAATCTTAAAGTTGATTATAACAACACCGGTTAAGATCCCACGGTTCCATCCTTCCGGCATCGTTATTTTTATCAGATTCACTTAGTCCAGATGAATTTGCTAAACTCAACTAAATGAGTTCCACACTTTCATTTAGACCGTGGAAAATCCCGTTAGCAACACGTAGGTTACATCATCCGAGGTATTCCCGATCATCCAACAGGACGTTTTAATTTAGTTGTAATTGTAGTTTTGTGTTCTGTTTGTGATTAAATTTTGAGTTGTTTTATATTTTGAGATGTTGTGGCGGTGGATTTTATCTTGTAATGACTTTTAATTTAGTTTTGGTTTCAGTTTTAGGGACTATCCTAAAGGTGTGGGTTTTCATGCAACAGTTGTTTATCATGCAAGAAAAAGTAAGTGCGATGCGATTAAAGAAATTGCAATAATGTAAATTGCAATAAAATAAAAGCGTACCTGGAGGGTCTTCCCGTCATCCCAAGCTGCACTTAAAACACAATTAGAATATTTAAGCAAGTTCCTATGTAATGCTAAGGGAAGGGTTATGGTTTTCTACCAAATTCCTAATCCTATAGCTAGTCATTTCCTATGACGTCTAGGTTCTTGTGTTTTGGTTTGAGGACGATTTTCTTCATCAAAAAATAATTAAGTTCAATTGTTCTTATAAGTATCCTATCATATTGAGGAAGTGCTTAAGAAGAATCTCAAACATCTTTTCAATATTGCTAGAATTGTTTTAAGTTCAAATGAATTTAATTATACAAATGAATTAATCGTCCGAGAATTCGAGTTTTGTTATCTTGCTCAGTGAACTAGGACATTTGAATATCCTATAAGTGGGGTAACATTTCATTTAATGTTCTATTTAGGAGTTATGATAACCAAAGCTTTCGAGGGCAAATTGATGTTCAAATGATTTGTGATTTAATTTAATTTCAGTTATCGGATTTAAATTTGGAATAGTGTTCAAGTTGTTTTATATTTAATTTCTTTATGTCTTAGGTGATGTTATTTAATTCAATTTAATTTAATTTAATTTAATTTAATATGTTTTAATTTAATTTAATTTAATTTAATTATTATTATTATTTTTTATTTTATTTAATTAATTTAATTTTAATTTTAATTAAATTTAATTCAATTTAATTTAATTTGTTCAATTTAATTTAATTTAATTCATTTGATTTAATTTAATTTAAATTAATTTAATTTGTTTGATTTAATTTAATTTAATATTTAATTTATTTTTATTTTTAATTTTAATTTAATTAAAAATTTAAAAGAGTTTAATAATTTAACTTTTAATTTAATTTAATGATTAAGTCTTTTAACATTTTAAAATTTAAATTTGAATTATCATTTTAATTAGGAATTAAATATTATTGAGATGATTAATTTAGGGATCCTTAGATTAAAGAACAAATCTCTTCCTAATAATATCCCTATTTAATAATTCCAATTTTATTATTCTTCCAAGTTTAATCAATTATTTAATTAAGGTTTATTTCACTTATTTTAAGTTATTTAATAGGTTTCTACCCTTTAAATATTTAAATTTCAATCATCCAACTCAGATTAAGATCAAATATTTTACTCTTTAATTTTATTAAGCCTAAAGTTTTAATTAAGGGTTAAAATTTTTAATTGCCATTTTTGCCCCTCAAGCTTAATAATTTCATAACTCACTAAATTGAGCTTAAATGAACTTGAAATTTTTATGTGACTTCACTCATATGTCAATAAAGACATGAGAGGAGAAAATATGATTTTTCTGTATTTAATTTATTTATGTAATTATTTTTGGTGGAAAATAGGGATTTCCAAGGAAAATTTAATAATATGACCAAGGAAAAGTTTCTGTCCTTAAGAAAATTATGGGATATTCCTAATGACCAGAGGACCACTTGGACAAATTTTGTTGATTTTTTGAATTATATTATTTTTATTATAATTATTTTAAGTTTTGGAGTATTAATTAATTTAAAAATAAAGTATAGGTTGAAAAATTAGTTTTATATTTTTCGAAACTCTCTCTGATATCAAGGAAATCAGAGAATCAATTTTTACAATTTTTTGATTTTTCTTTGATTTATTATAATTATTTTAGTGAAAATGCTAGAAAATACATTTTTTTTTAAGAAAATTACCCTAGGGCTTTAAAATTTAATATCTCATTAAATAGACCTAAGAAAAATATGGGATTTGTTCCTAAGTGATTAAAATTCAAAATGTAACATTTTGGTGAATTTTATTATTTTTGTGATTTTTATTATTTTTTAATTATTAAAATATTAAAATAATACAAAAAATCAACTTTTTTAGAAAATTATAATTTTATTTTTCTTAAATTCCCCTGATATCAGAGAGGCTCCAAAACCAATTTGGTGAATTTTTGAAAAGTATTTTGAAAGTTATGAATTTTTAAAGTTTAAATTGGCTAAATGGCTTAATCAACCCATTTAGTGAGGGCTAACCAAGTCCAATTGACTTCAAATTTTTATGGTGGGTTCCTCTCGATCCCAAAGGTCAGTGGAGAATTGATTTCAAGTCAATTTGATGTATGATTAGCTCTAATTAATTAAGGAGCTATTTTGGGTGTTTAAGCCAATTAGGGTCATTTTAAATGAACTAGTTCAAAACCTTTTTTTCTAGGGTCCTCTCGGTCATAAGAAACATCACCAAATTTTCCTAGAATTTATTTCACAACATGCTAATTATTGGAATTAAAATACTCAAAACAAGTAACATGAATTTGAAAAATCAATAACTTCTCATAGGGATGGCCTCCGACTTTGGAAAATTCGGGGAATGTTCCCAAATTCGGAGGCTTCAAAGCCCTATGGCCTCATGCCATGGTGAATTTCCTATATGCATGGAGAATTAAAACAATGCAGAAGGGAAATAAATCATTAAAAATAAAATACTTGATTAAATTAAATGATTTTTTTTCCACATTATTCTCCTCTGTTCACTAAGCAAGAGGGTATTTTTATTTTATTTTTCTGATTTTCCTACACAAAGTTATGGATTTTTGAAGTTTAGGGAAATAAATAAATAGAAAAATACCCTAATTTTCTATTTATCCACGCGGCGCCACGTCAACCTCGGCAGCTCCGAAACGCCGTGTGGCGCTCTTCGATTCGACGCCGCTATCTGACTCGGCGCTCCAGGGGCCCGCTGTGTCGTTCCATCTCCTGATCCGGCGCGATCCTAACCGTTCGTCCGCGCGTGTACTAAATGAACGACATCCGTTCATCGTCCGCAGGCGTCCTTACCCGAGAACCATCCATCTTCTAGGCCTAAGATCTCACTCGATACTTAACCAAATTTAACGTTCTTATACTCTATGGATTCCTCTCGAGAAGACGAACACATCCATACGGTTTATGTGGCATGAAATTGACTCAATGAAAATGGAGAATGTTCAGAAGCTCGAGAAGAAGAGTGAGGCCATACCTTTGCTCAGAGAAGTGTGGCTTCGATCCGAGGGTTGTGTCACTTTCGATCGGATCCCGGCAAGCTCCGGATGAAGTCTCCCGGTCCGGTGAATTTCCTAGCTATGAAAGTGACCACGGCCGATCACAAAGCATGGAGGTCGGAGCAACCGGGTGGCCTCGGAGATGGGGCTTTCGGTGGGGAACTTCTCCTCTTCGTCCAGTGAAGGTGTAGGACCGACCAACTTGAGGATCGGCTCACCGTGGCAAAGTGTACTCGGTTTTGGGTGAAATTTCGGTCGAGAAATCGGGTTCGTTGGTGGGGATTAGGGCAAATTGACACCTGGGGATCAACTCGCTCTAAGGATGGAGAAGGGTTTGGAACAATTTTGGCGGAGTTTCGCAAGGCTTGTGCAACTCTCCTCTCATGGCCGCGAGGGGTCGGGTTTAAATAGAGGTGGCTGGAGAGCCTCACGGATGGCCAAGTGTCGGGATCAGCTGCTCGGGCATGGGAAGAACAGCCATGGTGGCCATTAGGCATGGGGCAGCTCAGCAAGGTGGAATTCCAAAGTTGGCTCACATGTGAGCTCTCGGGTGAGGTGTTTTCCGGCGACCTGGTGGCTGGCTGGCCAGGCATTAGTCACCATCAAGCTCAGGGAGGTCAGGGCTGGGCCTTAGTGTATTCAATCGGCGGCTGCCAAGTGTAAAATAGTTGGATCAAAATGGAATGTGGATATGGCTAATCTTGGCTAGGTTTGGTCAACCCATTTGTTTTGGCTGGGTTCACCTCCCCATGGCTAGCCTTGGGCTGAGAAGATCGATATGTTAGTCGATCAAAAGGTGGTGATGTCCTTATCCAAGAATATTTGGATTAAATCTTGGTTAAGGGGTATCATGGGTGAGGTTAAAGACTTTTAGGAATTAAGGAAAGCTCCCTCTCCTCTTACCCAATGTGGTATGGTCACATGTGAAACAATTCACATGGCTTGCATGTGGCTTAAGAATGGCTTCATGGCTCACCTTTGGCTTGGGAAAAGTTGAGTCAATTTCATGGAAATTGATTTAAGAAAAATTTTGGTACTTAGGGGTCATTTGGGATGAGGCTTGATTTGGAATTATTGGATGATGGGATTGGAACTTAGGGAATGGCTTTGATTAAATGGATGGGAAATGGAAATGTCATGTGGGCTTTGTCATGAACTTTGGGCTTTTGAATTTGTCTTGGATGGGCTTTTAGGAAGGTTTAAGGGAAGTGGGCTTTAGGCTTGAAAATAAATTGGTGGATGGGAAATTTGTAAAAGTTTGGACCAAATAATTGTTGGTTTTGGTTTAGGAATGTGCCATGAGTAATTTGAAACAAGTTTGGAGTGATTTGGGTTTGAATTGGGTTGAATTTGGGCTTTCTGGTAAAGTGGCAAATGTAGGTCAAATTGGGCTAATTTGGGCCAATGTTGAACTAATGTTGAAATTGGTGTAAAATTAATGTTGGGAAATGTTTATAGGGCTGTTTCAAATAGGTTTTGGCTTTGGTTGGGCTTTGATTTTGGGGTTTGGGTTCATTCTGGGTTAGGTTTGGGTTTAGATCAAAATTGGGCTTTTTGGCTTTGGATTGAATTTAAGTGGGGTTTGGGTATAAATGTTGGGCAAATCATGTTAGTTTTTTGTTTGTAGGGATGTTAAGGGAGGTTTGGAAAAGATTTGGGGTTAATTGGAGTTGAATTGGGTTAGTTTGGGTTAGGTTTGGGTCATGGGTCCAAATTGGGCCTTAAGGCCAAAAGTGGAATTGGATCCAAATGTCAATCAAATTGAACTTGGATTTGGTCTAGATTGGTGTTGGGAATGTTGAATTGAAGTTTAGAATTGAATTGGACCAGAATTTGGGTCGATTGGGTAGGTTTGATTTGACATTGGGTTCACTTTGGGTTAAAATGGGTCAAATCGGGGTTTTGATAAACGTAGGGTAAATTGACAAAATTGGCCCATGGTGTAGTTGAACAAAATGAAATTGGGAATATTTGAGATTTTGTGGAATTTTCTGGGAATTTTCTGAATTTTTGGATTTTTGGGTCAAGAAGGGTATTTTGGGTATTTGGAGGGTATTGGGAGGTATTTTTGGAATTTTTTGGTATTTTTGGTTATGAATGATCAATTTGAGTGATGTGGAAATGTTTGAGATTGGTTTTGAGGAATTTTGGGTGATTTGGAAATTTTGGAGGATTTCAAGGGTTTTGGGTAGGCTAGGCGGGTGTAGGGTCCCGGGGGTCAAAAATTGAAAATTTGGAAAATTGAAGATTAGGTGAATATAAGTGAAATGAAATCATTTTGGTTGAGCCATGAAGCCATATTAAGCCTATATGAGCCATGAGAGGACTCATTTGAGGCATTCACTATGTTGTTCTTAACCTCTTTAGCCAAGGGCTTAGGGGTTAAGGATCATCCATGTGAATCACTTTCATGAGTCAGGAGATCAAGTTGGGTATAGGTGTGTGAAAGTGTAGTGTATAAATGTAGTGTATGTGTAAGTCAGCCCTCACTGCGACCGGGCCACCTGCAGGCGGTCCTAAGGCCAAAGAGTCCTATAGGAACCCATCCTTTAAACTTCCGCATTTGATTTCAACCCTCTGGTGATTAGGGGTCTACAATCAAATTTGTGGAGTTTGCGGGGAGTTAAGAAGTGGTTTGAAATTCTAGGTGGTGGATTACACTTCTAGTCCTCTAAGATAGTCAAAGGAAAAGCCTAAGGCTAGATCCTAAGTACTAAAAAGAAGAAGAGATGACCTCATAAAAAATGAGGTCAACAAGCTTCAGCAAAATGTATGTTAATAGTAAGTTTCTTAAAATTTTCAAAGAACTTAGAAAATTGATGATCTAATTTCTGCTGTTTAAGTTTTTGAGGAAAAGTGTGTGGTGGTTTTTCAACTTCCACATTAACAGGTATAACAGTCTGATCTTGACTAGGAGAGAGAGTTTCTTTAGGTTTTTCAATCTCTTTAACCTCGATCTCTTTTTCAATTTCATTCTGCAATTTTTCTTTTAATTCCTTTCCACTTCTAAGTTGCACAGCTTTAACTTGTTCATGTTTTTTTCCAATTTCCTTTGGATTGATTTCAATATTACTAGGAAGCGTTCCTACAGGTCTGTTATTAATTAAAGTAGCAATTTGCCCCATTTGATTTTCAATATTACGAATATCAGTATTTTGATTTTGTAATTGATTATTCATTTGCATAATTAATTCTTCTATTGATAACTTTTTCTGTTGATTATTAAATCCAGGAGGTTTATAATTTGAATTAACTTGATTATTCCAATTTCCTGTGGGAAGTGATTGATTATTACCCCATTGTTGTTGTAAATTATTCCAGTTAAAATTAGGATGATTTTTCTACCCAGAATTATAATAATTTGAATAAGGATTATTTTTACTTGCAATAGCTTGTAAAGTTTCAATAGTTTGAGAATCTTCAATATTAGCAGAGTTATTACGCGAAATATTAATTGCAAAATTATCTAATTTCTTAGACATTGCCGCAACTTCTGAAGCTAAGATAGAAAAGGCTTCATTATCATGAATACTGGCCATCTTTTTAGGATTAATCCTTTCGGAAGGCCATTGAATATTGTTATTAGCCATTTCTTTAATTAAAGTGTAAGCTTCTTCAAATGATTTAAACATTAAAGAACCTCCAGCAGCAGCATCAATAATTGATTTTAAAGATCTAATTAATCCATTATAAAATGTTTGAATAATCAACCAATCAGGTAAAGCATGATGAGGACATTTTCTTAATAGTTCTTTAAATCTTTCCCAAGTTTCATATATTGTCTCCCCGTCAAATTGACTAAACGAAGTAATATCATTTCTTAATTTAGCAATTTTAGAAAGAGGAAAATATTTAGCAAGGAATTTTTGTGCCATTTCAGCCCATGTTTTAATAGAACCGATCGCTAATGAGTTTAACCACATCTTTGCTTTATCTCTTAAAGAGAAAGGAAAGAGTCTAAGTCTAATAGCATCATCAGAAACATTGTTATATTTAAAGGTAGCACAAAGTTCTAAAAAACTAACAAGATGTAAATTTGGATCCTCATTTGGTGATCCACCAAATTAATTGTTTTCCACCATTTGAATAAAAGACGGTTTAAGTTCAAAAGAATTAGCATCTACAGTGGGTATTTGAATACTACTATGAAGTTCATCAACTGTAGGGTTAGCATAATCCCTTAATGGTTTATAAACATTTTGATCATTAAGTTCAATTGGATTTTGTAAAGTAGCCATTTCTTGAAATTTTTGAATTTGTTTTCCCTTTTTAATTCTTTTAATTGTTCTTTCTAATTCAGAATCTAAAGGTATTAATCCTTCAGAACTAAATCTTCGCATAAAAGAAGGAATAAAATATATATCTTTTTCTTTTTTTTAAGAAAAAATTTATACTAGTCTATTTCTTTCTTCCCCGGCAACGGCGCCAAAAACTTGACCCGACGGAAAATAACGCAGTAATGTTTGCTTCCAAAAGATAGCCAAAAACATTGACTCAATTTATAAATAGCGGCCAATGTATAAAATTAATATTATGTAAATTTAGAAAATATTTTTACACACTAGAGGAACTATGCAAGTATACGTATCGTTTCAAGTAATATAGGGTTTTGAAACAAAGACCCCAGTATCCATCCCACAAAGAAGAATTATAGTGATAAATTTTTTATATAAAAAATAAAAAAAATATTTTTATTTTATCTTTTAATTTGATTATAAATTACTATTAATTTACTAGATGCAAATAAAGAAAACAATAATAAGAAAATGATTTTATGAAATCTATATAAAATAAATAACTTTCTTTCCTTCAATTAATCTATGATTTTTAAGATAATTTAATATTCATTGGAGAATTTGATATATAGTATTGTGCCAAATAGAAGCATTCCTATTCTTTACCCTTTGATCCAGGCGCAAAGAACATTGGCTAATTTACAGAATAGGTCCGGATGTATTGTTAGTAGAATGGGTTAATCTAGGCTCACACTTCTAGATGTCCAAGGGTGGCTATGATCGGCCCTACTAGTGACCCTTTCCTAATCTATAAATCAAATTATAAGAATTTAGTCTGTCACTCTAAAAACTTATCAATTCTACGCCCTTTAAATCTTATCTTCCTATTTATTTGCACTTCATCTTGAATAGCCCGCACATCGCCTTCGACTACTCAAGGATTCATGTGACATTTAAAAGTTAAGAGTTCTTCTCCTTCAAGGTCTCAAAACTCTTCAACAGGTTTTAATAATTCAAATGGCCGATTTAAAAAGTAAAGTAAGATTAGGTATTAATTTCATCACAATGTTTTGAAAATATTTTGAATTTCAATTCTCCATCGAATCTTTATATTATCTTATCTATCTCTTCATAATTGAAGGAAGAAAGTAAATTAACTACTCAGAACACATTGAAAATAAATAGCAAAACATTATAATTAAACTTTGAATCAAATATAAAATACATATCTCAAATATTTCTTCTACGGATCTTCGATTCCTGCCGACTCCACGAGTGTAATGAACTCCGGATGCAATAACTTGAAAATAAACTCACTAAACTAAATAAAAGTGGCCCTAAATTTCTCTCTCTATTTCTCTCTCTAAGGATGAGAGATCCTAAAGTGGATAAGAGAAAGGGTTACAATGGTAGGGGCACTTTTTCTGAAGAAATGGACCCCTATTTATAGGCTTCAAGGGTTGCCTTGAGGCACCTCTTCAAAATATGTCCACATTCAATGAATCTTCTAGAAGGTTAGTCTGGCGCCTAGGCGCCGGACACCTCGTCCAGTTCTTCGCACCTCTTCACTTCGGCTCACACCTCTTCACGTTTAAAACTGTTTTGGAGCGTCCAGATGCAATGTATCACACGTCTTATTATCAAGGAACAACTGCCAGTCTTCTAGAATGTCCAATAACCGCTTGTTGACCTCATTTTTGATGAGGTCTTCTCTTCTCTCTTTAGTACTTAGGATCTAGCCTTAGGCTTTTCCTTTGACTATCTTAGAGGACTAGAAGTGGAACCCACCCTTTAGAAGTTTAAACACCTCTTAACTCCCTGCAAACCCCACAAACTTGATTGAAGACCCCTAATCACCGAGAGGATTGAAATCAAATGTGAAGGTTTAAAGGATGAGTTCCCTATAGAACTCTTTGGCCTTAGGACCACCCTGGGTGGCTTGGTCTGGTGAGGGTTGACTTACACACTCACTACACTCATACTCTACACTCTCACACACACACTCCAAATCCTCAAACCACACCCATACCTAACTTGACTCCCTGACTCATGTAGGTAATTCATATGGATAGACCTTAACCCCTAAGCCCCTGGTTAAGAGAGTTAGGAACAACATAGTGAATGCCTCAAATGAGTCCTCTCATGGCTCATATAGGCTTAATATGACTTCATAGCTCAATCAAAGTGCTTCCATTTCACTCATATTTGATCAATCTTTATTTTCCAAAATTTCAATTTTTGACCCCGGGGCCCCAGACCCACCTAACATACCAAAAGCCCTTAAAATTGCTCAAATCCTCCAAAATTTCCAAATCACCCAAAATTCCCAAAAATTAACCTTTAACATTTCCTCACCAATCAAATTGATCATCCATAGCAAAAAATACCAAAAATTCAAAAAGTATCCCCAATACCCTCCAAATTACCAAAATGCCCCTCTTGACCCAAAAATACAAAAATTCAGAAAATTCACCGAAAATTCCAAAACATCCCAAATATTCCTAATTTCATTTTGTCCAACTACACCATGGGGCAATTTTGTCAATTTACCCCATTTTTACCAAAACTCCCAATTTAGCCCATTCTTAATCTAAGTGAACCCAATGTCAAACCAAACCTACCCAATTGACCCCAATTTTGGTCCAATTCAATTCTAAACTACAATTCAATATCCACAATGTCAATCTAGACAAAATCCAAGCCCAATTGGATTGACATTTGAATCCAATTTCACTTTTGACCTTAATACCCAATTTGGACCCATGACCCAAACTTAGCCCAAACTAAACCAATTCAACTCCAATTAACCCCAAACCTTTTCTAAACCTTCCCTAACATCCCCACAAACAAAACACTAACATAATTTGCCCAAAATTTGGACCCAAACCTCACTCAAATTCAACCCAAAACCAAAAAGCCCAATTTTGACCTACCCCAAATAAGCCCAAGTCCCAAAACCAAAACCCAACCAAAGTTGAAACCTCTTTGAAACACTCCCATAAACATTTCCCAACATTAATTTTACATCAATTTCAACCCTAGCCCAACATTGGCCCAAATTAGCCTAATTTGACCTACATTGGCCCATTTACCAAATGAACCCAAATTCAACTCAATTCAATTCCAAACTACCTCAAATTTGCTTCAAATCATTCAAGACACATCCTTAAACTAAACTCAACATTTATTTGGCATGGAACTTTGCAAAATTTTTCATCTAAAAGCCCATTGTTATGGTGGCGATGGAAAAAAAAGAAATATCAATGGAGTTTGATGATGATGTCATGTCATCGCCATCCAATATATCATATCAATGTCAAGGAGTCGCCATCTAATATTAGCCTAGTTTTATTCGTATAAATCCTATGAAGGATTTAGAAAATTTTTAGGACTAATAGTAGAAAAAGGTGTTTATGATAATTCTTATATGAGGATATTCTAGAATGACATATTCTAGAATTTTCATATTAAGAAAATCATGGTAAACCAGAGATTTCTGTTTTGGGTTCTTTTAGATCTCCTATAGAGGTAAGCCTCCATAGTTAATTACATCTTAAACAATTCTCGATTGTTTAAGAAAACTTCTCATTAATGTTAATCATTTGTTTTCTAAAAGTTTATTTTAAGGAGAGATGTACCCCCTATCACTCCCAAATATCGTTATATCATGTTATTGAATACTTTATGTATTATCTCTAACCTAAAAGTTTTGTTTTGTTGTCAATGTTGTTGTCTTGTTGAAAAGTTTCGTGTTATATGTCTAACCTAAAAGTTTTGTTTTATTTTCAATGTTGTTGTCTTGTTGAAAAGTTTCAGGTTATATGTCTAACCTAAAAGTTTTGTTTTGTTTTGTTGCTAATATTCCGTCGTCGGCGTCTTGCAAAACAGAGATAGCACACCCTATAACAAGCAAAGAAAATCTAAACGGAATTTCTTGTCATCATCCTGCAAAGAAAATATCGTCAGAAATAATATCACAGAATATTTTTTTTTTGGATGTTAAGTTATTTTGAAATGTCAACTTCATGCTAATCATGTTGTTTTTTTTTTAAATGTCAAATTTTCGTTGATTATGTCAACATCAGATTTATGTCGGTTAGGTCAATTTTAGAGTGTCGAATTATGTTGAATTGATCTTGAGTTTGAGCTTAAATTTCAGGTTTGTGTCTATCAAAAGATTTAAAGTTAAATTCAATATTAATTGAACTAACTTGGGTTCATGTCTAGTTGAACCTAAGTTAAATTCAATGTTGATTGAATTTGATTAACTCGAGTTCATGTCTTTTTGAACTTAAGTTAATAGGTTTAAAGTTAAATTCAATATTAATTGAATTAACTTGGATTCATGTCTGATTGAATCTTAGTTAAATTCAATGTTGATTGAATTTGATTAACTCGAGTTCATGTCTGTTTGAACTTAAGTTAAAAGGTTTGGTTTTGGATGGACTTAATTAAATTTTAAACCTTGTTTAAATAGGATTTAAAATTTAATCAAGCCTAACAAATTAGACTTAATTAGAATTATAGACCATTCAAATCCATTTTAGGTAAGGTTTAAGTCTTAATCAAGTCTATTTTGTCGGACTTAGATTTAAGATTGTCTTAAGTTCATTAGGGGTTGAACTCAAGTTCGGCTTGATTTAAGTTTAATGTAGATTAGACTTAACTTTGGTTTGGGTTGAATTTACGTTCAATGTGGATTGGACCTAAGATTTAGATTAACTTGAGTTCAAGTTGGATTGAATTCAAGTTAGGTCATGTTTGAGTTTAAGTTAGGTTCAATATGGATTGGACCTAGGATTTGGGTTAACTTGAGTTCAAGTTGGATTGAATTCAAGTTGGGTTCTGTTTGAGTTTAAGTTAGGTTCAATATGGATTGGACCTAAGATTTGGGTTAACTTGAGTTCAAGTTGGATTGAATTCAAGTTAGGTTATGTTTGAGTTAGGTTCAATGTAGATTGAACCTAATTTTTAGGTTAACTTGAGTTTAAGTTGGGTTGGGTTTAGGTTAGGTTCAATGTGGGTTTAACCTAAGGTTTAGGTTAACTTGAGTTCAAGTTAGGTTGGACTCAAGTTAGATTAGGTTTAGGTTAGGTTCAATGTGGGTTGAACCTAAGGTTTAGGTTAACTTGGGTTCAAGTTAGGTTGGACTCAAGTTAGATTAGGTTTAGGTTAGGTTCAATGTGGGTTGAACCTAAGGTTTAGGTTAACTTGGGTTCAAGTTAGGTTGGACTCAAGTTAGATTAGCTTTAGGTTAGGTTCAATGTGGGTTGAACCTAAGGTTTAGGTTAACTTGGGATCAAGTTAGGTTGGACTCAAGTTAGGTTAGGTTTAGGTTAGGTTCAATGTGTGTTGAACCTAAGGTTTAGGTTAACTTGGGTTCAAGTTAGGTTGGACTCATGTTAGGTTAGGTTTAGGTTAGGTTCAATGCGGGTTGAACCTAAGGTTTAGGTTAACTTGGGTTCAAGTTAGGTTGGACTCAAGTTAGATTATGTTTAGGTTAGGTTCAATGTGGGTTGAACCTAAGGTTTAGGTTAACTTGGGTTCAAGCTAGGTTGGACTCAAGTTAGGTTATGTTTGGCTAAGTTTGGTTTAACTTGAGTCTAATATGGGTTAGACTTAAGTTTGGTTTCGATTTTGACTTAGGTTCATGTCGGGTCGAACCTAAGTTTGGTTCGACTTAAGTCTTATGTAGGTTAGACTTAAGTTAGGTTTAGGTTTAATTTAGGTTCAGTGTGGATTGAACCTAAGTTTGGTTTGACTTAAGTCTAAGGTAGATTAGACTTAAGTTAGATTTAGGTTTGATTTAGGTTTATTGTAGATTGGACTTAAGTTTGACTTAGATCTAACTAGGTTTGGTTTGACATAAGTCTAAATGTGTTAGACTTAAGTCAGGTTTGATTTTTGTTAAACCTTGGTTAATTAAGGCTTAATGGTCTTATTAAGTCTAAGGTTTAGACTCTAATTAGGATTTGAATTTAGTTAAGCCTTAGTTAGTTAAGGTCTGAATGGTAAGTTTGATTAAACCTTAGTTAGTTAAGGGCAATCGTTTAATTAGATGCAAGGGTTGGGCACAATTAGGTTTAGAGTATGATTAAACCTTAGTTAGTTATGGCTTAAAGGTTTGGTGGAATTAAAGAGTTGAACTAATTAGGAGTTTAGGTATAATTAAACCTTAGTTAGTTAAGGCTTAAAGGTTTAATTAGATTAAGGGTTAGACCTAATTAGGATTAGATTTTATTAAATCTTAGTTAGTTAAGGCTTAATGGTTTAATTAAGTCAAGGGTTAGACTTAATTAGGGTTTAAGTTTGATTAAACCTTAGTTAGTTAAGGCTTAAAAAGGTTTAATTAGGTACGGGTTAGACACAATTAGGGTTTAAGTTTGATTAAACCTTAGTTAGTTAAGGCTTAATGGTTTAATTAGGTCAGGGTTAGACTTTAATTAGGGTTTAGGTATAATTAAACCTTAGTTAGTTAAGGCTTAAAGGTTTAATTAGGTCTAGGGATTGAACTGAGTGGGATTTAGATTTTATTAAACCTTAGTTAGTTAAGGCTTAATGGTTTAATTAAATTACAGGGTTAGACTTAATTAGGGTTAAAAGTTTGATTAAACCTTAGTTAGTTAAGGCTTAAAGGTTTAATTAGGTACAGGAGTTACACTGAGTGGTTTAAGTTTGATTAAACCTTAGTTAGTTAAGGCTTAATGGTTTAATTAGGTACGGGGTTAGACCTAATTAGGGTTTAGGTATGATTAAACCTTAGTTAGTTAAGGCTTAAAGGTTTAATTAGGTGTTTAGGGATTAGACACAATTAGGATTTAGATTTTATTAAACCTTAGTTAGTTAAGGCTTAATGGTTTAATTAAATCTAAGGGTTAGACTTAATTAGGGTTTAAGTTTAAATTAAACCTTAGTTAGTTAAGGCTTAAAGGTTTACTTAAGTACGGGAGGTTGGAGCACAATTAGGGTTTAAGTTTGATTAAACCTTAGTTAGTTAAGGCTTAATGGTTTAATTAGGTACAGGGTTAGACACAATTAGGGTTAGAGTATGATTAAACCTTAGTTAGTTAAGGCTTAAAGGTTTAATTAGGTCTAAGAGGTTAGACCTAATTAGAGTTTAAGTATAAT
Source organism: Papilionanthe hookeriana x Papilionanthe teres (assembly GCA_022702705.1). Taxonomy (NCBI): domain Eukaryota; kingdom Viridiplantae; phylum Streptophyta; class Magnoliopsida; order Asparagales; family Orchidaceae; genus Papilionanthe; species Papilionanthe hookeriana x Papilionanthe teres. The sequence continues at coordinate 159,725,685 of CM040421.1, read as the reverse complement.
TAAACCTTATGTTTAAGGAGGTTAATTAAGTTTAGTATGTCTTTAAACCTAATTAAGGGTGTTTAGTTTTGATTAATTAAGTTTAATATGTCCTTGAACTTAATTAAAAAAATTTAATTTTATTAAACCTAATTTATGTAAGGTTTAATGGGTTAATTAAGTTTAGTGTGTCTTTAAACTTAATTAAAGAGTTTAATTTTATTAAACCTAATTTATATAAGGTTTAATGGGTTAATTAAGTTTAGTGTGTCTTTAAACTTAATTAAAAGAGTTTTAATTTTTATTAAACCTAATTTAGGTAAGGTTTAATGGGTTAATTAAGTTTAGTGTCTTTAAACTTAATTAAAGGAGTTTAATTTTTATTAAACCTAATTTAGGTAAGTTTAATGGATTAAATGTCATTTTAAACCCTAATTGAATCTAATCTTGTCATTTTAAACTCAAGTGAGGTTTATTATTAGCCTATCAAAGAGACTAAAACCATTTTCAAAGTTTTTGTTGATGAAAATAATTTAAATTCATAAAGGGTCATTTTGGGATTAAAATTATTTAATTAATAAATGATTTTATCCACTAAATTTCAAAATGTCATTCAAAATTGTTTTCATGACTTAGGAATATTTTCTAGGGTTATTATCTGTTGCCCTATCATTCCTAGTCATTTGTATTTTTATTTTCTTAATTTTCAAATTTTTATAATTATTATTTGAAATAATTGCAAAGAAACTTGAAAATTCAAGAAAAGTATCCTAGGCATGTTTTTCTGTCCTTAGAAAAATTATGGAAGGTCTAAGAACATAAAGATAAATGCCTCAACGTTTCATAATTTTTGATTTATAAATAATTTTTTTAATAATTAAAATACTCCAGAGAGTATTTAATTAATTAAAAAATTAAATAGTGAGAATAAAATTATGATTTTAGTCTCATAATTTTCTTCTCTTCAAAGAGCTTTCCAGAGGTATTTTTATTTTATTTTTAAGACCTCTGGTTAAAGAGATATGAATTTTGAAGTTTAAGGGATTAAAAAGAAATTTTCTTTTTTTTTAATATCTCGCCAAAGCTTCCTGCCGTCGACGCGTGTCCTCGGACGGTCGGGCGGGCGGGAAGATCCTGTGCAACGGGTCGGACAGCGGACACCGTTCGCGTGGATCAACGCCGTCCATCTCAAAGGCACGGGATCGGACGGCTGAGAAAATTCGGGGTTTAATTACGAAAATTAAAAACCATTAAACTTCAAATGTTAATATCTCACTGTTCTTGTGAAATTGAGTGATTTTTTTTAAATGCTCATCTGGATGAGAAGTATCCATCCATACAGTGATGATACACTTTTGAGTTAGTATAGTACATTATTTATCAAAAACATGATTTATTTTGGAAAGATAAATTCCATACCTTGGCCACAAGCAAATCAAGCTTCAGATCAGACTTTATAGTTGCCTTCTAGGACCCCAATGGAAGATAGTTGATGCAGCAATTTGTTCCAGAAGTCAGGCTTTGGGAGGAATTTGAAAGAGATGCCTAATTTGGGCTGTTTTGAAAATTGATCGAATTGGCTCAAATGGGCTTCAGAACTAAGGCTTGAATTGATCCTAAAAAGTTGTGGAAGCTCTTAGGAAGAAGTTTTGTGTTGGGAGCAAGAGGGTTTGAGCAGCCTATGGACCTCCCTAAATATTTTTCTCTCTTTGCTAGTTTCGGCCATAGGGTCCTTTTATAGCAAGGGGATGGTGTTGGCTTGGCTTAGGCTGTTCTAGAGGATTACTTACCTCCTCTATTAGCTGATTGGGTGATCAATTGGCTGGAGATAGGCTTGGATGCTTCTCCCTAAGTTTTTCATGATGAATTTCATCTCTTTGTCTCTTATTATTGGCCATTGTGGGAGGTTACTTGTGAAATTTGTTGTTAGGCTTGCTAAGGAGCTTACAACTCAATCCATGAGCTTGGGAAGAGATGACACATAACCTAGCCTATAGCCTAGCCTTCATATCACCATTTACCATGGTAAAGAGGGGTTACATGTGAGTTTTCTCCTCATTGGGTGGCTTGGGTGGTGGTTATTTTGGCCCTATGTTGGTCGGCCATCTTAAGGAGGGAATAAGGGAGGTATTGACTTACCTCATTCCATGCATAACCGTGGGGGTTAAGCCATGGATGATGGGCTTTAGGATGGGCAAGATAAACTTTAAAATGGACTTTATATTATTGAGGACTTTTAAAATGAATTAGCGATTAAATATGAAGAGCCCACTTGTATTTTCATCCCTCCTTTAATTTCCATTTTAATTAATTTTTTATTAATTAAAATTGGTAGAAATTATTTGATTAATCAATTTACTAATGAGTGAAAATGATTTCAAATTAATTAATTGATTATTTTTGTCATTTTATGTCATTTTATGATTTTTAAATTTAATTTTCATTTTTAATTATGTCATTTAATTAAAATGTTGAAATTAAATCATTAATAATTTTAATTAATCAAAATAATTTTGAAATTAATTATTTGATTAATTTTGTTATTTTTATGTCATTTTTTATCTATTTTAATTAAAATAGATAAGTGTTGACGATTTTGACTTGGGTTGACCCAAGTTGTGAAATTAATTAAATTGATTTAAGATGTCCATCTGTCTGTGATTTTGTCATTGTGGTGTTTTAAATGTGTTAGTGGGTGAAAAGGTTGATTTATGGGTCGACGGGAGTGGTCATTAGTGCAGTCGACGATTTGACCAAAGTTGACTTTTTAGGTCGAAAGGGTGACCTATGGGGTCGGCAATTAATAAGGTCATTGGGTACGGTTTGACCGGTTGACCAAAGTTGACTTTTTGGAGTCATAGGGGTGACTGTGGGGTCGCTTGATGTGAGTCGCTGAGTCTGGTTTGACCAATTTGACGAAAGTTGACTTTTTGAGTCGTAGGGTTGTTTTATGGGGTCGACGGGGGTAGGTGTTAGGTGGTTTGACTAGTTTGACCAAAGTTGACTTTTTAGGTCATAAGGTTGACCTATGGGTCAACGGGGTTGGTGTTGGTGCAGTTCCCGGCCATGTTGACGAAAGTTGACTTTTTAGGTTATGGGGTTGACTTTATGGGGGTGTGAGGTTGTCCATTTAGTGCAGTTTTGACCATTTTGACCAAAGTTGACTTTTTAGGTCTTAGGGTTGACCTATGGGGTCAACGGGGTAGATCATTTAAAGATGCAGTTTGACCATTTTGACCAAAGTTGACTTTTGGAACAGGGTTGACTGTAAGATTCGACGGGGGTTGGTGCGTGAGTCTGGACACATGCCATTTGACCAAAGTTGACTTTAGGTCATAGGGTTGACCTATGGGGTCAACGGGGCTGGTCATTAGGTCTGGTTTGACCAGTTTGACTAATGTTGACTTTTTAGGTCAAAAGGGCATTGGCTCATTGTAAAATGAGGTCGACATGCTTCATCGAAAGGTTTGAACATTAATGATCCATCGGCGGCGGCATCGATAATCAATCTCGAAGATCACTAATCCATTATAAAATGTTTGAATTGTTAACCAGTCTGGTAAAATATGGTGTGAACACTCGGAAGATCTTTGAATCTTTCTGAAAAGCTTCATATATGGATTCTCCATCAAGCTCACTAAAAGATATGATATTGTTCCTCGGCATAGCGATTTTAGGAGGAAAATATTTTGATAGAAACTTTTGTGAAAAGCTCTTCCCAAGTTCGTACATTCAGGTGCTAACAAATTTAACCACGTCTTAGCCTTATCCCTTAACGAAAAAGGAAAAATTATAAGCCTAACAGCATCGTTCGACACTTTCCATCGTATTTAAAGGTAGCACGATTCTAGAAAACTAGTGAGATGTAAGTTAGGATCTTCATTAGGTGTTCCTCGAATTGATTATTTTGTACCGTGTTGATAATAGCAGGTTTAAGTTCAAATGAATTAGCAGCAACATCAGGGTTTTGGGTAGTTAAGTGAATTTCTGTCTATTTGTTGGATTAGCATAATCTCTAAAGGTCTTGGTATATTCTAGTTTTGATTGTTTAAGTTGTTTGCCATTTTATGAGGATTTCAGATTATTTTTATTTGTTTTGAAGATTTTTTTCTAATAGTACGCTCTAATTCAGAATCGTAAGGCACTAAATCTATAGATTCGACACTATGCATACAAACACAATAAGCACACTAAAAATAAACGAACACACGCGATTATGACTTGTAATTCGAATTATAAGGTTTCAAATACTACAAAATTTAATTTTAGCAGTTACCTTTCCTCCCCCGCAACAGCGTTAAAAACTTTATTGAGACTTTTTTAATTTGCAAAATTTATGAACTCAGACTTATAGATATATATTGATTTAGTTTTATAATGAGTCACACAATTAAACGCAAGTATACGTATCATTTAAGTAATACGGGGCTCTAGTGGAGTCTGGATATTGATCCTATTTGAGACTTTAATTTTATGGCATAGTACAGAAATCCTTGTAATCCTACTTCTATTAATTGCAAGTAAGTTGAATTTTTAAAATAAAGACAATGAGTTGTAGTTACTATTTTGACAAGTGCATTCTAAACTTATAGCAAGTTAAACTAACACAAGACTAAATTTATAATAAAGTTGAATGTAAGAAAGAGTCTTCCTCTTTTCGATTATAAGATGATGACTATTGTGACATAGATCGGTGATATAAATGTATTATGCGAAATAGCGACATTCACATTCTTTACCCATATCTCGGCGTATAAAGAACATTGGCTAATCCTAAGTTCGGTCCCCCAATCTTGTGGTTAAGGTTTGGGAGGATCATCCTCTCACTCGAGGAGCTCAACTTCCCTTCCCTAAGAGCTAACTCTCACTTTAGTTTCCAAACATTATGACCAAATTGAGGATTTGACCTATCATTGTGAAATCTGCGATTCTACGCCCATCAGTATATTTCACTACTTATTTGCCTCCAATCCCCATGAACTACATCTCTCATTCATAGACATTGAAAGTGACCTTCACTTTTGTTGTGGAACTCATAATCCTTTTGGAACATATGATTCACAACAAGTTTTAACAATTCAATTGCTTGAGATCAAAAAGTAAATGAGATTCGAAATGAAAAGGTCATCGCAATTCTCCATTATAAATCGGCACATCATTTTCATATCACAACATCAACACATCACATGAAAAGGAGAAAGACAAAGAAATCTACTCGAAATCGTGAGGAAAGATGACAAGCATGGATTTTATATATAAAAGCAATGCATTACAAATAGAGTAAAGAAAAGATAACTTATCTCTAACTCTTCCTCGAAGCAAATCTCGAGAATTCCTTTGACTCCTCTTCTTTCTTCACAACAACACACATTTCTCTCTTCGGATAAGTAAGGAAGAAGAAATCTCTCACTTTCCCTCTACTCTTACACTCTTAGAAGAGAAAACACAAAACCAAGATTTTCCTAAACAAAATGAAAAGGCACTTACTTCTCGCTCTCTACTCTCTAAACTCTCTCCCCTCACTAAATTTGGCTCCGAAAAGTTTAAATTCAGCCTGTGATTTCAGTATCCTTGATACACCTAAAATATATAATATTTTTTATGCAAATTTCTATACCTGATATTGCACTTTAATGGAAGGTATTTTGTGTTTTCTTGTAGGTATGATGGAAATGAGTAGTGATTTTGATGAAAAGAGCAAAAATTGGATCAAATTTGGAGGCGAGAAAAATGAAATTTGAGCCTTTGGAAGCTAGCGCCGGCTGAGCCGGCGCTTAGACGCCACGGTTAAAATCAAGATTAGCTTGAATTTGGCGTCATTTTCAAAGGGGATGAGATGCAACTCTTGGTGGTAACTTCCATAACTTCCTTTGGGCGGCAAGTTTGAATGAAGGGGTGCATTCTTTGATGGATACATCGAATGTGGACACATTTTGAAGAGACACCAAGGCATCTTTTGGTTTAATTTTTTAAAGAGAGTCTTAGGAAAGATTAGAGACTCTTCCATTGCATTTTAAGAGAGTTTTACAGAGTTTTTATTATTTTTTCATTAGGAGTAGGAGTAGAGAGTAGAAAAGAGAAAATGGTAGGATTGAAGCCTTCTTCTTCCCACTTCTTTTCTTTCCTTTAGTTTAGTTTTTATTGGTTGAGTACGTTTCTGAGTCATCAGAGTTGGAAGACCTGCTACGAGGAGTAGTTTGGTGAAGAGTCAAGTTTCGGAAAAACTACGAGTCATGCGAAGAAGTTTTCGGATAAGTGTTCACTTTTGTTCTTACATTTAGTTTTAATTAATACTTGTTGTGTTTGTTGTTTTTCTTATGATTTTTAATTTCAAATCAATGTGTTTTTGTATTTTCTCAATGCATTACGAGTAGTTTACTTTATCTTTTCTTTCTTAAATGAAGAAGTAAGTAATTCATGAGAAGAAGTGTTGTGGAATGTATATGTGTTTAAAGTTGAAAGAAGTTGTGAAGATTGACTCTATAAACTTTATTTTCTTCTTAATTTGGCCTCTTAAGATGTAAAATTTGTGGTGAGATTATGTAAGATCCAATCTGCGGTATTGTCTCGCAAAAGTTAGTAAGAATCACATGCAATTATATGAGTGAAAATTGTAGTTAATATAATTGAATGCAATATGATAGAAAGATGTTTTAAAGGAGAATAAAATTAGAGGATTTTTAGTGTGACAAGCTAAAAGCCCTAATTTGATTTGAAGTTTGAATTTTATGAGAAGTTAGCCCCTGAGGTGGAGGGAAATGGGGAACTACGAAGTGAGGCGGTATCTTCCACCTGCTAACCATGTTCGAAATGATAAAATTCCAAATTAACCATTGTTCTTTATAGAGCAGTAAGGGTAAAGAATACATTTAATATTTATCACAACAAATTTAAATACTTCCATAAATACTTTCATAATTATTACTACTTTCTGAGGAAAGAAAAAGACATTCTAGTTAATAGCGTTTTCATATCGTGTTTACGAGTTATTATCATTTTAATTTCTTGTTTGACTTTTATAAGAAAATTTAAGGAGTGAAATCAACTATCAAACTTAACAAAATCATAACATACTTTGGCTTGATTAAAAAAGTAAAAAGATAATTTTCTTATTCCTTAAAGGGTTACTTTCCTGTGTGTTCGATATCTCGAGAACCCAATCGGAAAATCCTATATTACTTGATAAACGATACGTATACTTGTAGTATCCACATTATAAATCATAATTTTCATATCGAAATCATAAGCATATATATTCGGCGAGAGAAAAGTTTTAGTCGTCGTTGTCGATTTTCATATAATAATTTTAAGTATAAATTCCGGCGGGTGATCCGAGAAAAAGTACATATTTTTATGCCTTGATTTTATTAAATTTTAAGGATATTATGCTTTAATGAAAGGTATTTTTGTGTTTGGATGTAGGTGATGCAAATATGTTCAAGAAGGATAAAAATATGAAAACGGGCAAAAAGGAGCAAAAATAGAGCTAAAATACAAAATTGTCGAAATTGCGGCGCTGGCGCCGGCTCGATGAGAAAGCTTGTTAAGTTTTTGACGACTTTGGGCGGTTATTTTGACGGTGTCGGCGGTTATTGGACCTTAGAAGAGAACGTGGCGGTTGTTCTACCTGGTTTATAGGACATGTGATACAATGTATTTGGACGCTTGAAAACGGTTTAATCGCGAAGAGGTGCGATCCGAAGTGAAGAGGTGCGAAGAAGCTGGACGCGGTGTATGGCGCCCTGGCCGGGTCCCGGCGCTGGCGCAGTCCGTAGCCTAGGCGCCGAACACACCTTCTAGAAGATTCATTGAATTTGGACACATTTTGAAGAGGTGCCTTGAGGCGACCCTTGAAAGCTTATAAATAGGAGGGTACTCCTTCGGAGAAAAACGCCAACCTAGAAGGGAATTAGATAGATAATATTAGGGCCACCTTTTTTACTTTCCTTCATAAATTAGTGAGTTTATTTTAGAGTTTGTATTTAGGAGTTTGAAAGAGTTGGTGCATACGGGAGTTCATTACAACACATGGAGTCGATTAGGAATCGAAGTTCGGTAGAGGAGAAACATGTTAAGATAAGTATTTTTATTTTGATTCAAAGTTTATTTATTATGTTTTGTTATTTAATTTCAATGTGTTCTGAGTAGTTGCTTTACTTTCTCATTTCAATTATGAAAAGATAAATAAGATAATACAAAATTCGTTGGAGAATTAAAATCATACATTTTTAAAACATTGTGATGATATTATCTGAGAGTTCTTAATTTCTTATTTAAATTGGCCATTTAAATTATTAAAACATAGTGAAGTTTTGAGACCTAGAATGAGATGAATTCTTAACTTGTAGATATCACATGAATCATTGGGTAGTCGAAGGCCTTGTGTGGGTTATTCGAGGTGGGGGTACGAATAAATAGGAAGATATTATATATTGGGCGTAGAATTGATAAGTTTTTAGGTAATGATTTTTATGATTTGGTTTATAGAAAAGGAAAGGGTCACTAGTAGGGTCGTCCATAGCCACCGTGGACATCTAGTAGTGTGAGCCTAGATTAACCCATTCTACTAACAATACATCCGGACTGATGTATAGGCTGACGATGTTCTTTATCTTATCGAGAGAAGATAAAGAATAGAAATGCTTCTATTTGGCACGTCACATAAATTTCTATTCTCCACGAATATTATTATATCTTAAGAAAATCTTGGATTAATTAAAGGGGAGAAAGTTGCTTTCTTATTCTTTATTTACATCGATCATTTTATTTACCTTTATTATTACATCTTAGTAAATTAATTTTATTTTAAAATTATAAAAGAAATACTTTACAATAATATTTAAAGATGTATAACTCTCCTCGTGGGAACGATGTTTGGAGTCTTTGTTTTAATACATATTACTTGATATGATACGTATAACATATGCTTCTAGTGTGTAAAATATTTTCCATAAGAATTATATTTATATACGCTGCTTGTTATTATTACTTATAACATATATTTTTGAACACATTAATTAGTACGTTGATCTTAGAGGACTTCGGGTCGATTTTATTGTGTGCCGGGGAAGAACATTTTAGTACGCATATATTTATATCGGGTCGAGTTTTTGGCGCCGTTGAGGGAAGACGGAAGTAATTTTTGATTTTAAGTATTTTATTTTATTTTATTCATTTTTTTATTGTAAAAAATAATAAAATATAAATATATAATATAAAAAAACATATATATAATAATAATATTTATTTTACTTCTTGCTAATTTACTTTTTATGCGTAAGTTACGGACTGAAGGATTATTACCCAAGATTACAGATTAAGAAGAAGCTGATGAAGAATTAAAAAAGGAAAACAAATTAAAAAGTTTAATGACTAATTTACATAACAATTTATAAAAATCCAATTGAAATTAATGATCAAAATGTTTATAAACCATTAAGGGATTATGCTAACCCTACGATTGATGAACTTAATAGTAGTATTCAAATACCCACTTGTAGATGCTAATTCTTTTGAGCAAAGCATCTATTATTCAAATGGTTCAAAACGATCAATTTGGTGGAACACCAAAATGAGGATCTAAATTTACACCTTTCTAGTTTTTAGAACTTTGTGCTACTTTTAAATATAACAATGTTTCGATGATGCTATTAGGTAGACTCTTTCCTTTTTCTTTAAGAGATAAAGCAAAGATGTGGTGAGCTCATTAGCAACGGGTTCTATTAAAACATGGGTTAGGAAGTGACAAAAATTCCTTGCTAAATATTTTCCTCCTTCTAAGCGTATTAAATTAAGAAATGATATTACTTCATTTAGTCAATTTGACGGGAGACAATTATGAAACTTGGGAAAGATTTAAAGAACTATTAAGAAAATTTCCTTATCATGCTTTGCCCTGATTGGTTAATTATTCGAACATTTTATAATGAATTAATTGGATCTTTAAAATCAATTATTGATACTGTCTTCTTGGAGGTTCTTTAATGTCTAAATCATTTGAAGAAGCTTACACTTCAATTGAAGAAATGGCTAACAATAATTTTCAATGGCCTTACGAAAGGATTAATCTAAAAGAATGGCAAGTATTCATGATAATGAAACTTTTCTATTTTAGCTTCACAGTAGCAGCAAATGTCTAAGAAATTAGATAGTTTTGCTATTAATATATCACATAAAAGCTACCTTTAATATTGAAGATTCTCAAACTATTGAAACATTACAAGGAAATTTATTCTTTATTAAAAATAATCCTTATTAATTATTATAATCTAGATGGAAAAATCATCCTAATTTTAAACTGGAATAATTCACAACAATGGGGTAATAATTAATCTCATCCCACTTTGGAAATTAGAATAATCAAGTTAATTCAAACTATAAACCACCTAGTTTAACAATCAACAGAAAAAGTTATCAATAGAAGAATTAATTTTACAACTAAGTAATCAATTACAAAATCAAAGTAACACTATTCGTAATATTGAGAATCAAATGGGACAAATCGCTAATTTAATTAATTATAGACCCCAAAGAACACTTCCTAGTAATGTTGAAATCAATCCAAAGAAACTAGAAAAGAACATGAACATGTTAAAGCTGTACAACTTAGAAATGGAAAGGAATTAAAAGAAAGAATGCGAATGAAATTGAAAAGAGATTGAGGTTGAAGAAGTTGAAAAATCAAGAAACTCCTTCTCTAATAAAGATCAAACTGATATTTCTATTAATATGGAAGTTGAAAAACCACCTCCACCTTTTCTCAAAGACATAAACAGCAGAAGCTTGATCATCGATTTTTTCTAAGTTCTTTGAAATTTTAAGAAACTTACTATAAACATACATTTGCTAAAGCTTTGGAACGGATGCCAGCTTATGCAAAATTTATGAAGGATATTTTAAGTAAGAAATGAAGTTTTGAAGCTTTTGAAAATGTTGCATTAAGTGAAGAATGTAGTGCAATAATTCAAAAGAAATTACCTGAAAACTTAAAGATCTGGAATTTTACTATACCTTGTCTTCAATGGAAAAAAGATTTGTGGAAAAGCTTTATGTGATTTAGGAGCAAGTATTAATCTCATGCCATTTTCTATTTTTCAAAGGTTGAATTTAGGAGAGATTACTCCCACCACTGTAACCTTCAGTTAGCTGATAGATCTATCACTTACTGAAGTTATAGAGGATGTTCTTGTTAAAGAAATTTATCTTCCTGTAGATTTCATTGTACTTTATATGGAAGAAGATAAAAAAATACTTATTATTTTAGGGAGACCTTTTCTAGCGAAATTTGGACGAGCTATGATTGATGTGCTGTGAGAGAATTAACCATGAGAGTTAATGATCGAGGATTAAATTTAATGTCCTTAAATCGATGAAGTACTCATGTGAAGAAAAATGTTATCGAATGGATATAATTGATTATTTAATTGAAAACATTATCAAGAAAAATGTAAAGTCATTTCTGAAGAAAATTTTAAATTATTAACCGATGAAGATGAAGAACTAAAAAAGAAGAGGAAACTCATTATATTAAAGATAATTGGGAAACTTTGGACATAACTCGAAATGATATACTTTTACCCTCATTAAAAAAGCTAACCAAGGAACTAGAATTAAAAATGTTACATTCACATTTAAAGTATGCATTTCTGGAAAATTCATTAACTTTACCTGTTATTATTTCATACATTGCGTAAAGATCGAAGAAAAAATTGATAAGAGTAATTAAAGAATTATAAGAAAGCATTTGGTTAGACGAGTGCTGACATAAGAGGAATAAGCCCTTCTATTTGTGTGAATAGAATTTTAATGGAAAAAAATTTTAAACCCTCTTATTGAACCATGAGAAAGATTAAATCCCCCATCATGAAAGAGGTTGTTAAAAAAGAAATTGTTAAATTGTTAGATGCTGGTATTATTTATCCTTCTTCGGATGGCAATGGGTAAGTCCTTGTGTTCCAAAGAAAGGAGGAGTAAGCATGCGTATCAATGATAAAAATGAACTAATTCCTACAAGACAAGTTATTTGGATGGTGAATTTGCATTGATTATAGGAAATTAAATGACGCCACTAGAAAGGATCTGTTTTCCTTTACCTTTCTTGGATCGAATGCTTGATAAATTAGCTGAACACTCATATTTACATTTTACGGATGGATATTCGGTTATCATCAATTACACGTAAATACGAGGACCAAGAGAAAACAACATTTACAAGTCCTTATGGAACATTTGCCTTTAGAAGAATGCCTTTTGGTTTATGTAATGCACACCTTTTTAGTGTATGATGCTAATATTTTTTGATTTGATTGACAAAGGAATTGAAATATTCATGGATGATTTTTAGTTTTTAGAACTTCTTTTGAATCTTGTTTGGAAAATATTTCCAAAATTCTGAAAAGATGTGAAAAGCAAACTTAGTTCTTAAGCGGGAAAAATGTAAATTCATGGTCATAGAAGGCATTGTACTTGGTCTGAATTTCACAAAAAGGGATGGAAGTAGATCAAACAAAAGTGAAAATTATTGTTGAATTACAACCACCTACTACTGTTACTGATGTGAGAAGTTTTCTAGGTCATCTTTAGTTTATAGAAGATATATAAAGGATTTTTCTAAATTCTTAATATCTTTGTCATTTATTGGAAAACGTTGCTAAATTTGAAATTAACAAAGGCGTATTTAATGATTTTAATATTTTAAAAGAAAAATTAATAAGCTGCTCTATCATTGTTTCACCTAATTGGAATAAATCTTTTGAATTAATGTGCGATGCAAGTGATTTTGCAATTGGAGCTGTATTAGGACAAAAATATGATAAAATTTTCAAAGTTATATATTATGTTAGTAAATATAAGGCACAAGAAATTACAACTGCTGCAGAAAGAGCTTCTAGCTATGTTATATATCTTTGATAAATTTAGACCTTATCTTCTTGGTACTAAATGCATGAACTATATGATCATTCGGCTTATTAAATATATAATGTCAAAAAAGGATGCTAAACCTAGACTAATAAGATAGGTTTTACTTCTACAAAATTTGATTTTCAAATAGTGGATAGAAAATGAGCCGACAACCAAATTGCTTATCATTTTTCTAGAATTAAGAATAATGTTATTGCGAAGAAAACATAAATGAGAAATTTCACGATGAACATTTTAATGTTATTCATGGATGCAGGCTTACCTTGGTATGCGGGGGATATAGTTAACTATTTAGTTAGCAATATTCTACCTTATGGATTGGATGAAAAATTTTTTAAGAAATTTAAAATGATCTTAAATATTATATTTGGGAAGATCCTCGTTTTATTTAAATTAGGAAGAGATTCTATAATTCGAAGATACGTACCTTATGAAGAAACTTTTGTTATTATTAAAAAATGTCATGATTTCGATTTTGGAGGACACTTTGGAGTAGATAAAAGTTTGCATTTAAAATTTTAAATTCGAGTTTTGTGTACTACCTTATTCGGAGATGTGAGACATTATGTTAAAACATGTGATCGATGTGAAAGGATGGGAAATATATCGAGAAAGATTCAAATACCTTTAAAGCTATATATTGGAAGTTGAAATTTTTTGATATATGGGGTTTAGACTTTTAGGACTATTTGTACCATCATCGGGGAAAAATTTATATTTTATTAGCGGTTGATTATGTTTCAAAGTGGATTGAAGGTAGCAGCTTTACCTATTTGTGACTCCAAAAAGTGTATCTAAATTTTTTAAAGAAGATGTTTTTTCAAAATTTGGAATGCCTAAGGTAATTATCACAGATTGTGAAAGTCATTTAGAAATATAAGAATTCGATCATTCTTGCAAAAATTTGGAATCGAGCATAAAATTGCAAGTTTGCTTGACCACGAGAAATTAAAAGAATTTTAGAGAAGGCTAGTAATCCTAAAAGAACTGATTGGGTTGATAGACTTGATTGCGTATAGGCTTATGGAATAGCTTATAAGACACCAATCAGAATGTCACCTTGCGGTTAGTTTTTGGTAAACACTGTCACTTACCTGTTGAACTTGAACATAAAGCTTATTGGGCGATAAAGGGAGTTTAATTCGATTTGAATATTGCGGGGAGAAAAATGATTATTGCAATTAAATGAGATGGATGAAATAAGAAATGAATCATATGATAATGCAAGAAATTTATAAAGAGAAAAATGAAGGTATTAGATGATAAAAGATTTTAGGAAAAATATTTGAGCACAGACGAAGTATTACTATTTAATACTCGTTTAAGACTTTTTTCCTGGAAAATTGAGATCAAAATGGATGGGACCATAAATAGTTGAAAAAGTATACCAATATGGGTATGGATATTAAAAGACCCAAAATGAAAAAAATTTTTAAAAAGTTAATGGACTAAGATTGAAGCCTTATTTGGGAGACATTAAAAAGATTTATAAAGAGGCTTATGAATTAGTCTGACTTTGATTAAAGAATTACTTAGATCGGGCGACGACGTTAAATTGGCCGCTTTATGGGAGGCAAAAAATAGATTTTATTTTTAGTGTGTTTTTACATTTAATGTAAGGTTATGCCTCGGTCTTGACTAATTTTATATAAATTGAGAAAATTAAAAATTTTTCTTGAAGTATATAAAGTTTGAACTTTGGATCCTCCATTTCATATGTGAGTAAGAAGGAGATCAAGTTAACCTTCATTGAGATTATGTATAATTGTGTTGCGAGTCTATATTGATCTTACCATTATAATTTACCTATTTTTGGAGAACGAAACTTTGAAATTTGACGTTCGGCGAAACGGGGTCGAACATGGTTCCCGGCCTTTGGCGCCCAGGTCGGTGCCTAAGCACCGGGAATCAGGCATTTGTGTGTCGATGGGTGCGGCGCCCTGGGCGCCGGTTGCTTTGGCGCCCGATTTACTAGGTCGGTAAAAACAAAAAATTTTCATTTTTTCACACGATTTCACCTTTAAATTAACCCATCTTTGTCTGATGCTAAGCAATCAATATTTCGACCCTTACACTTCATTCTTGAGAGATTAGAGAGGATTTTGAAGAAATGGAGAGGAGAAATATTGGAGAAGAGGCTAGAGACAAGGTCAAGATCTATTTTCTTGATGGTTTCATGTTGTAAGTTAGGAGAAAATTTCTAGTCGTCTTGATAAATTTGAAGTGGATTTCGAGTATTGGAGATCGCCTTCATGAGATGTATCTTGTCCAGTTGAACATACGGAATGGCAAGCGAAACTGCGTTGATCATTTAGCGACATCGAGATGCTCGAGGATTGAAATGTATGTGAAGAACAAATGGATTGACGAGAAGACGGCTACGGATTTTCCGAGAGCATTAGTGTTCTTCCCAAGGTAAATTTCGAATAGTTTTCCTTGCTAAGATAATGGAAATTAGATAGTGATTTGGTGAGATGATGATTTATCTAGTGAGTCGTTGTATCGATTTAATGAATCGATTGTGTTTGTTGTGTATTTGCTTTCATGTTCGATGTGTGTTGTATTTATTTTCAAATTGTGTTGTTTGATTGTGTGTTAGGACTTGAATCATTATATTATACTTATCTGAAGTGTATTGAGCCAATATTGAAGATTATAAATGGAAATTAGAGGAGTTTGATTCAAACCTTGTGTTTGATTGGTGGATTTAATATTTAATTTTTTTAATTTTTGAAAAATGTTTTGGAAGTTAGAAATTGAAGCCACTATAAACACGGTGTTGAAGTTGAATTTATGAATTTTGGTGGAAAATAAAATTTAGTGTGATTTTTATGAAAGGCGAGGTACGAGGCGCCTAGGCGCCGGAATTCGACGCCAGAAACCGGTTCGGCCTGCTTAAACAAAGAAATTAACATATAAAACCCATTAGCCATGGATGATGCTAGCTTCATCTCTTCTAATTTTCGTGAAAAAATACACCTCTTAGATCCATTTTGAGGTCGAAACATGATATTTGGTCGCGAATTCACTTGATTTCTTCGTCTTGAGGTCAGATCTACACTCTAATCCATTTATTTTTCGATTTTCACCATAGTATTTCCTATGATTTGCTAAAAACCAAAATTTTGAGAAAAATTTTGATTTTTAGGTATTCTATTTGGATTTTTAGCTTATTTTAAGTTTCCAAACTTAAAAAAAGTTTAAATATTTGATTCCTAAATTTGTTCTTGTTTTCTTTCACGTTTAGATGACACGAAATCTAGCGAGGGAAGGGACGAGAAAATTTTGATGGTAGCAAGTTCGCGACTACGGCAACGCATTTCGATATCATGAATTTGGGACATCGAAAAGTTTGTCTCGGGTAAAAACTTTTATAATCGGGTGAAATGATCGAGACACAATTGTTGCGCCTGACTGGCAACAAATCTGTTATTTCACTGTTGTTGTTGTTATTCCAATCTTTTGTGAATTTTATGCTAACTTTTTAGATGCGGAAGACTACGAAGTCTTCGTTAGAGGTGTTGGAGTTAGATTTACTCAGGAAGGATCAATGTGTTTTATGGACTGCCACTTATACATTCAGGTGCCACTATTTTGAATTATCTCCATACGAGAGATCTTGAGATGATTATTGCTTATTTGACTGACGACAACGGGGCACGGAAGATGGGAATGAAAAATGGGTAAATTTCAAATCTTCTAAGTTAAATGGTATTTCCAAGGCATGGCATTACTTTATTGCAACAGACTTCTACCTTCCCACCACTGAGAGCAAAGTCACTAGAGATCGTGCTATCTTAAACTATTGCATTAGTGAGGAAGCTGATAGATGTTGGCGGTATCATTTATGATGCAGCCAGGTCATCTTGCTAGATCTAGCACTTATGTGGGACTGGGATTCCCATCTTTGATCTATTCTTATTGTGTTAGCAATGGAGTTACCGTTGATATTTCTGAGGAGAAGCTGAAAACTACCAAACCAATTAGGCGGGGAGAGTGTTAGCATATATGATGCATTAGCCGAGGGAAGAGATCGGCCACTCATGCTACTTCTGCACCCACTTCAGGTGGTGCCTACTTCTCGACCTTCTGCCTTCTGCACCCACTTCAGGTAGACCTTCTACTTCTCGACCTTCTGCTTCTCTTGCTGAACCACCATCTAGTTTTTAGGAATCGATGCATGATCAGTTTATAGAGCGGCAGCATAAGTTATTTCAAACTCTTTGCCAGAGTTGAGTCTATTGATAAGAAAATTGATCATTTATCTGAGTTTTACCCAGAGGAAGAGTAGTTATGATGTTGAGTATGATGAAGCTCTCGTTAGATTCCTGAAGGGAGAGCATGATGTTCAGTTTCCTACCTTTCCTAGATTCTCACCATATATTGATCCTAAGGATGTTGAGTTTTCTTTTGGTGATGATGACGATGATGAGGCTGGCTTGATTAGTAGATTGATTTACCTGCGAGATGTGCTAAGTACGGTTGTTAGTTTAGTTTGTTTGCTAGTATTGATTGTTGTTTGTTTGCTAGTTTAGATTTGTTTATATACTATGTGAGGATTGTTTGGTGTTAAGACTGTTGTTAGAGTATTTTTAATGTATTGTGTTTAAGAATGAAATTTGGATGAATTTATGTTTATTTTTGTTTCAGCACACTATTTGGTAGTTAGTATTGTTGTTCTATTTCTGTCATTATAAGTAGTATAGTCATTTTTAATTTAATTACTAATGGCTTTGCTTACTTTTATACCTGCTTCATTATTTCAGTATTATTCATAAAAGCATGTGTAGAAGTAAATTTTTCTTTCTAGAATTTTTTACATACTTATAAAAATTCCTTTTTAAAATTATGTTTTTCTTTCTCTCATACTTTAAAAAATTTTCATGATAGACCAAAACTTAAGTTTGGGGAAAAGGAAAATACATTCAAATTAAAATTTTTCTTTAAAGAACTAATATTTTCTTAAAATAAAAATTTTAACATAACGTGAGGGAATGAAGAATCTATTTAAGATCGAAACTTAAATTTTGAAATTATAAATAATTTAGTGGACTTAACCAAAAAATTTTAATAACTTTGATTGATTTTAAGAATAGAATTATTCAACTTAAAGAAGAAGAATAAGATTAAGAAATTTTTCTATTCATAGTAGAGATAATTGAATTTTAGAAGTATTAAGAAATCAAAAATTATAACTTGAAAAAGGAATAGATTAAAATTCTTTTGAAATCTATTTATGTTATAATAATTAAGTGAAAATGTATAAGTTTGAAAATATAAGTTAAGGATAGTGAAGTTCAAAACCATTAACAGGCTATCCAGATACATAATCCTCCCTCTTTAAAAAAATTAAAAAAAATAAAAAAAAGATAGAAAAGAAAAAAGAGGAGAAGCTTGAGCAAATGCCTAATCAAAAATTGGCTTCACTTTCAGATTAACTTATAAAAAGAAAATTTATTGCATATATTACTTAATTTTTATTCATGTATTTTTATTAGAAAAGAATTTTATGAGAGATCTTTTTCTTGTGAATAATTTATTTGATCTTAATATAATAAACTACAATTTTTTTCGAAGTGAATGAAAAATTTTTTGAAGTCTTATAATTTGGTAGTTATAAAATTTTTTAAATTCTTAAATTTAAACTTAGTTAGTGAAATTTGGTTAATGATTTACTAAAGCCTTTATAAAATCAAAAATCATAAGGAATCTTAAATATTTACCTTTTATTTCAAATGTTATACATTTTATATAGTAAAAGGGTTACTTGAGGACAAGTAACGTTTGATTTGGAGGATTTTGATCCAAGAAAAATACTTATTTTTATGCCTTAATTTTTATTAAATTTTAAAATTATCATGCTTTAATGAAAGGTATTTTTGTATTTTTGGATGTAGGTGATGCAAAAATGTTCGAAGGAGAAAAATATGAAAGGAGCAAAAAGGAGCAAAAATAGAGCGAAAATGCAAAATTATCGAAATTGGCCTCGCGCCTAGGCGCCGAGTCCGGCGCCTAGCGCCAGCTCAATACACGAAAAGCTGATAAAGTTTTTGACGACTTTTGGGCAAGTTATTTTAACGGTGTGAGCGGTTATTGGACATACAGAATACTTGACGAGTTGTTCTTTAGTTTATAGAACATGTGTTACAATGTATTTGGACGCTTGAAAACGCTTTTAATCGCGAAGAGGTGCGATCGAAATTGAAGAGGAGTGCGAAGAAGCTGGACGGTGTCCGGCACCTAGGCGCCGGATTCCGGCGCTGGCGCCCGGGAACCTCTTAGAAGATTCATTGAATTTGGACACATTTTGAAGAGGTGCCTTAAAGCAACCCTTGAAAACTATAAATAGGAGGGTGCTCCTTCGAGAGGAAAAGCGCCCAACCTAAAGAGAACTAGAGATAATATTAGGGCCACCTTTTTACTTTCCTTCATAAATTAGTGAGTTTATTTTAGAGTTTGTATTTAGATTTTGAAAGAGTTGATGCATACGGGAGTTCATTACGTTGTGGAGTCGGTAGAATCGAAGTTGATGGGACAAACATACAGATAAGTATTTTTTTATTTTTGATTCAAAGTTTATTTATTATGTTTTATTATTTAATTTCAATGTTTTCTGAGTAGTTACTTTACTTTCTCTTTCAATTATGAAAAAGATAAATAAGATAATACAAACTTCGTCAGGAAATTAAAAATCATATATTTTCAAAATATTTTGATGATATTATCTTAGGTTCTTAATTTGTATTTAAATTGGCTATTTAAATTGTTTAAAACCTGTGAAAGAGTTTTGTGGACCTAGAAGGAGATGAATTCTGCTTGTGGATATCACATGAATCCTTGGGTAGTCGAGAGCCTTGTGCGGGTTATTCGAGAGTGAAGTGCAAATAAATAGGAAGATATTATATATTGGGCGTAGAATTGATAACTTTTTAGAGTAGCCAGAGACTAAATTCTTATGATTTGGTTTATAGAAAAGGGAAAGGGTCACTAGTAGGGCCGGCCAATAGCGACCCTTGGACATCTAGTAGTGTGAGCTTTAGATTAACCCATTCTACTAACAATACATCCGGACCTGATCTATAGGCTAGCCAATGTTCTTTATACTATCGGCGAATAAAGAATAGCAATGCTTCTATTTGGCACAATACCACTTGTTATATTCTCCACGAATATTATTATTATCTTAAAAAATCTTGGATTAATTGAAAGGGAGAAAGTTGTTTTCTTATTCTTATTTACATCGATCATTTTATTCTTGCTTTATTATTACATCTAGTAAATTAAAGATATTTTATTTTTAACTATAAAAGAAATACTTTAAAATAAATATATTTAAAGATCTATAACTCTTTCTCCTCGTGGGAACGATGCGGGGTCTTTGTTTCGAAGCCTTATATTACTTGATACGATACGTATACTTGTATAGTACCTTTAGTGTGTAAAATATTTTCCATAAAATTATATTTATATACACTAGCCGCCGTATGTTATAACATATATTTTTTGAAAGCATAAATTAGTACGTTGATCTTCAGGCTTGGTCGAGTTTTAGTGGCCACATTGCGGGGAAGAAGATTTTGGTATGCATATATTTATATCGGGTCAGCGGGATCAAGTTTTTTGCGCCGTTTTCGAGATTGAAATTAATTAAAATTACATTTTAAAAGGGTTAAGAAATTTTAAATTTTTACTTTTCTTTGCTTTTCTTAGTGTGTTGTGTTTTGTTTTATTTTATTGTTGTATGCGTAGTTCGAGTTAGAGGGACTTCTGCCTTACGATTACGAGCTTAGAAAGAACTATCGGAAAAATTAAAAAATTAAAAATCTGAGGGAAAGGATAAAAATATTCAAGAAATAGCAAATCAACAAGATCAAAATATTGGCATCCATCGAATTCTGAGACCTTTAAGAGATTATTTTAACCACAGAGTGGATGAACTTCGTGGTAGTATTCAAAACTTCTGTTGTAGCTGCTAATTCTTTTGAGCTTAAACCTGCTATTATCCAAATGGTGTCTAATAATCAATTTGGGGAGCAACAACTGAAGATCTAATTTGCATCTTGCTAATTTTCTAGAGTTGTGTGCTACTTTTAAATATGATGGTGTTTCGGATGATCTTTATTAGACTTAGACTTTTTCCTTTCTCAACTTCAGAGATAAAGCTAAAATATGGTTACATTCGTTAGCACTTGGATCAATTAGAACTTGGGGTGAACTGTCACAAAAATTCCTTGCTAAATATTTTTCCGCCATGCAAAATTTCTTAAGTTGAAGATAGTATTACATCTTTTTGTCGGTTTGAAGGGGAATCGATATATGAAGCATGGGAAAGATTTAAATTCTCCTCGGGAAATGTTCACATCATTCGATACCAGATTGGTTAATAATTCAAACTTTTTATAATGGATTAGTTGGATCTCTTAGATCAATCATCGATGCTGTGCTTCAGCTGGTGGATCATTAATGTCTAAACCATTTTTCGATGCTTATGCTTTAATTGGAAAATAAGCTCTTAATAATTTTCAATGGCACGAAAGGTTAAATCCACAAAAGGTGACGAGTG
Organism: Papilionanthe hookeriana x Papilionanthe teres; assembly: GCA_022702705.1. Classification (NCBI taxonomy): domain Eukaryota; kingdom Viridiplantae; phylum Streptophyta; class Magnoliopsida; order Asparagales; family Orchidaceae; genus Papilionanthe; species Papilionanthe hookeriana x Papilionanthe teres. The sequence continues at coordinate 159,704,222 of CM040421.1, read as the reverse complement.
TTTTTGAAAATGATGCTTCTGTCTTCAGCAAATCAAGTTGTTGCTGTTGAGAAGAGACCAATTTGGGATGAATTTTTCTCGGCCTAAATTCCATGATTAAAGAAAATTCATTAGGCAGATAGTTGATTCTTATTCTTAACGAAAGCTTGTGAATGCTATAATTAAACGGAAACAACCCATATTCAATTATTATAACCCGAGTTGGAAGAATCATCCAAATTTTAACTAGACTACCAATAATCATGGTGGTGTTAATTAACGATGGGGGAACCACCAAGTAAACTGAGCAGGGGAATTGGAGCAAGCAAGGAAATAATAATAATAGATTAACTTATCCTTCGGAGTTATATGATACTTTAGAATTAAAGGAGAAGAAGTTGTATATTGAAGAAGTGGTGTCACATATGGGAAATCAATTACAAATTCAGGAGAGGCTTAAACCATCGAAATATTGAAAATCAATTGGGACAATTGTAAATGCCTTAAGTAATAGATCTGAGGAATGCTTCGAAGTAATGCGAAGTAAATCCAAGAGAAAAGAATAAAGAACAATTAAAAGCAATTCAATTGAGAAGTGGAAAAGAATTGAAAGATAGAGTTCAAAAAGAAACTGAAGTAGTGATCCACTTTAAAAATACTGTATTTTTATGCCTTATTTATGATTGATTCTTAAGGATATTATGCTTTAATGAGTATTTTTATGTTTTTGGATGTAGGTGATAAAAAAAAAGTTCAAGAAGGAAAAAAGGAGCAAAAGGAGCAAAAATAGAGCTAAAAGAGCAAAGTTGTCGAAGAGGTGTAGGCCCAGCGCCTAGGCCCCCGAATCCGGCGCCTAAGCGCGGGTTCGATGGAACCACGAGACAAGATTTTGACGACTTTGGGTAGTTATTTTGACGGTGTTAAGCGGTTATTAGAGCTTCTAGAGAACGGAAGTTACTCACAGTATATATGACATGTGATACAATGCATGCGGGACGCGGGGAGAGAAGCCCCATTTTAATCGCGAAGAGGTGCGACCCGAAAGTGAAGAAGTGCAAAAGACACAAGTCGGCCCAAGTCGGCGCTGGCGCGACGGTGCTTCTAGAAGATACATTGTATTTGGATGAATTTTGAAGAGGTTCCTTAAGCAACCCTGGTCGAATTCGAGGCTTTATAAATAGTGATACAAAGAAAATCGCCCCTTTTACCCTTCGTAGCATCATTTAGTCCCAAGCTCTATATGGCAGTCGATCATTTTAGGGAGCCACCTTCTTTATTATTTAGTGAGTTTATTTTTAGTTTATTTTCAGTGTTAAGTGTGAGATTATTAAATTTGTTGTTGTTGAAGTCTTTCATCATTTGCATTGAAGTCGGTAGGGTATTGGATCACTTGAAGGAACATTCGAGATAAGTATTTGTAGCTTGGTTAGAAGTTTTATAAATATGTTTTGTTGTGTGAATTCGATGTGTTAAGGTAGTTAGTTTTCTTTCTCCTTTCAACTATATGAAAAAGATAATAAGATAATTAAACTTTGTTGGAGAATTTAACATAAAATATTTATAAAAATTGTGATGATATTAATATCGATCTTAGTTTACTTTTTAAATTGGCCATTTAAATTTTAAAACCTGGTGAAGAATTTTGAGACTGTCCGCTAGATGAGTTCTTAACTAGTAGATATCACATGAATCATTGGGTAGTCGAAGGCTTTATGGGGGTTATTCAAGGTGAAGTGCAAATAAATAGGAAGATATGATTTATTGGGCGCAGAATTAAATAGTTTTAAGTGACGAGACTAAATTTTAATAATTTGATTTATAGAAGGGAACGGGTCAGCACGGTAGGGCCGACCATAGCGCCCTTGGACATCTAGTAGTGTGAGCCTAGATTAACCCATTCAACTAATAAAACATCCTGAACTGATTTATATATTAGTCAATGTTCTTTATGCACGGACCGAAGGGTAAAGAATAGGAATGCTTATTTGGCATAATACCATAATCTATATTCTCCCTGAGTACGCATTATTCTAAGAAATATCTTGGATTAGTTGAAAAGGAAAAGTTGTTTTATTTATACCTGCATTAATATTTATTTTATTGTGCTTACTTACATTTAGTATAAATTTTATTAAATCTAAAATCTAAACTTTAAAAATAAATAAAAATAATAATTACTTTTAATTTGAAAATTCTAAACATATTACTTAGTATTCTAAAAATCTTCCCCAATGGGATCGATAACTTGAGACTTCGCTTTAAAACCGTTTTGTATTACTTGATACGATACGTATAATTGCGTTTCAAATTGTGACTTTTACAAATTATAAAAATCTTAATATAAATTCATAAAATCTTTCATAAGTAAAATCACATCAAGTTTTTGGCATCGTTGTCGGTAATTAAATTTTCTAGCGATGGAATCAAAATCTTGCATTTGAAAGTATAAAGCCCTTTTAGGCTGAGTCACACATCAAGTTTTGGTGCCATTGTCAGTAACTAAATTCTACGCGGTGAAATCAAAATCTTGCATTTGAAAGTATACGAGTCCTAGTTAGAATTTGAGTCACACATCAAACTTTTGGCGTCGTTGCCATGGAAGGAAAAGGAAAATAAGTAAGAAAGTTAAAAGACATTTTCAAATTAAATATAATTTTTACACTTTTATTTCTTTTAAAATATAAAACATAAAAAATATATAAAAATTAAAAAAACAAAAGATTTTAATTTGTAGTTAAATACGGATCGGAAGGATTATTACCTTTTGATTACGAGATTAGAAAAGAACGAGTTAAAAGAATTAAAAAAAGGAAAACAACGTAAAAACAGATTCAAAAATATCAGGAAATGGCTAACTTACATAACAATAATCAAAATCGATAGAAATAAATGAACAATGTTTATAAACCATTAAGGGATTATACGAAACCTACGAGTGATGAACTTCATATTAGTATTCAAATGCAGTGTTGTAGATGCTAATTCTTTTGAGCTTAAACCTTCTATTATTCAAATGGTTCAAAATAATCAATTTAGAGGAACACACAATGAGGATCCAAATTTACACCTTCTTTAGTTTTTAGAACTTTGTGCTACCTTTAAATATAATAATGTTTCGATGATCTTTATTAGGGCAGTATCTTTTCTTTTTCCTTAACGGATAAAGCGAGGAGATGTGGCTTAATTCATTAGCAACTTGTTCTATTAAAGCAGGCAGATATGACACAAAAATTCCTTGCTAAATATTTTCCTCCTTCTAAAATTGCTAAATTAAGAAATGATATAACTTCATTTATACGAGATTGATTGAGAAACAGTTTATGAAGCTTGAGAAGATTTAAAGAACTATTAGGAAAATGTCCTCATCATGCTTTGCAGTTGGTTAATTATTCAAACATTTTATAATGGATTTATTGGATCAACTTAGATGTTTATTATTGATGTTGTTGCTGGTGGTTCTTTAATGGCTAAGATATTTGAAGAAGCTTATACTTTATGAATTACAAAATGAATTAATCCCGACAAGACAAGTTATTGGATAGCGAATTTACATTGATTATCGAAAATTAAACAACGCCGCAGAAAGGATCATTTTCCTTTACACTTTCTTGGATCGGATGTTGGATAAATTAGTGAGACCTCATATTTACATTTTTACGGACGGATATTCTAGTTATCATCAATTACTTGTTGCTCTTGAGGACGAGAAAACAACATTTACAAGTCATTATGGAACATTTGCCTTTAGAAGAATGTCTTTCGGTTTATGCAATGCACGCAAACTTTTTGAATGTATGATGTATTCTGTGATTTAATTGATAAAGGAATTGAAGTATTTATGGAAGAGTTTTTAGTATTTTGAACTTCTTTGAATCTTGCTTGGAAAATATAACGAAAGTTTTGAAGAGATGTGAAGAAACAAATTTAGTTCTAAATTGGGAAAAATGTCGATTTGTAATTCGCATAAGGAATTGTACTTGGACATAAAATTTCACAAAAGGGATGAAGTTGATCGGAAAAGTGAAATTGTTGTTTGAACAGCCACCTACTACGTATTCTTGATTTGAGAAGTTTTACGGGTCATGCTGGATTTTATAGGAGATATATAAAAAAGTTTTTCTAAAATTACTAAACCTGTTTTTGTCATTTATTGGAAAAAGAAGCAAAATTTGAATTGATAAAGATTGTATGAATGCATTTAATATTTTAAAGAAAAATTAATCCTTTGCACATTATTATTGCACTGATTGGACTAAACCTTTTGAATTAATGTGTGATGCAAGTGATTATACAGTGGAGCTTTATTAGGACAAAAATATGAGAAAATTTTCAAAGTTATATACTACGCTAGCAAAACTTTTAATGAAACTCGAATAAATTACACCATGTAGAAAAGAGTTTTTTAGCAATAATATATGCCTTTGATAAATTTATACCATATCTTCTTAGAACCAAAATGTATCGTACATACTGATCATTCTGCTATTAAGTATTTAATGTCTAAAAGGATGCTAAACCTAGATTTGATCAGATGGTTTTTACTTTTACAAGAATTTGATTTGAGATTGTTAATAGAAAAGGCCTTAATAGGTACTGATCATTTATAGAATAAAAAAATAATAGCGAGAAAATTTATGAAGAAAATATAATGAAATTCCTGATGAACAGTATATATCATTCGGATTACAAATACATTGGTATGCAGAGATATAGTTAAGCTATTTGGTTAGCAATATTTTTTTACCATAATAAGGTTGAATAGTAAATATATTAAAAAATTCAAGAATGATGCAAATCACATATATTTGGAAAGATCCTCATTTATTTAAAATAGGAAGAGATTTTGTGATTTGAAGATGTGTACCTTTTGAAGAAACTTTTGCAATTATTCGAAAATGTCGCGATTCTGAATTTGGAGACACTTTGGAGTGGATAAAACTTAAAATTTTAAATTAAGTTTTATTGGCCTACATTATTCAAAGATGTTGGACATTATGTGGCTGTGATCGATGTCAAAGAATGGGAAATATATCCGGACAAATTGAAATACCTACGGTATATATTAGAAATTGAAATTTTTGATGTATAGGGTTTAGATTTTATGGGACCTTTCGTACCATTATCTAGAAAGATTTATATTTTATTAGCGATTGATTATGTTTGAAGTGGATTGAAGTTGTAGCTTTACCTAACTGTGATTTAAAATTTGTTTCGAAATTTTTTAAAGAAAATGACTTTTACGAATTTGGAATGCAGGAGTAATTATCGCAGTTGAACATGGAGATTATTGCTTATCACCCGCAAACAAGTGGAATGTTTGAAGTATCAAGCGAGAGAAATTAAAAGAATTGTAGAGAAGACAGTTAATCCTGAGGCGAAAACTGTAAGGTTGATAGACTTCGGGTCTGCATTATGGGCTTATAGAACAACTTATAAGACACATCGAATGTCGCATTATCGAGCTGGTTATAGTATGATATCCCCAACTTTGTTGAAATGGAACATAAAGCTTGCGGGCGATTGTTGGTATATTTTTAGAGTTGTGTGTGTTGTATTTTAAAAGGGGTCGCTTACGAAGTTGTCGGCAAATTTTAAATTTAATTTAGTTAAATATATATATATATATATATAGTTTTAGAAAGAAGCATTTGATTTTGAAAATAACTTTAAGTTTGAAAATTTTAAGATATGAAATCAAAGCAGATCTAACATCCCAAGAATAGTTTATATAAATGAGCACACACCACAAACCTTGTATTTACCTTAGAATAGACACACTACTTGATGATGGGACTCAATTAAATAGAAATTTAGAAGATTACGTGACATCCGTTTGGTGTTTGTGAACCAATTTTATAAGCGCGACAAGTTCCACTTGTTTAATATAAAGGAATTAAACGGGGTTTATATTACGGGTTCTTAAGTTCTCTCTGTAAAGGCGCGCCGGCTATAGTTAATTACATCTTAAATGTGCGAAGACATACTTAAGAAAACTCTCGATAATGATCGATGGTTTCTTTCTTAAGAATTTCGATGTTTAAGGTTTTGAGCCAGTTGAATTTTGGAATTTCGAAGGGATTAGCTCCAAATTTGGAACAATTAATTTTAGGAGTCCAAAGGAAGAGAAGTAGGAGAAAGTGAGGATCCGAAGAATCTTGGCAACTTCCCGAACTATCATATTATTTGGCTTAAATTTAGAGTATGTTGTGTTCAATGCGCGATTTTAATTAATTAGGACTTATATTCGTATGACACAATCATACAAATAGCCTCGAAAGAATGTGAGGGTTTATGTCGTACCAAACGACTACCTCGTGATCCTAAGACCGGTTAGGGCTTAATTTACATAACATGATTATGCAAATGCCTAACGAAGAGTTGAGGATTTATATTGCACTAATGATACCACGAAATCCTGTGGCTTGGTTATTTCGTGTTAGGAAGGTTTCTTGATGTAGATTCTAGTTTTGCGGCGACGATGGTCATGCGCCCACTATGCTCCAAGCTCTGTATTGTTGCAGAGGTTTAGTTTTAGAAAGTGAAAATCAGGAGATGAGAGAAGTGTTTTGGTTTAGAAAAGTCTTAAAGTCCAATTGTTTTTAATTTTTTAGTCAAAACAAATCATAAAGTTGGTTAAACGGGGTGATTAAGATCCCACGGTTCCATCATCCCGCTTGCTTGTTATTTTCATCGGATTCACTTAGTCCAAATGAATTTGCTAAACTCAACTGAATGAGTTCCACTTTCATTTAGACCGTGGGAAATCCCGTTAGCAACACGTGGGTTACATCATGCGAGGTATTCGATCATGCGATGAGACGTTAATTTAGTTGTAGTTGTAGTTTTGTTGTTTTGTTTGTGATTAAATTTTGAGTTATTTTATATTTTGAATATTGTGGCGGTGAATTTTATCTTGTTGTGACTTTTAATTTAGTATTGGTTTCGGTTTGTAGGTATCCACAAGGTTTTAGGTTTTCATGCGGGGTGACATTCTTGTTTAACATGCGAAGAAGTAAAGTACATTGGAGGTAAATAAATTTGCAATGAAATAAGCGTACTTGGTAAGCATTCCTATTTATTTTCTCCTGCACTTAAAACACAGGTTAAAGCATTTATAAAATTGCAAGAAAACACCTAGGTAGAGCTAAGGGAATGTTTTAGTTGTGCACGAAATCCTAATCCTATAGCTAGTCGATTTCATCGTGATACAGGTTCTTGTGTTTTGTTAAGGATGATTTTCTTCATCAAAGAACAATGAAGTCTCACTATTCTTTTAAAACATTCCATCAAGTTAGAGAAGTGCCTGGAGATTGAATTACGAACATCTTCTTAAACATTGTAGGGTATTTTAAGTTGAGTTAGTTTCATTGTGGTGATGAATCAATCTGAGCTACTTTAATGTTATGATCTTATTTGACTCTTGCTCGGTGAACTAGGATGTTTGATTATGCTATGAGTGAAGTGACATTTCACTTAATGTTTTATTTAAGAGTTATGATAATGAAAGCCTTTAGGGGCCAATTAATTTGATGAAGATTTTAAATTCTTAATTAGGAAATTGATAGATTTTGAAATAATTTGGATTAGGTTATAAAATTTTAATTAATAATTTTAAGTTTAGAATAGTGTTCAAGTTGTTTCAATTTAATTAAATCTTTATATTTTAATGATCTTAATATTTTAGATTAATTTTAATGTTTTAAATTTGTTTAAGTTGAAAGAGGTGTTTAAATTATTTATTTTTATTAAATTTTAATGACTTTATTTGGATTGATTGTAATATTTTAGGTTGATTTTAATTAGTTTAAATTTTTATTATAAATTGTTTTGATATTACTTTTTAATGTTTCAAACTTGTTTTAGGTTTGTTTTTAAATGATAAATTAATTTTACTATTCTAGTTTAATTTAATTTAAGTTATTAAATCACTTAATGTTTTAAAGTTTAATTTAATTAAGGGTTATTTTCCTTTTAATCATTTAATTTCAATTATCATTTTTAGTTTAATTAAGAGTTAAATATTATCAAAGTGATTTATTTAGGGATGTATTAATGAATTGGTATTTTCTCAAGTCATATCCCAAGACCTTAATAATCCAAAATTTTAATTATTCTCCAAAGTTTAAATGATTTAATTAATTAAAGTTCCATTTTGATATTTTCGAAAAGTGATCAGTAGGTTTCTACCCTTTACTCCCTAAGTTTCAATCATCCGAGAAGATTAAGATCATGTATTTTACCCACTCCTTTGATTAGACCTAAATATTAATTAGGGTTAAATCTTTTTAATTACCTTTATGCCCCTTTGAAACTATTATTTTACTCAACCAAATTAAGCTCAAATGAATTTAAAAATTTTTATGTCGAAAACATGGCCTTGATAAAGGCATTTCTAGGGAGAAAATGTGATTTTTCTGAATTTAATTTAATTTATATATTTATTTTTTGTGAGAAAATGAAGATTTTCAATAAAAATTCAAGAACATGACGAGGTGAAGTTTCTGCCTTAGGAAAATTATAGGATGTCCCTACAGACTAGAGGACCACCCTAGACCAATTTTAGTGATTTTTTAATTATATTTTATTTATTATAATTATTTTGAATTTTATGGTGTTAATTAATTATAAAATAAAATTAAAGTTGAAATTAAGTTTTATATTTTCTTAAATACTCTGACCTCGAGGAGTTTAGAAAAACAATTTTATATTTTTGTGATATTTCTTTAATTTACTAGAATTAATTTTTGAAAATGTGGAGAAATTTATTTTTTAATATTAAAAATTGTCCTAAGCCTTTAAAATTCAATTTCTTAACCTATAGACTTGAGAAAAATATTTGGTTTGTTCCTAGATGATTAGGAGACAAAATGTGACATTTTAATGATTTTTAATATTTTTGTGATTTTTATTATTTTTTTAATTATTAAAATATTAAAAGTATAATAAAAATGAAAATTTTAGAAAATTCAATTTTAATTTCTAGACTCTTCTGATATCAGAGAGTCTACAAAACCATATTGGTAAATTTTTGAAGTGTATTATAGGTTTTATGAATTTTTAATTTTAAAAATAGTCCTTACAACTTAATAATTCATTTAATGGGTTAAATTATTTCAATTAACTTCACATTTTTATGTAAGGTTCTCTGCATCTAAGTGACAGTGGAGAATTGTTTTTCAACTGATTTTGGTGTGTGGTTAATCCTAATTAATTAAAATTTAGTTTTGGGTGTTTAGACGATTAGGGTTATTCTTAAGGAATTAAACAGGCAATTTTCTTTGGGGTCCTCTGGACATAAGATACCTCTAGAATTTTCCTATAATTTTCAAAGCAACATGCTAATTACTAGAATTTAAGCCTTGAAAACAGACACATAAATTTGAAAAATCAATATCTTGCCTGAAGGTAATACCAACTTGGAAAATTGAGGGAATGTTCGAACGCGGAAAGCTCGCGCTCTATGGTCTCATTGTCATGGTGAATTGTATGCATCGCATGGAAAATTAAAATACTGAAATCAGTAAATAATTAATTAAAAATAAAATACTCATCAAAAATAACTTAATTCTTTTTCCACATTGTTCTCCTCATTAGCTGAGAAAGGGGTATTTTATTTTTATTTTTGCATTGATTTTTTTCTACACAAAAGATATGAATTTTTTGAAATTTTGGGTATTTAAATAAATCAAAAATACCCTATTTATCTACTTAAACCGATCGAGCGCCCCGTCATCCTACGGCGGATGTGCGGGCGTCTTTCCCATTTGACACGCACCCCGTTTGGCGGGATGCCATACGGCCAGCGGTCTTATTTCATCCCGTCGGCTCGATTTGGACCATCCATACGTGCAGCGGTCACTTAGCCATTTTAAACTTTAAAAATTCATAACTTTTAAAATACTTTTCAAAAATTCACCAAATTAGTTTTGGAGCCTCTCCGATATCAGGGAATCTAAGAAAATTAAAATTTCAATTTTCTAAAAAAGTTGATTTTTAATAATATTTTAATATCTTAAATAATTAAAAAATAATAAAAATCACAAAAATAATAAAATTCACCAAAATGTCACATTTTGAATTTTAATCACTTAGGAGCAAATCCCACATTTTTCCTAGGTCTATTTAGTGAAATATTGAATTTTAAAGCCCTAGGGTAATTTTAAAATTAAAAAAATGTATTTTCTAGCATTTTCACTAAAATAATTATTATAAATCATAAAAAAATCAAAAAATTGCAAAATTTGTTTCTCTGGTTTCCTTGATATCAGAGAGATTTTTGAAAAATATAAAATCCATTTTTCAACATTTATTTTATTTTTTAAATTAATTAACACTCCAAAACTCAAAATAATTATAATAAAAATAATATAATTCAAAAAATCACCAAAATTGGTCCAAGTGCTTCTCTGGTCATTAGGAATGTCCCCTAATTTTCTTAAGGACAGAAACTTTCCTTTGGTCATGTTGTCAAATTTTCCTTGAAAATCTCTATTTTCACCAAAAAATAATTATATAAATAAATTAAATACAGAAAAATCACATTTTCTCCTCTCATGTCTTTATTGACGTATGAGTGAAGTCACATAAAAATTTCAAACTCATTTGTGTTCAATTTAGTGAGTTATGAAATTATTAAGCTTAAGGGGTAAAATGGTAATTAAACTTTTAACCCTTAATTAAAACTTTAGGTTTAATAAAAAAATCAACAAGTAAAACATTTGATCTTAATCTGATTTGGATGATTGAAATTTAAATAATTAAAGGGTAGAAACTCATTAAACAATTTTCAAAATGATTAAACTTTAATTAAATAATGGATTAAATTTGGAAGAATAATAAAATTGGAATTATTAAAATAAGGGATATTTATTAGGAAGAGATTTATTCTTTAATTTAAAAATCCCTAAATTAATCATCTCATTAATATTCAACTCTTAATTAAAATGATAACTCAAATTTGAAATATTAAAAGACTTAATTAAATTATTAAACTCTTTTGAAATTTCAATTAAAATTAAAAATAAAGTAAATTAAAGATAAATTAAATTAAAATTAAATTAAATTTAATAATTAAATTAAATTAAATTAAATTAAAAATTAAATCAAATTAAATTAAATAATTAAATTAAATTAAATTAAATAATTAAATTAAATTAAATTAAATTTAAATTAAATAAAATTAAATTAAACAATTAAATTAAATCAAATTAAATTAAATAATTAAATTAAATTAAATTAAATAATTAAATTAAATTAAATTAAATTTAAATTAAATTAAATTAAATTAAACAATTAAATTAAATTAAATTAAATTAAATAATTAAATTAAATTAAATCAAATCAAATTAATTAAACATCAAATCAAATCAAATTAAATTAAATTAAATTAAAACTCAATTAAATTAAATTGAATTAAATATAACATCACCTAAGACATAAAGAATTCAAAATAAATGTAAAGCAACTTGAACACTATTCCAAATTTAAACCCTTTAACTTAAATCAAATCATTTGAATACTAATTTACCCTTGAAAGCTTTGATTTTTATAACTCCTAAATGAAACATTAAATGAAGTGCTACTTCACTTATAGGATATTCAAATGTCCTAGTTCACTGAGCAAGTTAACAAGACTTGAAAACCTCGGACGATCGATTCATTTATATAATTAAATTCATTTGGACTTAAAACAATCCTAGAAATATTGAAAAGATGTTTAAGATTCTTCTTAAGCACTTCCTCAATATGATAGGATATTTATAAGAACAATTGACTTAATTGTTCTTTGATGAAGAAAATCGTCCTCAAACAAAAACACAAAGAACCTAGACGTCATAGGAGATGACTAGCTATAGGATTAGGAATTTGGTAAAAAACCATAACCTTTCCCTTAGCTTTACCTAGGAACTTGCTTAAATATTCTAATTGTGTTTTAAGTGCAGCTTGGGATGACGGGAAGACCCTCCGAGTACGCTTTTATTTTATTGCAATTTACTTTATTGCAATTTACTTTCTTGCAATTTACTTTATTGCAAATGCACTTTACTTTTCTTGCATGATAAAACAACTGTTGCATGAAAACCCACACCTTTAGGATAGTCCCTAAAACTGAAACCAAAACTAAGTTAAAAGTCATTGCAAGATAAAATTCACCGCCACAACATTTCAAAATATAAAACAACTCAAAATTTAATCACAAACGTAACACAAAACTACAATTACAACTAAATTAAAACGTCCTGTTGGATGATCGGGAATACCTCGGATGATGTAACCTACGTGTTGCTAACGGGATTTCCCACGGTCTAAATGAAAGTGTGGAACTCATTCAATTGAGTTTAGCAAATTCATCTGGACTAAGTGAATCCGATAAAAATAATGATGCCTGAAGGATGGAACCGTGGGATCTTAACCGGTGTCGTTATAATCAACTTTAAGATTTGTTTTAATCAAAATACAAAACACTTGGAAATTAAAACTTCTCTAAACCAAAACACTTTTCTCATCCCCTGATTTATGATTTCTAAAACTAAACCTCTGCAACAACAAGGAGCTTGGAGCATGGTGGGCAGCACGGCCATCGTCATCAACAAAACTTGAACCTACTTCAGCAAAACCTTCTTAGAATTAAACAACAAAGCTATAGGACTTCGAGGTAGCTTGCCTAGTGCAACATAAATCCTCAACTCTTCGTTAGGCATTTGCATTGCAAATTAAGCCCTAACCGGTCTTAGGATTCCGAGGTAGTCGTCCGATACGACAATAAACCCTCACATCTTCTGTGCTATTTGTTTGATTTTATCATACAAATATAAGCCCTAATTAATTAAAATTGGCAAGATCAAAACATTTAAATAAGTATTAGGACTTTCCTAAACTCAAGCCAAACGATAGGATAGTCGGGAAATTACCGAAGTTCACTTCGAATCGGTGATTTCTCCTACCTTTCTTCCTTTGGATTCACAAAACAAAATGTTCCAAAATTTGATCCATTCCCTATCGAAATTCCAAAATTCAATCTTTGAAAACCTTAAACTTTGAAATTCTTGAAAGCAGAGTTATTGATTATTATCGAGAGTTTTCTTAGGTGATACCCGTCACTTAAGATGTAATTAACTATAGTGGGCTTGCCCTTATAGGGAATTTTAAAGAACCTGTGTAATATAAACCCCGTTTGATACTTCCATATTAAGCAGGGAATTTGTTCGGCTTATAAAATTGGTTCGCAGTACTCAAACGGATGTCACAAAACTTCGGTTTATTTGATCGAGCCCCACCATCAAGCAAGTGTGTCTATCCTTAGGGATAGATACACGGTTTGTGGTGCGGTGCTCGTTTATATAAACTATTCGGGATGCGAGATCGGCTTAATCTCATATCTTAAAACTTTCAAATTTAAAAATTATTTTCAAAGCCAAATACTACTTTCTAAATTATATATATATTTAAATCAAATTTAAAATTTAAATTCGCCGACAACTTCTGTTAGGCGACCCCCCTTTTAAAATACAATACAACCTAAAATATGCCGACATGTTCCTTTAACGAGCAAACCTCATCTAAGGAATCTCCGGCCATTCGAGCTAGGCAAATTTCTGGATCAAGTAAGGCCTTGATCAGAGTTTCTCTCATCTCCTTTGATAAGATGAGAGCGTCGTAAATGCTCGGCTTGGCCGGTAGTTTCCTAAGATGGGCTAACACGTTGTAGTCCACTTTGTTTTCATGCGTCTCGCTTCTTCTCGAACGGGTATTTCATCCGCCGGGGTTGGTTCTTCTTGAGCAACCACCGCTTTCCTTTGTCTTTCGGACCCATTCTTGGAGGTAGAACTCTTCCACTTCTTAAGTTGACTTCCGTAATTTCTTCCGAATCTAGTGTCGAACTTGTCGGTGTCTCCTCCCGAATCGGAATGACAGTGCTCTTCCGAATTATCTTCGAATCCGAAGGCTCTAACTCTATCGTAACCGGAGCTCCTCGAAACTCGCGAATAGATCCGTTGCTTGTCGAACTCTCGTAGCCTCCTCGATGGCTACCTTCTTCGTTATTTTGCTCGTCGAGATCGTGTATGATTCGAGAATTGTTGTTAGTATCGAAGTCGATGTCCGGATTGTCGCTAGTTACGTAATCGTTAGAAACGAATCAAAACGTAGCCAACGTCATCACCCTTATCATTATATGATCCCACCGAAGTGAGCGAGATAATCATACAAAATCGGAGGTTCGAGGGATTTCTCCCCGAATCGGAAACAACTATCCTAGATAAGCGCCCCTAGTCTAGCCTTAGGAGTCTCGGTCCTCTCTTCTTCGTCAATTTTCTTCTTCTCTTCAATCGCCTCCCGTTGAGGTGGTTCTTCTATCGCAAGTGATAGTACCGACTTAACAGTGTCTCGAACTCCGAATTGAAGCTCGCACCGAGGCGGTTCGGATGTTGTCTAAAATCTTCTTCGAAGACTTTGTCCGTGCGGTGGTCCATCCATCGTCGGCTGCATAGGGATCTATCGAATGACGGGATCGGCTGAGATAACATCGACGGAACCTCCTTTCGGGGTTCCTTCATGTACTCCTTCGGGATTGTTATATTCCCTTTCCGAAGGTTGTCGTTGAGCCAACTTTTAAAGGTAATGCAATCTTCTATCTTGTGCCCAAGCATCCGGTGGTAGGGGCAAAAGTCGGGATCACCGTTCTTGTTGACTTCCTCTCGGTCTTTTAGGCTCGGGCACTCGGAAATCCGGAGTCTTCATCGGACTACGGAACATTTTCGGCATCGCTTCGGTCCTTGAACGGATATTCCCTCGCTCGAAGCTCCCTCAATGTACGTTGCGGACGAGACGGTTGTTCATACCGTGGAGATGACCGATAGCCGGGCCGGGTTGCCGGTAATTCCGTTGTGGTTGCTGCGGTCGTTCGGTGGTATTTGCATCGGTTGCTTGCCTTTATCAACCGCTGCAACGATCCCGCATTTCTTTTCGAAGGTCTTCACCGCTTCGCTTGTCCGTCTTGTCGGCAAAACTTAATTGCTTCGCCTCTTCTTGCAAGCTTCCGGCCTTGCTTAACAACTTCTCGAAAGTCTTAATAGTGAATCCTTCGAGGAGAAGTGCTATCGGGCCGTGAATGCTTTTAAGCAAGATGCCGACTGCATGTTGTTCTTGCAGTTGTGGTTCACACTTCATGCTTAAGTTCCTCCATCGAAGTATGTAATCCACCAAAGTTTCATTCGGCCTTTGTTTCTCTACCACTAAATCACCTATAGTGATGTGGTGTTGAGCTCCGGAGAATCGCTTGATGAAGAGGCTCTCTAGCTCTAAGAATGTCTTCACTGAACCATTTGGTAACTCTGCGTACCGCCGAAGGCGATTCCCGACGGATCGCCGACGAACCGTCGGAAGAGTAGTGCATCGCTCCCGCCGCATTACAACAACCGGCACGAAAGTGTGCAACATGCCTGTCGGGGTTCCCGGTTCCGTCGAAGGTCTTGAACGCAGGTGGTACGAAGCCTTTCGGGTATTGGACATCGTCGAATTCTTCCGGGTAAGGTCTACCCGTCCGAATGGATGTCCCGCTCTTCGATTGTGCTAAGGCTTCTCGCACCTCGCTGTTTTACCAAGTTCTTGATATCCTTTTCGTGGATCATACTTTATGTTGTGTCCTTTTTCGACTGATCATCCCCATTGACGGATGTAATCTCCTTTCCTCCGTCTACAATGTGAATGACCTCTCGGGGGTGTCTCTCTATGTGGTTGTACTCGACTCCGGAGAGTGGCCGCAGCTACGGCCATCTCTTCCATCCTTTTCGCCATTCGAGCGATCGTGTCGTCTTTTCCTAAAGCCGTCTCCTCATCGCTTATGGCTCCTCTCTTCGCTGGCCGCAGGAGCACCTTGCGAAGCCGATGAAGCTCGTGTCTCAACCATGTTGATTTCTCGCATATTCGTCGTCCATGAACTCCGATGAATCGATCTCATCTCCGAACTTTTCTTCTCTTTCTTTTGCCAACCGTCTGATATCGGTTCTCAACTTTTCCATGGCATCTTCTAGCGGGGCTTTCGTGTGTCATCGAGGTTGTTGTGCGATAGCCGCCGGGTCCCCTTTTCACGAGTCCCCTTTATCGCAAGTAGCACTTTATTCGGACTCCAGCCTCCCGGCGAGACTTTCTTTCTCGAGCCGTCGTTTCATTCTTAATCGCCCGATAGTGGGACGCCATACCATCCTTCTAGCAGCAGGTGTCTAGGGACCGCATGGTCCGTCGACCAAATGCTCGGAAGGTGGTATCCTCCCTAATCCGTAATCCCGAGACTACGACGGGCGGGCTAGCCTTCATTCTCTTGCTTGGCTTTTCCGTCATGACGGCGGGCTCTACTCGGGGCCCAAGACGGGATTTGATCGGCACCCGCCCTATCCTTCGTAGAATCTCCGATACGGGGCAGTTTTCCTTCCTTGCTAACTTTTCTACCAAAGTTTGCAGTCGAGCAAATGGCGTAGTTCTAGTTCTTTTCTTGCGGCTATCGTTGTAGTATGCGGGCTGAGGTAATGTGGCAGCAATCTTGCGAACATTCTCCTCATCCTCTGCGGCGGAGAGGGGATGGAACCTGCTTCCTCCCAAAAGTGGTATGTAGTCAGGCAGCGGTGTATATTTTGGTAGCGGTGTATAGTCTGGCAGTTCTGGAATTTCTTCCAGGAAAGCAATCTCAGCAGCTCTGGCTTCTCTGGCGATCCTTCTACTTCTGTTTCTTCTTTGGGTCCTTGTTAGTGACGGAATCTTTGAACTGGACCCGATTTCGAAAACGTAAGGTCTTACGAGAAGATCCGTACCCTCCACGTGTAACGGGTTTACCATAGTTCGGATTTCTTTCCCCTTTGATTTGCGAAGTCGGGGTAGGTGCGTAAACAACTAGACCGATGGGGGTAGTAAGAACGCTCCTCCTGCGGATGGCGAGTATTCCTCCTAGTCGGGATCCTTTGCAGGGAGGAAACTCTTGGGTCGATCTAAGGTTGAACTCGAGCGGCGGTTCCTCGCCTTCAGATACCTTGTTCGTCAGTGCAAAGAGGGAGACGTCGGTGACCTTGACATTCGTGTTTTCAAATCCTTGTCCAAATCGGATGATGTCATTGTCGGGCAGCTCATCCTTATAGACAGCGAAGTCCAGTCCGTTGGTGAAGGAGAAAATCAGTTTCGGGGCTTCCATTTCGCAGGTAGATTCCGGTTGTCAGTCCCAAGTTATGCTTCTTTTCTTTAGGACGAGAAGAAAGGAATTGAAAAGAGTCCGAACTCATTCTTGTTCATGTATTTATAAGAAGGAATCATTTGTTAAAAGAATCACTTATTAGAGGGTTTGTTTATTTAGAACGGAATGTTCAAAGGTGTAGAGAAGGTAAGGAATCCGATTCAGAGTTGGAAAGGAAAAGAAAGTCTTAAGCAAGACTTCTCGACTCGAAGGATCATTCCTAAACTAACACCTATTGGGGGTCCACCCCACCTCAGAAATGAGGTAAAAGGATCTTGGAACCTCTCTGTTTAGGGGTGTTTAAACAGTGGCTCCTAAATCCGAGAGAATGTTGGCTATACTTATTCAAGATAGAAATGAACATAGTATTCCAACGGAAAGAAGGGTAGTTTGATCCACTAAGGACATGGATGCACTACCGATTTTTTGAAAGCAGAATTATTTGATTATAATGGAGAGAGGAATTGTCCCCAGCGGAGTCGCCAGAAATCTGTCGGCATATTTTTTTAGGTTTGTGTGTTTTATTTCAAGAGGGGTCGCCTACGTAAATTGTCGGCGAATTCTTAATTTAGTTTAAATAAATAATTTTGAAAAGTAGTATTTGATTTTGAAAATAATTTTAAATTTGAAGGTTTTAAGATATGAGATTAAACCGATCTCACATCCCAAATAGTTTATATAAACGAGCACCGCACCACAAACCGTGTATCTATCCCTAAGGATAGTACACACCGCTTGACGGTGGGGCTCGATTAAATAAACTAGAAGATTTGTGAGATCTGTTTGGTCTGCGAACCAATTTTATAAGCCGACAAAATTCCCCTGCTTAATATGAAAACATTAAACAAGGTTTATATTACCTGGGTTTTTTAATATTCCCTATAAGGGCAAGCCCCTATAGTTAATTACATCTTAAGTGACGAGAATCACCTAAGAAAACTCTCGATAATAATCAATAATTCTGCTCTCAAGAATTTCAAAGTTTAAGGTTTTCAAGGGATTGAAATTTGGAATTTCAATAGGGAATGGATCAAATTTGGAACATTTTGTTTTGGGAATCCAAAGGAAGAAAGGTAGGAGAAATCACAGATTCGAAGCGAACTTCGGTAATTTCTCGACTATCCTATTGTTTGGCTTGGATTTAGGGAAGTCCTAATATTTATTTAAATGTTTTGATCTTGCCAATTTTAATTAGTTAGGGCTTATATTTGCATGATAAAATCAAACAAATAACCTCGAAGATGTGAGGGCTTATGTCGTATCGGACGACTACCTCGGAATCCTAAAACCGGTTAGGGCTTAATTTACATGACCCGATCATGCAAATGCCTAACAAAGATTGAGGGTTTATGTTGCACTAGGCAAACTACCTCGAAGTCCTATGGCTTGGTTATTTAATTCTAGGAAAGTTTGGCTGATGTAGATTCAGGTTTTGCTGATGACGATGGCCGTGCTCGCCCACCATGCTCCGAGCTCCTTGTTGTTGCAGAGGTTTAGTTTTAGAAATCATAAATCAGGGGATGAGAAAAGTGTTTTGGTTTAGAGAAAATCTTAATTTCCACGTGTTTTTTATGTTTTAATTAAAACAAATCTTAAAGTTGATTATAACGACACCGGTTAAGATCCCACTGTTCCATCCTTCCAGCATCATTATTTTTATCGGATTCACTTAGTCCGGATGAATTTGCTAAACTCAACTCGAATGAGTTCCACACTTTCATTTAGACCGTGGGAAATCCCGTTAGCAACGCGTAGGTTACACCATCCGAGGTATTCCCGATCATCCAACGAGACGTTTTAATTTAGTTGTAATTGTAGTTTTGTGTTCTCGTTTGTGATTAAATTTTGAGTTGTTTTATATTTTGAAATGTTGTGGCGGTGAATTTTATCTTGCAATGACTTTTAACTTAGTTTTGGTTTCAGTTTTAGGGTCTATCCTAAAGGTGTGAGTTTTCATGCAACGAGTTGTTTATCATGCAAGAAAAATAAGTGCAATGCGATTAAGTAAATTGCAATAATGTAAATTGCAAGAAAGTAAATTGCAATAAAATAAAAGCGTACCTGAGGGTCTTCCCGTCATCCCAAGCTGCACTTAAAACACAATTAGAATATTTAAGCAAGTTCCTAGGTAAAGCTAAGGTAAGGGTTATGGTTTTCTACCAAATTCCTAATCCTATAGCTAGTCATTTCCTACGACGTCTAGGTTCTTTGTGTTTTGTTTGAGGACGATTTTATTCATCAAAGAACAATTAAATTCAATTGTTCTTATAAACATCCTATCATATTGAGAAAGTGTTTAAGAAGAATCTTAAACATCTTTTCAATACTTCTAGGATTGTTTTAAGTCCAAATGAATTTGATTATATAAATGAATTAATCGTCCGGGATTCAAGTTTTGTTAACTTGCTCGAGTGAACTAGGACATTTGAATATCCTATGAGTGAAGTAACATTTCATTTAATGTTCGTTTAGGAGTTATGATAACTAAAGTTTTCGAGGGTAAATTAGTATTCAAATGATTTCGTGATTTAGTTTAATTTCCATTTATGGATTTAAATTTGGAATAAGTGTTCAAGTTATTTTAGATTTATTTCTTTCTCGTTTTAGGTGATGTTATTTAATTCAATTTAATCCAATTTAGTTTGATTTGATGTTACATTAAATTAATTTGATTTGATTTAATTTTAATTTAATTTGATTTAATTTAATTTAATTTAAATTTAATTTAATTTAATTTAATTTAATTTAATTTAATTTAATTTAATTTAATTTGATTTAACTTAATTTGATTTAATTTGGTTTTATTTATTTAATTTAATTTAATTTAATTCATTTAATTTAATTTAATTTGTTTATTTAATTTAATTTAGTTTAATTTAATTTAATTCAACTTTTAATTCTAATTTAATTTAATTTAATTTAATTTAATTTACTTAATTTAATTTAATTTTTTAATTTAATTTAATTTTTTTTTAATTTAATTTTTTTTTAAAAGAGTTTAATAATTTAATTTTAGTTTAATGATTAAGCCTTTTAATATATTTTAAATTTGAGTTATCATTTTAATTAAGAATTGAATATTAATGAGATAATTAATTTAGGGATTTTTAAATTAAAGAATAAATCTCTTCCTAATAATATCCCTATTTTAATAATTCCAATTTTATTATTCTTCCAAATTTAGTCAATCATTTAGTTAAAGTTTAATCATTTTAAATTGCTTAATGGGTTTCTACCCTTTAATTATTTAAATTTCAATCATCCAAATCAGATTAGGATCAAATATTTTACTTGTTAATTTTTATTAAACCTAAAGTTTTAATTAAGGATTAAAAAATTTAATTACCACTTTACCCTTTAAGCTTAATAATTTCATAACTCACTAAATTGAACTCAAATGAACATGAAATTTTTATGTAACTTCACTCATATGTCAATAAAGACATGAGAGGAGAAAATGTAATTTTTCTGTATTTAATTTATTTATATAATTATTTTTGGTAGAAAATAGAGATTTCCAAGGAAAATTTAATAACATGACCAAGGGAAAGTTTCTGTCCTTAATAAAATTAGGGGACATTCCTAATGACCAGAGGACCACTTGGACCAATTTTGGTGATTTTTTGAATTATATTATTTTTATTATAATTATTTTAAATTTTGGAGTGTTAATTAATTTAAAAATAAAATAAATGTTGAAAAATGAATTTTATATTTTTCAAAAATCTCTCTGATATCAAGGAAATCAGAGAATCAAATTTTATAATTTTCTGATTTTTCTATGATTTATTATAATTATTTTAGTGAAAATGCTAGAAAATACATTTTTTAATTTTAAAATTACCCTAGAGCTTTAAAATTTAATATCTTACTAAATAGACCTAAGAAAAATATGGGGTTTGTTCCTAAGTGATTAAAATTCAAAATGTGACATTTTGGTGAATTTTATTATTTTTGTGATTTTTATTATTTTTTAATTATTAAAAATATTAAAATATTAAAATATTATTAAAAATCAACTTTTTTAGAAAATTGAAATTTTAATTTTCTTAGATTCCCCTGATATCAAAGAGGCTCCAAAACCAATTTGGTGAATTTTTGAAAGGTATTTTAAAAGTTATGAATTTTTAAAGTTTAAAATGACTAAGTGGATTAATCAACCCAATTAGTGGGGCTAACCAAGTCCAATTGACCTCAAACTTTTATGGTGGATTCCTCTAATCCTAAAGGTTAGTGGAGGATTGATTTCAAGTCAATTTGATGCATGGTTAACTCTAATTAATTAGAGACCTATTTTGGGTGTTTAAGCCAATTAGGGTTGTTTTAAATGAACTAACTCAAAATCTATTTTTCCTAGGGTTCTCTCGGTCATAAGGAACATCACCAAATTTTCCTAGAATTTATTTCACAACATGCTATTTATTGGAATTAAAATACTCAAAACAAGTAACATGAACTTCGAAAAATCAATAACTCTTCATAGGGATGGCCTCGACTTTGGAAAATTCGTGGAATGTTCCCAAATTCAGAGGCTTCAAAAGCCCTATGGTCTCATGCCATGGTGAATTGTATACATGCATGGAGAATTAAAAGTATGCAGAGAGTAAATAAATTATAAAAAATAAAATATTTGATGAAATTAAATGATTTCTTTCCACATTATTCTCCTCTCGTTCACCGAGCAAAGAGGGTATTTTTAGTGGAATTAAATAAATAAGAAAATACCCTAATTTTCTATTTATCCACGCGGCGCCAACTCATCCTCGGCATCTCCGAAACGCCGCGTGTCGCGCTCCCATTCGACGCCGCCATCCGACCCGCCGCTCCGGGCCCCGCGGTTCTCGTACCGTCTCCCCGGTCCGACGCCATCCGAGCCTTCCGTCCGCGCGTGTATCGAATGGACGCGCATCCGTTCATCGTCCCCGAGCGTCCTCACCCGAGAGCCGTCCACACTAAATCCCTAAGATCTCACTCGATACTCAATGGATTTTCATGTTCTTATGCTTCTATGGATTCGTCTTGAAGAGACGAACACATCTATACGGTTATCATGCATCGAAATTAAAGCATTCGAAATGGAGAATCTCTAGAAGCTCGGGATGAAGAATTAGCTCATACCTTTGCTCGGAGAAGTGTGGCTTCTATCCGAGAGTTGTTGCACCTTCGATTGGATCCCAGCAAGCTCCGGATGAAGTCTCCCGGTCCAGTGAATTGTCTCAGATGTGATTTCGACCAAGCCCGATCACAAAGCTTGGAGGGTGGAGCAACCGGGTGGCCTCGGAGATGGGGCTTTTGCTCGGTGGACACCTTCCCTTGGTCCGGTGAAGGTGTAGAACCAATCAATTTGGGGATTGGCTCACTGTGGAGAAGTGTCCTAGTTTTCGGGTGGAATTTCAACTCTGAAATTGAGCTCACAGAGAAGAAATGGCAGGGGGATCTCACCTGGGATCAAGTGCTCGTGTATGGGGAGGAGTCTGGAACAATTTTGGCAGAGTTTCCTTAAAGTTTGTTTTCAGCACCTCTCATGGCCGAGAGGGGTGGTGTTTAAATAGGAGAGGGTGGAGGGCCTCTCAGGGAGAGTTAGGGCTTGGGATCAGCTGCTCTTGGCAAGAGAAGAATAGCTCCAATGGCCACTTAGGATGGGGCAGCTCAGCAGGTGAGAATTTCAAGTTGGGCTCACATGTGAGCTCTCGGCCATGGTGTTTTCCGGCGGCCTGGTGGCTGGCCGGCCAGGCATGGGTCACCCTCAAGGTCAGGTGGGTCAGGGCTGGGACTTGGTGCAAGCAATTGGCAAATGCCATGTGTAAAGAGCTTGGATTGAAATGGAATGGGGGAAGGCCATTTTGGGTTCAAATGAGTCAACCCATGGTTTTGGGCTAGGTTCACCACCCAAGGCCTGGTCTTGGGCTGAAAAGGATCACTTGGGTCGACCAAGAGAGGATGGTGTGGTCTCCATCCATGATGAGGTGGCTAAGCATGGTTTAGTGTGTGACATGCTTAAGGTAAAAAAGGTTTAAGGAGGATTAGGAAAGGGGTCCCTCCTTTTGCCATTAATGGCTTGATCACATGTCAAGCCTTCCATGGCTTCATGTGGCTTGTCCATGGCTTGCATGGCTCACCTTTGGCTTGGCAAAAAGTTTAGTCAATTTCATGAAAATGGATTTTAGGAATTTTTGGTAATTTGATGGAAATTTGTATGAAACTTGATTTGGAATAATTTGATGGTGAATTTAGGACTTAGGTAATGGCTTTAATTAAGTGGATGGCAAATGGAGATGTCATGTGGGCTTTAGGGTAGATTTTGGGCTTTTGAATTTGAAGGAAGTGGCTCTTAGGAAAGTTTAAGGGAAATGGGCTCTTTGATTTTAGGATGGGCATTTGGGTGAAGATTTTGTGAAGGACTTTGTCAAATAAATGTCATAATTGGTTTAGGGATGTTCTATGAAGGGCTTGGAGTCAATTTGGTGTGATTTGGAGTTGAATTGGTTTGAATTTGGGTTTATTTGGCAAGTGGGCCTATATGGGTCCAAGTGGGCCAAGTTGGGCTAATGTTGGGCTAGGGTTGAAATTGATGTAAAATCAATGTTGAGAAATGTTTATGGGAGTGTTTCAAAGAGGTTTTGACTTTGGTTTGGCTTTGATTTTGGGGTTTGGGCTCATTTGGGTTAGGTTTGGGTTTAGGTCAAAAATGGGCCTCTTAGCTTTGGGTTGAATTTGAGTGGGGTTTGGGTCAAAATTTTGGGAAAATCATGTTAGTGTTATGCTTGTGGGGATGCTAAGGAAGATTTAGAAAAGATTTGGGGTTAATTGGAGTTGAATTGGGTGAGTTTGGGTTAGGTTTGGGTCATGGGTCCAAATTGGGCTTTAAGGCCAAAAGTGAGATTGGATCCAAATGTTAATCAAATTGGACTTGGATTTGGTCTAGATTGGTATTGGGGATGTTGAATTGAAGTTTAGAATTGAATTGGACCAAAATTGGGGTCAATTGGGTAGGTTTGGTTTGACATTGGGTTCACTTTGGTTTAAAATGGGTCAAATTGGGGGTTTTGACAAAAGTAGGGTAAATTGACAAAATTGGCCCATGGTGTAGTTGGACAAAATGAAATTGGGAATATTTGGGATTTTCTGGAATTTTCTAAGAATTTTCTGAATTTTTGGATTTTTGGGTCAAGAGGGGTATTTTGGGTATTTGGAGGGTATTGGGAGGTATTCTTGGAATTTTTGGTATTTTTGGGTATGGATGATCAATTTAAGTGATGTGGAAATGTTTGGGATTGATTTTGGAGAATTTTGGGTAATTTGGAAAATTTTGAGAAATTTGGGTAATTTCAAGGTTTTGGGTAGTTAAGCTGGGTGTAGGGTCCCGGGGGTCAAAAATTGAAAATTTGGGAAATTGAAGATTGGGTGGATGTAAGTGGAAAGAAGTCATTTTGGTTGATCCAGGAAGCCATATCACGCCCATATGAGCCATGAAGGGACCCATTTGAGGCATTCACTATGTTGTTCCTAACCCTCTTAGCCAAGGGCTTAGGGGTTAAGGACCATCCATGTGAATCACCTACATGAGTCAGGAGGTCAAGTTAGGTATGGGTATGGTTTTAGGAGGTATGTGGAAGTGTAGTGTGTAGGTGTAGTGTATAAGTGTAGTGTGTGTGTAAGTCAGCCCCTTCACTGTACCATGCCACCTGTATGCATCCTAAGGCCAAAGAGTCCTATAGGAACTCATTCTTTAAACTTCCACACTCGATTTCAACCCTCTAGGTGATTAGGGGTCTACAATCAAGTTTGTGGAGTTTGGCAGGAGTTAAGAGGTGGTTTGAATTTCTAAATGGTGGGTCCCAATTCTAGTCCTCTAAGATAGTCAAAGGAAAAGCCTAAGGCTAGATCCTAAGTACTAAAGAGAAGAAGAGAAGACCTCATCAAAAATGAGGTCAACAATCATAATCACTCTTTCTTTGTGTATACTCAGAAATGTGATCAATCTTCTTGTCAATGGTATCTACTCTGCAGTGAGTTAAGAATAACTCATGCTGCTGCTCTATGAGCTGATCATGCATGGTTTCCCAAAAAGTAGATGGTGGCTCAACAGAAGTAGATGGTCTAGAAGTAGAAGCTCTACCTGAAGTAGGTAATGAACTAGCAGGTGCAGTAGAACTCTTACCTCGCAGCCGATCATAAATGTTGACGCTTTCTCTTCCTATAGGCTTCGTCGACTTGAGATTTTCCTCAGAAAGCTCAGCAACTACTCCAGCACTTTGACATAGAGAATAGATCAGTGATGGAAAACCAAGTCTAGTAGATGTGCTAGAATGTGCAGTAGCCTCTACAGAATCATAAATAATGCTTCCTACATCAGTAAACTTCCTCTCTTGAATGTAGTAGTTTAGAATAGCTCTATCTCTAGTAACTTCACTCGGATGATTGGATGGAAGGAGATGAGCAGAAATAAAGTAGTGCCATGCCTTGGAAACACCATTAAGCTTAGAAGATGAAAAATTTACCCTTTCTTCATTCTGAATCTTCTAGGCTCTAGTACTATCAGTCAGGTAGGCAATGGTTATGTCCAAATCTTCCTCAGATGGAGATAATCCTGAGTAATAACACTCAATGTTTGGCGGCAGGCCATAGTAAATATTGATGCGTTCAGGAGTGAATCCTACTCCAACTACTCGAACGAAAATCTCGTATTCCTCAGCATCCACGAAATTAGCATAAAATTCTCTAAGCATTGGGATAACGGCAACATCAGTGAAATAACAAAATCGTTGCCAGTTGAGCGCAACGATTTTCTCCTCAATTCTCCCTCCAGGATTATAAAAACTTCGCTCCGAAATAAACTTCCAAGTCGTAGAAAAATCATTATATCGGAAATGTACAACAGCAGTGATGAACTTGCTACAATCAAAGACTTCTCGTTCTTTTCCTCTCTTAGATTTGGGTGCCATCTAAACATGAAAGAAAAACGCGAAATAAATTCAACGGATATAGGAAAATAAACTAATTTAAGTTTTTCAAACTTGAAATGGCTTAAACACCCATGGATTTAACCATAAAAAATCAAAATTTTTCTTAAAATTCTGGTTTTTCTAGATGAGAGCAAAATCCATGGTGAAAATAAAAAATAATGAGTTTAGAATGTAGATCTGACCTTGAGATGAAGAAATTGAGTGATTTCTAACCTAAAAACTTGAAAATCTCGCTGGAAATGGGATCTCTAGGTGGTATTTTCGTGAAATACTATGGAGAAGGAAGCTTAGGTGTCAAAAATGGCGTGGGGGAGGGGGGGTTAATAAGATGAGTTTTCAGGTTCAGGCTGAACTAGCGCTTAGGCGCCGAATTCTAGCGCCTAGGCGCCAGACTCGCCTTTCCAAAAATTCAATTTAAATTAAATATATTATACCAAATCTTATCAAATTTGACTCCTAATTACTCTTATGAGAGTATTTATCCATTTTATAACCTCCAAATATTTTCACAATCAATTTAAAATGATAGTATCGATCCACATAAATGTATCCAAATTCTTCAATTCAAAACCCTAATATCCATTCCAAATTCAACAATCTTCAGTACAAGACTTGTATCAAGGTTGATCATTTTATAAATAACAAAAACAACAAAAAAGCAAACATTCAAATCCAACAACACACATTGAACAATTTAAGCAAATACACACATAAGATATTCATGACACTAAAACAAGACTCGATCACACCTAAAACACATATAGAATCTATTTAACACCAATCTTTAATTTCCATCTCTTTCGTAATGAAGTTTGCTAGGACTGAAGGGATAAAACACCAACGCCCTTGGAAATTCCAAAGCCGTCTTTTCATCAATCCACTTGTTCTTCGTTTACATTTCTACTTGAGCGTCTTGATAAGTAGCCATGTGATCAGATTGAAGTTTGGTTTGCCATTCCAAGTGTTCGTATTGGTGATACATCTCATGGAGACGATTACCAATACTTTGAAGTTTTGCTTCAATCTTATCCTTACGACTAAACATCTTCTCCAAACTAACAACAATAAAACCATTAAAATAAGGCTGAGGATCTTTAGGAGATTTGTCTATTACCACATTTCCATGATTTCCTCTATCCATGGCCTCCAAATACTTCCTAACTCTTCCAAAATGAATTGCTCTGGTCAAAATTAGTGTGTCTATGAGATTGGGGATGAAAAATATGCTATAAATAAAGAGATTTCGTGTGAAAAATTGAAGAAATTCGATTTTACCATGATATGTAACTGCGACGCTTAAGCGCCGGAATCTGGCGCCTAGGCATCGGAACCTTGATCGACTCTGATTCGCCTATTGTCAAATTTTGCAAAGTTTCGGTCGTAAAAATAGGTCTAATAAACAAGTATGATCAACACACAAACACAATTACGAAAAATTCAAATCACAAACAATCACAAACGAAGGTTAACTTGATCTCCTTTTTACTCACATTTGACATGGAGTGGTCCAAGTCCAATTTCTATATACTTCAAGAAAATGTTTAGCTTAAGCCAATACAGACTTGTTACCCTTCTATTTCTAGAAGTTATATACAAATTCAGTCAAGACCAAGGCATAACCTTATAGCGATAATTAAACTCAAACTAATAAATATGGGTTGCCTCCCACAAAGCGCTTGGTTTAACGTCGTCAGCCCGACCTAATTAATTAAATTAATTAGGTAGACTCAGCTCATAAGCCTCTTTGTAATTTAATTTCATTTCTCCCATATAAGGCTTCAGTCTTAATCCGTTAACTTTAAATACTTTTCCAGCTTTGGGATCTTTAATATCCATAGCTCCATAAGGGTATACTTTCTTAATTATAATGGTTCCATCCATTTAGATTTTTATTTTCCAGGGAAAAGCTTTAAACGAGCATTAAATAATAATAATTCTTGACCAAGATCGAATAATTTCCTTGAAATCATTTTTTCATGCAATTTCTTCATTCTTTCCTTATAAATTCTTGCATTTTCATAAGACTCATTTCTTATCTCTTCCATTTCATTCAGTTGTAATAATTGTTTTTCTCCTGCAGTATTCAAATTATAATTTAACTCCTTTATCGCCTAATAAGCTTTATGCTCTAGTTCAACAGATAAGTGATAATGTTTACCATAAATTAACCGATAAAGTGACATTCTGATAGGTGTCTTATAAGCTGTTCTATATGCCCATAATGTAGAATCAAGTCTATCAACCCAGTTAGTTCTTTTAGGATTAACAGTCTTTTCCAATATTCTTTTAATTTCTCTGTTTGATACTTCAGCCATTCCACTTATTTGAGGATGATAAGCAGTTGCAATTATATGCTTAATTCAGAATTTTTCCAAAGAATGATTGAATTCTTATATTTCTGAAATGACTTCCCCCATCTGTGATAATTATCCTAGGCATTGCAAATCTTGTAAAAATCATTTTCTTTTAAAAATTTCGAAACACTTTTGGAATCACAGTTCGGTAAAGCTACAGCTTCGATCCACTTTGAAATATAATCACCTGCTAATAAAATATAAATATTCCCAGATGATGGTATAAAAGGTCCCATAAAGTCTAAACCCCATACATTAAAAATTTCGATTTCTAATATAAAGTTTAGAGGCATTTCATCTTTTCTGGATATATTTCCCATTCTTTGACTTGGATCACAAGTTTTTACATAATGTCCAACATCTTTAAATAATATAGGCCAATAAAATCCAGAATTTAAAATTTTAAATGCAGTTTTATCCACTCCAAAGTGTCCTCCAAATTCAAAATCGTGACATTTTTGAATAATTGCAAAAGTTTCTTCATAAGGTACACATCTTCGAATCACAAAATATCTTCCTAATTTAAATAAATAATGATCTTCCCAAATATATGATTTACAATCAATCTTAAATTTCTTAATATATTTACTATTCATCCCATATGGTAAAATATTGCTAACCAAGTAGTTAACTATATCTGCATACCACGACATTTGTAATCCTTGAATGACTTAATTGCTCATCCTGTAATTTCTCATTTATATTTTCTTCATAAATCTTATCATTATTGTTTTTGATTCTTGATAAATGATCAGCAATTTGGTTGCCAGTCCCTCTTCTGTTCACAATTTCAAAATCAAATTCTTGCAAAAGTAAAACTCATATGATCAATCTAGGTTTAGCATATTTTTTAGATATTAAATACTTAATAGCAGAATGATCAGTATGCACAATACATTTTGTTCCAAGAAGATATGGTCTTAATTTATCAAAGGCATATACTATTGCTAAAAGGTCCTTTTCAGTAGTAGTGTAATTTACTTAAGTTTCAATAAGAGTTTTACTAGCATAGTATATAACTTTGAAAGTCTTCTCATATTTTTGTCCTAATACAGCTCCGATTGCATAATCACTTGCATCACACATTAATTCAAAAGGTTTTTTCCAATCAGGTGCAATAATGATAGGTGTAGTGATTAACTTTTCTTTCAGAATATTGAACGCATTCAGAAAATCTTCATTAAATTCAAATTTAGCTTCTTTTTCCAATAAATGGCAAAGAAGTTTAGCAATTTTAGAAAAATCCTTTATATATCTCCTTTAAAATCCAGCATGAGCCAGAAAACTTCTTACATCAATAACAATAGTAGGTGGTTGCAGTTCATCAATAATTTTCACTTTTGCTTGATCAACTTCCATCCCTATTTGTGAAACTTTATGTCCAAGTACAATGCCTTCTATGACCATAAATTGACATTTTTCCCAGTTTAGAACTAAATTTGTTTCTTGACATCTCTTTAAAACTTTCATTATATTTTCCATGCAAGATTCAAAAGAAGTTCCAAAAACTGAAAATCGTCCATGAATACTTCAATTCCTTTATCAATCAAATCACAGAATATTGACATCATACATCTTTGAAAAGTTGCAGGTGCATTGCAAAACCAAAAGACATTCTTCTAAAGGTAAATGTTCCATAAGGACTAGTAAATGTTGTCTTTTCTTGATCCTCAGGAGCAACATGTAATTGATGATAACCAGGATATCCATCCAGAAAACAGAAATATGAGTGTCTAGCTAGTTTATCCAACATTTGATCCAAGAAAGGTAAAGTAAAATGATCCTTTCTAGTGGCGTTGTTTAATTTTTGATAGTAAATGCAAATTCTCCATCCAGTAACTTGTCTTGTTGGGATTAATTCATTTTTTTCATTAACAAGAAATGCATCCAAAATTAAATTCCTGTTGGGATCAGTAACTTGTCTTGTTGGGATTAATTCATTCTCGTCATAGATTCATTAACTTGTCTTGTCTTGCAAATTCTCCATACAGATTGAAGGGCTTATTCCTTTTATATCTGCAATAGTCCAACCAAAAGCTTTCTTATAATTCTTCAGAACTCTAATTACTTTTTCTTCTTGATCTTTCCTTAATTCTGAAAATATAATAACAGGTAAAGTTAATGAATCTCCAAGAAATGCATACTTTAAATGTGCAGGTAACATTTTTAATTCTAGTTCAGGGGCTTTTTCAATTGAGGGTAATAATATATCATTTTTAGTTAAGTCTAAAATTTCCCAATTTTCATTAATATAATGAGCTTATTCAGATGAATTTTCTTCATTTAATGACTCATCATATAACATAGATTCTTTATCTTTATCATCAAAAATGACCTTACATCTTTCTTGGTAATGCTTTTCAATCATATAATCAAAAATATCCATTTGATAGCATTTTTCTTTTTCAGGATAACTCATTGATTTCATAACATTGAATGTTATCTCTTGATCATTAACTCTCATCATTAATTCTCCTTTTTACACATCAATCATAGCTCGACCGGTAGCTAGAAAAGGTCTTCCTAAAATGATAGGTATTTCTTTATCTTCTTCCATATCTAGAACAATGAAATCTACAGGGAAGATAAATTTATCTACCTTAACAAGAACATCCTCTATAACTCCTTTAGGATAAGTGATTGATCGATCAGCTAATTGGAGAGTTACAGTGGTAGGAGAAATCTATCCTAAATCTAACCTTCGAAAGATTGAAAATGGCATGAGATTAATACTAGCTCCTTGATGCTGTGACTTTATATACTTAACAATGCAGGACTTTATGAATTTAGATTTATATATTTATAATGGTTTAATAAAGTCACACTTTCAATGCAAGTATACGTATCGTATTAAGTAATACAGGGCTTTAATGGAGTCCTGGTTATCGATCCCACAGGGAGGTGAATGTTCTTTAAATCAGATAATATAACACTAAAATCCAATACCAAATGTAACAATTGCTTAAGTGTACTACAACTAGTTAATGCAAAGTTCAATAATAAAATTACTACAATTACTTCTACGTACTAAACTCTTAACTAACACACGCACTAACTTATGTGATTTATAAGATACTTCTATATGAAAAAGTGTCTTTCTTCCTGCATAAAGATCATGATGTGTGGATGATGAAGAATGTTAATTATCTGTATTGTACCAAATAGGAGCATATTTTCTTCTTTACCTTTAAAAGAGTACCCCCTCTTCTAAGCATGTAAAGAACATTGCTATATCTTAAGTTTAGTCACTAAGTCTAAGGCTAGGCTGAGAGGATACCGGCTCTCACTACGGAGCTCCCACTCGCCCTTCACCCGAAGGCTAACCATAGGCTTTAGTTACCAATCTTAAGACCAAATTGGGGATCCCATTCTGTCACCATGAAACCTCCAATTTGAAGTCCATCAAAACTCATTTCCCTATTTGTTTGCACTTAATCCCCATGAACTACGTAATTTATTCATGGACATTAAATGATTTCTTCATTCTTGTTGTAGAATATTCAGTTCTTTTGGAATTAATATTCCTCAACATGTTTTAACAATTCAATTGGCAGAATTGAAAAGTAAATTAAGTTCTAAATGAAAGAAACATCACAACTTTATAATACTTTAAGGGCACATCAATTCCACATCATCACATCATCACTACTTCGTGCAAGAAGAAAGGCAAGGGAAACTACTCACAATTCATGGAGAAGATATAAAAACACATGGATTTTATATATGAAAGAAGAGTCATACAAACCACAAAAGTAAATACAACTTATCTCTTTCTCTTCCCCAAGCAAATTCTTCATAGTCCCCTTGATTCCTTTTCTCTTCCTTGCAACACTTGATTTCTCCCTTTGGAACAAAGATGAAGCAATCTCTCACTTTACTCCCTCTTCTCCCCTCCTTAGAGAAAAATCTCTCTTAAAATCACAAACCCTAACTCTCTCTTACACTTTCCTCACACTCTCTACATCAATTCTCTTCTCTTCCTCCTCTCTATTTTCATCTTGGACACTTAATTTAATGTTAGGAATGAATTCCCCAAGAGTTTCTTCAAGCACCTCTTCAAAAATCTGCCAAAACTTTTGAATTAGAAGTGAACCGGCATAGGGCTCCGGCGGCGCCTGATAGTGGCGCCGACGGCGCCCTATCATGCCAATAAATTTGAACTCTTTGGAATAGGGCGCCGGGGCAAGCCCATTCTGGTGCCGGGGGCACCAGAACTATTTTCCTCCAAATTGTTCCATTTTGCTCCAAATTTGTTCCTTTTTGCATCTTTTCGCTCCAATCGCCTATAATCATCATACCTACAAAAAATCATGAAAAATACCTTCCTTTATAATGCAATATCACCAAAGATAGGTAAAAATATATAGCTAAAAGAGTATATATTTTTGGTGGATCAAAATCCCCCAAACTTAAACTATAACTTATCCTCAAGTAATCCTTTTACTACATAAAATATAACTCTAGGCAATGTATTATTCAATTGTAAGAGACTAAAATTTTCATCCAAAAGAATATAGTCGTTAGATTTTCAGAAATAATTTAGCAACTCAGGTCAACATTACAGGTATAAGAATATTCAGTATTTAAGTCTAAGAATTCTAGTCTTCTAATTAGTTCAAAATGAATTATAATTTGTTACATTAAGAGTACTTTAAAAGACTAAGTGAAAAAGGAGTTTATGTAAACTTTATTAGAATATAGGCTAGTACTTTAAATAAAAATTCAGAAATGAAATCAAGCTCTCCCTTTAAAGCGATTCAAGTGAAGCCAATTTTTGATTAGGCATCTCCTCAAGCTTCTCCTCATAAATATTTTTCTTTTCTTTTCTTTTTTTCTTTTTTTTTTCTTTTTTTTTCTTTTCTGAGGATTACTATATCTGGATAGCCTTTAATGATTTTGAACTTCACTCTCCTCTTTATAAAGTTCAAACTTAAGTCACCCGTTTACTTTATAGTTAAATACAAGCTTTATTATTCATCATAAAGTTATAATCTCTTCTTAACACACAATAGTTTAAATCCCTTAACATTTCAAAAATACAGTTTTCTTTACTTTAAATATTTAAGTATAATCAAATCCTTTCATACCAAATATCTTACTTCTATAAAATTAACCTTTATCACTAAAAAAATTTTCATCCTTTCCTTCCATAATATTCAACTGAAATGAAAAGTTTTAGTTATCTTATAATGAAGTTCAACTACCAAAAGTTTTTTCAATAATTTTTGAAAATATAGTAATTGAGAACAAATAAAAGTTTAGCATTTCTCTACCCTCCCCCAAACTTACATTTTTCAATAAATTTGAAATAGTTGAGAGTAAAAGAAAACTAACCTTTCGGTAGTGGGATCTTGAAATCTTCATAATCTATCTGGTATTAATCAAAATTTACAGCTAACAAGCATGAAACAATTAGTAACAGTGATATAACAATTTAAATATTTGCATGGGTAAAGAGAGATTAACATTAAACAACTAAATATCCAACATAACACTATAACATGATGCAAATTATCACACTACATAACATTACAACTAATAGTTCAACATGAAAAGTAAATGTCACTACATCACACAGTACAACATAGGATTACACATTACATAAAAAGTAAGTATCCACTACATCACATCAATACATCACAACAGACTAAAAACAATAGAAATAAAATAAAAAAACTATCTACCAGTCTCCATCACCAGGATCAACAGCAAGGTCATCAGTAGGGTCAGAAGGTCCAGGCCTGTACAGTGTATAACTAGAACAAGTAGGAAATGTCACATCGGACTCCCCTCTCATAAATCTGACCTGAGCATCATAATAAGCCATATCAAACTCAACTATTCTCTGTAAATATTCTTCATTCACATCACTCCGGGCCTCAAATACATCCATCCTATGATGCATCCTATCCATACTATCACTCTGCAATCTCAACTGCTGCATGATATCAGATAGTGTTGGGGGCTCAGAAGTAGACGAAACATCATAGCTCGTGTAGGAATATCAGTACTTCTACTCTCCTCTCTTGCACCCACATGACCTTCATAAGTACGGATAATGGTCTTTGTAATCGGCCTCAAAGGTATTGCCACTTCCTCAAAACTACTATACTCCACTCCAGACTGAACTCAAAGTGCATGAATCAGAGCAGGATGTCCTAATCCACCAGTGGTTTCTCCTTTGGCAATAGAGTGAATGCTTTTAAAAATATGGCTCCAATATTAATCTTCTTCATATTCTGGATACAATAATTCAACATAGCTTGTTCCCTAGTAACTTCACTGTGATGATAAGAAGGTAATAGTTTTGTAGAAATGAAATAATGCCACTCTTTAGAAGCAACATTCAAATTAGAAGTAGGGAAGTTAATCATCTGTCTCTGATTCATCTTCCACTCCCCTATTCGATCGGTCAGATACGTGATTACATTCTTCAAATTCCCCTCACTTGTATCAAAATTTTGAAATTCGCAAATAAAAGGTTCCCGAATTTGATAAAATGCATTGATACGTTGTGGGGGTGAACTCAACCAGTTTTCCTCGGACTAGCACATATTCGGTCTCAGACCAAAGCATGTTAGCATAAAATTCTCGTACTACTCCCAAAACAGCATTAGCAGAAACGTAACAGAAATGCTCCCAATTCCCCTCAGAAAATAATTATTCCACAGATCCCCCTGGATTCTCAAACACTCAATCCTGAATACACATCTTGTTTTGCAATTGAGAGTTGAAGCGATACTGAGCTTTAATATTAACAAATATTTCATCATCCCAATCAAATTTTCGCTTCCCCTTACTCAATCTAGGAGCCATGTGGATTTCTAAATATTGCAAAAATTTACCAATAAATCTCAAATCCACAATGTATTAACTCCAATCATTAATCTAAACAAGTAAGAACAATTTCTACCATATGAAATCTCACTTTTTCTCGAAAATCACCAAAAATATCATCTAATCAATGTGAGAGTTTCACAAGGTGAAAATCCAAAAAATTTAGTTTAAAGTAATGCTCTTAACAAGAGAAGTGCAGATCCGGCTTCAGAAATCCTTGAAATCATTTCTATTCTAAGATCTAACAAGCAATAAAGCTTAAAACCACGAATATAGAGGTAGGAGACGAAAGAAATGGAGGAAAAAATGGGACCCAGGCGGTTTTCACGAATTTTTAAGGGTTCCAGGCCTTTTTCGGTATGTGGGCGCCGGCGGCACTCTATTCAAAATATAAGCCAGGCTCTCTGGATTTGGGCGCCGGCGGCGCCATTCCAAAATTCTATTGGGTTTCAAAAATTTTCGTCGCAAATTCAATCGTTTCAACCTCCGCATTCCTATTTAGCTCATCAATAAGAATCTATTTCATCTCATAATACATTAAACAACATCACATCACAAATAACACATCACATCACTTTTATATATAAAATCCACGATACAACGATTACGCACATAAGTTCAAAGAAACTAAAAGCAACATTCCTTAGATCCTTAGTGTTGGAAGTACACTATGATAAGCAAACACTAAGTCCTAAGTACACACAAGAAATCAAAGCAAAGTCTAAACACACCTACTAAAGCGAAGCAAAACAAACAACATAGTAATCAAAGCAAACACTTAAACATAATAAAGCAAAGATACAGAATCCACTAATTACTCCTCATCAGTCTCAGAATTCTCATCCTCTCTAATGTCTCCCATTGATTGACGATGAATGAACAGATTGTAGAATGGATGATATGGGAATTCCTCAGATGAATCTTTAGCCACTACAGCATTCTTCTTCAACAGATTAAACAGACCCAACTCAATTCGACCAGTACGATCAAATTGCTCTTTCATCCTCCAATCAATGTGATCAAATAAATCAGAAATATTATTATTAGCATTCATAACATTTT
The DNA here is from genome assembly GCA_022702705.1 of Papilionanthe hookeriana x Papilionanthe teres. Classification (NCBI taxonomy): domain Eukaryota; kingdom Viridiplantae; phylum Streptophyta; class Magnoliopsida; order Asparagales; family Orchidaceae; genus Papilionanthe; species Papilionanthe hookeriana x Papilionanthe teres. Next base: position 159,667,806 of record CM040421.1, on the reverse strand, counting down.
GTACCTCATTTTCCAACTTCTTAAACTTCTTCAATATCATCCTCAAACATTCAGAATAGTAAGGCCGAATAGGTTGTGAACTCTTAGTAGGCTGATCAGCAAGCAAATCCATGTCTCCTTCATCACCAACTGTTCTGTAGTCATAAAGATCATTGGGATCAATATGTCTCCAGGGTAGAAGAACTTTCTCCCAACTTTCATATGGCACTCCGTGATCGACTACATACCGTAAATATGGTAGACGGGTGTCCAAGCCTGTATTTATATCCATGCACAATCAATCCCAGAACAAATTGGCCTTCCAGTTTGTATAAAGAAATTCAAAATAGCACTTTCCTTCATCACCTTACTTATCTTCATAGTAGGAATTAATTTTGCTGAAATAAAGTAATGCCATTGCTTTGATACCGGATTCAAGGATAAAGAAGAGAAACTGACATATCCATTATCCCTTAATTCCCATTCCTCATTCTCATCCGTCAAATAACGATAGATTTCATTCATATCGTTGCTCATAGTATTGAAATTTGCGTAATGACAAATAGGAATCATGAAGAGATCATTAATCCTTGCAGGAGTGAATGGTACATACCTTCCTCGCACAAAAACACAACCTTGGTTGATCCTATGTAGATCTGCATAAAATTCCTTCATGACCGGAACAACCACTGCGGCGGTAGTGTAGCATAACACTTCCCAACGCCTTTGCTTCACTATCTCTTCAACTCGTCGTCGGACTCTCCAAAACTTGATTCACAAAGCCTCTTTCCTTTATAATCTTTCTTTTCATCATCACTTTATGGAATAGATGCTGCACCTCGAAACTAATGAACTTCCGTCGGTTGTAGATGTGAGATCTAGGGAGTTCAATGGAGTGGGAAACCATGGGATACGAATTAGGAAAGGTAGTTCTCGTTCTTCTGGTGGTTATGATTTTCAAATGGAGTTTTGGGGTGTTTTAAGGATGAAGATCCTGCTCAAAACCACCAAAATCTGCATTTTAAAATTTAAAAACCGTCACCCAAAATTTGGGCGCCGGCGGTGCTCAAACTAGAAATTCGGTTGATATAAAAGAATAGGGCACCGGCGGCGCCCATTCTGGCGCCGCAGCGCCAGTGACAAAATTTTTTACCGAACTTTGTTTGGCTGGAAATACTTCATTTTCTCAATACGATCCAATATATTTTTAATTTTAAACTTATTTAGGGGTAATTAGGATTCTTAAATATCAAACTAAAAGCACAAACAACTATAAGCAAGCAAATACAACACACAAACAAACATATGGGTTGCCTCCTATAAAGAGCTTGGTTTAACATCGTCAGCCTGATAAACCATCCAGTTAATCAGGATGACATAGCAATAAAAGCTCTTTGAAATCAGGGGAAAACCCTTCAAAATACGGTTTTAAAGGATGCCCATTAACCTTGAAAATATTTCCAGTTTTAGGATCCTCGATATCAACAGCTTAGAAAGAATGAACTTTCACTACAGTAAAAGGTCCTATCCATCTGGACTTAAGTTTCCTAGGAAATAATTTCAATCTCGTGTTATATAATAAAACTCTTTGTCCAGGTTCAAATCATTTTTTCAATATCTTCAGATCATGCCACAATTTCATTTTCTCTTTATAAATTCTATCATTATGATATGATTCATTTCTGATTTCTTCCAACTCATTCAATGGCATAAATCTTTTCTCTCCCGTATTTTTCAAATTAAAATTCAACTCCTTAATCGCCCAATATGCTTTATGCTCCAATTCAACTGGCAAATGACAAGTTTTGCCAAATACTAATCTATAAGGAGACATTCCAATAGGGGTCTTAAAAGTTGTCCTATAAGCCTAAAATGCGTTATCTAATCTAGCAGACCAATCTAATTTATGAATATCCACTATTTTCTCTAAAATTCTTTTAATTTCTCTATTAGATACTTCCATTAAACCACTAGTCTGGGGATGATAATCAGTAGAGATCCTATGAATAATGTTATACTTTTCAATTAATCTCTTAATTTTATTATTTCTGAAATGTGATCCACCATCAGTTATAATTACTCTCGGCATTCCATATCTTGTAAATATATTTTTCTTTAAATATTTAGAAACACTCCGAGCATCACATCTTGGTAAAGCAACAACTTCAATCCATTTCGAAACATAATCTACAGTGACCAATATATATAAATTTCCAAATGAAGGTGTAAATGGTCCCATAAAATCTAATCCCCATACATCAAAGATTTCAACTTCCAAATTATAATTCAGAGGCATTTCGTTTCTTCTAGAAATATTACCTACTCTTTGACATCAATCACAAAATTTAACATATTTATAAACATCACGAAAAAGAGTTGGCCAATAAAATCCAGATTGTAAAATCTTATAAGCCGTTTTATCAACACCAAAATGACCTCCAAATTCAGAATCATGACATCTCTGAATGATTGGATTAATTTCTTCATGTGGTACACATTTTCTAATAATCATATCCTTACACTGTTTATATAAATAGGGCTCATCCCAAAAATAAAATTTATCATCATATTTAATTTTTTTTGTTGTTGCCTTGTTAAATCCGATGGTAAAATGTCACTAACAATATAATTCACAATATCATCATACCAAGGAAAATTCTTTTCCATAAGAATATACAATTGTTCATCAGGAAAAGTTTCTGTAACTTCCTTCTCAAATTCAGACAATTTATCATATTCTATTCTTGACAAATGATCAGTGATTTGATTATCAGATCCTTTCCTATCAACTATTTCAAAATCAAATTCTTGCAAAAGGAGTATCCATCTAATCAAGCTTAGTTTAGCATCCTTCTTTTGCATTAGATACTTGATAGCTAAGTGATCAGTATGCACTATACTTTTAGTCCCAATTAAATAAGGTCTAAACTTATCAAAAGAAAATACTATAGCTAATAATTCCCTTTCAGTAGTGGTATAATTAATTTGAGCATCATTAAGAGTTCTACTAGCATAATAAATAACTTTGAAAGTTTTATCATATCTTTGCCCCAACGCAACTCCAATAGCATAATCACTGGCATCACACATCAATTCAAAGGGTTTCTCCCAACCAGGTGAAACAATTATAGGAGCAGTGATTAATTTTTCTTTAAGTAATTCAAATGCACACAAACATTCTTCATTAAAATCAAACTTCCTATAATTTTCTAGAAGTTGGCACAATGGTTTAGTAATTTTAAAAAAAATCTTTAATATAACGCCTACAAAATCCAGCATGTCCTAAGAAACTCCGTACCTCTCTCACAGTAGTGGGTGGTGGTAATCTCTTAATTACTCGAATTTTAGCAGGATCAACCTCCATACCAAATTCAAAAATTTTATGCCCAAACACTATTCCTCTTGCAAACATAAATTAACATTTTTCTCAGTTCAGAACTCAATTAGTTTTTTCGCAGAGTTGCAAAACTGTTGCCAAGTTTTTCAAACAAAATATCAAATGAAGTTCCAAACACAGAAAAATCATCCATGAAAACTTCTATTCCATTATCTATCATACTACTGAAGATAGACATCATACATCTTTGAAAAGTTGCAGGTGCGTTACACAATCCAAAAGGTATTTTTCAAAAAGCAAATGTTCCATAGGGGCTAGTAAACATTGTATTTTCTTGATCCTCAGGAGCAATAGGTATTTGATGATAACCAGTATATCCATCTAAAAAGCAATAGTACTTGTGTCCATCAAGTCTATCCAACATTTGATCGAGAAAAGGAAGAGGAAAGTGGTCTTTTCGAGTGGCAGCATTAAGTTTTCTAAAATCAATACAAGTTCTCCATCCATTAACTTGTCTAGTAGGTAAAATTTCATTCTTTTCATTAACTTCCACACTCACTCCACCTTTCTTCGGTACACAATGAATTGGACTTACCCAAGAACTATCCGAAATAGGATAAATAATTCTATCATCTAGCCATTTTAAAATTTCCTTCTTAACTACTTCTTTCATTATAGGATTTAATCTCCTTTGTGGATCAATTTTAGGTTTATGTTCTTCATTTAATAAAATTCTATGCATACAGATCAAAGGACTGATTCCTTTAATATCTACCAAAGTCCATCCAAAAGCTTTTTTGTATCTTTTTAAAATTTCCAATAATTTTTGTTCTTGATATTCAGTTAACTCCGAAGATACAATAACTGGTAGGGTAGATGATTCTCCTAAGAACATATACTTTAAATGCTTAGGGAGAATTTTCATCTCAAGTTCAGGAGGTTTATCAATAGATGAAATTAGACTTTTATCTCCACCTTCCATGGTATCTAACACTTCAAATTTCTCCTGAATATACTCTAATTTCTTATTCTTCTCATTATCTGAATCTGTTTCATTTTCAGTTTCATCTTCAATTATATCTTCATACTCCATATTCTTTTCAAACATCTCTTTAAAATAATCATTTCTCAAATATTCACAGACTTCCATCCTAAAACATTCATTTTCTTTTGCAACTGAGGGATACTTCATAGATTTCAAAATATTAAAGGTCATCTCCTGATCATTAACTCTCATAGTTAATTCCCTTTTCGAACATCAATTACCTCTCTTCCAGAAGTTAGGAATGGTCTTCCTAAAATAATTGGAATATCTTTATCTTCCTCCATATCAAGCACAATAAAATCCACAGGAAAGATAAATTTATCTACTTTCACTGACACATCTTTTACCACTCCCTTAGGATAAGTAATAGAGCGATCAACTAATTGAAGAGTTACAAATGTAGGAGAAATTTCTCCAATTCCTAATCTTTTAAAAGTTGATAAAGGCATAAGGTTAATACTAGCTCCCAGATCACATAAGACTCTTCTAAAAAACTTTTCACCTATAGCACACGGGATAGTGAAACTACCAGGATCTTTAAGTTTTTCGAGAAGCTTTTTTCGAATTATTGCACTACACTCTCCGCTAAGTGCAACAAGTCTCATAATCCGTGAACTTTCTCTTCTTTTTAAGAATATCCTTCATAAATTTTGCATAATCAGGCATCTGTTCTAATGCTTCAACAAAAGGTATATTTATTGTTAACTTCTTAAGGATTTCCAAAAATTTTCCAAATCTATTATCCTTATTTTCCTGCTTCAATCTTTGAGGAAATGGAGGAGGTGATTTTTCAACAAGTAATCTTCATAGGTTCAAGAGGATATTCCGTATCCGGATAAATCTTTGTCGGCATATTTTTAGGTTTTGTGTTGTATTTTAAAAAGGGGTCGCCTACAGAAGTTGTCGGCAAATTTTTTATATTTTAAATTTAAATTATATATATATATATATTTATATATATATATATATATAATTTAGAAAGTAGCATTTGATTTTGAAAATAATTTTAAATTTGAAAATTTTAAGATATGAAATCAAGCCGATCTCACATCCCAAATAGTTTATGTAAACGAGCACCACACGACAAACCGTGTATTTATCCCGAAGAATAAACACGCTGCTTGATGATGGGGAACAATTAAATAAACTAAAAGATTTGTGATGTCCGTTTGGTCTGCGAACCAATTTTATAAGCTGACAAGTTCCCATGCTTAATATAAAGAAATTAAGTAGGGTTTATATTACATGGGTTCTTAAAGTTCCTTATAAGGGCAAGCCCTTATAGTTAATTACATCTTAAATGACGGGAATCATTTAAGAAAACTTTCGATAATGATCAGTGGTCTCAAGAATTTCAAAGTTTAAGGTTTTTAAAGGATTAAATTTTGGAGATTTCAATAGGGAATTGATCAAATTCAGAACAATTTATTTTAGGAATCCAATGGAAGAGAATTAGGAGAAGCTGAGGATCCAAGAAGAATCTTGGCAACTTCTCAAAATATCATATTGTTTGGCTTTAATTTAGAAATTTATTTAATGTTTCAATCTTTCCAATTTTAATTAATTAGGACTTATGTTTGTATGACATAATCATATAAATAGCCTCGAAGATATGAGGGTTTAGGTCGTACCGAATGACTACCTCAGAGTCCTAAGACCGGTTAGGGCTTAATTTGCATAACATGATTATGTAAATGCCTAATGAAGAGTTGAGGATTTATGTTGCACTAGGCAAACTACCTCAAAGTCCTATGACTTGGTTATTTAATTCTAAGAAAGGTTTTGCTGAAGTAGACACGAGTTTTGCTGATGACGATGGCCGTGTTGCCCCCTATGCTCCAAGCTCTTGTTGTTGCAGAGGTTTATTTTTAGAAGGTAAAAATCAGGAGATAAGAAAAGTGTTTTGGGTTAGACATCTTAAAGTCCAAATATTTTTACTATTTTAATTAAAATAAATCTTAAAGTTATTTAAACAGAACCGATTAAGATCCTACGGTTCCGTCATCCCGACACCGTTATTTTCATCGAATTCACTTAGTCCAGATGAATTTGCTAAACTCAGCTGAATGAGTTCCACACTTTCATTTAGACCATGGAAAATCTCGTTAGCAACACGTGGGTTACATCATCCGAGGTATTCCCGATCAATCAATGAGACATTTTAATTTAGTTGTAATTGTAGTTTTGCTGTTCTGTTTGTGATTAAATTTTAAGTTGTTTTATATTTTGAATGTTGTGGCAGTGAATTTTATCGTGTGGTGATTTTTAATTTAGTATTGGTTTCAGTTTTATGGCTATCCAAAGGTTGTAGTTTTCATGCAACAATTTTATTTAACATGCAAGAAAAAGTAAAGTGCAGTGCATATAAGTAAATTTACAATAAAGTAAATTGCAATAAAATAAAAGCATACCTGGAGGGTCTTCCCGTCGTCCCAAGCTGCACTTAAAACACATGTTAAGGCATTTAAATATTTATGACAAGTACCTAGGTAAATCTAAGGGAAGGTTTTAGTTGTCTACCAAAGTCCTAATCCTATAACTAGTCATCTCCTATGACCTCTAGGTTCTTGTGTTTTGTTTATGGATGATTTTCTTTAACAAAGAACAATTAAATTCAATTGTTCTTCTAAAACATCTCATCATATCGAGAAAGTGCTTAGGATGAGTCCTAAGCATCTTTTCAACATTTTCGAGATTATTTTGAGTCCAAGTAAATTTAGTTGCACAGATGAATTAACCATCCAGAAGTTTAGTTAAGCTTTGTTTCTTGCTCAGTGAACATGGGCATTTGATTACCTGATGAATGAAGTGACATCTCACTTAATATTCCATTTAAGAGTTATAATAATTAAAGCCTTTAGGGGCAAGTTGGTTTGTTGAGGATTTTAATCAATCTTAATTTGAAGTTTGAGTTAATGGTTTAAAATAATTTAGTTTATTTATGAGGTTTTAATTAATAATTTTAAGTTTGGAATAGTGTTCAAATTTTGTTTGGTTTAAATCTTTATACTTTAAGTGATCTTAATTATTTGAATTTGTTTTACTTTTATTATTGTGTGATGTTAATTTAATATAATTTAAATTTGATTTAATTAAATTTAACTTAATTTAATTTAATTTAATTTAATTTCAATATTTTAAATTTAATTTAATTTAATTATTAAAATGTTAATTTAATTTAATTATTAAAATGTTAATTTAATTTAATTTTAATTTTAATTTAACTTTCACTTAATTTAATTTAATTTTATTGTTAAACCACTTAATATTTTGAGCTTTCCTTTAATTTAAGGGTTATTATTTTTTTTAATTATCTTAATTAAGAGTTGAACATTATTGAAGTGATTTATTTAGGGATTTTTTCTATTAAAGAATTAATATCCTCTCAAGTTATATCCCTATTTTTAATAATTCAAATTTTCATTAATCTTCCAAAATTTAAATTGTTTAAATAATTAAAGTTTCATTTTTAGTTTATTAAAAGTGATTAATGGGTTCCTACCCTTTTAATTTCCCAAAGTTTCAATCATCCAAGAAAGATAAAATCAAATATTTTACCCTCCATTTTAATTAAACCTAAATTTTTAATAAAGGGGTTTAAATTCTTTAATTACCTTTATGCCCTTTTATGCTTATTAATTTCATAACTCACTAAATTGAGTTCAAATGAACTTGAAATTTTTATGTCACTTTACTCATATGTCAATTAAGACATTAGAGGAGAAAATATGATTTTTCTGAATTTAATATATTTATATAATTATTTTTAGTGAAAAATAAAGATTTTCAATGGAAATTCAACAACATGACCAAGGAAAGGTTTCTATCCTTAAGAAAATTATGGGATGTTGCTAATGACCAAAGGACCATTTGGACCAATTTTAGTGATTTTTAGAATTATATTTTATTTATTATAATTATTTTGAATTTTGCAGTTTTAATTAATTATAAAATAAAATTAAAGTTGAAAAATGGATTTTATATTTTTTTCAAATCTCTCTAACCTCAAGGAGTTCAGAAAAATAAATTTTATAATTTTTTAATTTTTCTTTGATTTATTGGAATTAATTTAGTGAAAAGGTTAGAAAATACATTTTCTATTATTAAAAATTGTTTTAAGCATTTAAAATTCAATATCTTAACTTAGAGACTTGGGAAAAATATTTGGTTTGTTTCTAAGTGATTAGGAGTCAAAATGTGATATTTTTATGATTTTTAATATTTTTGTGATTTTTATTATTTTTTAATTATTTAAATATCAAAAATATCATTAAAAATGAAAAATTTTAGAAAATTCCAATTTTAATTTTTATAGACTCCTCTAATATAAGAGAGCCCACAAAACAAATATAGTAAATTTTTTAATTGTTTTTTTGAAGTTATGAATTTTTTAAGTTTAATTTTGATCATGTGGCTTAGTTAATCCATTTAGTGGGGCTAAACATTTCCAATTGACTTCAAATTTTTATGTGAGGTCCCTCTGATCCTTAAGATCAGTGGAGATTTATTTTCAAGTTTTTTTAATGTGTGGTTAACCCTAATTAATTAAAGTTCAGTTTTGAGTAATTAGACCAATTAGGATTATTCTTAATGAATTAACCCAAGATATAATTATCCTAAGGTCTTCAGATCCCAAGAAACTTCCTGAAAATTTTCTGGAATTTATTGAACAACATGCTAACTATTGGAATTAAAATACCAAAAACAGTGATCTAAATTTGAAAAATACATAACTTTCCATAGAGATGGCCTCTGACCTTGAAAAATTCAGAGAATATTCCCAAGATCAGAGGCTTCAAAAGCTCTATGGTCTCATGCCATGGTGAATTGTCTATGCTAATGAAGAATCAAAATACTAAAATAAGTAAATAATTAACTAAAAATAAAATACTCATCAAAATAACTTGATTTCTTTTCCACATTATTCTCCTTTGTTCACTGAGAAAGATGATATTTTTAGTTTATTTTTATGATTTTTCTACACAAAGATATGGATTTTCTAAGTTATGGGTATTTAAATAAATAAAAAAATCCATATTTTTCTACTTATCCACGCGGCGCCGCGTTAACCTCGGCAGCTCTGAAAGCCCACGCGTCGCGCTCCCATTCAGCTCCGAAAGCCCACGCATCCGGATGGCGCTTGGTCATCGTCTACGACTGGTGTGCACCCGTGACCGTCCACACTAAAACCCTAAGAACTCTCTCATTTCTCAACGGATTTTCATGTTCTTATGCTCTATAGATTTGTCTTGAAGAGATGAACACATCCATACAGTTTACATGCTATGAAATTAAGTTAAAACAAAATGGAGAATCACTGGAAGCTCGAGAGGAAGGAATGATCCATACCTTTGCTCTGAGAAGTGTAGCTTAATTCAGAGAGTTATGTCACCTTCAATTGCACCCAAGGAAGCTCCAATTGAAGTCTCTGGCTCTGAGGAATTATCTAGGTATGAAAGTGTCCACAACTGATTTGAGAGGAGGATTTCACTGTGGAACTCCTTCTCTTGGTCCTGTGCAGGTGTGGGTGAGTTTAATTTGGATTTGGTGGAGGTTTTAGAGATGTCCTGGTTCTGGGCTGAGAACTGAGCTTCAAAATTGAGCTCAATTAATGGTGTTTAGGGCAGGAGAGCAGTTGGGATCAATTGCTCTAGTTGGGGAGAAGGTCCTGGAGCAATTTTGGCAGAGTTTTGTTTAGGTCTGGTTCATCACCTTCTTTGGCCGAGAGGGTGGTGGGTTTAAATAGACATGGCTGGAGGGCCTCCAAGGGGGTTTGATGCTTGGGATCAGCTGCTTTATGCAAGAGAAGAACAGCCATGGTGTTCAATTGGACTGGGACAACTCAGCCAAGAAGAATTGAAAATTTTGGCTCACATGGAGCTCTCGGCCATGGCATTTTTTGGTGACCCAGGCGGCTGGCCGGCAGGGTTAGGTCACCATCAGGGTCAGGGAGGTCAGGGCTTGATGTTTGTGAGCTCAATTGACTGTTGCCATGTGTAAAGAGGTTTGATTTAAGTGGAATGGGGGAGAGTGTATTTTGGGCTCATTTTGGTCCATGGCATGATTTAGGCTAGGTGTACCTCCCCAAGGCTTAACTTTAGGCTGGGAGGAATCATTTGGGTCAGCCAAGAGAGAGTGGTGAGGTCTCTTTCCATGGTGAGGTGGCTAAGCTTGGTTTAGAGTGTGACATGAATGAAGTTAAAAAGTTTAATGAAGGATTAAGAAAGAGGCCCCCTCCATTTGCCATAAATGACATGGTGAGGTGTAAAGTGACTCCCATGGCTTACATATGGCTTATGCATGGCTCCATGGCTTCATTTGGCTTGGGAAAAGATTTGGTCAATTTCATGAAAGGGGATTTTATGAATTTTGGCATTTTGGTGGAAATTTGGATGAATCTTGATATGGAATGGTTTAATGATGATTTTGAAACTTAGGGGTGATATCAATTAAATGTATGATGAGAAGAAATTGTTATGTGGGCTTTAGAGCCAATTTTGGGCTTTTTTGAATTTAGTGAGAATGGGCTTTTAGAATGGTTTAAGAAAGTGGGCTTTTAGATTTTAAAATGGACTTTTGGATGAAAGTTTTGTGAAGGACCATGCCAAATAAATGTTGGGTTTAGTTTAGGGATGTGTCATGAATATTTTAGAAAAGATTTGGTGTCATTTAGAGTGTAATTGGATTCAATTTGGGCTTTTTGGTAAAGGGGCCAAAGTGGGTCAAATTGGGCTAACTTGGGCCAAGGTTGGGTTAAGGTTGGATTTGATGTAAAATTAATGTTGAGAAATATTCATGAGAGTGTCACAAAGAGTTTTCAACTTTGGTTGAGCTTTAATTTTGGGATTTGGGCCCATTTGGGTTAGGTTTGGGTTTAGGCAAAAAATGGGGATTTCGACTTTGGGTTAGGCTTGGGTGGAGTTTAGGTTCAAATTTGGGGCAAATCTTGTTAGTTTTTGTTTGTGGGGATATTAGGAAGGTTTAGGAAAAGATTTGGGGTTAATTGGAGTTGAATTGGGTTGGTTTAGGCTAGGTTTAGGTCATGGGCAAAAGTTGGGCTTTAGGCTTCAAATTGAAATTGGATCCAAAGGTAAATCAAATTGGGCTTGGATTTGGTCTAAATTGATATTGGGGATATTGAATTGAAGTTTAGAATTGAATTGAACCAAAATTGAGGTCAATTGGGTTGGTTTAGTGGGACATTGGGTCCACTTGGGTTAAGAATGGTCAAATTGGAAGTTTTAGTAAAAGTAGATTAAATTAACAAAATTGGCTTATGATGTAGTTGAAAAAAATGAAATTGGTAATATTTGGGATTTTTTGGAATTTTCTGGGAATTTTCTGAATTTATGGAATTTTTGGTTAAGAAGGGTATTTTGGGTATTTGGAGGGTATTGGGGGGTATTTATGGAATTTTTGGTATAGTTAGCTAAGGATGATCAATTTGAGTGGGGGGAAATGTTTATGATTGGTTTTGAGGAATTTTGGGTAATTTAGGCAATTTTGTAAATTTTGGGCAATTTCAAGAGTATTCGGTAGGTTTAACGGGTGTAGGGCCCCGGAGGTCAAAAATTGAAATTTTGGAAAAATGAAGATTGATCAAGTTTGAGTAAAATGGAATCACTTTGGTTGAGCCATGAAGCCATATCAAGCCCATAAGAGCCATGAGATGACTCACTTGAGGCATTCACTATGTTGTTCCTAACCCTCTTAGCCAAGGGCCTAGGGGTTAAGGTCCATCCATATGAATTACCTACATGAGTCAGGAAGTCAAGCTAGGTATGAATGGTTTTAGGATTGGAATGTATGTGAAAGTGTAATGTGTGTGCAAGTCAACCCTCACTAGCACCAGTGCCACCTGTGGTAGTCCTAAGGCCAAAGAGTCCCATAGGAACTCATCTTTTAAACCTCCGTATTCGATTTTAACCCTCCAAGTGACTTGGGGATTTACAATCAAACTTATGGGATTTACAGGGAGTTTAAGAGGTGTTTAAATTTCTAAGTGGTGGGTTCCATTTCTAGTCCTCTAAGATAGTCAAAGGGAAAGCCTAAGGCTAGATCCTAAGTACTAAGGAGAGAGAAGAGAAGAGACCTCATCAAAAATGAGGTCAACAATCTTATTTGAACCTTTTTCAATATTCACCTTCTCCTTCTCTTCTTCAACTTCTTTCTGCACTCTAGTTTCTAATTATTTTCCACTCCTTAATTGAATAGCCTTAAGTTGCTCCTTGTTTTGATCTTTTGGATTGATCTCCACATTACTAGGAAGCGTTCCCGAAGGTCTATTATTAAGCACAGTGAAAATATGTCCCAATTGATTTTCAATATTTTTGATCGCAACACTTTGAATTTGTAATTGATTACCCATATTCAAAATCATTTCATCTGTAGACAACTTCTTATCCTTAAACTGTGGGTTATCATTAAATCCAAGAGGATAAGATGGTCTAAAGTTATTATTTCCTGGTTGTTCGAATTTCCAATCGGGTTCATAGAATTGTGTCCCCATTGTGGGTTCACATTAAGCATTACTATTATTCCAATTGAAATTTGGGTGATTCTTCCAGCCAGAGTTATAATAATTTGAATAAGGGTTATTAGGTCTATTAATTGCATTTAAAGTTTCATAAGGAGTTAGAGATTCCGTTATTTGCCCAAATGAATTTATCTTTAACACTGGGGGTGGTTGAGAATAATTCATTCTATATTGATCTATTTTCTTAGAAAGTGCTACTATTTGAGAAAATATCATAGTCATCATATCAGAATTATGAACACTAGCTACTCTCTTAGGATTTACTCGTTCAGAGGGCCATTGAATAATTATTAGTAGCCATCTCTTCAATTAATGAATATGCTTCATCAAAAGATTTTGACATTAACGATCCACCACCACCAGCATCATAATTGATCTTAATGATCCCACTAATCCGTTATAAAAAGTTTGAATTATTAACCAATCTGGCAAAGCATGATGTGGACACTTCCTAAGAAGATCTTTAAACCTCTCCCAAGCTTCATATATTGACTCTCCTTCAAACTGACCAAAAGATGTGATATCATTTCTTAATTTAGCAGTTTTTGATGGAGGGAATATTTTGATAGAAACTTTTGAGAAAGTTCTCCCCAAGTTTGAATACATCCAGGTGCTAACAAGTTTAGCCATGCCTTAGCTTTATCCCTTAAGGAAAAAGGGAAAATTCTAAGTCTGACAAAGATCATTTGACACTCCGTCATACTTAAAAGTAGCACATAGTTCTAAAAAACTAGCGAAATGTAAATATGGGTCTTCATTAGGTGTTCCTCCAAATTGATTATTTTGTACCAATTGGATAATAGCAGGTTTAAGTTCAAACGAATTAGCAGTAACATCAGGATTTTGAATAGTTACATGAATTTCATCTGCTGTTGGGTTAGCATAATATCTTAAAGGTCTTGGCAAATTTCCAACATTAATATTCTGATTCTCTTGATTATTCTCCTTTTCATAGTAATTTTCAGTTTGTTTTTGTTGTTTTCTAATTTTTCTAATAGTACGCTCTATCTCTGAATCGTAAGGTATCAAACCTACAGATCCACTACTACACATATAAAATCACACTACTAAGTAAATAAGCACACAAATATACTACAAAGTAAAGATTTTCAGTTACAGCAATATCTATAAATAAGTACTGTTTATCTACCTCCCTGACAACGGAGCCAAAAACTTGATGAGCCGACTTTATATACTTAAAAATGCAGGACTTTATGAATTTAGATTTATATATTTATAATGGTTTAATTAAGTCACACTTTCAACGCAAGTATACGTATCATATCAAGTAATACAGGGCTCTAATGGGGTCCTGGTTATCGATCCCACAGGGAGGTGAACGTTCTTTAAATCAGATAATATAGCACTAAAATCCTATACCAAATGTAACAATTGCTTAAGTGTACTACAACTAGTTAATGCAAAGTTCAAAAATAAAATTACTACAATTACTTATACGTACTAAACTCTTAACTAACACACGCACTAACTTATGTGATTTATAAGATACTTCTATATGAAAAAGTGTCTTTCTTCCTGCATAAAGATCATGATGTGTGGATGATGAAGAATGTTAATTATCTGTATTGTGCCAAATAGGGGCATATTTGCTTCTTTACCCTTAAAAGAGTACCCCTTCTTCTAAGCATGTAAAGAACAGTGCCATATCTTAAGTTTAGTCACTAAGTCTAAGGCTAGGCTGGGAGGATACCGACTCTCACTATGGAGCTCCCACTCACCCTTCACCCGAAGGCTAACTATAGGCTTTAGTTACTAATCTTAAGACCAAATTGGGGATCCCATTCTGTCACCAAGAAACCTCCAATTTGAAGTCCATCAAATATCATTTCCCTATTTATTTGCACTTAATCCCCATGAACTACGCAATTCATTCACGGACATTAAATGATTTCTTCATTCTTGTTGTAGAATACTCAATTCTTTTAGAATTAATAATCCTCAACATGTTTTAACTATTCAATTGGTCGACTTAAAAAGTAATTTAAGTTCTAAATGAAAGAAACATCACAACTTTATAATACTTTAAGGGCACATCAATTCCACATCATCACATCATCACTGCTTCGTGCAAGAAGAAAGGCAAGGGAAACTACTCACAATTCATGGAGAAGATATAAAAACACATGGATTTTATATATAAAAGCAGAGTCATACAAACCACAAAAGTAAATACAACTTATATATTTCTCTTCCCCAAGCAAATTCTTTAAAGTCCCCTTGATTCCTTTTCTCTTCCTTGCAACACTTGATTTCTCCCTTTGGAACAAAGATGAAGAAGAAATCTCTCACTTTACTCCCTCTTCTCCCCTCCTTAGAGAAAAATCTCTCTTAAAATCACAAACCCTAACTCTCTCTTACACTTTCCTCACACTCTCTACAACAATTCTCTTCTCTTCCTCCTCTCTATATTCATCTTGGACAATTAATTTAATGTTAGAAATGAATTCCCCAAGATTTTCTTCAAGCACCTCGTCAAAAATCCGCCAAACTTTTGAATTCGCAGTGAACCGACATAGGGCGCCGGCAGTGCCCTATCGTCCAAATAAATTTAAACTCTCTCGAATAGGGCACCGACAGCGACACCAGAACTGTTTTCCTCCAAATTGCTCCATTTAGCTCCAAATTCATTCCTTTTTGCATCTTTTCGCTCCAATCACCTATAATCATCATACTTGCAACAAATCATGAAAAATACCTTCCTTTAAAGTGCAATATCACCAAAAATAGGTAAAAACATATAGCTAAAAGAGTATATATTTTTGGTGCATCACTCCTAAATCAGATAAGGCTTTTCCACAGAATTTTTCTCCAATAGCACATTGTATAATGAAACTTCCAGGATCTTTAAGTTTCTGAGGTAATTTATTTTGAATTATTGCACTACATTCTTCACTTAATGCAATAGTTTCATAAGCTTCAAATTTTCTCTTCTTGCTTAAATTATCCTTCATAAATTTTGCTTAGGTTGGCATTTGCTCCAAAGCTTCAGCAAAAGGAATGTTGATGGTAAGTTTATTAAAAATTTCAAAGAAGTTAGAAAATTGATGGTCAAGCTTTTGCTGTTTAAGTATTTGAGAAAAAGGTGGTGGTGGTCTTTCAACTCCCATTCAATAGGTACAACAGTATGATCTTTACTTAGAGAAAGGGTATCTTTAGGTTTTTCAATCTCTTCATCTTCTTTCTCTTTTTCAATCTCATTCCACATTTTCTCTTTTAATTCCTTTCCACTTCTAAGTTGTACAGCTTTTTCATGTTCATGTTCTTTTCCAGATCCTTTCAGAATAATTTCAACATTGCTAGGCAGTGTTCCTTAACTGTAATTAATGAAATTAGTAATTTAAGCCTTCTGATTCCCAATATTACGGATATCAGTGTTTTGACTTTGTAGCTGATTGCTTAGTTGCAAGATCAATTCTTCTACAAAAAACTTTTTCTGCTGATTGTTATAACCAAGAGGATAAGTTGGTCTATAGTTTGAATTTCCTTGATTGTTCCAATTTGGATTGGTTTGATGTCCATTACTCCAATTAAAATTAGGATGATTTTTCCAACTAGGATTATAATAATTAGAATAAGGATTATTAGTTTTACTAGCAATAGCTTGCAAAGTTTCCACTGTTTGAGAATCATCAGAATTTACAGAATTATCATTACTTACATGAGATATATTAATAGCAAAATTATCTAATTTCTTAGATATCGCAGCCACTTGTGAAGCTAAAATAGAAAAGGCGTCATTATCATGAATACTGGCCATTCTTTTAGGATTAACCCTTTCAGAAGGCCATTAAAAATTGTTGTTAGCCATTTCTTCAATTAAGGTGTAGGATTCTTAAAATGTCTTAGCCATTAAAGAACCACCAAGAAGAAAGATCAATAATTGATCTAAGTGATCCAATAAGTCCATTATGAAATGTTTGAATAATTAACCAATCTGGTAAATCATGATGAGGACATTTTCTTAATAGTTCTTTAAAACTTTCCCAAGCTTCATAAATTTTTTCTCCATCAAATTGAGTAAATGAAGTAATATCATTTCTCAATTTAGCAGTTTTAGAAGGAGGAAAATATTTAGCAGGAAATTTTTGTGTCATATCTGCCCATGTTTTAATAGAACAAGTTGCTAATGAATTAAGCCACATCTTTGCTTTATCTTTTAAGGAAAAAGGAAAGAGTCTAAGCCCAATAGCATCATCAGAAACATTATTATATTTAAAGGTAGCACAAAGTTCTAAAAAACTAGCAAGGTGTAAATTTGGATCTTCATTAGGTGTTCCTCCAAATTGATTGTTTTTAACAATTTGAATAATAGAAGATTTAAGCTCAAAAGAAATAGCATCTACAGCTGGAATTTGAATACTAACATGAAGTTTATCAGCTGTAAGGTTTGCATATTCCCTTAATGGTTTATAAATATTTTGTTCATTAATTTTGATTGGATTTTGATTATTATTATGTAATTTAGCCATTTTTTTATGATTTGAAATTTGTTTTCTTTTTTTAATTCTTTTAATTGTTCTTCTAATTCAGAATCAAAAGGTAGTAATCCTTCAGATCCAGAACTACGCATAAAAATTTAAAGAAAATATTTTTGTTTTTATGTTTTGCATTATCTTATCTTTCTACTTTTTATTTTATTTTATCCCCTGCAACGGCGCCAAAAACTTGATGTGATGCGAATTTATATATGCTTTAAAATACAAGAATTTGATACCACTTTTTAGAATATTTAATTCCCAGCAAATGGCTTCAAAAACTTGATGTGCGAGGTTTACTTTTATTATTTTATATTTAGATTTTATTTGTAAAATTCACAATTTTAAATGCAAGTATACGTATTGTTCAAGTAATACAGGGCTCTAGTGGAGTCTTGGTTATCGATTCCACAGGGATAGTGAAATAAAAGTAAAATATATAAATAATATTTTGAAATTTTCTTATGCAAATTATATATACTTTCTTTGTTGTTTTTTTATATATTCAAATAATAATTCTTACTAAAATAAAGGAAGCAGTAAGCAGTAAATTAAAATAAGTAGTAATTAAAATTCTATGCAAGTATAAAAACGACTTTCTCCTTTTTCAACTAATCCAATAATTATAGATTAATTATCTTTTGTAGGGAATTAAGATTATGATATTGTGCCAAATAGAAGCATTCCTATTCTTTAACCTTTGGTCCAGGTGCAATGAATATTGACTAATCTATAGTTAGGCTCAGGATGTTTTATTAGTAGAATGGGTTAATCTAGGCTAACACTACTAGATGTCCAAGGGTGGCTATGGTCGGCCCTATCAGTGACCCGTTACCTTTCTATAAACCAAATTATTAGAATTTAGTCTGTCACTCTAAAAATTAATTAATTCTACGCCCAAAAAATATTATCTTCCTATTTAGTTGCACTTCACCTTAAACAATCTGCTTATAGCCTGCGATTATCTAAGGATTCATGTGATATCTACTAGTCAAGAATTTATCTCCAGATAGGTCTCAAAATTCTTCAACAGGTTTTAACAAATTAAATGGCCAATTTAAAAAGTAAACTAAGATCAGGTATTAATATCATCACAATATTTTAAAATATTTTATATTAATTCTCCTACGAAATTTAATAATTTATAATCTTTCATAGTTGAAAGGAGAAAGATAACTAACTAAGCAGAACTCATTAAAATAACACAACAAAAGATATTTATAAAACTTCGAACCAAAGTACAAATACTTATCTGAAGTGTTCCTTCAAGAGCTCCGCTGACTTCTACTGACTCCAAAACAATGATGAAAGACTCCAACAACAATTACACATAATAAACACTTAAAATAACTCACTAGATACAAAATAAAGTGGCACCCTAAGTATGGAAGAGTCTAAATTGAACTAGAGATGAGAGAGAATATGCTAAAATGGGTATGTGTACTAAGAGGGGGGTTTTGGTGCGATTTTCTCTATAGAATGGGCTCCTATTTATAGAGCTCTGAATTTGCCCAGGGGTTACTTAAGTCACCTCTTCAAAATTCGTCCAAATTCAATGTATCTTCTAGAAGGTAACCGTCGCGCCTGGGCGCCGGGATCTGACGCCTAGGCGCCGGACTCCGTGACCAGGTCTTTCGCACCTCTTCACTTTGGGTCGCACCTCTTTGCGATCGAGACTTTTTCCTTGTGTCCAAATACATTTTATCACATGTCCTATATATTAGGAGTAACTTCCAGTCTTCTAGAAGCTCCA
The DNA here is from genome assembly GCA_022702705.1 of Papilionanthe hookeriana x Papilionanthe teres. Lineage (NCBI taxonomy): Eukaryota > Viridiplantae > Streptophyta > Magnoliopsida > Asparagales > Orchidaceae > Papilionanthe > Papilionanthe hookeriana x Papilionanthe teres. The sequence continues at coordinate 159,648,660 of CM040421.1, read as the reverse complement.
ATAATTGCTTAACAACGTCAAAATAACTGCCTAAAGTCATCAAAAAAACTTAACAACGTCTGTATTGAACTTGCGCTTAGGCGTCAGACTCTGGCTCCTAGGCGCCAGGCCAATAATTCCAAAATTTGCTCCTTAAGCTCCATTTTTGCTCCATTTTGCTCCTTTTTCTTTCTTTTTCTTTATTGGACTCTTTTTAATCATCTACATCCAAAAACATGAAAATACCTTTCATTAAAGCATAATATCCTTAAGAATTAAATCATAAATAAGGCATAAAAATGAGTATTTTTTTGTTAGATCAACGCCGAAGGCTCCAAAAACCCGAGACCCACGAAAATATGGCACCAATGGCGCCCAAAAAAGATGTCGTCAGCACCGATACAGTTTAGACGTGATTTTGGGTGGTTATGGCCGAGATTCATTGAATCTTGACGCTTTTTTGAAGGTTTCTTGAAGCACATCTTGGGAAATTCATCCCTAGATTATTTTAAAGTGAATTTGAAGCCAAAGAAGGGTGTAGAAGTTATGAAAAATGTGGAGAATGTTTAGAGATCATAGAATAGGAGTAGAAATGTAGATTTATATCTATTTGAAGAGATTAGTGAGGAGATTTTGAGAGAATCTGTAAGGGTTTGTATTAGCTTTGCATGAATCAAACGGAGACTTTGTGAGAGAGATTTTCATCTGTCTTTCAAAGAGAAAAAGCTACTTCATTATCTTATGACTTTGTAAACATTTATGTAGCAGATTTTTTTTGATGAAATAAAGTTTTTCATTGTGTTTTCTTCATGTTTTGTAATGTGTCTCTCTTACCGTTTCTTTTTATTTGGAAATAGTGGCATGAGAAGATTGCGTCGTTATTTTCCTTTTACTTTTTTTTTACAATGAGTAGGATTCATGTTTAGGATATTGAGAAGCATGCTAGAAGAAGTTTTAATTATAAATGTGATGATTTTTTCTTGTGCTTCATTTAATTACAAAAACAGCTAGTCATAGTGTTAAAATTTACTGTAATTGAGCTATGATCCGATTGGGCAGTGTAATTCTCAACAAAGTGGAACCACATTCAAATTCCATGGATGGTGAAGTTCATGGGGGTTGAGCGTAAAGAAATAGGGAAATATACTTTGATGGGCGTAGAATTGTAGATTTTAGGGTGAAAGACTAAAATCCCTAATTCGGTCCTAGTGTTTGGAAACTAAAGCGAGAGTTAGCCTTCAGATGAAGGGAAGTGGGAGCTCTAGAGTGAGAGCCGGTATCCTCCCAGCCTAACCATAGATTTATGGACTAAACCTAGGATTAGCCAATGTTCTTTATAGCACTCGGAAGAGGGTAAAGAATAAGATTAATCCTATTTGGCACATATACTATTTAATGTATCCCATTCCTAAACTTTATCCAACTATATAAGAATTATTGATTTTATTATCTCAAAATTCATCAAACCATTTCATCCCAAAGGGGTTATCTTTAGAATTAATATTTTCATTTAGGAGTAGTTGTTGGTTATTTTAATCTTATGACTTAGATTTAGGAGTATTTAATAGAAAATCCACTTAAATCAACCTTCCAAACTAAGGGTTGATAGTAGTAGACTAGAATTTGACTGAGGATCTCTTACCTCGCTTCCCTGTGGGATCGATAAACAGGACTCCATTAGAGCCCTGTATTACTTGATATGATACGTATACTTGCATAGAACCTCTAGTGTGTACATGTACATACAAACATAAAAACACGTACGAAAGAGCACTGCCGGAGGTACATCAAGTTTTTTGCGTCGTTGCCGAGGATGCTTCAATAAGAATTTTAGGATTATTTTAGTTGAAGTAATTAGGTTTAGAATTTAAAAACTTTAGTGTCGTAAAATTATTTTTGTGTGAAAAGTGTTTTTTGTATGAAAATGTGTTGTAAAAATATTGTTTGCGTTGAAAACAAGGTGTTTGTGAAAATGTTTTGTTGTGTCAAATATACTTTTTTATTTATTTTATTGTTAATGTATTCTTTGTTGTGTTACTTCTGCAAAATAAAGGATCTACAGGACTTGCGCCTTATGATCCAGAGTTAGAAAAAAGAAATAAAGATAAAAAAATAGAAAGGACTTGAAGAAATTAAAATGGAAATGGAAAACATTCAAAGTAATAACTTGGAAAATCATCATAAATCATTAAGGAATTATGTAAATCCTACGACAAATGAAATTTACTTAGGTATACAAAACCCTATCGTAGAAATTGACTCGTTTGAATAAAATCTAGTGATTATCTAACTGGTGCAGAACAATCAGTTTAGGGGAACTTCTTCAGAGGATCCCTATTTACACTTATCAAATTTTCTAAAACTTTGTGATACATTTCATTATAACGGCGTGTCAGAAGATGTTGTTAGGCTAAGGCTTTTTCCCTTCTCACTAAGGGAGAAGGCTAAAATGTGGTTATACTCATTGGCACCTGACTCTATTAAAAATTGGGAGGAGTTAACTCATAAATTCATAGCTAAGAATTTTCCACCTTCAAGGACTACTAAACTTAGAAACGATATTATCTTTTCTTGTCAGTTTGAAGGGGAATCATTATACGAAGCCTGGGAAAGATTTAAGGAACTCTTAAGAAATTGTTCATACCATGCTCTGCCAGATTGATTAATCAATCAAACTTTTACAATGGGTTAATAGGATCCCTTGGGTTCATTATTGATGATGTTGCTGGTGGTTCATTAATGTTAAAACCAATTGATGAAATATATTCATTGATTGAAGAAATGACTATAAATAAATTTCAATGGCTCTCTGCAAGGGTAAATTCTAAAAAGGTAGCCAGTGAATACATATGCAATTGCAATTCTTGCATCTCATGTTGCTGCAATATCAAAAAAGTTGGACCAATTTAGAATGAACCAGCTTCAAATTACTCAAGTAAGTGAGGAAAGTTCATTAGGGCATTGATCCCTGAAATATTTATGCTTACGATTTAGATATGAAATTTATGATTTATAATATGGGATACTATGCAAGTATACATATCGTTTATCTAGTAATATATGACTTTCTGATTAAGCCCCGAAATATCGAACCCATAGGGAAATGTGTAAAACTTTAAAGAAATAAGAAAAATAACATTTTACTTTTTCAATTGATTTTTATAAGTATGTTTTAAAGGTTTTAATTTTGAAAAGTTGTTTTTGATATTTTTAATAAAAATTTAAGCAGGAAATAAAATAATCAATACTCTAAACACGATATAAAAGTTATAAGAATCAAATATTATTTTCCTTCTTCAATGAATCAGTAATAATTATGGATAATTATGTTGTGGAAGTATTTAAATGTATTGTGCTAAATAGGAGCAATTATATTCTTTACCCTTACTTAGTTCTATAAAGAAAATTGGTTAATTTGAAATTTTGAAATTTTTTAGATGGTTAGACAGGGAAGATACCAGCTCTCACTCTAGAGTTCCCTCTATTCCCGCCACATGGGGGCTAACATTTCATAACAAAAATTTAAAATAACAAACTAAATTACGGGGCTTTAGCCTGTTACTCTAAAGTCCTTTAATTTTACTCCCCAATAAAGCATATCTCCCTATATATTTGCATTCAATCATATGGACTAAAATTCTCACCCATATAATTGCATGTGATTCTTTCCAATTATTGTTTGATACAACACGACATTGGATCTTACATAATCTCACAACAAATTTTAACATCTTAATCGGCCAAATCAAGAAATAAATTAAGTTCAAGGAATTGAATCATCACAATTTATTCCAGCACTAAAAACTTATACTTTCCACAACATACTTCCATAATTTAATTACTTTATCATTTAAGAAAGAAAAAGATAAGAAAACTACTCAGATTTCATGAAGAAAACACAAACAAAACTTGATATGAAAGCATAAAACATAATGAAAACACAACAATCTTACTTAAAAACAAAGAGTAAAAATAAAGATAAATACTTATCTGAAAATCCTCTCCACAAGACTCCAGAAGTTCCTTTGGAATTTTGCTTTCCAGAATTCAACTCTACAGAGGTTTGCGCCCAACTTTAGTGACTCTTATAAAGACTTTAAACTCCAATAAAAACTAGATATAAGGATAAAAGAAAATTGGTGAGAAGAAGGCTTCATACCAACCCTTTTTCCTTTCTTACTCTCTCTCTCTACTATAGAAAATAAGAGTTCTAAATCTTAACACACTAACAACTACCACTCACTTTAACTAACACTTCACACACTAATAACCACCACTACACAAATTATGAGGCTTCATTTTTATAATTTTCCAAAAGGTGCCTTGGTGTCTCTTCAAATCATGTCGAGATTCAATGTATCCACCAAGATGCATTCCTTCAATCATATTTGCCACCTAAAAAAAGTTAAGGAAGTCACCACCAAAAGTTGCTTCAAACACACCTTGAAAATAGCACCAAATTTGATTTAAATTTGATTTTTAACTGTGGCACTTAAGCGCCGGCACATTGGCACTTAGGCGCTAGAGGCCAAATTTCTCAAACTTCATAATTTTGCTCTAAATTTGATCTTTTTTCACTCCTTTCAACATAATTAATCATTTTCATCATACCTGCAAAAAAAACATAGAATACCTTCCATTAAAGTACAATATCATTAAAAATAGGTATAAAATTGTGCATAAAAATACTTTATATTTTAGGTGCATCAAAATCCTTAAATTTAAAATGTTATTTGTCCTCAAGTGACTCTTAACCATAAAAATTTTAACATGCAAATTATGTAAATGCGTTTCTTTAGGAAGGTTTCAAAATTTTGTTCTAGAAATGAAATATCCAATTTAGAAAAAAATTTAGTAAATATGACCAATTTAAAGTTTAGAAAGTTCTTAATTAAAGGATAATGAAATATAAGTTTCTATCTAATTTAGAAATAGTTGTAGATTTTAACCTTAAGTTTTAGATTTTACTTACTATATTATAACCTTAAGTTTTAGATTTTCTTAAAACTTATATTTTAACTTTAGGCATGGAACCAATTTTTGATTAGGCCCTTAAATCCTCAAGCTTCTCCTTCCTTTTCACATACTATTTTTCACTTTTATTTTTCTTTTTCTTTTCTTTTCTTTTTCTTTTTTTTTTCTTTTCTTTTTTTTATAAGGCAGGGATTACTGTATATGGATAGGCCTTTAATGATTTTGAATTCCACCCTTCCATTTAAAATAAAGGTCTGATATGTATCCTTCACTTAAAAATCATTATAATAGTGTTTAAAATTATTTCTCAATAAAATAAATTTAAGCTTTGAAAAATAAAAGTCAAATCTTCTATTCATAAAAAAATACAACATTTCTTAGTAAAGATAGTTTAATAATATTTAACACTTCTATATTAAGAACATTTTATCTTTAAAATTTTCATTATTACTATAAATTTTAACTAAATTATTTTGTTCATTTTTATATTCAAAATTTTTTTTCCCTAATATAACTTCATATACATAATTATTATCAATCAAACACCAAATTTATTTTAAGTATCCTTGGAAACAAATAAATTTTAGGTTTTTGAAACTTTTAGTTTTTTAAATTCCCCCCTAAACTTTAATTTTTAGTCAGAATAAAAATATTTAAGCATAAAAAATGATACATGAGTGAGAATTAAAAACTAAAATAACATGCTTGCAGGAATTTCAATATCCTAAATATGCAAGTATAACATTTTTAAAGAAAAACAGGAGTAAAAATAAACTAAATTCAGTTTTTCATAAAAGAAAAATTTCAAAAGAGTTCTATAATAATGGAGGTTTTCAAAGCAAATACACACCAACTTAACATAACTAAAATCACAACAACACTAGATAATAACTGGTAGTAGATTTTGAAAAAATTTTAAACATGCAATTTTTATAAAGTGGTTTTTAGTATTGTTCTACATTTCCTAACAAATTTGAAATTAATTTACACTCTATTAAAAATTCAAACACTAAATACACATTTAAAACATTTACTACTACACACATATCACAAACTACAACATAAAACATTAATTTATCACATAAACATCTGAATGTGCATGAAAAGAAATAGTCCAACTATGCTCTATACAAAATCAGAGTTCATATCATAAATACATCACACAACAATTAAACATAACATCACATATAAAAACATAAAAAAAAAAAACATAACTACACATAAGAAATCACAGAACAAAACAAACTAAACACAACAACTCCAATCATCATCTTCTTCAGCCGCTCTCTGGATGGCACATAAGGTATATAAAACGGATGAGGGGGCATCTCAAAGACTCGTGATCACCTCTAATCACTCTATCCATGTACCGCTCGATAATTCTCCTCATATTCATCATTCTTAACAATATACCTTTCAATATTTTCAATCTTACCATCCATATCTCTAACATGCTCTAGGGTAAGACTCACTTTCTTCAAAATCTTCTTTAATAGTCTAGTTTGTGAATCACTAAATGATGATGCTCTAGAAATAGTGGCACGTGAAGTAGAAACAACAGAAGCAGAAGCAGAAGCAGTGGAAGTTCTAAATCCTCCTTTCCAGCCAAACTCTGAATGTACAATGTAAGCACCAACATTTAAACTAGTAATAGGTCTCAATGGCTGAAGTACTTCCTCCCATGTTTCAAACTTCACACCAGATCGCTCACAAATCAAATGAATTAAGGATGGAAATCCCATACCTGAAGTAGTAGCAGATTTGACACAGTTCATCACATAATAAAAAATAATAGCCCCTACATCAATAGGCTTTCCTAACTGAATACAATGGTTCAGAACTGCTCTCTCTCTCGTAACTTAACTAGTATGACTTGAAGGCAACAGTTTAGATGAGATAAAATAATTCCATGCCTTTGAAATTACAACTTAGAGGCTTAAAAATTTACTCTTCTTTCATTTGTTATCTTCCACAAACCTCTTTCATCTGTCAGAAAAGATATGATCTCATCTAATTCTCCTTCAGTAGGATGATAATTAGCATAAAAAACGAATCAATGAAGGAGGCAAGTGGTAGAAGACATTGATTACCGCAGGTGAAAAATGCACTTGTTCACCTCTAACCATCACAAAATTTTCTTCTGGTGCAAGTAAGTTTGCATAAAACTCTCTGACCACAGAAACAACAACAGCAACAGAGAAGTAACAGTAAATCTCCCAATTCCTTCTAGTAATCATTTCTTCAATAACTTCTCCTGGCTTACTAAACTCGTTCAAAAATCAATTTACGTGATGACAGTGCGTCGACATACTGCTCTCGCACTAACAAATTTGTCGGAATCAAATTTTGCTTTATCTTTTGAGCACTTTGACTTTGGAGCCATCTCTAAAAAAATTGCAAAAATTCACCATAAATTCCAAAATTTAAACTAAACTTGCCAATTTAACTTCCAAAGGTAATTTCCACTAAATCCAAGCAATTTCTCATGCTTTTCCTCAACTTTCACCATAAATATTGATTTTAAGATTTTTCAATAATGTACTCAAAATATATGGTGAAAATAAAAATTTTTTTACTTAGGAGTAGTGCTCATACCTCAAAGAATTCAAATCTGACAAATCTCGTTGAAATCGGCTCTTAATTGATCTAATCTAAGGATGCTCTAAATCTTATTTCATGATTTCGAGAGGTTGAGGGTGAAGGGAGGTGTTAAAATTTTCAATTTTCAGGTTTTTAACTGCAGAAAATCAGTTTTCGCGAACCGGCGCTTAAGCGCGAGGCTTCGGTGCTTAAGCGCCTAAGTTCCAGCGCTTAGCCGCTAGCACCCAGATTTTCACAATTAATTTAAAAATGTACTAAACCCTCTGGTTAATCACCCTAAATCACTTCAAATAATCATTTCTCCCCCATAAACTTTTCTAATACTCCAAAGAAAGTTAAATTTCCATCAATTCCAAACAAATTTCACCAAAACACAAACTTTCAATTAATTAAAACAGTCACACTTAATACAAACTAAAAATTTCTATCCAAACATTTTGGATGAAATGCCTCAATACACAATAATTTAAATACATTAAAACAAAGATAAATTTATATCATTAAGATGTAGCAAACACACTTCAAAGTTCAATAAAACACAAACATATAACTCTAAATACAAAACACTTAACACAATAAACCACAACAGTAGAGTATACTCAAATTAATTCCAATCTCCATTAGGTTGAATATATCCAGAACCACCATTAGTTCCATTTGAACCATCTGGAATGTAGATCTGATAAAATGGGCGATGGTTGAAAAGTCTCACATCTTCTTCTTCTAACCATTTTTTTTTCAGAAACAACGCCTTATCCGCTTCTTCCACATGACCTGTATGACTAAATTGCATTTTAAGTTGCCATCCCATATGCGCTAAATGAGCGTTAGTTTCATTTACCTTTGCTTCAATTGACTCCATGTTGACTTCAATCTTTGCAATCTTTTCTATAATACCTTGAATACTAACTGCTAGGAATCCGTTGTATAACTCTTGCACACTTACACTAATAAATCTCTTTTTGTTGGCTTCCTCCTTCTTCTTAATTTTACTCTCACAAGAAAACATTTTTGCACTCAAAACACTCTTCTTAAGACTCAGAAATGAAAATAGGGACTGGGGCAAGTATTTCTCTTAATTCAGGGCCTTTTTATAGACGTGGAAAGTGCTAAAACCGACCCTATACATTTTAAAACTCAAAAAATAACTTCTAAAACCACTTCCCCACGATTTTAGCTTCTAGAAATTCATTTATCACGTTTTTTCTTAACTACGGCACTTAAGCGCCAACCAGGCGGTGCTTAGCCGCGAGTGCACATTTTTGTACAGGTCTGCCAAATATACAATTTTTTCATTCTGACTCTTTTAAGTCATCAATTAATGTCAAATAAACACCACTATAATCAATCTCTTCAAAATACTGCCAAATAATCATGAAAACAAACCAAACAAAGCACACAAAACAAACATAAATCAAAGCACAATGATAACTATGGGTTGCCTCCCACAAAGCACATGGTTTCATGTCATCAGCCCGACATACCCAGAACTTATTTTGTGTGACCCAACATCAGATTCTCATTAGGTTTAAGTTGATCGACTGAAAAATATGGTTTACATCTATGACCATTAACTTTGAATATTTTTCCACCCTTAGGATCTTGAATATCCACAGCTCCATAAGAAAAAACTTTTATCAAAATAAATAGACCCATCCATTTGGACTTAAGTTTTCCAGCAAAAAATTTAAACTTGGCTTTATACAATAAAACTTTTTGTCCTGGCTCAAGATTTTTAGTAAGAATCTTCTGATCATGCCATAACTTCATTTTCTCTTTATAAATCTTATCATTTTAATAAGATTTATTCCATATCTCTTGAAGCTCATTTAAATGCAATAATATCTTCTCAGCAACATCCTTTAAATTATAATTAAACTCTTTTATAGCCCAATATGCTTTATGCTCAAGTTCAACTGGTAAATGAAAAACTTTTCAAAAAATTAACCTATATGGGGACATCCCTATAGAAGTTCTGTAAGCAGTCCTATAGGCCTACAAAGCATAATCCAATTTGATTAACCAATCATTTCTATTTGGATTAACAGTCTTTTCCAATATTTTTTTAATTTCACGATTGGATAATTCAACCAAACCACTTGTCTGTGGATGATAACAAGTAGCAATGTGATGGTTAATATGATATTTCTTCACTAACTTCTCCATAATCACATTTCTAAAATGACTTCCTCCATCAGGAAAATGTTCATTAATTTCTTCAGTATCACTAAGAGATTTTTTCAGTTTCAAGCCTGGATAGATGATCAGCAATTTGATTATCAGCTCCCTTCCTATCTATTATCTTAGAATCACATTCTTGCAAAAGAAGAATCCATCAAATCGATCTCAATTTCACTTCTTTCTTCTTCATTAATTATTTGATAGCATAATGATCAGTATGCACCATACATTTAGTTCCAATTAAATATGATCAAAATTTATCAAAAGCAAATAATATAGTTAATAACTCTTTCTCAATAGTGGTATAGTTAATTTGAGCTTCATTAAGAGTTTTACTAGCATAGTAAATTACTTTGAAAATTTTATCATATTTCTTACGCAAAACAACACCAATAGCATAATCACTAGCAACACACATTAATTTAAAAGGTTTTCCCCAATTCAGTGAAATTATAATAGGTGCAGTGATTAATTTTTCTTTTAATGATTCAAAAGCTGTTAGGCATTCACCAACAAAATAAAAAATTGCATCCTTTTCCAATAAACGGCATAAGGGTTTTGAAATATTTGAAAAGTCTTTAATGTAACGCCTAGATAATCCAGCATGTACCAGAAAACTTCTAATTCCCTTTGCATTTGTTGGACAAGGTAAATTAGAGATAACTTGAATTTTTGCAGGATCTAACTCTAAACCTTTTTTTGATATTCTATGTCCTAATACAATTAATCCTGCTACCATAAATTGACATTTTTCTCAATTAAGGACCAAATTAGTTTCTTCACAGCATTTTAGAACTTTAGATAAATGTTCTAAACATGATTCAAATGAACTTCCAAACACTGAAAAGTCATCCATAAAAACTTCAATCTCTTTTTCAATTAAATCACAAAAAATAGCCATCATTACTTCTCTAAAATGTAGCAGGGGAATTACATAAACCAAAAGGCATTCTTCTAAAAGCAAACGTACCATAAGAATTGGTAAACGTTGTTTTCTCTTGATCCTCAGGAGCAATTTAAATTTGATGGTACCCAGAGTATCCATCCAGAAAACAAATGTATTTATGCCTAGCCAAACTATGCAACATCTGATCTAGAAATGGAAGTGGAAAATAATCTTTCTTTGTAGCAAGATTTAATTTTCTATAATCAATGCATATCTGCCACCCTGTAACTTGTCTTGTTGGTATAATCTCATTCTTCTCATTAACAGTCATAGTTACTCCTCCTTTCTTGGGAACACAGTGAATAGGACTAACCCATGCACTATCTGAAATAAAGCAGATAATCCCAGCATCCAACCAATTAAAAATTTCTTTCTTAACAATAACTTTCATAATAGGATTTAATCTTCTTTGAGGTTCAGCCCTAGGTTTACAGTTATCTTCCATAAGGATTCTATGCATACAAATTGAAGGACTGATTCCTTTAATATCAGCTATCGTCCATCTAAAGTCATTCTTATACTTCTTTAAAACTTCAAACAAACTCTCTTCTCCTGTTTTAGTTAATTGAGAGGAAATTATCACCAATAAAGATGAGGACTCACCTGGAAAAATATACTTCAAATGATCGAGAAGCATCTCTAACTCAAGTTCAGGAGGTTTTTCAATTGATGAACCAATTTATTCATTTTTTTCAGTCATGTCCAAGAGTTCAAAATTTTCATGAATATAATTTAGATCTTCCTCATGTAAATATTCAGAATGATGTAACTCCTCTTCTTGCTTATGTTTTAATTCTTCTTTTTCTGATTTCTCTTCATAAGTTGGTTTGAAATGACATTCACTTAAATATTTGATAACATCCATGCTATTACATTCATCATCTTTACCTCTTGCAAGATATTTCATAGATTTTGAAATGTTGAATATAATAGTCTGATCATTAACTCTCATTGTTAATTCCTTTTTTTGCACATCTATCATTGCGCTGCTTATAGCTAAGAAAGGTCTTCCTAAAATTATGGGTATCTCTTTGTCCTCCTCCATATCCAGCACAATGAAATCAACAAGAAAGATAAACTGATCTACTTTTACCAAAACATCTTCTATAACTCCTTTAGGATATTGTTGACCTCATTTTTGGTGAGGTCTGATCTCTCTCCTTAGTACTTAGGATCTAGCCATTGGTTTTCCCCTTTGACTATCCTAGAGGACTAGAAATGGGACCCAACACATAGAAATTCAAAAAACTTCTTGACTCCCTTCAAACCCCACATGTCTGATTGTAAACCCCCAGACATATGTAGGTTTAAAGGATGAGTTTCCTATATGACTCTTTTGGCCTTAGGAGTACCCTGGATGGTCTAGTCTGGTGAGGTCTAGCTTGCACACACCACACTCTCACACTCATTTCAAATCCTAAAACCATTCTTACCTGACTTGACTCCCTAACTCATGTAAGCAACTCATATGAATGGACCTTAACCCCTAAACCCCTGGCTAAGAGGGTTAGGAACAACATATTAAGTGCCTAAGAGGAGTCCTCTCATGGCTCTTGTGAGCTTAAAATGGCTTCATGGCTCAACCAAAATGGTTTCATTTCACTCATATTTACTCAATCTTCGTTTTTTCAAAATTTCAATTTTTGACCCCCGAGGCCCTAAACCCACCAAACCTACCAAACACCCTTAAAATTGCCCAAAATTTCCAAAATTTCCGAAATTGCTTAAATTACCCAAAATTCCTCTAAGTTAATCCTAAACATTCCCCACCACTCAAATTGATCATTCATGACCAAATATACCAAAATTTCCAAAATAACCTCCAAATACCCAAAATATCCTTTTAGCCCAAAAATCCAAAAAATTCCAAAAATTCCCAGAAAATTCCAAAAAATCCCAAATATTTCCAATTTCATTTTGTTCAACAGCACCATAGGCCAATTTTGTCAGTTTAGCTGACTTTTACCAAAACCCCCAATTTGACCCCGTTTTAACTTAAGTGGACCCAATGTCCAAACCAATCACTCCAATTGACCACAATTTTGATCTAATTCAATTCCAAACTTCAATTAAATATCCCCAATATCAATTTGAACCAAATCTAAACCCAATTTTATCAACATGAGGATCCAATTTCAATTTAAAGCTTAAAGCCCAATTTTGGCCCATGACATAAACTTGCCCCAAACCAATCCAACTCAACTCCAATTAGTCCCAAATCTTTTTTTAAATCTTCCTAACATCCCCACAAACAAAACACTAAATTGATTTGCCCCAAATTTTGAACCCAAACTTCACTCAAGCCTAACCCAAACAAAAAATCCCCAATTTGGGCCTAAACCAACCAAGAACCCAAATATGCCCAAATCTCAAAATTAAGACCCAACAAAAATTGAAAACTCTTTGTTTCACCTCCATAAACATTTTAAAACATTAATTTTACATCAAAACCAACATTAGCCCAGCCTTAGCCCAAGTTAGCCCAATTTGATCCACTTTGGTCCTATTACTAAAAGGCCCAAATTAAATCCAATTCAACTCCAAATAACACCAAATCTTTTCAAAAATTTTCATGACAAATCCATAAACGAAATGCAACATTTATTTGGCACAATATTTTACAAAATTTTCATCCAAAAGTTTATTTTAAAACCTAAAAAAGCCCACTTCCATAAGACATTTTAAAAGCCCATTTTCACCAAATGTAAAAAGCCCAAACTTTCAATCCAAAACTCACATGACAAATTCCCATCATCATCCCTTTAATTGAAATCATCGCCTAAGTTTTATTTCATCATTTAATCAAACCAAATATGGCCTCATGAAAATTTACCATCAAAATATCCAAAATTCCTAAAACTCATTTTCATGCAAGTGAGCTAATCTTTTCCCATGCCAAATGGAGCCAAGGAAACCATGCACAAGCCACATGAAAGCCATAGGAGCTACTTTCCACCTCACCAAGCCATTAATGGCAAGAGGAGGAGGTTCTTTCTTAATCCCTCATTATCTCTTTTAACCCCATTCATGCAACACTCTAATCTAAGTTAGCCACCTCACCATGGATGGGGACCTCACCACCCTTTCCTAGCTAACCCAGGTGACTCTCCCTCAGCCCAAAGTCAAGCTTTGGGGGATGCACCAAGCCCAAAAGCATGGCTTGACCAAATTGGACCCAAAATAACCTCTCCCCCATACCATTTAAATCAAACCCCTTCACACATGTCCAAAGCCAATTGAACTCACCAAACCCTAGACCTGACCTCACTGGTCAAGATGGTGACCTGACCCTACCAGACAGCCACCTGGTTCACCGGAAAACACCATGGTCGAGAGCTCCATGTGAGCCAAAAAATCAAATTCTCCCTTGCTGAGCTGTCCCATGGCCAGTGGACACCATCGCTCTTCTTCCCTTGACCTAAGCTGCTGATCCCAGCCCCTGGCTTGCCCTGATAAGCTCCCTAGTCATGTCTATTTAAACCCACCACCTTCACGACCAAACAAGGTGATGAAATTAACCTTACCAAAACTCTGCCAAAATTGCTCCAAACTCTTCTCCTAACCTAGAGTAGTTGATCCCTAGTGAAATCCAGCCCTAAAACCCCCTCTATGTGTTCAATTTCTGAGCTCAATTCTCAGCCTAAAACAGGACACTTAACCACAATGAGCCAATCCTTAAATTGATTGACTCTACGCCTTCACCAGACCAAGAGAAGAAGTTCCCCAGTGAAAGCACCCTCACCAGCCTAGCCATTCTTCTTGTCCGCCAAGCTTTGAAATCGGCCTTGGTCACTCTCATACCTAGGCATTTTACCACAGCTCCAGGCTTCGTCCTTAGCTTCCCTGGACTCCAACGAACGTGCAAAGCCCCTCTGATTGAAGCTTCACTTCTCAGAGCCAAGGTATTGAACTCATCCTTCCCAAGAGCTTCTTCAGATTCTCCATTTTATTTGTGTCGATTTCAATACATGTTAGCCATATAGATGTGTTCGTCTTGTCGAGATGAGTTCATAGAGCCCAAGATCATGTAATTTGGTGGAGTATTAAGTGAGATCTTAGAGTTAGAAGGTGGACGGCTCTCAGGGTGCACCAGTCGTAGACGATGACCAGCCACCGTCAGATCGAACATGTATCGGAGAATGGTCGGGATCGCACTGGATGAAGCAATGAAACATTAACCGTGGGCCGCGTGGCATCCCAGTCAGATGGCGGCGTCGAATGGAGGCGCGCCGTGTGGAGTTTCGGATCGACTGAGGATGACATGGCGCCGACGTGGTTAAGTAGGAAATTAGGGTATTTTTTATTTATTTAATTACCCTAAACTTGAAAAATTCATATCTCTGCATAGAAAAAATCATAAAAATAAAATAAAAAAACCCTCTTGCTCAGTGAATAGAGGAGAATAATGTGGAAAAAGAATTAAGTTATTTTTTGAGTCTCTGATTTTTAATGATTTAAATGCTCTCTGTGATGTTTTAATTCTCCATTTACATACATAATTCATCATGGAATGAGACCATAAGGATTTTGTAGCCTCTGTTCTTGGGAACATTCCCTGAATTTTTCAAGACCAGAGGCCATATCTATGGCAAATTATTGATTTTCCAAGTCTATGTGTTTGTTTTGGCATTTTAATTCTGACAATTAGCATGTTGTTTAATAAATTCTAAGAAAATTAGGAGAAGTATCTTAGGACCAGAGGACCCTAAGAAAATTATGGTTTGCTTTAATTCCTTAAGAACAACCCTAATTAGCCCAAACACCTAAAATTGAACTCTAATTAATTAGGAGTAACCACACATCAAAATTACTTGAAATCAATTCTCCACTATCACTTAGGATACAGAGAACCTCACATAAAAATGTGAAGTCAATTAAGAATGATTTAACCCACTAAATGGATCATTTAAGTTGCATGGTCATTTTTAAACTTTAAAAATTCATAAAACACAAAATACACCTAAAAATTCACCAAATTGGTTTTGTGGACTCTCTGATATCAGAGGAGTCTAAGAAAATTAAAAATAAAATTTTCTAAAAATTTTCATTTTTAACCTATTTTTGAATATTTTAATAATTAAAAAATAATAAAAATCACAAAAATATGAAAAATCATAAAGATGTCATATTTTGTTCCCTAATCACTTAGGAACCAACCAAATATTTTTCTTAAGTCCATAGGTTAAGATATTGAATTTTAAGGGCTTAAGACAATTTTAATATTAAAAAATGGATTTTCTAACCTTTGCACCAAATTAATTCTAATAAATCAAAGAAAAATCAGAAAAATATAACATTTGTTTCTCTGAGTTCCTTGAGGTTAGAGAGATTTAAGAAAAATATAAAACTTCATTTTCAAATTCAATTTTAATTTATAATTAATTAATACTAAAAAATTTAAAATAATTATAATAAATAAAATATAATTCAAAAAATCACCAAAATTGGTCCAAGTGTTCCTCTAGTCAATAGGGACACCCCATAATTTTCTTAAGGAAAAAACTTTACCTTGGTCATGTTGTTGAATTTTCATTCAAAATCCTTATTTTCATTAAAATAATTATATAAATTAAATTAAAAATGGAAAAATCACATTTTCTTCTCTAATTTCTTAATTGAATTTGAGTGAGGTGACATAAAAATTTCAAGTTCATTTGAGCTCAATTTAGTATGTTATGGAGTGAACATGCTTAAAAGGGCATAAAAGTAATTAAGGATTTTAACCCTAATTAATGCTTTAGGCTTAATCAAAGGGAGGGATGAATATTTGATCTTAACTTTCTCTTGGATGATTGAAACTTAGGGAAATAAAGGGGTAGAAACCCACTAGTCACTTTGAAAATATCAAAATGGAACTTTAATTAATTAAATCATGTAAGTTTTGGGAGAATAATAATTAAAATTTGGATTATTAATATTAGGGATATGATTTAAGAAGATATCAACTCTCCAATCTACAATCCCTAAATAGATCAATTCAAAAATATTCAACTTTTAATTAATTCTAAAATAATGATTGAAATTAATAATTAAAAAGGGAAATAACCTTTAATTAAATTAAAGATTAAAACATTAAATGACTAAATAATCATATTAAAATAATTTTTTTTAAACATTTAAAAATCAATTTGAAATCACTTAAGAACAAACTTAAAACAAATTTTAAACCTCAAGTAATTTTAAAACAATTCAAAATAAAAAAATATTTAAAGATCAAACTAATTAAAATCAACCTAAAGTATTATAATTAATCCAAATCAAGTCATCAAAATTTAATAAAATTAAATAATTTAAACACCTCTTTCAACCCAAGAAAATTTAAAATATTATGATCATTTAAAATATAAAGATTTAATTAAAACAATTTGAATGCCATTCCAAACTTAAAATTATTAATCAAAATTTTATAACTAAATCAAATCACTTTAAATCATCAATTCCAAATTTAAATTGTTAAAAATCTTTAACAAACTAATTTGCCCCTGAAGGCTTTCATTATTATTATAACTCTTAAATGGAGCATCAAGTGAAATGTCACTTTACTCATATGATAATCAAACATCCTAGTTCACTGAGTAAGAAACAAAACTTAACTAAATATTTGAAGGATCAATTCACCTGTATAACGAAATTCATTTGGACTTGAAATAATCCTAGAAGCATTGAAAAGATGTTTAAGACCCGTCTTAAGCACTTTCTCAATATAATGAGATGTTTTAGAAGAACAGTTGACCTTAATTGTTCTTTGGTGAAGAAAATCATCCTTAATAAAACACATGAACCTAAACGTCATAGGAAGTGACTAGTGATAGGATTAAGATTTTGGTAGATAACCAAAACCTTCCCTTAGCTCTACTCAGGTATTATCTTGCAAATATATAAAATGATCTGATGTGTGTCTTAGGTGCAGCTCGGAATGACAAGAAGACCCTCCAGGTACGCTTTTACTTTATTGCAATTTACTTACATATACTACACTTTACTTTTCTTGCATGATAAACAAGAATGTCACCCTGCTTGAAAACTAAAACCTTTAGGATAGCTACAAAACTAAAACTCAAAACTAAATTAAAAAAAAATCACAACAAGATAAAATTCACCGCCACAACATTCAAAAGATAAAACAACTCAAAATTTAATCATAAGCAGAACAACAAAACCGCAACTACAACTAAATTAAAACGTCTTGTTGGATGATCAGGAATACCTCGGATGATGTAACCTATGTGTTGCTAATGGGATTTACAAAGGTCTAAATGAAAGTGTGGAAATCATTTAGTTGAGTTTAGTAAATTCGTTTGGACTAAGTGAATTCGATAAAAATAACTGTGCCGGAATGATGGAACCGTGGGATCTTAACCTGTGTTGTTATAACCAACTTTATGATTCTCCTAACAAAATGTTAAAACACCTAAACCTTAAGATTTTTTCTAAACCAAAACATTTCTCTCATCTCCTGATTTTCACCTTCTAAAACTAAACCTCTGCAACAACAAGGAGCTTGGAGCATAGTGCGCAGCACGACCATCTTCATCAGCAAAACCTGAGTCTACTTCAGCAAAACCTTTCTTAGAATTAAATAACAAAGCCATAGGATTTCGAGGTATCTGCCTAGTGCAACATAAATCCTCAACTTTTTGTTAGGCATTTGCATAATCATATTATGCAAAGTAAGCCCTAACCGGTCTTAGGACTCCGAGGTAGTCATTTGGTATGACATAAACCCTCACATTTTTGAGGCTATTTGTATGATTATGTCATATAAACATAAGTCCTAAAATAACTAAAATTGGTAGGATTACAACATTAAATAAACTCTCAATTTGAAGCCAAACAATACGATAGTTTGAGAAGTTGCCAAGATTCCTCTTGGATCCTCAACTTCTCCTACCTTTCCTCCTTTGGAATCCTAAAATAAATTGTTCCAAATTTAATCCATTCCCTATCAAAATTTCCAAAATACAAGTCCTATGAAACCTTAAACTTTGAAATTCCTGAGAGCAAAACCACTGATCATTATCGAGAATTTTCTTAAATGATTCCCGTCATTTAAGATGTAATTAACTATAGGGGCTTGCCCTTATAGAGAACTTTAAGAACCCAGGTAATATAAACCCTGCTTAATTCCTTTATATTAAGTAGGGGAACTTGTCAGCTTATAAAATTAGTTCACAAACCAAATGGATGCCCCATCATCAAGCAGTGTGTCTATTCTTCAAGATAGATACACGGACTGTGATGTGGTGCTTGTTTACATAAGCTATTTGGAATGTGAGATCGGTTTGATTCCACATCTTGAAATTTTCAAACTTAAAATTATTTTCAAAATCAAAAGCTACTTTCCAAATTATATATATTTAAATTAAATTTAAAAATCTAAAAAATTTGCGGACAACTTCTGTAGGCGACCCCCTTTCCAAAACACATAACCTAAAAATATGCCGACAACTTCTGGCGACTCCGTTGGGGTGTAGTTCCTCTCTCCATTTTGATCATGGTTTTGCTTTCATAGATCAGTAGCAAGTCCATGTCCCTAGTGGACCAAGCTACCATTTTTCCGTTGAAATACTACCTTCATTTCTGTCTTGAACGGGTATAGTCAACTCTCTTGGATTTTGGAGCCACTGTTTAGAAACCCCTAAACAGAGAGGTTCTGGAATCATTTTACCTCTTTGAGGTGGGGTCGACCCCCAATAGGTGTTAGCTTAGGAGCGGTTCCTCAGGTCGAGAAGTCTTGTGAGACTTTCTCTTCCTTTCCAATTACTGGATTGGGTCCCATACCTTTCCTTTAACCTCTCCCTTTTAAATTGTTTCGTTCTTAATAAACAAACCTTCTAATAAACAAACCCTTTAATAAATAAACTTTCTGTTAAACCACAGATACACAAATAAAACAAAATCCAAAAATATATTGTAAATAAAATTTAGAAAATAAAAGGAGAAATGGGAATGTGTTCTGACTCGTTTAGAGAAATTTCCTCTCTTTCTTCGTCCCGACGAAAGGAAGCATAAATCAGAACTGACGCTTAGAATCTACCCTGCAGAAAATGTCTACACCAAAGCTCATTTTCTCCTTCACCAACGGGATAGACTTGGCTGTCTACAAGGACGAGCTGCCTAATGATGCTGTCATTCATTTTGGTCAAGGGTTCGACAATACAGAAATTAAGTTCGCTGACGTTATTCTTTTCGCACTAATGAACAAAGTACCGGAAACTGAGGTGCCCTTAATTGAGTTCAATTTGAAATCGGCTCAAGAGTCCTTCCCCTGCAAAGGGTCCCAACTGAAAGAAACACTACTGTTCATTGGAGGTTGACTGCTACCCGCAGGACTGTTATCTCTACCCCATAGATCTGGTCATCTCTGCACCGACCTCAGCTCCCGCAAAACTAAAAGGGAAAGAAGTCCAAGTCAGTGATGAGCCTGTCATCGTGGAGGGTTCAGATTTTGCTACAATACCGTCTGTCTTCGAGATAGGGTCCAGTTCAAGAGTTGCACCCTTAACTCGGACTCAAAGAAGAAATAGGAGCAGAAAGATTGCCAGGATCGAGAAGGCCAAGGCTGCTGAAGTTGCTTTTCTGGAAGAGATTCCTGAGAAAGAAGAAGGACTACCTGAAATTTCACCGCTAATGAGAGGAAGTAGGTTCCACATTCTCTCTGCTGCATTGCATGAAGAAGATGTCCAGAGGATCGCCGCTGCATTACCCCGACCTGCATACTATACTGACTGTAAGAGGAAGAGGGCCAAGACTACGTCGCTTACCCGACTACTAGCCATAGTAGAGAAACTACCTAAGAAAGAAGGGTGCCCCATATCAGATATCTTAAGAAGGATGGGACGAGTGCCAGTCAAATCCCTCCTCGGACCTCGAGTAGACCCTATCACTGCTCCAGAGAGACCAAGGAAGAAAGTGCTAGCTAGTGAAAGAAGTTCACCTGTTGTCGTATCAGGTCACCATATTAGGGAGGACACCACCTACCAGCGTACAGCCGACAGACCATCTGGTCCTAGGCCTTCTACTGCAAGAAGGATGGTGTGGCAACCTATTATTGCTGAACCAACACCGACACAATGTTCTAGAAAGAAGAGTATCGTCAGAAAACCCGAATCTGAAGAGATTGCTACTGCATTAAAGGAAAATCATGAAAAAGAAGTTCAATAGTCATCACATGGAAAAATTATTGCGTCCGGACAGCGTACTCAAAGTTGTGTCCGGACTCCAATTATACGACGACACGTGTTCGTGTCGGCCTCATCCTTCAAAACACAAAAATACAACCCACGGGTTGTATTGGCATATTCCGGATACTACCATAATACAACTGGGAATATTCCAATACAACCGCGGAATATTTGAATACAACCGCGGTTGTATTCAAATATTTCGCGGTTGTATTGTATTACCGGAATACTACCACAATAAAACCATAATACAACCGGGAATATTCCGATACAACCGCGGAATATTCGAATACAACCGCGGTTGTATTGTATTACCAGAATACTACCACAATAAAATCGAGAATATTCCAGTACAACCTCGAAATATTTGAATACAACCACAGCTTTATTTCTGCCGAAAAAATTGGGTCGGGTTGGGCCATGTGATTAAATTTGTCGGTTGTATTATGGTAGTATCCGGAATATTCTAATACAACCCGCGGGTTGTATTTTTGTGTTTTGAAGGATGGGACCGACACGAACACGTGTCGTCCTGTAATTGAAGTCCGGACGCAACTTTGCGTTCACTGTCCGGACGCAATAATTTTTCCATCACATGACAACCGCGAAACCGTTTGGAAAAGACCACTTGAGAATGCCATAGGAAAGCTAAGGATAGACATCCGACGGTTGGCAAAGGAAAGAGGAGAAAAATTAGGAACTGAAGTAGATTCATCAGAATTTATGGATGAAGAGTATGTCGAGATCAATATTATCGAGACCCGAGCATCGTCAGCTTCAGAAAGGGATGAACCAGAAGCAATGAGAGTGGTCTTCAAGAAAAAGATGATACGATTTATCAAATGGCAAAGAAGATGGAAGAGATGGCAGCCGCCTTAGCCACTCTCTAGAGTCAGCTTCAAACTCAGAAGGAAACACCCCCAGAGATCATTCACATTACCGATGGAGGAAAACAAATCACGTCTATCAATGGAGATGAACAATCGAAGAAAGATTCTGTACAGAGCATGATTCCTGAAAAAGATATTAAGAACATGGTAGAACAGCAGGTGTGAGAAGCCTTAGCCCAGTCTAAGAGTGGGGCATCTATTCAGACGGGTAGACCTTACCCTGAAGAATTTGATGCAGTCAAATATCCGAAAGGCTTCGTACCACCTCTGTTCAAGACTTTTGATGGTACGGGAAACCCCCGACAGCATGTCTCACATTTTCGTGCCAGTTGCTGCAATGCCGGTGGGAGCGATGCTTTACTCTTTTGTCAGTTCGTCAGCAGCCTGTTAGGGATCACCTTCGATTGATATGTAGAATTTTCAAATGGTTCGGTTAAGAAATTTTTAGAATTAGAAAACCTTTTTGTTAAGCGGTTTGCTGGGGCTCGGTACTACATCACTATCGGTGATCTAGTGGTGGAGCAACAGAAACCGAGCGAAACTTTAGTGGACTACACACTTCGATGGAGAAATTTAAGCATGAAGTGTGAGCCTCAGCTTCAAGAACAACATGCAGTCGGTATCTTACTGAAGAGTATCCATGGCCCGATAGCACTTCTCCTTAAAGGATTCACGATTAAGACTTTCGAGAAGTTGCTTAGCAAAGCCGGGAGCTTGCAGGAGGAGGCAAAGCAGCTAAGTTTTGTTGACAAGACTGATAAGCTGAAACTCGTAAAAGCATTTGAAAAGAAATCCAGGATCGTCGCGGAAGTAGTCAAAGGTAAGCAGCCAATGCAAATACAACCAGAGCAGACATAGCCTAGTTATCAACTACCACAACGAAGTTATCAGCAACCTCAACAGAACTATCAACAGCCTCGACCGAGCTATCAATCATGACAGCATGATCAACCACCGCCTCATCCATCATGTATCCTGAAGGAACTTTTGAATAAGGAATACCCCTTCAAGACTGAGGCAGTGGCCAAGATGTTCTGCAGTTTAATGAAAACACCCGACTTTCAACTACCTGAGCCAAAAAGGCCAGAAGAAGTCGACAAGAAGGATCATCCGAACTACTGTCGCTACCACCGGATGCTTGGACACAAGATAGAAGATTGCATAACTTTCAAGAGTTGGCTTGATAAAAATCTCCGGAAAGGGAACATAATGATCCCGAAGGAATACATGAAGGAGCCCCAAAAAGGAGGTTCCGTCAATGTTATTTCAACGGATCCTATTGTTCTGATAGACCTGTACATGAGTGACGATGGGTGGAGTACCGTTTGGACAAAATCTTCGAATAAAATTTTGGATCACATCCAAACCACTTCGGTGCACGCTTCAACTCAAAGTTTGAAACCTGCCGAGCCGGCACTATCGCTTGCGATTGAAGAACTGTCCTAGAAGGAGGAGAAGATCATGGAAGAAAAGAAGATTGAGACTCCGAAAGGTAGATTAGGGGCTACTTATCCTAGGATGGTTGTTTCCGATTCGGGGGAGAAATCCCTCGGACCTCTGACTCAGTATGATTATTTGCTCGCCCCGGTGGGATCTTATAATGATAAGAGTTTTGGTGTTGGATACCTTTTTAGTGTTTCTAACAATTACGTAACTAATGACAACCAACCTAATCTGGATCTCGATTTCGATACAAATAACGATTCTCAAATCATACTAAACCTCGATGACCCCGACGAAGGAGAAGTCGTTCACAAGGATGGCTACGAAAGTTCGACAAGCAACGGGTCCATTTGTGAATTCCGAGGAACTCCAATCAAAATAGAATTAGAGCTATCAGCACCGAAGCAACTTCAGGAGAGCCAGTCATTCTGATTCAAGAGGAGGCACCGGTAGATCTAGCACCATATGCAGAAGAGATAATTGAAGTCAATCTAAGAAGCAAAAAAGTTCTACCCCCGAGAATGGGTCCAAATGATAAAGGAAAGCAGGTGATTGCTAAGGAAGAGCCAACCCCAGCAGAAGAATTGACCATTCAGGAAGAGATTGAAG
The DNA here is from genome assembly GCA_022702705.1 of Papilionanthe hookeriana x Papilionanthe teres. Classification (NCBI taxonomy): domain Eukaryota; kingdom Viridiplantae; phylum Streptophyta; class Magnoliopsida; order Asparagales; family Orchidaceae; genus Papilionanthe; species Papilionanthe hookeriana x Papilionanthe teres. The sequence goes on along the minus strand of CM040421.1, from coordinate 159,624,853 downwards.
AGCCCAGAAATAAAGTGGATTACAACGTGCTAGCCCATCTTAGGAAGATACCAGCCAAACTGAGCATATACGACACTCTGATCTTATCAAAGGAGATGAGGGAAACTCTAATCAAGGCATTACTTGATCCAGAAATTTTCTTAGCTCAAATGGCTGGTAATTCCTTAGACGAGGTTTGCTCATTAAAAGAACAGCGAGGTGTTACCTTCACCGACAATGATCCACTACTTGGTACAGCTGATCACAATCGACCGTTGTACATCTCGGTCACTATCGGAAAGTTCACGCTCTCCAGGGTATTAGTTGATCTAGGAGCATCAATCAACATAATGAGCCTTCGAACATTAGCATATTTGGAAATTGATGCTCGCGACCTCGAAGCAAACAAGATGTTATTAAAAGGCTTCAATCAGAAAGGTGAAAGAGGTCTTGGATCGATAACACTATTAATGAAGATCGGTGATTTAGCAAAGACAACCGCAAAATTCCACATAATTGATTCTGAGACATCGTTCAACGCTCTACTGGGTCGGCCGTGGATCCATGAGAACCGGATGGTACAGTCATCTCTGCACCAGTGCATAAAATATTATGAAGGAGGAGTGTCGGCATATTTTTAGGTTGAGTGTTGTATTTTTAAAAAAGGAGTCGCCTACAGAAATTGTCGGCGAAATTTATATTTTAAATTTAATTTAAATATATATATAATTTAGAAAGTAGTATTTGATTTTGAAAATAATTTTAAATTTGAAAATTTTAAGATATGAAATCAAACCGATCTCACATCCCAAATAGTTTATATAAACGAGCAACGCATCACAAACCGTGTATCTATCCCGAAGAATAGACATACTGCTTGATGATAGGGCTCGATTAAATAAACTAAAAGATTTGTGACATCCGTTTGGTCTGCGAACCAATTTTATAAGCCGACAAATTCCCCTGCTTAATATGAAAGTATTAAACAGGGTTTATATTACCTAGGTTCTTTAAAATTCCCTATAAGGGCAAGCCCCTATAGTTAATTACATCTTAAGTGACGGGAATCACCTAAGAAAACTCTCGATAATAATCAATAATTCTGCTCTCGAGAATTTCAAAGTTTAAGTTTTCGAGGGATTGAATTTTGGAATTTCAATAGAGAATGGATCATGTTTGAAACATTTTTGTTTTGGGAATTCAAAGGAAGAAAGGTAAGAGAAATCACAGATCCGAAGGGAACTTCAGTAATTTCCCAACTATCCTATTGTTTGGCTTGGATTTAGGAAAGTCCTAATGTTTGTTTAATGTTTTGATCTTGCCAATTTTAGTTAATTAGGACTTATATTTATATAATAGAATCATACAAATAGCTTGGAAGATGTGAGGGTTTATATCGTATCGGACGACTACCTCGAAGTCCTAAGACCGGTTAGGGTTTATATTTGCTATGCAAATGCCTAACGAAGAGGTTGAGGATTTATGTTGCACTAGGCGGACTACCTCGAAAGTCCTATGGCTTAGTTATTTAATTCTAAGAAAGTTTTCTTCGGAGTAGACTCGGGTTTTGCGGATGACGATGGCCGTGCTCGCCTACTATGCTCCGAGCTCCTTGTTGTTGCAGAGGTTTAGTTTTAGAAGTCATAAATCAGGAGATGGGAAAAGTGTTTTGGTTTAGAGAGAATCTTAATTTCCAAGTGTCTTTTTTTATATTTTATTTAAAACAAATCTTAAAGTTAATTATAACAACACCGGTTAAGATCCCACGGTTCCATCCTTCCGGCATCATTATTTTTATCGGATTCACTTAGTCCAGATGAATTTGCTAAACTCAACTAAATGAGTTCCACACTTTCATTTAGACCGTGGGAAATCTCGTTAGCAACACGTAGGTTACATCATCCGAGGTATTCCCGATCATCCAACAGGACGTTTTAATTTAGTTGTAATTGTAGTTTTGTGTTCTCTTTGTGATTAAATTTTGAGTTGTTTTATATTTTGAAATGTTGTGGCGGTGAATTTTATCTTGTAATGACTTTTAATTTAGTTTTGGTTTCAGTTTTAGGGACTATTCTAAAGGTGTGGGTTTTCATGCAACAGTTGTTTGTCATGGAAGAAAAAGTAAGTGCGATGCGATTAAATAAATTGCAATAAGGTAAATTGCAATAAAATAAAAGCATACCTGGAGGGTCTTCCCGTCATCTCAAGCTGCACTTAAAACACAATTAGAATATTTAAGCAAGTTCCTAGGTAAGGCTAAGGGAAGGGTTATGGTTTTTTACCAAATTCCTAATCCTATAGCTAGTCATTTCCTATGACGTCTAGGTTCTTATGTTTTGGTTTGAGGACGATTTTCTTCATCAAAGAATAATTAAGTTCAATTGTTCTTATAAGCATTCTATCATATCGAGGAAGTGCTTAAGACAAATCTTAAACATCTTTTCAATATTTCTAGGATTGTTTTAAGTCCAAATGAATTTAATTAAATAAATGAATTAATCATCCGGGGATTCAAGTTTTGTTATCTTGCTCAGTGAACTAGGACATTTGAATATCCTATGAGTGAAGTAACATTTCATTTAATGTTCTATTTAGGAGTTATGATAATAAAGGTTTTCGAGGGCAAATTGGTGCTCCAATGATTTGTGATTTAGTTTAATTTTAGTTATCGGGTTTAAATTTGGAATAGTGTTCAAGTTGCTTTATATTTAATTTCTTTATGTCTTAGGTGATGTCATTTTTAATTTAATTTAACTTTAATATAATTTAATTTGCTTTAGTTTTAATTTTAATTTAATTTTAATTTTTAATTTTAATTTTAATTTTAATTTTAATTTTAATTTTAATTGATTTTTATTTTAATTTAATTTAATTTAATTTAATTTAATTTAATTTAATTTAATTTAATTTAATTTAATATGTTTTAATTTAATTTAATTTAATTTAATTTAATTTAATTATTATTATTTAATTTAATTTAATTAATTTAATTTAATTTAATTTATTTGATTTAATTTAATTTAATTTGTTTGATTTAATTTAATTTAATTTATTTAATTTGTTTGATTTAATTTAATTTAATCTTTAATTTAATTTTATTATTTTTTTAATTTTAATTGAAAATTTAAAAGAGTTTAATAATTTAACTTTTAATTTAATTTAATGATTAAGTCTTTTAACATTTTAAAACTTAAATTTGAATTATCATTTTAATTAGGAATTAAATATTATTGAGAAGATTAATTTAGGGATTTTTAAATTAAAGAACAAATCTCTTCCTAATAATATCCCTATTTTAATAAGTCCAATTTTATTATTCTTCCAAATTTAATCAATTATTTAATTAAGGTTTATTTCAATTATTTTAAATTGTTTAATGGGTTTCTACCCTTTAATTATTTAAATTTCAATCATCCAAATCATATTAAAATCAAATATTTTTCTTGTTAATTTTATTAAACCTAAAGTCATAATTAAGGGTTAAAATTTTTTTAATTACCATTTTGCCCTTCAAGCTTAATAATTCCATAACTCACTAAATTGAGCTCAAATGAATTTGAAATTTTTATGTGACTTCACTCATATGTCAATAAAGACATGAGAGGGAAAAAATGTGATTTTTCTGTATTTAATTTATTTATATAATTATTTTTAGTGGAAAATAGGAATTTCCAAGGAAAATTTAATAATATGACCAAGGGAAAGTTTCTGTCCTTAAGAAAATTATGGGACATTCCTAATGACCAGAGGACCACTTGGACCAATTTTGGTGATTTTTTGAATTATATTATTTTTATTATAATTATTTTAAATTTTGGAGTATTAATTAATTTAAAAATAAAATAAAGGTTGAAAAATGAAATTTATATTTTTCAAAAATCTCTCTGATATCAAGGAAATCAGAGAATCAATTTTTTGCAATTTTCTGATTTTTCTTTGATTTATTAGAATTATTTTAGTGGAAATGCCAAAAATTGTATTTTTTAATTTTTAAATTACCTTAGGGCTTTAAAATTTAATATCTCATTAAATAGACCTAAGAAAAATATGGGGTTTGTTCTTAAGCGATTAAAATTCAAAATGTGACATTTTGGTAATTTTTATTATTTTTATGATTTTTATTATTTTTTAATCATTAAAATATTAAAATAATACAAAAAATCAACTTTTTTAGAAAATTGAAATTTTAATTTTCTTAAATTTCCCTAATATCAGAGAGTCTCCAAAACCAATTTGGGGAATTTTTGAAAGGTATTTTGAAAGTTATGAATTTTTGAAGTTTAAGATGGTTAAATGGCTTAATCAACCCATTTAGTAGGGCTAACCAAGTCCAATTGACTTCAAATTTTTATAATAGGTTCCTCTGATCCTAAAGGTCAGTGGAGAATTGATTTCAAGTCAATTTCATGTATGGTTAGCTCTAATTAATTAGGGATCTATTTTGGGTGTTTAAGCCAATTAGGGTTATTTTAAAAGAGTTAACTCAAAACCTATTTTTCCTAGGGTCCTCTGGTCATAAGAGACATCACCAAATTTTCCTAGAATTTATCTCACAACATGCTAATTATTAGAATTAAAATACTCAAAACAGTAACATGAATTTGAAAAATCAATAACTTCTCATAGGGATGGCCTCTGACTTTGGAAAATTCACGGAATGTTCCCAAATTCAGAGGCTTCAAAAGCCCTATGGTCTCATGCCATGGTGAATTTCCTATATGCAAGGAGAATTAAAACAATGCAGAAGGGAAATAAATCATTAAAAATAAAATACTTGATGAAATTAAATGATTTCTTTTCCACATTATTCTCCTCCGTTCACTGAGCAAGAGGGTATTTTTATTTTATTTTTCTGATTTTTCTACACAAAGTTATGCATTTTTGAAGTTTAGGGAATTAAATAAATCAGAAAATCCCTAATTTTCTATTTATCCGAGTCGGCGCCGCGTCAACCTTAACATCTCAGAAGTGCCACGTGGCCCGCTCCCATTCGACGCCACCACTTGAGTCAGCAGCCCGGGTCCGCCTTTCGCGTATCATCCGTTAATCCGACCTAATCTGAGCCGTCCGTCCGCGCGTGTATTAAATGGACGGCATCCGTTCATCGTCCCCAAGCATCCTCACCCGAGAGCCGTCCACTCTAAAACCCTAAGAACTCACTCAATACTTAACAGATTTTTGTGTTCTTGTGCTCTATGGATTCGTCTTGAAGAGAAGAACACATCTATACGGTGATCATGCATTGAAATTAAAGCATTTGAAATGGAGAATCTCCAGAAGCTCGGGATGAAGAATTAGCTCATACCTTTGCTCAGAGAAGTGTGGCTTCAATCTGAGGGTTGTGTCACCTTTGATTGGATCCCAACAAGCTCCAGATGAAGTCTCTTGGTCTAGTGAATCGCCTAGGTATTATTTCGACCACAGCCGATCACAAAGCTTGGAGGCTGGAGCAACTGGGTGGCCTGGAGAGGGGGCTTTTGCTGGTGGACTTCTCCTCTGGGTCCAGTGAAGGTGTAGGACCAGTCAATTTGAGGATTGGCTCACTATGGAGAAGTGCCCTGGTTTTGGGTGGAATTTTGGCTTAGAAATTGAGTTCTGTTGGTGGGGATTAGGGCAAATTGGCACCAGGGATCAATTGCTCTAAGTATGGAGAGTGATCTGGAGCAATTTTGGCAGAGTTTCCTTAAGGTTTGTTTCAGCACCCTCTCATGGCCGAGAGGGGGTGGTGTTTAAATAGGAGAGGGTGTCGGGCCTCCCAGGGAGAGTTAGGGCTTGGGATCGAGCCGCTTCTTGGCAAGAGAAAAAGTGCTATGCTGTCCATTTGGGTTGAGACAAGTCAGCAAGGGAGAATTGAAATTTTTTGCTCCTCCCAAGGTCTCGGCCATGGTGTTTTCTGATGATCCAGGCTGCTGGCCGGTAGGCAATGGTCACCCTCAAGTTCAGGTGGGTCAGGGCTGGGGTTTTGTGTAGGCAATTGGGCCTTGCCATGTGTAAAGGGGATGGCTTGGAATGGAATGGGGAAGAGGCCATTTTGGCTTGGTTTGGGTCAATCCATCATTTTGGGCTTGGTTCACCCTTCAAGGTGGCTTTGGGTGTTGTGGGGAGTCAAAAGGATCGACTGGCTTGGCATGGAGAAGTCCTTATCCAAATATATTTGGATTAAATTTGGGTTAAGGTGAAACATGCTTAAGGTTAATGACTTTTAGGAGGTGCTTAAAGGACCTCCTTCTTTTTCCATTTAAGGAGAGTTGACAACCTAGAGATCCTCATGGCTTGCCAATGGCTTGCATGTGGCTTCATGGCCCCATGTGGCTTGGGAAAAGATTGGGTCAATTTCATAAAAAGGGATTTTGTGGATTTTGGCATTTTAATGGAAAATTGTTATGGGGCTTGATTTGGAATTGTTTAATTGATGATTTTGAAACTTAGAGGTGATTTTGATTAAATGGATGATGAGGGGAAGTGTCATGTGGGCTTTGGATGCATTTGGGCTTTTGAATTTGAAGGAAGTGGGCTTTTAGGAAGGTTTAAGGGAAGTGGGCTTTTTGAATTTTAAAATGGATTTTAGGATAAAATTTTGGTAAAGGCTTGGGCCAAATAATTGTTGGGTTTGGTTCATAGATGTGTCATGAGTGACTTGGAGCAAATTGGGAGTGATTTGGGTTTGAATTGGGTTGAATTTGGGCTTCTTTGGTGAATGGGCCAATATAGGTCAAATTGGGCTAACTTGGGCCAATGTTGGGCTAGGGTTGAAATTGATGTAAAATTAATGTTGGGAAATTTTTATGGGAGTGTTTCAAAGAGGTTTTGACTTTGGTTGGGCTTTGATTTTGGGGTTTGGGCTTATTTGGGTTAGGTTTGGGTTTAGGTCAAAATTGGGCCTTTTAGCTTTGGGTTGAGTTTGAGTAGGGTTTGGGTCAAAATGTTGGGAAAATAATGTTAGTGTTTTGTTTGTAGGGATGTTAAGGAAGGTTTATAAAAGATTTGGGGTTAATTGGAGTTGAATTGGGTGAGTTTGGGTTAGGTTTGTGTCATGGGTCCAAGTTGGGCTTTAAGGCCAAAAGTGAAATTGGATCCAAATGTCATTCAAATTGGACTTGTATTTGGTCTAGATTGGTGTTGGGAATGTTGAATAGAAGTTTAGAATTGAATTGGACCAAAATTTGGGTCAATTGGGTAGGTTTGGTTTGGCATTGGGTTCACTTTGGGTTAAAATGGGTCAAATTGGGGGTTTTGACAAAAGCAGGGTAAATTGATAAAATTGGCCCATGGTGTAGTTGAACAAAATGAAATTGGGAATATTTGGGATTTTCTGGAATTTTCTGGGAATTTTCTGAATTTTTGGATTTTTGGGTCAAGGGGGGTATTTTGGGTATTTGGAGGGTATTGGGAGGTATTTTTGGAATTTTTGGTATTTTTGGGTATGGATGGTCAATTTGAGTGGAGAGAAATTTTTAAGAATGATTTTGGAGAAATTTGGGTGATTTGGAAATTTTTGAGAAATTTGGGTAGTTTCAAGGGTTTTGGGTAGGCTAAGTGGGTGTAGGGTCCCGGGGGTCAAAAATTGAAAATTTGGAAAATTGAAGATTGGGTGAATATAAGTGGAATAAAATCATTTTGGTTGAGCCATGAAGCCATATCAAGCCCACATGAGCCATGAAGGGACTCATTTGAGGCATCCACTATGTTGTTCCTAACCCTCTTAGCTAAGGGCTTAGGGGTTAAGGACCATCCATGTGAATCACCTACATAAGTCAAGAGGTCAAGTTGGGTATGGGTGTGGTTTTAGGAGGTGTGTGAAAGTGTAGTGTATAAATGTAGTGTGTGTAAGTCAGCCCCTTCACCAGACCAGGCCACCCAGGGTAGTCCTAAGGCCAAAGAGTCCTATAGGAACTCATCCTTTAAACTTTCACATTTAATTTCAACCCTCTAGGTGATTAGGGGTCTACAGTCAAGTTTGTGGAGTTTGTAGGGAGTTAAGAAGTGGTTTGAATTTCTAAGTGGTTGGTCCCAATTCTAGTCCTCTAAGACAGTCAAAGGAAAAGCCTAAGGCTAGATCCTAAGTACTAAAAAGAAGAAGAGAAGACCTCATCAAAAATGAGGTCAAGAAATGGACCCCCAATAAGTGTGGTGAGCTGACGGAGCGCACCGCGTGTATTGGTGTTGACCGAAGCGATCAACAAAACCAACACAGATGTCCAAGTGACAAACTTAGGATGAAGTAGAAGAGTTTCCGCTGGGGAGTGTCATGTATATCTCTGAAACTGGAGATTCCTGAACTCTCGCCGGGGAAAGGAAAAGAAGGTGACTTTCAAATCACATGATCTGGGGGAATTTCGATTCAAATTTTATTTCGTTTTAGTTTAAGTTTTGATGTGTGAGTTTAGATTTTAGTTTGGAGTTTCAATTTAGATTGAAGTTTTGTTAAGATTAATTTGAAGGGATTTGATTTGAAATGAAAATTGGAATTTTATGGTTTTAGATGTAACATCTTCAACCTCAAAAGAAAATTGAATTGATTGGATTAAATCATTACAATGAGGGGAGATCTCAGAGCAATGCGGTATTGGATGTAAAATCCTTAACCTCAAGAGTTTGATTTTGATGTATTTCATTGCAATAGGGAAAGAATCCTAAAGCAATGCAGTCTCGGATGTAAAATCCTCAACTCCAAGAATTTGGTTTTGATGTATTTCATTGCGATTGGGAAAGAATCCTAAAGCAATGCAGTTTCAGATGTAAAATCCTCAACCCCAAGAATTTGATTTTGATGTATTTCATTGCGATAGGGAAATGATCCTAAAGTAATGCAGTCTCGGATGTAAAATCCTCAACCCCAAAAGTTTAATTTTGATGTATTTCATTGCGATAGGGAAAGAATCCTAAAGTAATGCAGTCTCGGATGTAAAATCCTCAACCCCAAAAGTTTAATTTTGATGTATTTCATTGCGATAGGGAAAGAATTCTAAAGCAATGCGGTCTCGGATGTAAAATCCTCAACCCCAAAAGTTTAATTTTGATGTATTTCATTGCGATAGGGAAAGAATCCTAAAGCAATGCAGTCTCGGATGTAAAATCCTCAACCCCAAAAGTTTAATTTTGATGTATTTCATTGCAATAGGGAAAGAATCCTAAAGCAATGCAGTCTCGGATGTAAAATCCTCAACCCCAAAAGTTTAATTTTGATGTATTTCATTGCGATAGGGAAAGAATCCTAAAGCAATGCAGTCTTGGATGTAAAATCTTCAACCCCAAAAGTTTAATTTTGATGTATTTCATTGCGATAGGGAAAGAATCCTAAAGCAATGCAGTCTCGGATGTAAAATCCTCAACCCCAAAAGTTTGAATTTTGATGTATTTCATTGCGATAGGGAAAGGATCCTAAAGCAATGCAGTCTCGGATGTAAAATCCTAAACCCCAAAAGTTTAATTTCGATGTATTTCATTGCGATAGGGAAAGGATCCTAAAGCAATGCAGTCTCGGATGTAAAATCCTCAACCCCAAAAGTTTAATTTCGATGTATTCATTGACTTTGCAAAGATTCGTAGTGTTGATTTGAAAAGTGTGGAATTTTGGTGTTTCGAGAATTTCATGAAAGTTGTAAAAGACTTTCATGGAAGGAAATAGATTAGGAGGGAATATGTAGATGTTACATACCCCGTTCAAAAGAGTTGATCGGAAGTCACTGGTTTGGATTGGATATAATTCCTCGCCATCAGATTCGATCCGTGTCAATGGAATCAACCGCTTCCATCCCAAACAAGGGAAAGAGTAGAAAGGATTGGATTTCAGATTTGGGAGAATGAATTTGAATTTCCGATTGAGATTTGATTTGAGATCTGGAAGATTGAATTTGAATTTGATTGAGATTGGATTTGGAATCTATGTTCATTTTGTTTGTCCTTTAACGATTCAAATTTTATTTTATCGTGAATTTAATGTTCATGTGAATTTGGTGTTCGTCATTTTAGATTTTTACGGAAAGTTTTTCTTTTATTCTCTTTTTTTTATTTCTTTTCTGTTCTTTGTTCGAAGTTCATTTAACTTTAATGGCGTTTCCCAATCAATTTGCATAAAAGAGGTGAAGGCCAAAAAAAATGTGACATGGTCACTTTCATTCCAATCATGTCGAAGATACATCATACAACTCGATCTGGAATACATCTCATATAATCCATGTAGACTCAAAACAGACTATGTATGATCTTCATCGATCCATCCAAAGAAGCATCTGTCAAAAATCCATGTCTGAATAATGGGGTACATGGTCAATGACATCACCTTCCAAGCCATCCTTGGCAAGGATGCCGTATGGATGTACATTGGAGGTGTGATATTTTCCATGTAGCTCACAGCTCGTAAGGCCGGAGGCTCTCTAGCTCCGGGTCTAGCTGGAAATGGTAAGGTGTCTTCCTGTCATCCATCCTTCTGAAAGTAACTGAGATCCGCTTCACTGGTACTCCTGGTATGCAATGTTTAGCGACATCTGCTCCGTTGCCCTTCAGTATCATGACGGAACCTACCGGTAATGGTATCTTCACTGGCCCTCGGAACTCACCTGGGCCTGCTATCCGGAGGTCAGATCCGAACATGATGTTACATTCATTCAGGAAAGAGACTGTGCAGAAGGGTCTGACAAAGTCGTGGTGATCTATGTGCGGGGGTATGCGATCACCCCGCTTGTAAATGTTAATAATGCAGCTATTGGGTATGCAATCTGCCGCGCAGTACCCTCCATGTTATCAACCTCTTTACCATTCTCCCGATGACTAATGGCATTGGATCCACTTGGCCATGACGGAGTATTCCCGGAGGGTTTCCTTCCCGTCTTCCGCAAAGTTGTAACAAGCATCCACATTGTATTGTAATTCTTCCTTTCCCTGGCATCCATCTTCGGGGTTCTGAGGAGGTGTTTTCTCTCAGGCGGCCCGCTCGGCCCATTCTTTTCAAATCCCAGATGCAATCCACGATTTGTTGTTGTTCATATTCTGAGAATACATTTGTATGTAGCTCGAGGCCTTCTAGTATATTGATCCTTCTGCCTCTGATTCTCTCGAAGTATTCAAAGGTTTTCTTTTCGACATTCTGCATTCTTTCCAGCTCGTATTCTGGAATAATCTGCAAATGGCAGGGCTCGGTGACATATTGTGGGATATACGGCTCAATCCCTTCACGTTCTCCCGCATACCTCGGCTCCTCGGGGATGATGTCCATCGGGACATCCTCCGGGGTTGCTTACCGCAACAAGGTCATGCATTACTGGTGGTTCTATCTGGTGGCGTGGTAGCCTTCTTTCTCCTGATCTCTGTGAGATTTCCCTAGTTCTTTCTGTTATCCTAGGAGCTGGCCTCCTTTCTTCAGGTTCCTGGTGAACCGGTGTCCTTGAAGTGTATGTACTGGCAGTGGCAACTTCCTCATCGCGCTGGTCCGCTGCTAGTTTGGTTAACATCTTACGGATACGGCGATTCTTATTTCTTCGTTGCGTTGCTGTGAGAGTAGCTCTTCGAACTTCCTGAATCTCTGTGGGCAAGGTGCTGACAAGCCTGCCCTCTGCTGTAGCGACTACCGACTTCATTTTCTTATCTTCTCCAGTGTTTGCCTTTCTTTTCTTGCTGCTGGATTGGTGGCTTGGGCCACCCACTTTCATCACTGTCTGCTCGGGCAGTTCTTCTCGGTCAACCGGGACCCGAGTCACTTTCCTCGTACTCGTAGGCTCGCTGGTGCGAAGTCCGAGTCAATCTCGATTATCGCTCCATTTTTCACCCTCTTTTCATCGAGTGCAAGGCTTACGCCATTTCTAAAGTTCAGGACCAACCGCCCGTTCGACATTTCCCTGCGAAAAGACAAGGAAAAGGATCAGGGGTTGTACTAAGAACAAGAACATTAAGAAAATGTTTATTAAAGGCATTTTTTTTATTATATTATTATTTATTTTTTTCTCTCTTTTTTTTTAACAGGAATGAAATGGGATAAGATCAGGAAAGAGATCTTGATTTGGAAAAGAAAACAAGGAAAACTTTATTATCATGATTTTATTTATCTTAGCACATTTTTTATTATTTTTGGGTTCGGACCGAGTCGTAAGTAATTACTTCGCCTGTGCTTCTAAGGATGAAGAATTCATTCCTTCGAAACATCAGGTAGCGTAATACTTTTTCAAGTATCGTCCGTTGAACGGAAGCATATGTCGTTCTCCCTGGCAATTCACTAGCTGGTAGGAACCTCCTGAGTATACTGCTTCAACCACGAACGGCCCTTCCCATGTGGGTTCAAATTTTCCTCCTATCTTGCGGTGTGCAAGGATAGGTCTCTCGAGAATGAGAACTAAGTCACCAACTTTGAAGGTTCTTAGGCGGACCAGTTTGTCATGGGCTTGAACCATCTTAGCTTGGTATAGTTCTAAATTCTGTCGCGCTGCAAGTCTTTTCCCTTCCGAGGCTTTCCAATTCTTCTAGTCGTAATTTGGCATTCTCTTCGTCGTGATTTTGTTTGCAACTCGTAATTCGAGTGAAGGAAGCTGGACCTCTAAGGGTAACACTTGCCTCGGACCCATACACCGGAGCGTAAGGTGTAGCTCGAGTAGGAGTTCCGAAGGTTGTCCGGTAGGCCCATAAGGCTTCCAATAATTTCTCGTGCCAATTTCTCTTATTATCGTCCAAAGTTTTCTTTAAGATTTGAACGAGAGTTTTATTAAAAGCCTCAGCAGAGCCGTTTGCTCTTGGGTAGTAAATTGTTGAATACCGCGGTCGATTCCGTGTCTCCCGACAAAATTATTGATTTGTGTGCTTCCGAATGCTGACCCATTATACGAGATGATCCTGTGCGGCACACCAAAACGGTAGACAACTTGGTTCTTAAAAAACTGTAGCACGTGGTGTGCTTTCACTTCTCTGAGTGGAATTGCCTCTGCCCACTTGGAAAAGTAATCTGTAGCCGCAAGAATGAAGCGATGTTCTTTTGAAGATGGTGGTTCTATTAGACCCACTATATCTGTGCCGCAACATTCAAATGGCCATGACGCGATTGTCGGATGTAACACATTTGGAGGTTGGTGTAGAACCACTCCGTGCACTTGGCATTGGTGACAGCTCTTGGCGATTTTCATGCAGTCGATCATCATCAAGGGCCAGTAGTACCCTAGTCTTTTAATTTTCATTTTCATCTTCGAGCCCGATCGGTGAGCGCCACGGAGTCCTGAATGCACCTCTTTAACAATTTCACGGGCCTCGGACCCGCTTAGGCACCTTAGCCACATTTGATCGAAAGACCTTCGCGTACAAGGCGTTTTTTATTAATGCGTAGGACAGAGTTCTTTTCTTGATCTGATGGGCTAGCGACCTATCGTCTGGTAGTTTTCCTGTTTGCAGGTAGTCTATTAATGGCTGTCGCCAATCTTCTGTGTTTTCTGTCACTGTTGCAACTGATTCTTCTCCTTTTTCTGATTTGTGTATTGTGTCTATGTCGAGCTGTGATAGAATCTGACGTCCGTGAATTGACACTTTTACTGACTCACCTTGCAGACAGGCAAATTCTTTTGCTAGACGGGCTAACGCATCTGCTAAAGCATTTTCTTTTCTGGGAATTTTGTAGATTGTCACATTCGGAATTTGTTCCAACAATTGTATGGCATACTGGAAGTATTGCTCGAGTCTTGGCTTCAAAATTCTATACTGTCCGGCGATCTGTTGAATGATTAATTATGAATCCCCGTAGATGTTGATGTCTGTTATCCCCATTTGAATATTTAATTCCAATCCTGTTATGAGGGCTTCGTATTCTGCTTCGTTGTTTGTACACGGCTCTGTCAAGTGGTAGGAGTATCTTAACATCCCCCGCTCCGGTGTTATAAAGATTAATCCGATCCCCGCCTTACCGGGCACTATCACTTGAGATTCTTCGTCTTTGTGTGCTAAAGATGCTCCGTCGAAATATAATTCCCAACGTCGATCATCAGGGTCTTCTAGGCTCATTATTTGTTCATCTGGCAGATCGTCATTGAGAGGAGATTCTGCCGGCAAAGGGTGTACTGCAAGGAAGTCTGCTAAGGCTTGTCCCTTTACGACACAAAGAGGCACAAAAGTTATATCGAATTGCAATAATATCATTGACCATCTGGCAAGTCTGCCGGAAAGCGTTGGACGGGTCATCAAGTATTGCAATGGATTAAATTTCGAGATCAGGTTGACCTTATGAGAAAGCATGTAGTGCCTGAGCTTTTGAGCGGCGAAGATCAGGGCCAAACAATGCTTTTCAATTGCGGGATACCTTATTTCCGTCGGAAGTAAACGACGGCTTAAATAGTAAAGAGCATTTTCTTTACCCTCATCATTGACCTGGGCTAACAGGGCTCCGAGAGAGTCGTCTAAAGCCGCGGTATAAAGTATCGACGGTCTACCCGAGACTGGGGCTGCTAAGACAGGAGGTGTCATTAAATATTGCTTAATGTCCTCGAAGGTCTTCTGGCATTTCTCTTCCCAAATAAATTTGGCGTCCTTTTTAACTAGTGCCAAGAAAGGCTGATACCTACCTGACAAGTTTGAGATAAAGCGTCGAAGATATGCCAGCTTTCCTTGAAAGGATCGTAGTTGTTTTAAGGTTTTGGGAGGCGGCATTTCTAAGATATCTTTAATCTTTTCCGGGTCGATTTCAATTCCACGATGTCGGACAATGAATCCTAAGAATTTCCAGGAGGTGACGCCGAAGGCGCATTTTAAGGGATTCATCTTATGGTTAAATTGTCTTAATCGTTCGAAAACAATTCTCAAATCATATAGGTGGTTGTCCTTTACTTTGCTTTTGATGACCACATCGTCCACGTAGCATTCGACTTGATTGTGGATGAGATCATCAAAAATTCTTGTCATCGCTCTCTGGTATGTTGCTCCTGCGTTCTTCGATCCGAATGGCATCACTCGTGTAGTAATATACTCCGATCGGTGTTCCGAATGTCGTAAGCTTTTCATCTTCTGGAGCCATTTTTATCTGGTTGTATCTTGAAGATCCATCCATGAATGAGAATATTTCATGTGTCGAAGCAATGTCGATCATTAATTCTGGGATCGGTAGAGGGAATTCATCTTTTGGACATGCCTTGTTTAAATCTCTGAAGTCCACACAAATTCTGATCTGACCATTCTTCTTTCTGACTGGTACCACATTGGCTAACCAAGTCGGGTATTGTTCTTCACGGACAAATTTAGCGTCTATTAGCTTTTTAACTTCGACTATGACTTGTTGTTCAATTTCTAGACGCATTCTTCTGGGACCTTGCCGATTGGAACGAAGTAGGATCCACTCCTAGCTTATGGACCGCGACCTCCGGAGCTAATCCGGCATCTCGTCATAGTTCCAAGCAAAACAGTCTTTAAATTCCATTAATAACTTGATTATTTCTTCGGAGTCTTCTTTATTTAGTAAGGAGCTAACAAAGGTAGGTCTAGGCTCTTCGCTAATACCTAAGTTAACTTCCGTTAACTCATCTATTGTAGATTTAATCTCTTCTTCGAATTCTGGTGGAGAGTCTCCAATTTGTAAATCTTCAAATTCTTCTGTAGTTTCCATGCAGTTTTCATTAGACTCGCAAGTGACAACAATGCAAAATTCAGTATCGTGAACTGATCCTACTGTGCCGAATCCGAGACCATGCTTTGAATTGGGTGGACGACCAGAGTTATTCCATAATTTTTCAAAATGTTGTGATTGGCCTTTTGTCCATTGTCGAGGTAAGAAACCACGCTGAATTAGATTTTGAACACAGGGAGAGTACCACTCAAAAGGTAATTCCATTAATTCTGATGAAGTGACATCTTCAAATTGTACACTATTTTCAGTTTTGGAAGAAGGAGCACCACGGTAGAATTTGATTGGCTTTGCACCGCCGCTATGTACCTCTTTGACCACCATACCCTTGACCTTATTAGAATGGATCGGGGTTAGGGTCATAGTATGTACATAGTGGTTAATCTTCTCGTACATTGATTTGTATTCTTCATTCTTCTCATCTTCGAGAGAGATCTTGAATTGCGGCTTCTTCCAACTTATTGTCGTCGCTTCTTGTTTGATCTCTTTTTCTTCTTCGAACTCGTCTTCCCAATCGACATTGATGGCCGGTTTCCTCCGTCCAACTCGTCCTAACGTCTCTGCCACGACCTCGTCCCCGGCCTCCACCTCGGATGCGAGTTGTGGAGAAACCTTCACCATCTCGCCGTAAGGGAGTGGTGAGTGACTCGTTGGACTAGAACTTCGGGTTCTTCGTTGTCCCGAACTTTCTTTGCTTCATTTGTTATGGTATCTCTCGGAGAAGATTGTTTTCTTCGGTGGTGCATAATAAGTTGCATCTTCATGGATTCCAATCTCATGTACGGAGAATGGTTGTAAGTCACCTTTGATGCACTGTTCCCCTCCATCGTAGTATTTGATGCACTGATGTAGAGATGATGGTATCATCCTGTTTTCATGTATCCATGGTCGGCCCAGTAGAGCGTTGAATGACGTTTCTGAATCAATTATGTGAAATTTTGCGGTTGTCTTTGCTAAGTCACCGGTCTTCATTAGTAGTGTTATCGATCTGAGGGCTCTTTCTCCTTTCCGGTTGAATCCTCTTAATAACATTTTGTCGGCTTCGAGCTCGCGGGCATCAATTTCCAAGTATGCTTAGTGTTCGAAGACTCATTATATTGATTGATGCTCCCGGATCCACCAATACTCCGGAGAGTGTAAACTTCCCAATTGTAACTCGAAATGTACAACGGTCGGTTGTGGTCTCGCTCGTCCCAAGCGATAGGTCATTGTCCGTGAAGGTAACACCTCGCTCGTTCCTTTAACGAACAAACCTCATCTAAGGAATCTCCGGTCATTTGAGCTAAGCAAATTTTCGGATCAAGTAAGGCCTTGATCAGAGCTTCTCTCATCTCCTTTGATAAGATGAGAGCATCGTAGATGCTCAGTTTGGTCGGTAGTTTCCTAAGATGGGCTAGCACGTTGTAGTCCACTTTATTTTCATGTGTTTCGGCTTCTTCTCGAATGGGTATTTCTTCTGTCGGGGTTGGTTCTTCTTGAACAACCACCTGCTTTCCTTTGTCCTTTGGACCCATTCTCGGAGGTAGAACTCTTCCACTTCTTAAGTTAACTTCTGTAATTTCTTCTGAATCTAGTGTTGAGTTTGCTGGTGTTTCTTCCTGAATCGGAATGACAGGTTCTTCTTGATTAGCTTCAGAGTCTGAAGGCTCTAACTCTATTGTGACTGGAGCTCCTCGAAACTCGCAGATAGATTCATTGCTTGTTGAACTCTCGTAACCTCCTTGGTTGATGTCTTCTTCATCATTCTGATCGTCGAGATTGTGTATGATTTGAGAATTGTCATTGGTATCTAAATCGATGTCCGGATTGTCGCCAGTTATGTAATCGTTAGAAATAGTCAAAACGTAGCCAACGCCATCACCCTTATCATTATAAGATCCCACCGGAGTGAGCAAATAATCATACAGTTTCAGGGGTTCGAGGGATTTCTCCCCGAATCGGAAACAACTATCCTAGGATAAGCAGCCCCTAGCCTAGCCTTAGGAGTCTCAGTCTTCTCTTCTTCGTCGATTTTCTTCTTCTCTTCAATCGTCTCCTGTTGATGTGGTTCTTCTATCGCAAGTGATAGTGCCGACTTGACAGGTTTCGAACTCTGAATTGAAGCTCACACTGAAGCGGTTTGGATGTTGTCTAAAATCTTTTTTGAAGACCTCGTCCAAGCGGTAGTCCATCCATCGTCAGTTGCATAGGGATCTATCGAAACGATGAGATCAGTCAAGACAACATTGACGGAACCTCCTTTATGGGTTTCCTTCATGTACTCCTTTGGGATTGTTATATTTCCTTTCCGAAGGTTGTCGTTGAGCCAACTTTTGAAGGTAATGCAATCTTCTATCTTGTGTCCAAGCATCCGGTGGTAAGGGCAAAAGTTGGGATCACCTTTCTTGTTAACTTATTCTGGTCTCTTAGGCTCTGGCAGCTGGAAATCTGGAGTCTTCATCAAACTACGAAACATTTTTGGTACTGCCTCATTTTTGAATGGATATTCTCTGCTCAGAAACTCCCTTAATGTACGTTGCGGACGAGGCAGTTGTTCATACTGTGGAGATGACTGATAGCTGGGCTGAGGTTGTTGATAATTTTGTTGAGGTTGCTGCGACCGTTCGAACGATATTTGTATCGGTTGCTTGCCTTTGTCGACTGCTGCAACGATCCCGAATTTCTTTTCAAAAGTCTTCACAGGCTTTTGCTTGTCTATCCTGTCGGCGAAACTTAATTGCTTCGCCTCCTCTTGCAAGCTTCCGGGCTTGCTTAACAACTTCTCGAAAGTCTTAATAGTGAATCCTTTGAGGAGAAGTGCTATCGAGCCGTGAATGCTTTTAAGTAAGATGCCGACTGCATGTTGTTCTTGTAGTTGTGGTTCACACTTCATGCTTAAGTTCCTCCATCGAAGTATGTAATCCACCAAAGTTTCGTTCGGCTTCTGCTTCTCTACCACTAAATCACCTATAGTGATGTGGTGCTGAGCTACAGCGAATCGCTTGATGAAGAGGTTTTCTAGTTCTGAGAATGTCTTCACTAAACCATTTGGTAATTCTGCATACCAATCAAAGGCGATCCCTGACAGGCTGCTGACGAATTGTCGGAAGAGTAATGCATCGCTCCTGCCGGCATTGCAACAATTGGCACGAAAGTGTGCAATATGCTGTCGGGGGTTCCCGGTTCCATCAAATGTCTTGAACAGAGGTGGTACGAAGCCTTTTGGGTACTGGACAACGTCGAATTCTTCCGGGTAAGGTCTACCTGTCCGAATGGATGTCCCGCTCATTGATTGTGCCAAGGCTTCTCGCACCTGCTGTTCCACCAAGCTCTTGATATCCTTTTCTGGAATCATGCTTTGTGTCGTATCTTTCTTTAGCTGATCGTCCCCGTTGACGGATGTATTCTCCTTTCCTCCGTCCACAATGTGAATGACCTCTCAGGGGCGTCTCTCTTTGGGGTTGCACTTGACTCCGGAGAGTGGCTAGGGCTGCGGCCCATCTCTTCCATTCTTTTCGCCATTTGGACGATCGTATCGTCTTTCTCTTGAAGCTGTCTTCTCATCACTTCTGGCTCCTCTATTTCTGCGGCTGCAGGAGCACCTTGTGAAGCTCACGAAGCTCGCGTTTCGACCATGTTGATTTCCGCATACTCATCGTCCATGAATTCTGATGAATCAATCTCATCTCCAAATTTCTCTTCTCTTTCTTTTGCTAGTCGTCGAATGTCAGTCCTCAACTTTTCCATAGCGTCCTCTAGCTGTCTTTTCTGTGCATCCTCGCAGTTGTCATGTGATAGATGTCGGGTTCCCTTCTCACGAGTCCCCTTTACTGCAGTGGCGTTTTCTTCGGATTCAAGTCTTCTGACGAGACTTTCCTTCTCGGGCTGCTCTGTTTCGACCTTAACTCGTCCAGGTAGTGGGACGCCATACCATCCTTCTAGCGGCGGAGGTCTAGGACCGGATGGTGCAGTCAGCCAAATGCTGGAAGGTGGTATCCTCCCTAATCTGCAACCCTGAAACAACGATAGGCGGACTAGCCTTCATCCTTTTATTTGGCTTTTCTGTAACGATGGCAGGTTCTACCCGTGGCCCAAGACGGGATTTGACTGGCACCCGCCCTATCCTCCTTAGAATCTCTGACACGGGGCATTTCTCTTTCTTTGCTAACTTCTCCATCAAGGTTTGCAGTCGAGCAAATGGCGTAACTCTAGCCCTTTTCTTACGGCTGTCATTGTAGTATGCTGGTTGAGGTAATGTATAAACAATCCTGCGGACTTTTTCCTCGTCAGCTGCGGCAGAAAGGGGATGAAATCTACTTCCTTCCAAAAAGGGTGTGTCTTCGGGCAATGGTATGTATTCGGGTAGTGGTGTGTACTCGGGGATTTCAGGATTTCCTCGAGGAAGCAACTTCGGCGGCTACGGCGCTTCCGGCAATCTTCTTGCTTCGTTCCTTCTTTGGGTCCGTGTTAGTGATGGAATTCTTGAGTCGGACCCGATTTCAAAAACGGAAGGTCTCACAGGAAAGTACGTACCCTCCACGGTAGCGGAGTTCACCATAGTTCGGATTCCTTCCCCTTTAATTTGGGCGAAGCCGGGGTAGGTGCAGAGACAACCAGACCAGCGGGGGTAGCAACAACAGTCCTCCTGCGGACAGCAGTACTCCTCTCAGTTGGGATCTTTCGCAGGGGAGGAAACTCTTGGGTTGACCTAAGTTTGAACTCGATCAGCGGCTTCTTAGCTTCAGATACTTTGTTTGTCAGCGTGAAAAGGGAAACGTCGGTGATTTTGACATTTGTGTTCTCGAATTCTTGTCCAAACCGGATAATCCCATTGTCGGGTAGCTCATCCTTGTAAACAGCGAAGTCGAGTCCATTGGTGAAGGAGAAAATCAGCTTCGGGGCTTCCATTTCTACAGGGTAGATTCTGATTGTCGGTCTCGAGTTATGCTTCTTCTCATCGGGACGAAAAGAAAGGAATTGGAAAGAGTCCGAACACATTCTTGTTCATGTATTTATAAGAAGGAGTTATTTGTTAAAAGAGTCATTCATTGGAGGGTTTGTTTATTTAGAACGGAATGTTCGAAAGTTGTAGAGAAGGTAAGGAGTTCGATTCAGACTTGGAAAGGAAGAGAAAGTCTTATGCAAGACTTCTCGACTCGAAGGATTACTCCTAAACTAACACCTATTAGGGGTCCACCCCACTTCAGAAATGAGGTAAAAGGATCTCGGAACCTCTCTGTTTAGGGGTGTCTAAACAGTGGCTCCTAAATCCGAGAGAATGTTGGCTACACTTGTTCAAGGTAGAAATGAACATAGTGTTCCAACGGAAAGAAGGGTAGCTTGATCCACAAGGGGTAT
The DNA here is from genome assembly GCA_022702705.1 of Papilionanthe hookeriana x Papilionanthe teres. Lineage (NCBI taxonomy): Eukaryota > Viridiplantae > Streptophyta > Magnoliopsida > Asparagales > Orchidaceae > Papilionanthe > Papilionanthe hookeriana x Papilionanthe teres. Next base: position 159,603,957 of record CM040421.1, on the reverse strand, counting down.
GGATACACTACCGATTTTTGCAAGCAGAATTATTTGATTAAAAAAATGGAGAGAGGAATCTTCCCCAGCGGAGTCGCCAGAAATTGTCGGCATATTTTTAGGTTGAGTGTTGTATTTTTAAAAAGGAGTCGCCTACAGAAATTGTCGGCAAAATTTATATTTTAAATTTAATTTAAATATATATATAATTTATAAAGTAGTATTTGATTTTGAAAATAATTTTAAATTTGAAAATTTTAAGATATGAAATCAAACCGATCTCACATCCCAAATAGTTTATATAAACGAGCAACGCATCACAAACCGTGTATCTATCCCGAAGAATAGACATACTGCTTGATGATAGGGCTCGATTAAATAAACTAAAAGATTTGTGACATCCGTTTGGTCTGCGAACCAATTTTATAAGCCGACAAATTCCCCTGCTTAATATGAAAGCATTAAACAGGGTTTATATTACCCGGGTTCTTTAAAATTCCCTATAAGGGCAAGCCCCTATAGTTAATTACATCTTAAGTGACAGGAATCACCTAAGAAAACTCTCGATAATAATCAATAATTCTCCTCTCAAGAATTTCAAAGTTTAAGTTTTCAAGGGATTGAATTTTGGAATTTCAATAGAGAATGGATCAAGTTTGGAACATTTTTGTTTTGGGAATTCAAAGGAAGAAAGGTAAGAGAAATCACAGATCCGAAGCGAACTTCGGTAATTTCCCAACTATCCTATTGTTTTGGTTGGATTTAGGAAAGTCCTAATGTTTGTTTAATGTTTTGATCTTGCCAATTTTAGTTAATTAGGACTTATATTTATATGATAGAATCATACAAATAGCCTGGAAGATGTGAAGGTTTATATCGTATCGGACGACTACCTCGAAGTCCTAAGACCGATTAGGGCTTAATTTGCTATGCAAATGTCTAACGAAGAGGTTGAGGATTTATGTTGCACTAGGCAGACTACCTCGAAGTCCTATGGCTTAGTTATTTAATTCTAAGAAAGTTTTGCTGGAGTAGACCCAGGTTTTGCGGATGACGATGGCCATGCTGCCCACTATGCTCCGAGCTCCTTGTTGTTGCAGAGGTTTAGTTTTAGAAGTCATAAATCAAGAGATGTGAAAAGTGTTTTGGTTTAGAGAGAATCTTAATTTCCAAGTATCTTTTTTTTATATTTTATTTAAAACAAATCTTAAAGTTGATTATAACAACACCGGTTAAGATCCCACGGTTCCATCTTTCGGGCATCGTTATTTTTATCGGATTCACTTAGTCCGGATGAATTTGCTAAACTCGACTAAATGAGTTCCACACTTTCATTTAGACGGTGGGAAATCTCGTTAGCAACACGTAGGTTACATCATCCGAGGTATTCCCGATCATCCAACGGGACGTTTTAATTTAGTTGTAATTGTAGTTTTGTGTTACTGTTTGTGATTAAATTTTGAGTTGTTTTATATTTTGAAATGTTGAGGCGGTGAATTTTATCTTGTAATGACTTTTAATTTAGTTTTAGTTTCGGTTTTAGGGACTATCCTAAAGGTGTGGGTTTTCATGCAACGGTTGTTTGTCATGCTTAGAAAAAGTAAGTGCGATGCGATTAAATAAATTGCGATAAGGTAAATTGCAATAAAATAAAAGCGTACACGGAGGGACTTCCCGTCATCCCAAGCTGCACTTAAAACACAATTAGAATATTTAAGCAAGTTCCTAGGTAAAGCTAAGGGAAGGGTTATGGTTTTCTACCAAATTCTAATCACATGTGCTAGTCGTTTCCTATGACGTCCAGGTTCTTGTGTTTTGGATTGAGGACGATTTTCTTCATCAAAGAATAATTAAGTTCAATTGTTCTTATAAGCATTCTATCATATCGAGGAAGTGCTTAAGACAAATCTTAAACATCTTTTCAATATTTCTAGGATTGTTTTAAGTCGAATGAATTTAATTAAATAAATGAATTAATCGTCCAGGGATTCAAGTTTTGTTATCTCGCTCAGTGAACTAGGACATTTGAATATCCTATGAGTGAAGTAACATTTCATTTAATGTTCTATTTAGGAGTTATGATAATAAAGGTTTTCGAGGGCAAATTGGTGCTCCAATGATTTGTGATTTAGTTTAATTTTAGTTATCGGGTTTAAATTTGGAATAGTGTTCAAGTTGCTTTATATTTAATTTCTTTATGTCTTAGGTGATGTCATTTTTAATTTAATTTAACTTTAATTTAATTTAATTTGGTTTAGTTTTCATTTTAATTTAATTTTAATTTTTAATTTTAATTTTAATTTTAATTTTAATTTTAATTTTAATTTTAATTTTAATTTTAATTTTAATTTTAATTTTAATTTTAATTGATTTTTATTTTAATTTAATTTAATTTAATTTAATTTAATTTAATATGTTTAAATTTAATTTAATTTAATTTAATTTAATTTTATTTTATTTTATTATTTAATTTAATTTAATTTATTTAATTTAATTTAATTTATTTGATTTAATTTAATTTAATTTGTTTGATTTGATTTAATTTAATTTAATTTATTTAATTTGTTTGATTTAATTTAATTTAATCTTTAATTTAATTTTATTATTTTTTTAATTTTAATTGAAAATTTAAAAGAGTTTAATAATTTAACTTTTAATTTAATTTAATGATTAAGTCTTTTAACATTTTAAAACTTAAATTTGAATTATCATTTTAATTAGGAATTAAATATTATTGAGATGATTAATTTAGGGATTTTTAAATTAAAGAACAAATCTCTTTCTAATAATATCCACTATTTTAATAATTCCAATTTTATTATTCTTCCAAATTTAATCAATTATTTAATTAAGGTTTATTTCAATTATTTTAAATTGTTTAATTCTACCCTATAATTATTTAAATTTCAATCATCCAAATCATATTAAAATCAAATATTTTACTTGTTAATTTTATTAAACCTAAAGTCTTAATTAAGGGTTAAAATTTTTTTAATTACCATTTTGCCCTTCAAGCTTAATAATTCCATAACTCACTAAATTGAGCTCAAATGAATTTGAAATTTTTATGTGACTTCACTCATATGTCAATAAAGACATGAGAGGGAAAAAATTTGATTTTTCTGTATTTAATTTATTTATATAATTATTTTTAGTGGAAAATAGGAATTTCCAAGGAAAATTTAATAATATGACCAAGGGAAAGTTACTGTCCTTAAGAAAATTATGGGACATTCCTAATGACCAGAGGACCACTTGGACCAATTTTGGTGATTTTTTGAATTATATTATTTTTATTATAATTATTTTAAGTTTTGGAGTATTAATTAATTTAAAAATAAAATAAAGGTTGAAAAATGAAATTTATATTTTTCAAAAATCTCTCTGATATCAAGGAAATCAGAGAATCAATTTTTACAATTTTCTGATTTTTCTTTGATTTATTAGAATTATTTTAGTGGAAATGCCAAATATTGTATTTTTTAATTTTTAAATTACCTTAGGGCTTTAAAATTTAATATCTCATTAAATAGACCAAAAAAAAATATGGGGTTTGTTCCTAAGTGATTAAAATTCAAAATGTGACATTTTGGTGATTTTTATTATTTTTATAATTTTTATTATTTTTTAATCATTAAAATATTAAAATAATACAAAAAATCAACTTTTTTAGAAAATTGAAATTTTTATTTTCTTAAATTTCCCTAATATCAGAGAGTCTCCAAAACCAATTTGGTGAATTTTTGAAAGGTATTTTGAAAGTTATGAATTTTTAAAGTTTAAGATGGTTAAATGGCTTAATCAACCCATTTAGTAGGGCTAACCAAGTCCTATTGACTTCAAATTTTTATGGTAGGTTCCTCTGATCCTAAAGGTCAGTGGAGAATTGATTTCAAGTCAATTTGATGTATGTTTAGCTCTAATTAATTAGTGATCTATTTTGGGTGTTTAAGCCAATTAGGGTTATTTTAAATGAGTTAACTCAAAACCTATTTTTCCTGGGGTCCTCTGGTCATAAGAGACATCACCAAATTTTCCTAGAATTTATCTCACAACATGCTAATTATTGGAATTAAAATACTCAAAACAGTAACATGAATTTGAAAAATCAATAACTTCTCATAGGGATGGCCTCTGACTTTGGAAAATTTAGAGAATGTTCCCAAATTCAGAGGCTTCAAAAGCCCTATGGTCTCATGCCATGGTAAATTTCCTATATGCATGGAGAATTAAAACAATGCAGAAGGGAAATAAATAATTAAAAATAAAATACTTGATGAAATTAAATGATTTCTTTTCCACTTTATTCTCCTCTATTCACTGAGCAAGAGGGTATTTTTATTTTATTTTTCTGATTTTTCTACACAAAGTTATGCATTTTTGAAGTTTAGGGAATTAAATAAATCGGAAAATCCCTAATTTTCTATTTATCCGAATCGGCGCCGCGTCAACCTTAACATCTCCGAAGTGCCGCGTGGCGCACTCCCATTCGACGCCGCCACTTGAGTCAGCAGCCCGGGTCCCGCCTTCCGCGTATCATCCGTTGATCAGACCTAATCTGAGCCGTCCGTCCGCGCGTGTATTAAATGGACGACATCCGTTCATCGTCCCCAAGCATCCTCACCCGAGAGCCGTCCACACTAAAACCCTAAGAACTCACTCAATACTTAACGGATTTTCGTGTTCTTGTGCTCTATGGATTCAACTTGAAGAGAAGAACACATCTACATGGTGATCATGCATTGAATATAAAGCATTTGAAATGGAGAATCTCCAGAAGAATTAGCTCATACCTTTGCTCAGAGAAGTGTGGCTTCAATCTGAGGGTTGTGTCACCTTCGATTGGATCCCAACAAGCTCCAGATGAAGTCTCCTGGTCTGGTGAATCGCCTAGGTATGATTTCAACCACGGCTCGATCACAAAGCTTGGAGGCTGGAGCAATCAGGTGGCTTTGGAGAGGGGGCTTTTGTCTGGTGGACTTCTCCTCCGGGTCCGGTGAAGGTGTAGGACCGATCGATTTGAGGATTGGCTCACTGTGGAGAAGTGTCCCGGTTTTGGGTGGAATTTTGGGCGAGAAATTGAGTTTTGTTGGTGGGGATTAGGGCAAATTGGCACCAGGGATCAATTGCTCTAAGTATGGAGAGTGATCTGGAGCAATTTTGGCAAAGTTTCCTTAAGGTTTGTTTCAGCATCCTCTCATGGCCGAGAGGGGGTGGTGTTTAAATAGGAGAGGGTGGAGGGCCTCCCAGGGAGAGTTAGGGCTTGGGATCAGCTGCTCTTGGCAAGAGAAGAAGAGCTATGCTGTCCATTTGGGTTGAGACAAGTCGGCGAGGGAGAATTGAAATTTTTGGCTCCTCCCGAGGTCTCGGCCATGGTGTTTTCCGGCAATCCAGGGCGTGCTTACGGCGAGCAATGGTCACCCTCGAAGTTCGGGTGGGTCGGGTGCGGGGTTTTGTGTAGGCGATTGGGCCTTGCCATGTGTAAAGGGGATGGCTTGGAATGGAATGGGGAAGAGGCCATTTTGGCTTGGATTGGGTCAACCCATCATTTTGGGCTTGGTTCACCCTTGAAGGTGGCTTTGGGTGTTGTGGGGAGTCAAAAGGATCGAGTTGGCTTGGCATGGAGAAGTCCTTATCCAAATATATTTGGATTAAATTTGGAGTTAAGGTGAAACATGCTTAAGGTTATTGACTTTTAGGAGGTGCTTAAAGGACCTCCTTCTTTTGCCGTTTAAGGAGAGTTGACAACCTATAGATCCTCATGGCTTGCCAATGGCTTGCATGTGGCTTCATGGCTCCATGTGGCTTGGGAAAAGATTGGGTCAATTTCATAAAAATGGATTTTGTGGATTTTTGCATTTTAATGGAAAATTGTTATGGGGCTTGATTTGGAATTGTTTAATTGATGATTTTGAAACTTATAGGTGATTTTGATTAAATGGATGATGAGGGGAAGTGTCATGTGGGCTTTGGATGCATTTGGGCATTTGAATTTGAAGGAAGTGGGCTTTTAGGAAGGTTTAAGGGAAGTGGGCTTTTTGAATTTTAAAATGGATTTTAGGATAAAATTTTGGTAAAGGCTTGGGCCAAATAATTGTTGGGTTTGGTTCATAGATGTGTCATGAGTGACTTGGAGCAAATTGGGAGTTATTTGGGTTTGAATTGGGTTGAATTTGGGCTTCTTTGGTGAATGGGCCAATATAGGTCAAATTCGACTAACTTGGGCCAATGTTGGGCTAGGGTTGAAATTGATGTAAAATTAATGTTGGGAAATATTTATGGGAGTGTTTCAAAGAGGTTTTGACTTTGGTTGGGCTTTGATTTTGGGGTTTGGGCTTATTTGGGTTAGGTTTGGGTTTAGGTCAAAATTGGGCCTTTTAGCTTTGGGTTGAGTTTGAGTAGGGTTTGGGTCTAAATGTTGGGCAAATCATGTTAGTGTTTTGTTTTTAGGGATGTTAAGGAAGGTTTAGAAAAGATTTGGGGTTAATTGGAGTTGAATTGGGTGAGTTTGGGTTAGGTTTGGGTCATGGGTCCAAGTTGGGCTTTAAGGCCAAAAGTGAAATTGGATCCAAATGTCAATCAAATTGAACTTAGATTTGGTCTAGATTGGTTTTGGGAATGTTGAATTGAAGTTTAGAATTGAATTGGACCAAAATTTGGGTCAATTGGGTAGGTTTGGTTTGACATTGGGTTCACTTTGGGTTAAAATGGGTCAAATTGGGGGTTTTGACAAAAGCAGGATAAATTGATAAAATTTGCCCATGGTGTAGTTGAACAAAATGAAATTGGGAATATTTGGGATTTTCTGGAATTTTCTGGGAATTTTCTGAATTTTTGGATTTTTGGGTCAAGGGGGTATTTTGGGTATTTGGAGGGTATTGGGAGGTATTTTTGGAATTTTTGGTATTTTTGGGTATGGATGGTCAATTTGAGTGGAGAGAAATGTTTAGGAATGATTTTGGAGAAATTTGGGTGATTTGGAAATTTTTGAGAAATTTGGATAGTTTCAACGTTTTTGGGTAGGCTAAGTGGGTGTAGGGTCCCGGGGGTCAAAAATTGAAAATTTGGAAAATTGAAGATTGGGTGAATATAAGTGGTATAAAATCATTTTGGTTGAGCCATGAAGCCATATCAAGCACACATGAGCCATGAAGGGACTCGTTTGAGGCATCCACTATGTTGTTCCTAACCCTCTTGCGAGGGCTTAGGGGTTAAGGACCATCCATGTGAATCACCTACATAAGTCGGGAGGTCAAGTTGGGTATGGGTGTGGTTTTAGGAGGTGTGTGAAAGTGTAGTGTATAAATGTAGTGTGTGTGTAAGTCAGCCCCTTCACCGGACCGGGCCACCGGGGTAGTCCAAAGGCCGAAAGAGTCCTATAGGAACTCATCCTTTAAACTTTAACATTTGATTTCAACCCTCTAGGTGATTAGGGGTCTACAGTCAAGTTTGTGGAGTTTGCAGGGAGTTAAGAAGTGGTTTGAATTTCTAAGTGGTGGGTCCCAATTCTAGTCCTCTAAGACAGTCAAAGGAAAAGCCTAAGGCTAGATCCTAAGTACTAAAAAGAAGAAGAGAAGACCTCATCAAAAATGAGGTCAACAAGGAGAACAGTGTATCAAAAGCGATTTGCAACCGTTCTCCGTGCATGAAATCAGAATTCACAAAGATGTAGCTTACTACACGCCTCCAAAGAAGACAATCTTCTCCAGAAATACCATACAAAATGAAACAAATGAAGTTCGAGACGATGAAGAACCTGAAATTCTAGTTCAACTGTTACTCACCACTCCCTTACGGTGAGATGGTGAAGGTTTCTCCAGAACTCGCACCTGAGGTCGAGGTCGGGGACGAGGTCGAGGAAGAAAAGGTGGAACAGTTGAACAGAAGAAACCGGTCATCGATGTTGATTGGGAAAGTAATTCCGAAGAAGAAGAAGAAAAAATCAAGAAAGAAGCAGCAACAATAATCCAGAAGAAACCTCAATTCAAAATCTCACTAGAAGATGAAAAGAATGAAGAATACAAATCAATGTACGAGAAGATTAACCACTATGTACATACTATGACCCTGACCCCGATCTATCCTAATAAGGTAGAGGGTATGGTGGTCAAGGAAGTGCATGGTTGTGGTGCTAAGCCAATCAAATTCTACCGTGGTGCTTCTTCTTCCAAAATTGAAAATGATGTACAATTTAAAGATGTTGCTTCATCTGAATTAATGTAATTGCCTTTTGAGTGGTACTCTCCCTGTGTTCAAAATTTAATTCAACGTGGTGTCTTACCTAAACAATGGATAACAGGTCGATCAAAACACTTTGAGAAATTATGGAATAATGCTAATCGGCCTCCCAACTCAAAGCACGGTCTCTGATTCGGCACAGTAGGATCAGTTGATGATACAGGATTTTGCTTGGTTGTCACTTGTGAGCCTGGTGAAGACTGCTTGGAAGCTTCAGACGATCTCGAGGATCTACCAATTGGAGATGCTCCGCTAGAATTCCAAGAAGAAATTAAATCTACGATAGACGAGTTAGTGGAAGTTAACTTAGGTACTAGCAAAGAGCCTAGGTCGACCTTTGTTAGCTCCTTGCTCAATAAAGAAGACTCTAAAGCAATGATCAAGCTGTTAATGGAATTCAAGGACTGTTTTGCTTGGAGTTATGATGAAATGCAAGGATTAGCTCTAGAAGTTGAAATTTACAAACTAGGAGTGGATCACACTGCCGTTCCAGTCAGGCAAGCTCGCAGAAGAATGTGTTTAGAGATTGAACAACAAGTTATAGCTGAAGTTAAGAAGCTAATAGACGCTAAATTTATCTGTGAAGAACAATATCCAACTTGGTTGGCGAATGTGGTACCGATCAGAAAGAAGAATGGTCAGATCAGAATCTGTGTGGATTTCAGGGATTTGAATAAAGCATGCTCAAAGGATGAATTCTTGCTACCAATTCCATAATTAATGATCGACATTGCCTCGACGCATGAAGTCTTCTCTTTCATGGATGGATCATCAAGATACAACCAGATAATGATGGCACCAGAAGACGAAAAGCTTACAGCCTTCAGAACGCTGATCGGAAAATACTGCTACACAGTTATGCCTTTTGGATTGAAGAACGCAGGAGCAACCTACCAAAGAGCAATGACAAGGATTTTTATGATCTCATTCACAACCAAGTCGAGTGCTACGTGGATGATGTGGTCATCAAGAGCAAACTGAAAGAAGATCACCTGTATGATTTGAGAATTGTATTCGAGCGATTAAGACAATTTAAACTTAAGATGAATCCCCTGAAATGCGCCTTCAGCGTCGCCTTTGGGAAATTCTTAGGATTCATTGTCCAACATCGCAAAATTGAAATCGTTCTGGAAAAGATTAAAGCTATCTTAGAAATGCCGCCTCCCAAAACTTTGAAACAACTACAATCCTTTCAAGGGAAGTTGGCGTATCTTCGACGTTTTATCTCGAATTTGTCAGGTAGGTGTCAGCCCTTCTAGGCATTAATTAAAAAGGAAGCCAAATTCATTTAGGAAGAGAAATGCCAGCGGGCCTTTGAGGAAATTAAACAGTATTTAATGACACCTCCTATCTTAGCAGCCCCAGTCTCAGGTAGACCGTTGATTCTTTATACCACAGCCTTAGATGACTCCCTTGGAGCCCTACTAGCCCAGGTCAATGACGAGGGTAAAGAAAATGCTCTTTACTATTTAAGTCATCGTCTAGTTCTGACGGAAGTAAAGTGTCCCCCGATTCAGAAGCATTGTTTGGCTCTAATCTTCGCCGCTCAAAAGCTCAGGCATTACATGCTATATCATAAGGTCAACCTTATTTCGAAAGTTAATCGGTTGCAATATTTGATGACTGTTGACCTCATTTTTGATGAGGTCTTTTCTTCTTCTTTTTAGTACTTAGGATCTAGCCTTAGGCTTTTCCTTTGAATATCTTAGAGGATTAGAATTGGGACCCACCACCTAGAATTTCAAAACCACTTCTTAACTCCCTGCAAACTCCACAAACTTGACTGTAGACCCCTAATCACTTAGAGGGTTGAAATCAAATGTGGAAGTTTAAAGGATGGGTTCTTATAGGACTCTTTTGCCTTAGGACTGCCCTGGGTGGCCTGGTCTGGTGAGGGCTGACTTACACACACACTACACTTATACACTACACTTTCACACACCTCCTAAAACCACATCTATACCCAACTTGACCTTCTGACTCATGAAGGTGATTCACATGGATGGTCCTTAACCCTTAAGCCCTTGGGCAAGAGGGTTAGGAACAACATAGTGGATGCCTCAAATGAGTCCCTTCATGGCTCATATAGGCTTGATATGGCTTCATGGCTCAACCAAAATGATTTCATTCCACTTACATTTACCCAATCTTCAATTTTCCAAAATTTCAATTTTTGACCCCCAGGACCTCGGACCCGCCTAACCAACCCAAAACCCTTGAAACTACCCAAATTTTTCAAAAAAATCTCCAAACCACCCAAAAAATTCCTCAAGACCAATCCCAAACATTCCCACTTTACTCAAATTGACCATTCATAGCCAAGAATACGAAGAATTCCAAAAATACTCCCCAATACCCTCCAAATACCCAAAATACCCCTCTTAGCCAAAAAATCCAAAAATTCAGAAAATTTCCAGAAAATTCCAAAAAATCTTAAATATTCCCAATTTCATTTTGTTCAACTACACCATGGGCCAATTTTGTCAATTTACCCAATTTTTGTCAAAATCCCCAATTTGACCCATTTTAACCCAAATAAGCCCAAACCCCAAAATCAAAACCCAACCAAAGTCAAAACCTCTTTGAAACACTCCCATAAACATTTCCCAACATTAATTTTACATCAATTTCAACCCTAGCCCAATATTGGCCCAAATTAGCCCATTTTGACCTACATTGGCCCATGTACCAAATGAACTCAAATTCAACCCAATTCAAGCCCAAACCACCTCAAATTTATTCCAAATCACTCATGAAACATCCCTAAACCAAACCCAACAATTATTTGGCCCAAGCCTTTACCAAACTTTTATCCAAAAGCCCACTTCCCTAAACCATTTTAAAAGCCCATCCAAAGTAAAATCCAAAAGCCCAAATCAATCTAAAGCCCACACTACAATTTCATTTTATCTTCACTCAATTAATATCACTCCCTAAGTGCTAAATCCATCATGAAAATCAAACCAATATGGTATTATGCCAAATCCCATCAAATAACCCCAAAATTTTCAAAATTTCATAAATTCTTTTCCATGAAAGTTGACTTGACTTTTCCCAAGCCAAATGTGAGCCATGAACAAGCCATACTCAAGCCACATGAAGCCATGGGGGCTTTGACTTGTCATTAGTCCACTTATTGAAAGAAGAGGGGGTTCATTCTTAAACCTCCCTTAAACCTTTTTTATCTTAAGCATGTCACACACTAAACCATGCTTAGCCACCTCACCATGGACAGGGACTTCACTACCCCAATTCAGCTGACCCAAATGATTCTCCCTCAGCCCAAGGTCAAGCCTTGGATGGTAAACCTAGCCCAAAACCAAGGGTTGACCCAAACCAAGCCAAAATGGCCTCTTCCACATTCCACTCCAAGCCATCCCCTTTACACATGGCAGCCATCAATTGACTTCACCATTGCCAAGCCCTGACCTCCCTGGTCAAGATGGTGACCCTTGTCTGCCGGCCAACCACCTGGGCCGCCGGAAAACACCACACCCGAGAGCATCATGTGAGCCCAAGCTTCGAATTCTCACCTGCTGAGTTGCTCCATGCCCAATGGCCACCATGGCTATTCTTCTCCTCACCAGAGCAGCTGATCCCAAGCCCTAACTCCTCCTAGGAGAGCCTCCAGCCAGCTCTATTTAAACCCCACTCCTCTCGGCCATGGAGGAGGTGCTGAACCAACCTTAAGGAAACTCTGCCAAAATCATTCCAGACCACTCTCCACACCTAGAGCACTTGATTCCCACTATATTCCAGCCCCAATTCCCTGCAGCTGAGCTCAATTTTGAGTTCAAACTTTGACACAAAAACCAGGACACTTCTTCACAGTGGACCAATCCCTAAATTGATTGATCCTACACCTTCACCAGACCAAGGGAAGAAGTTTACCAGCAAAAGCCCCCTCTCCAGGCCACCCATCTGTTCCAGACTCCAAGCTTTGTGATCGAATGTGGTCGAAATCCTACCTAGCAATTCACCAGGCCAAGGGACTTCATCTGGAGCTTGCTTGGACCCAATCGAAGGTGACACAACTCTCAGATCAAAGCTTCACTTCTCTAAGCAAAGGTATGGACTCATTCTTCTTCCCGAGCTTACAGAGATTCTCTATTTAATTTGAGTCAATTTCAATACATGTTTACCTTATGGATGTGTTTGTCTCCTCAAGACGAATCCATATAGTATAAGAACATGAAAATCCGTTGAGAATCGAGTGAGAAATTAGGGTTAGAAGGTTGACGGTCACGGGTGCACACCAGTCGTAGACGATGAACAGGAGTCGTCGGATCTAGCGTGTATCGAGTGGACGGTCTGGATCATGCCGGACGAGGCAACAGGACATGAACCGCCAGCCGCGTGGCATCCTAGTCAGGTGGCGGCGTCGAATGGGAGCGCGCCGCGTGGTCGTTCGGAGATGCCGAGGATGACAGGGCACCGCGTGGATAAGTAGAAAAATAGGTTATTTTCCTATTTATTTAATTCCCTAAACTTCAAAAATGCATAACTTTGTGTAGGAAAATCAGAAAAATAAAATAAAAATACCCTCTTGCTCAGTGAACAGAGGAGAATAATGTGGAAAAGAAATCATTTAATTTCATCAAGTATTTTATTTTTAATAATTTATTTACTCTCTGCACATTTTCAATTCTCTATGCATGTATACAATTCACCATGGCATGAGACCAAAGGGCTTTTGAAGCCTCTGAACTTGGGAACATTCCCTGAATTTTCCAAGGTCAGAGGTCATCCCTATGAGAAGTTATTGATTTTTCAAATTCATGTTGCTGTTTTGAATGTTTTAATTCCAATAATTAGCATGTTGTGAAATAAATTCTAGGAAAATTTGAGGATGTTTCTTATGACTAGAGGACTCTAGGAAGAATAGGTTTTGAATTAATCCACTTGGAATAACCCTAATTGGCTTAAACACCCAAAATAGGTCCTTAATTAATTAGAGCTAATTATACATCAAATTGACTTGAAATTAATTCTCCACTGACCTTTAGGATCAGAGGAACCCACAATAAAAATTTGAAGTCAATTGGACTTGGTTAGCCCTACTAAATGGGTTGATTAAACCATTTAGCCAATTTAAAGTTTAAAAATTTCATAACTTTCAAAATACTTTTCAAAAATTCACCAAATTGGTTTTGGAGCCTCTCTGATATCAGGGGAATTTAAGAAAATTAAAATTGCAATTTTCTAAAAAAGTTGATTTTTTGCATTATTTTAACATTATAATTAAATTCTCTTGGACTTAAAAAATAATCCTAAAAATATTGAAAAGATGTTTAAGATTCGTCTTAAGCACTTCCTCAATATGATAGGATGTTTATAAGAACAATCGAACTTAATTGTTCTTTTGATGAAGAAAATCGTCCTCAAACCAAAACACAAGAACCTAGACGTCATAGGAAATGACTAGCTATAGGATTAGGAATTTGGTAGAAAACCATAACCCTTCCCTTAGCTTTACCTAGGAACTTGCTTAAATATTCTAAATTGTGTTTAAGTGTAGCCTGGGATGACGGGAAGACCCTCCAGGTACGCTTTTATTTTATTGCAATTTACCTTCTTGCAATTTACTTAATTGCAAATGCACTTTACTTTTCTTGCATGATAAACAACTGTTGCATGAAAACCCACACCTTTAGGATAGTCCCTAAAACTGAAACCAAAACTAAAGTAAAAGTCATTACAAGATAAAATTCACCGCCACAATATTTCAAAATATAAAACAACTCAGAATTTAATCACAAACAGAATACAAAACTGCAATTATAACTAAATTAAAACGTCTTGTTGGATGATCGGGAATACCTCGGATGACGTAACTTACGTGTTGCTAACGGGATTTCTCACGGTCTAAATAAAAGTGTGGAACTAATTTAGTTGAGTTTAGCAAATTCATCTGGACTAAGTGAATCCGATAAAAATAACAATGCCGGAAGGATGGAACCGTGGGATCTTAACCGGTGTTGTTATAATCAACTTTAAGATTTGTTTTAATTAAAACATAAAAACACTTGGACTTTAAGATTTCTAAAACCAAACTCTTCTCTTCTCTTTGATTATAATCTTCTAAAACTAAACCTCTGCAACAACAAGGAGCTCGGAGCATGGTGGGCAGCACAGCCATCGTCATCAGCAACACCAGAGTCTACTTCAGCAAAACTTTCTTAGAATTAAATAACCAAGCCGTAGGATTTATAGGTAGTTTGCCTAGTGCAACATAAATCCTCAACCTTTTGTTAGGCATTTGCATTGCAAATTAAGCCCTAACCGGTCTTAGGACTCCGAGGTAGTCGTTCGATACGACACAAACCCTCACATCTTCGAGGCTATTTGTATGATCATGTCATACGAACATAAGTCCTAATTAATTAAAATTGGCAAGATCAAAACATTAAACAAACATTAGGATTTTCCTAAATCCGAGCCAAACAATAGGATAGTCGGGAAATTACCAAAGTTCGCTTCGAATCTGTAATTTCTCTTACTTTTCTTCCTTTGAACTCCCAAAACAAAATGTTCCAAATTTGATCCATTCCCTATTGAAATTCTAAAATTCAATCCCTTGAAAACTTAAACTTTGAGATTCTTGAGAGCAGAACTACTAATTATTATAGAGAGTTTTCTTAGGTGATTCCCGTCACTTAAGATGTAATTAACTATAGGGGCTTGCCCTTATAGGAATTTTAAGAACCTGGGTAATATAAACCCGAAGCTTAATTCATTTATATTAAGCAGGGGAACTTGTCGGCTTATAAAATTGGTTCGCAGATCAAATGGATGTCACAAATCTTTTAGTTTATTTAATCGAGCCCCACCATCAAACAGTGGTGTCTATTCTTCGGGATAGATACACGGTTTGTGATGCGGCGCTCGTTTATATAAACTATTCGGGATGTGAGATCAGTTTGATTTCATATCTTAAAATTTTCAAATTTAAAATTTATTTTCAAAATCAAATACTACTTTTCAAATTATTTATTTAAATTAAATTAAAAATTCGCCGACAATTTCTGTAGGCGACCTCTTTTCAAAAATACAACACACATAACCTAAAAAATAATGCCGACAATGACCCGACCGACATTTTCTGGCAGACTTGCTAGGCGATCGATGATACTATTGCAATTCGATATAACTTTCATTCCTCTTCATGCTTTAAAAGGACAAGTCCTAGTAGTCTTCCTCGCAGCACACCCTTTACCGGCAAAATCGCCTCTCAACGATGATTTGCCAGACAAGCAGATAATGAGCTTAGAAGACCCCAATGATCGACGGTGGGAACTTTACTTCAACAAAGCATCTTCAGCACAAAAAAACAAAGAATTGCAAACGATAGTACCAGGTAAGGCAGGAATCGAATTAGTATTTATAACACCGGAGCGGGGGATGTTAAGATATTCCTACCATCTAACAGAACCGTGTACGAACAACGAAGCATAATACGAAGCCCTCATAACCGGAATGGAATTGACCATTCAGATGAGGATAACCGATATCAACATCTATGGAGATTCACAGTTGATCATTCAACAAGTCGCAGGACAGTACAGATTCTGAAACTAAGACTCGAGCAGTACTTTCAGTATGTCATGAAGTTGTTGGAACAGATTCTGAATGTAATGATCTACGAGATCCCCAGAAGATAAAATGCTCTTGTAGACGTGCTAGCCTGCATTGCAAAAGAGTTTGCCTGCTTACAGGACGAGTCAGCTGAAATGTCAGTTCAGGGATGACAGGTCCTCTCACAGCTCGACATGGATGCAATACATAAGTCAGAAAAAGAAGAAGAAACAGTTGCAGCAGTAACAGAAACTATAGAAGATTGGTGGCAACCATTAATAGACTACCTGCAAACAGGAAACCTATCGGACGATAAGTCATTGGCTCATCAGATCAAGAAAAGAACTCTGTCATACTCATTAATAAACAATACGTTATATAGAATGCCTTTTGACCAGATGTGGCTAAGGTACCTGAGCGAGTCCGAGGCTCGTGAAATTGTTAAAGAGGTGCACTCAGGACTTTGTGGTGCTTAGCAGTCAGGTCCGAAAATGAAAATGAAGATTAAGAGACTAGGGTACTACTGGCCCTCAATGATGACCGACTGCATGAAGGTTTCCTAAAGCTGTCACCAGTGCCAAGTGCATGGAGTGGTTCTACATCAACCTCCAAATGTGCTGCATCCGACAATCGCATCGTGGCCATTTGAGTGTTGGGGCACATATATCGTGGGCCCTATAGAACCGCCTTCTTCAAGAGGACATCACTTTATTCTTGCAGCTACAAATTACTTTTCGAAATGGGAAGAAGCTATAACGCTTAGAGAAGTTAAAGCACATCACGTGCTACAGTTCTTCAAGAATCAAGTCGTCTACCATTTCAGGGTACCACACAGAATTATTTCAGACAACGGGTCAGCATTCAGAAACACGAAGATCAACAATTTTGTCAGAAGACACGGGATTGATTGGCGTTATTCGACGATCTATTACCCAAGAGCAAACGACTTGGCCGAGGCTTTTAATAAAACTCTCGTCCAAATTTTAAAGAAAAATTTGGACGACAACAAAAGAAATTGGCACGAGAAATTATTAAAAGCCTTATGGGTCTACAGAACAACTTTCAGAACCCCTACTCAGTATACGCCCTACGCTCTAGTGTACGGGTCTGAGGCCGTCCTACCCTTGGAAGTTCAGCTTCCATCTCTCTGAATTGCAGTTCTGAATAGGATCACTACAGAAAAGAATGCCAAATTACGACTAGAAGAATTGAAAAGCTTGGAAGGAAAATGACTTTCAGCACAACATAATCTGGAATTGTATCAAGCCAAGTTGATCCAGGCCCACGATAAACTGGTCCACCCAAGGACATTCAAAGTCAGTGACTTGGTTCTAGTTCTCGGGAGACCTATTCTTGCAGACCGCAAGATAGGAGGTAAATTTGAACCGACTTGGGAGGGGCCGTTCGTGGTAGAGACAGTCTACTCTGGAGGTTCCTACCAACTGGTGAATTACCGTGGAGAACGACCTATGCTTCCAATTAATGGACGATATTTGAAAAAGTATTACGCAACCTGATGTTTTGAAGGATGAACTTTAAGAAATGGAGTCTCATTCCTAGAAGCAAGGGTGGAGTAATCATTTGTAACAGGGTCCAGACCCAAAATATAAAAATGGACGATAAAAAAAAATCGTTAACAAAAAATGTGTTAAAAAGAAAATGTGTGAAATCATAATAATAAAATTATGATCCCTACTTTTAAATCATCTTACTCCTAATCTTCCCCCATCTTTTCCTACTCTTATTAAAATTTGAAAGAAACAAATAAAATTTTCCATTGATAAATGATTTTTCTTATTGTTCTTGTTCTTAGTACAACCCCTGATCCTTTTCATGTTTTTCGCAGGTAATTGTCAAACGGGAGGTTGGTTCTGAACTTTAAGAATGGTGTGAGTCTAGCACTCGATGAAAAGTAGATGAAGGATGGGGCTGTAATTGAGATCGACTCTGATTTCACACCGGCCGAGCTACAGTACGAAGAAGCTGACTGGACCCTGATTGACCGGGAAGAGTACTGCAGCCAGACGGTGATGAAATTAGGTGACCCAAGTCAGCAGTCCACTAGCAAGAAAAGAAAAGCAAATGCCTCTCATGCAATGGGGGAAGATAAGAAAGTTTAGTCCGTGGTTTCTACGACAGAGGGCAGGCTTATTAGCGCCATGCCCACAGAAGTTTAAGAGGTAAGAAGAGCTACTCTCACTCCGACCAAACAAAGAAACAAGAACTGTCGCATTCACAAGATGCTGATTAAGCTAACAGCGAATCAACCTGAAAAGATACTTGCTACCGTCAGTCTAAGTACTTCGAGGAAATCAGTTCAGCAGAAGCCAGAAAAGAGGAGATCAACTCCAAGAATAGCAGAAGGGATGAAAGAAATACCAAGAAAAGCAGAAACAGAATCGGTGCCACGAAGCCAGATAAATGCACCAGTTTTGAAGAGTCTTGTTGCGAAAACAACCCCGGAGCATGTCCTAACAGAGACTATCCCCGAGGAGCCGAGACATGCAGGAGAGCATGCTGGGGTTGAGCCGTACATCCCGCAGAATGTTACCAGACCCCGAGAACTTCAGATAATCCCAGAGTATGAGCTAGAGAAATTGCAGCAAGTTGAAAAGAAAACTTTTGAATATTTTGAGAGAATCCGAGGCAAGAGAATCAACATCCTGGAGGGCCTTGACCTGCATATAGATGTGTTCTCAGACTATGAGCAGCAGCAAATTGTGGACTGCGTCGTTGAACTTCAGAAAATGGGACAAGCTGGTCGTTTGAGAGAAAAGACCTACTCAGAACCTCAAAGTTGGATGAAAGGAAAAGGAAGAGTTACAATCCAGTGCGGGTGTTGCTACAACTTCGCTGAAGGTAGAAAGGGAAATCCACCAGGGATACTCCATCGTAGTGAGGTGGATTCGATGCCAAGAATTATGAAGAGAATGGTAAAAAGGATGGTGACATGGAGGGTATTGCTCGCAGATTGCATACCCAACAGCTTCATCATTAACATATACAGAGAGGGCCACTGCATACCGCCTCACATAGATCATCATGACTTCGTCAAACCTTTCTGCACAATGTCTTTCGTTAACTAGTGTAACATCATGTTCAGATCTGACCTCTGAATAGCAGGCCCCGGAGAATTCTGAGGGCCGGTGGAGATACCATTACCGGTAGGTTCCGTCTTGGTGTTAAAAGGGAATGGAGACTTCATAAAAAAACATTGCATTCCAGGAGTGCCTGTTGAGCGGATCTCCATCACTTTCAGGAGGATGGACGATAGAAAAATGCCTTTCCACTTTCAGCCAGATCCAAAGTTAGAGAGCCTTCGGCCCTACGAGTTGTGAGCTACATGGAGATAGCACACCTCCAATGCACATTTGAAAGACATTTACTGCCAAGGATGGCTTGGAAGGTCATTTTATTGTCCATGTATCTCACTATTCAGACATGGATTTCGACAGATGCTTGTCGACATATTTTTTAAGTTTTAAATCGTATTTTAAAAAGGGTGGTTGCCAACAGAAGTTGTCGACAAATTTTTAGATTTTAAATTTAATTTCAATATATATAATTTAGAAAGTAGCATTTGATTTTAAAAATAACTTTAAGTTTAAAAATTTTAAGATATGAAATCAAACAGATCTTACATCCCAAATAGTTTATATAAACGAGCACCGCATCACAAACCGTATATCTATCTCGAGGAATAGACACACTGCTTGATGATGGGGCTCGATTAAATAAACTAGAAGATTTGTGACATCTGTTTGGTCTTCGAACCAATTTTATAAGCCGACAAGTTCCCCTACTTAATATAAATGGATTAAACAGGGTTTATATTACTTAGGTTCTTAAAGTTCCCTATAAGGGTAAGCCCCTATAGTTAATTACATCTTAAATGTCCGAAGACACTTAAGAAAACTCTCGATAATGATCTGTGGTTTTGCTCTCAAGAATTTCAAAGTTTAAGATTTTCAAACAATTGGATTTTGGAAATTTCAAAAGTGAGTAGCTCAAATTTGGAACAGTTATTTTGAGAGTCCAAAGGGAGAGAAGTATGGGATGTCACAGACCCGAAGTGAACTTCGATGACTTCCCGACTATCATATTGTTTGGCTTCAATTTGACAGTTTATGTAGTGTTGTAATTCTGTCAATTTTAATTAATTAGGACTTATATTTATATGATATGATCATACAAATAGCCTCAAAGATGAGAGGGTTTATGTCGTACCAAACAACTACCTCAGAGTCCTAAGACCGGTTAGGGATTAATTTACGTTACATAAATGCCTAACAGAATGTTGAGGATTTATGTTGCACTAGGTAAACTACCTCGAAATCCTATGGCTTGGTTATTTAATTCTAAGAAATGTTTTGTTGATGTAGACACAAGTTTTGCTGATGAAGATGGCTGTCCTGCCCACTATGCTCCAAGCTCCTTGTTGTTGCAGAGGTTTAGTTTTAGAAGGTGAAAATCAGGAGATGAGAAAAGTGTTTTGGTTTATAAGAGCCTTAAAGTTCAAATAACTTTAATATTTTATTAGGGGAATCTTAAAGTTGATTATAACAACACCAGTTAAGATCCCACGGTTTCATCATTCCGGCACCGTTAGTTTTATCAGATTCACTTAGTCCAGATGAATTTGCTAAACTCAACTGAATGAGTTCCACACTTTCATTTAGACCGTGGGAAATCCCGTTAGCAACACGTAGGTTACATCATCAGAGGTATTCTCGATCATCCAACGAGATGTTTTAATTTAATTGCAATTGTAGTTTTGTCGTTTTATTTGTGATTAAATTTTGAGTTGTTTTATCTTTTGAATGTTGTGGCGGTGAATTTTATCTTGTGTTGATTTTAATTTAGTTTTGGGTTTCAGGTTTGTGGCTATTCTAAAAGTTTCAGTTTTCATGCAACAATCTTGTTTAACATGCAAGAAGAGTAAAGTGCAGCTCATATTAATAAATTGTAATAGAGTAAATTGCAATAAAATAAAAGCATACCTGGCGGGTCTTCTCGTCATTCTAAGCTGCACTTAAAACACATGTTAAGGCATTTAAATATTTATAACAAGTACATATATAAAGCTAAGGTAAGATTTTGGTTGTCTACCAAATCCCTCATCATATTGCTAGTCATCTTCTATGACGTCTAGGTTCTTGTATTTTGTTTAAGGATGATTTTTTTCATCAAAGAACAATTAAATTCAATTATTCTACTAAAACACCCCATCATATTGAGGAAGTGTTTAGGATGAGTCCTAAACATCTTTTCAATATTTTTGGGATTATTTTTTAGTCAAAATGAGTTTTATTGCACAGGTGAATTAACCATCCGAAAAATTTAGTTTAGTTCGTTTCTTGCTCAGTGAATTATGATGTTTTGATTATCCTATGAGTAAAGTGACACTTCACTTGATGCTTTACTTAAGAGTTATAATAATGAAAACCTTTAGGGGGAAAATCAGTTTGTTAAAGAATTTAATGATTTAAAATTGGAATTGGTGATTTAAAGTGATTTAACTTAGTTATGAAATTTTAATAATTTTATGTTTGGAATAGTGTTCAAATTGTTTTAATTTAATTAAATCTTTACATCTTTAATGATCTCAATGTATTAGATTAATTTGGGTTGAAAGAGGTGTTTAGATTATTCAACTTAAATTTTAATGATTTAATTTAAATTTAATTGAAATATTTAGGTTAAATTTTTTTAATTGACTTGATTTTTTATGTTTTAATTATGAATTGTCTTAAGGTTGATTTTCTTTGATGTTTCAAATGTGTTTTAGGTTTTTTTTTAAGTGATTTTAAATTAATTTTAATGTTTTAAATTTAATTCAATTTGATTATCAAATCACTTAATGTTTTAAGTTTTAATTTAATTAAGGTTTATTTTCCTTTTAATCATTTAATTATTAATTTTAATTATCACTTTAAATTTAATTAAAAGTTAAATATTATTAAAGTTATTCATTTAGGGATTTTAAATTAAAGGATTGATATCTTCTTAAGTCATATCTCTGATCTTATATTCCAAATTTTTAATCTATTCTTCCAAAATTTAAATTATTTAATTAATTAAAGTTCACTTCAAATATTTTCAAGATAATTAGTGGGTTTCTACCCCTTAATTCCCTAGGTTTCAATCATCTATGATAAAAGTTAAGATTAAACATTTACCCCCATTTTGATTAAACCTAAAGTTTTAATTAGGGGTTAAAATTCTTAATTATTAATATGCCCTTTTAAGCTTATTTATTTCATAACTCATCAAATTAAGCTCAAATGAACTTAAAATTTTTATGTCACTTCACTCATATGTCAATTAAGACATCAGAGGGGAAAATGTGATTTTAGTTTATATAATTATTTTTTGTAAAAAATAAGGGTTTTCAATGAAAATTCAATAACATGACCAAGGTAAGGTTTCTGTCCTTAGAAAAATTATGGGATGTTCCTACTGATTAGAGGACCACTTGGACCAATTTTACTAATTTTTTGAATTATATTTTATTTATTATAATTGTTTCAAGTTTTGTAGTGTTAATTAATTATAAAATAAAATAAAGGTTAAAAATTAAGTTTTATATTTTTCATAAATCTCTCTGACCTCATGGAGTTCAGAGAAATAAATTTAATAATTTTTCTGATTTTTCGTTGATTTACTAGAATTAATTTAGTGAAAAGGTTGGAAAATCCATTTTTTAATATTAAAAATGGTCTTAAACATTTAAAATTCAATATCTTAACCAAGAGAGTTGGGAAAAATATTTGGTTTGTTCCTAAGTGATTAGGAAGTGAAATATGACATTTTTATGATTTTTATTATTTTCGTGATTTTTATTATTTTTTAATTATTTAAAATATTAAAATATGGTGGAAAATGAAGATTTTTAGAAAATTTTAATTTTAATTTTTTTAGACTCCCCTAATATCAGAGAAGCCCCATAACCATTTTTGTGAAATTTTAAAATTAATTTTTTGAGTTATGAATTTTTAAAGTTTAATTTTACTCATGTGACCTAATTAATTCATTTAATGGGGTTAAACATTTCTAATTGATTCCAAATTTTTATGTGAGGTCCCTCTGATTCTAAAGATTAGTAGATTTATTTTTAAGTTCTTTTGATGTATGGTTAACCCTAATTAATTAAAGTTTAGTTTTGAGTAATTAGGCCAATTAGGGTTATTCTTAATGAATTAACTCAAAATATAATTATCCTAGGGTCCTCTAGTACTAAGAAACTTCCCCAAATTTTCCTAGAATCTTCTAAGTAATATGCTAATTAATGGAATTAAAATACCAAAAACAGTGACATAAACTTGAAAAATACATAACTTGCCATAGAGATAGCCTCTGACTCTGAAAAATTCAGGGAATGTTCCCAAGATCAGAGGCTTCAAAAGGCCCATGGTCTCATGTGATGGTGAATTGTCTATGAAAATGGAGAATTAAAATACTAAAATGAGTAAATAATTAATTAAAAATAAAATACTCATCTAATTAACTCAATTTTTTCCCACATTATTCTCCTCTGTTCACTGAGCAAGAGAGTATTTCTATTTTATTTTTGTGATTTTTCTACATAAAGATAGGGATTTTTCAATTTCTGGGTATTTAAATAAATAGAAAATAACCTATTTTCCTACTTAACCTAATCAGTGCTGCGTCAACCTCGGCAGCTCTGAAGGCCCACGCGGCGCGCTCCCATTCGACGCCGCCATCTAACTCGGATGCCACGCGGCCCACAGTCTCGCTCCATCCTTTGATCCGACACAATCTGGGTTGTACACTCGATACACGCGCGATCGGACGGTGCCTGGTCATCGTTTACAACTGGTGTGCACCAGTGACCGTCCACACTAAAACCCTAAGATCTCTCTCATTTCTCAACGGATTTTCGTGTTCTTCTACTCTATGGATTCGTCTTGAAGAGACGAACACATCCATACGGTTTACATGCATTGAAATCAACTCAAATGAAATGGGGTTTGGAGGAGTGTCCATACCTTGGTTCAAGAGGTGAGGCCTCAACTGAATGTGCTCGGCACGTTCGTTGGAGTTGGAGGAGCCTGGGGATGAAGCCTCTCGCCTTATTGAATTGTCTAAGTACAACTTCCACAAGCCCGATTTCAAATCTTGTCCGATAGAGAGAAAGGCTAGCCTGGTGAGGGGGCTTCCACTGGGAAACTCCTTCTCTTGGTCCTGTGCAGGTGTGGGTGAGTTTAATTTGATTTTGATGGAGGTTTCAGGGATGTCCTGTTCTGAGCTGAGAATTGAGCTCAATCAATGGGGTTTAGGGCAAGAGAATAGTGGGGATGAATTGCTCTTGGCTAGGGGAAGCTCTGTGAGGAGTTTGGAGGGATTCTGTGAAGGTCGATTTCAGCCAACCTTTTGGCCGAGAGGGGGTGGCTTGTTCAAATAGCCATGGCCACGGCTTCCCAGGGGGGTTTGATGGCTTGGATCAACTGCTCTGGTGAAGAGAAGAACAGCTGCAGTGGCCATTGGGCATGGGACAACTCAGCTAGCTCAAATTAAAATTTTGAATCCATTTAGACCTCTCGTCCATTGTAATTTCTGGCAACCCTGGCGGCTGGCCGGCAGGGTCAGGTCACCATCCTGATCAGGAGGGTCAGGACTGGGGTTTGGTGCAGTCAATTAGCTTTGGCCATTTGTAAAGTGGTTTGATTTAAGTGGTAAGGGGGAAGGATCATTTTAGGCTTGATTTGGTCTAAAGCATGGTTTAGGCTGGTGCACCTCCCCAAGGCTTGACTTTGGGCTGAAAGGAATCATTTGGGTCAGCCAAGAGAAGGCGGTGTTGTCTTCATTCATGGTGAGGTGGCTAGGCTTGGTTTATAGTGTAGCATAAATGGAGTTAAAAAGCATAATGAAGGATTAAGAAATAGGCCCCCTCCATTTGCCATAAATGACATGGTGAGGTGTAAAGTGACTCCCATGGCTTGTATGTGGCTTATGCATGGCTTCATGGATCCATTTGGCTTGGGAAAAGATTTGGTCAATTTCATGGAAAAAGGTTTTATGAATTTTGCTATTTTGGTGGGAATTTGGATAAAGCTTGATTTGGAATGATTTAATGATGATTTTGAAACTTAGGGGTGATATCAATTAAACGTATGATGCAAAGAAATTGCCATGTGGGCTTTAGAGCCAATTTTGGGCTTTTGGATTTGGTGAAAATGGGCTTTTAGAATAGTTTAAGAAAGTGGGCCTTTAGGTTTGAAAACAAATTGGATGATAGAAATTTTGTGAAGGAACATGCCAAATAAATGTTGGGTTTAGTTTAGGAATGTGTCATGAGTGATTTGAAACAAATTTGAGGTGATTTGGAGTTGAATTGGGTTTGATTTGGGACTTTTTGGTAAAGGGGCCAAAGTGGGTCAAATTGGGCTAACTTGGGCTAAGGTTGGGCTAATGTTAGATTTGATGTAAAATTAATGTTGAGAAATGTTTATGGGAGTGTTACAAAGAGTTTTCAACTTTGTTTGGGCTTTGATTTTGAGATTTGGGCCTATTTAGGTTAGGTTCGGGTTTAGGCCAAAAATGGGGAATTTGGTTTTGTGTTAGGTTTGGGTGGAGTTTAGGTTCAAATATGGGGAAAATCTTGTTAGTGTTTTTTTTGTGGGGATATTAGGAAGGTTTAGGAAAAGATTTGAGGTTAATTGGAGTTGAGTTGGGTTAGTTTGGGTTAAGTTTATGTCATGGGCCAAAATTGAGGTTTAAGCTTCAAATTGAAGTTGGACCCAAAGGTTAATCAAATTTGGCTTGGATTTGGTCTAAATTGATATTGAGGATATTGAATTGAAGTTTAGAATTGGATTGGATCAACATTGAGGTCAATTGGGTTGATTTGGTTTGGCATTGGGCTTACTTTAGTTAAAAATGAGCCAAATTGGGGGTTTTGGTAAAAGTGGGTTAAATTGACAAAATTTGCCCATGGTGTAGTTGAAAAAAATTAAATTGGGAATATTTGAGATTTTCTAGGATTTTTTAAGGAATTTTTGGAATTTATGGATTTTTTGGTTAAAAAGGGCATTTTGTGTATTTGGAGGGTATTGGGGGGTTTTTTGGTATATTTGGCTAAGGATGATCAATTTGAATGCTGTGAAATGTTTAGGATTGGTTTTGAGGAATTTTGGGTAATTTAAGTAATTTTGGAAATTTTGGGCAATTTCAAGGGCATTTGGTAGGTTTGTTGGGTGTAGGGCCCCGGGGGTCAAAATTTGAAATTTTGGAAAAATAAAGATTGATCAAGTTTGAGTATAATGGAATCACTTTGGTTGAGCCATGAAGCCATATTAAGCCTATAAGAGCCATGAGAGGACTCATTTGAGGCATTCACTATGTTTTTCCTAACCCTCTTAGCCAAGGGCCTAGGGGTTAAGGTTCATCCATATGAATTACCCACATGAATCAGGAAGTCAAGCTAGGTATGAATGGTTTTAGGATTTGGAATGTGTGTGAAAGTGTAATGTGTGCGGGTCGACCCTCACTGGACCAGGCCACCCGGGGTAGTCCTAAGGCCAGAAGAGTCCTATAGGGAACACATCCTTTAAACCTCCACACTTGATCTTAACCCTCCAAGTGACTTAGGGGTTTACAATCAAAGTTATGGGGTTTGTAGGGAGTTAAGAGGTGTTTGAATTTCTAAGTGGTGGGTTCCATTTCTAGTCCTCTAAGATTGTCAAAAGGAAAGCCTAAGGCTAGATCCTAAGTACTAAGGAGAGAGAAGAGAAAAGACCTCATCAAAAATGAGGTCAACAAATGGACCCCTAATAGGTGTGGCGTGATAACCAAGCACACCGTGCATATTGGCGTTGACTGAAGAGATCAACAAAACCAACACAGACGTCTAAGTGACACACTTAGAACAGAGTGGAAACAAATTTTCGCTGGGGAGTATCGAGTATATCTCCAAGAATGGAGATCCCTGAACTCTCGCTGGGAAAAGAAAAGGAGGTGAATTCCAGATCATAAGATGCGGGAAATTTTGATTTATATTTCATTTCATTTTCTATTCCGAGTTTTTTTTTTGGTAATTTGTGAGTTTAGATTTTGATTTTTTCTGAGTTTCAATTTCAGTTGAGGTTTAATTTAAAATCAATTCAAGGAAATCTGAATTTGAAATGAGAATTGGAACCTAGGTTCCAACCTCGGGATTGTGAAGAGAACTGGAATTTAGGTACCAGCCTCGGAGTGAGAATCAGAGTTTAAGTATTGATTGAAAAGGATGAGAATCAGAATTTAGGTACTGATCTCGAAATAAGATCTGGAATTTGGTACCAGCTTCGGAAGGAGAGAGTTGAAATTTGGTATCAATCTCGGGAAGAGAGTCGGAATTAGGTACCGACCTCGAAAGGAGAGAACTGGAATTTGGTACCAATCTTGCAGGTTTAAAGAGAACTGGAATCTATTCCAGTCTCAAAGGTTTAAAGAGACTAGAATCTGGTTCCAGTCTCAAAGGTTTAAAGAGAACTGGAATCTAGTCCCAGTCTCGAAGGCTTAAAGTGAACTGGAATCTGGTTCCAGCCTCGAAGGTTTAACGAAAACTGGAATCTGGTTCCAGTCTCAAAGGTTTAAAGAGAACATGAATTTGGTTCTAGTCTCGAAGGTTTAAAGAGAACTGGAATCTGGTTCCAGTCTTGAAGGTTTAAAGGGTTAAAATTTTCTGTGGAGATTTGAGTTTAGAGGCAGATTTGGAATGAGACGTGAAAGTGTTTCACGTCCCATGAGGATCGATCAAAGTCTGATAATTTGGCGAAGGATATGAATCCATGCCATCAGAACCAAATCAAAAATTTTCATGGTTCTGTGTCAGTAGATTCAGTCGACCTTGTCAAAAGAGGGCAGGAAATATGGAGAGTCAAAAAGAGATTTGAGAATAGCCGAAGGCTGGGGATTTCAGATTCAGGAATTTGTTTTCGTCGCTTTTTGTAATTTGATTTTTAGCTTGATTTTCAATTTAGGGTTTACATTTATTTAGAGTTCGTGTTTATTTGTAGTTTGTTTTGACATTCAGAGATTTTTTTTAAAGAGAGTTTTCATTTATTTAATTTTATTTTTTCTTTGTTCTTTGTTCGAAGTTCTTTTAATTTAATGGCGTTTCCCAGTCAATTTGCACAAAAAGAGGTGAAGTCAAAACATGACATGGTCACTTTCATTCCAATCTTGTTGAAAATACATCATACAACTTGATCCAAAACATGATGATACTTTCCTTAAGAATATAATATCTCATACAATCCAAATAAATCCAAAACAGATTGTGTAAGATTCTTGCAAATTATTTCTAAAAGCATCTGTGAAAATCCATGTCCAAATAGGGAGATACATGGACAATAATATCACCTTCCAAGCCACCCTTGGTAGGAATGTAGTACGGATGTGCATTGGAGGTGTGCTATCTCCCATGTAACTCACAGCTCGTAAGGCCGGAGGCTCTCTAACTCTGGATCCAGTCGGAAGTGAAAAGGAATCTTTACGTCATCCATTCTCCCGAAAGTAACAGAGATTCGTTCAACAGGCAGTCCTCTAATGCAATGCTTTGCGATGTCCGCTCCATTCCCTTTTAACACCATGACGGAACCTACCGGTAGTGGTATCTCCACTGGCCCTCGGAATTCTCCGGGGCCTGCTATCCGAAGGTCAGATCCGAACATGATATTGCACTGGTTGACAAAAGACATTTTACAGAAAGGTCTAACAAAATCATGATGGTCTATGTGTGGAGGTATGCAGTCACCCTCCTTGTAGATGTTAATGATGCAGCTGTTGGGTATGCAGTCTGCGGGCAACACCTTCCATGTCACCATC
Organism: Papilionanthe hookeriana x Papilionanthe teres; assembly: GCA_022702705.1. NCBI lineage: Eukaryota > Viridiplantae > Streptophyta > Magnoliopsida > Asparagales > Orchidaceae > Papilionanthe > Papilionanthe hookeriana x Papilionanthe teres. Next base: position 159,575,334 of record CM040421.1, on the reverse strand, counting down.
CTCTTTACCATTCTTTTAATACTATTCGGCATCAGATCCACCTCACTGCGACATAGTATCCCTGGTGAATTTCCTTTTCTGTCTACTGCGAAGTTGTAGCAACATCCGCATTGGATCGTAACTCTTCCTTTTCCTGGTATCCATCTTCGTGGTTCTGAATAAGTTTTCTAACTCAGACGACCAGCTCAGCCCATTTTCTGAAGTTCAATGATGCAGTCTACAATTTGCTATTGTTCGTAGTCCGAAAACACATCTGTATGCAACTCAAGGCCTTCCAAGATTTTAATCCTCTTGCCACGGATTCTTTCAAAGTATTCAAAATTTTTTTTTTCAACATTCTACATCTTTTCCAGCTCGTATTCTGGAATTATCTGCAACTGGTGGGGTCTAGTAACGTATTGTGGGATGGTTCAACCCCAGCACGTTCTCCTTCATGTCTCAGTTCCTCGGAGATAATCTCTGTCGGGACATCTTCCGGGGTTGTTTTCGCAACAAGACTCTTTAAATCTGGTGCATTTGTCTGGCGTCGTAGCACAGATTCTGTTTCTGATCTCCTTGGGATTTCTTTTATCTTTTCTATTGCTCTTGGAGTTGGTCTCCTCTTTTCTGGTTCCTGACAAACTGGCTTCTTAGAAGTGCTTGCACTGACGGTAGCAGCTATCTCTTTACGTTGATCCACTGCTAGCTGGGTTAGCATCTTGCGGATACGTCGGTTCTTGTTTCTTCGCTGGGTTGGCATGAGAGTAGCTCTCCTTACCTCTTGAATTTCTGTGGGCATTGCGCTGACGAGCCTGCCTTCTGCTATAGCAACCACGGACTTAACTTTCTTGTCCTCTCCCGTTGCATGAGCGGTATTTACTTTTCTCTTCTTGTCGATAGATGGTTGACTTGAGCCACCCAATTTCATCACTGTAAGGCTGCGGAGCTCTTCCCGATCAATCGGAGTCCAATCATTTTCTTCGTACTGTAGCTCGGCTGGTGTGAAGTCAGAGTCGATCTCAATCATGGCTCCATCATTCATCCTCTTTTTATTGAGTGCTAGACTCACGCCATTCTTAAAGTTCAGAACCAACCGCCTGTTCGACATTTCCCTGCGAAAAACAAGGAAAGGATCAGGGGCTGTACTAAGAACAAGAACAATAGAAAAAATTTTTTATTAATGAAGAGCTTTTATTCTTTTATTTCAAATTAAATAGGAGTAGGAAAAGATAAAGAGAGATCAAGAGTGAGACTCGATTTGAAAAGAACGATAAAAAACTTTATTATCATGATTTCACATGTTTTCTTTTAACACCCTTTTTTTAACGATTTTCTTTATCATCCATTTTTTTATATTTTTTTTTGGGTCGAACCCAATCATAAGTAATTACTGTGCCCGTGCTTCTAGGAATGAGGATTCATCCTTCGAAACATCAGGTTATGTAATACTTCTTTAGATATCGTCCATTAATTAGAAGCATAGGTCGTTCTCCACGGCAATTTATCAGTTGATATGAACCTCCAGAGTAGACTGTCTTGACCACGAATGACCCTTCCCAAGTCGGTTCAAATTTACCACCTATCTTGTGATGTGCAAGAATAGGTCTTCTGAGAACCAAAATCAAGTCACTAACTTTAAATTTCCTTGGACGGACTAATTTATCATGGGCCTAGATCATCTTGGCTTGATACAGTTCTAAATTCTATTGCGCTGAAAGTCGTTTCCCTTCCAAGCTTTCAAACTCTTCTAGTCGTAGTTTATCATTTTCTTCTATAGTGATTTTGTTTGCAACTGCAATTTTGAGAGACGGAAGCTGAACCTCTAAGGGTAGAACAGCCTCCGACCCGTACACTAAGGCGTAAGGCGTAGACTGGGTGGGAGTTCTAAAAGTCGTCCTATAGGCCCATAAGGTTTCTAACAACTTTTCGTGCCAATTTTTCTTGTTGTCGTCCAAAGTTTTCTTTAAGATTTGGATGAGAGTTTTATTAAAAGCCTCGGCCAAGCTGATCGCTCTTGGGTAGTAGATTGTTGAATAGCGCCTGTCGATCCCGTGTCTTCTGACAAAATTGTTGATCTTCGTACTTCTGAATGCGGACCAGTTATCTGAGATAATTCTGCGCGGTATCCCAAAACGGTAGACGACTTAATTCTTCAAGAACTGTAGCACGTGATGTGCTTTCACTTCTCTGAGCGATGCTTTCGCCCACTTAGAAAAGTAATCACGTAGCTGCAAGAATGAAGCAATGTCCTCTTGAAGAAGGTGGTTTTATCGGACCCACAATATCTGTGCCCCAACACTCAAACGGCCACGACGCGATTGTTAGATGTAGCACATTTGGAGGTTGATGTAGAACCACTCCATGCACTTGGCACTGGTGACAACTTTTGGCAATCTTCATTCATTCGGTCATCATTGAGGGCCAGTAGTACCCTAGTCTTTTAATCTTCATTTTCATTTTCGGACCCGACTGATGAGCGCCACAAAGTCCTGAGTGTACTTCTTTAACTATTTCACGAGTATCAGACTCGCTCAGGCACCTTAGCCACATTTGATCAAAAAACCTTCTGTATAACATATTATTTATTAATGTGTAAGACAGATTTCTTTTCTTGATTTGATTAGCTAATGACTTATCGTCCGGTAGGTTTCCTGTTTGCAAGAAGTCTATTAATGGTTGTCGCCAATCTTCTGTAACTTATGTTACTGCTGCAACTGAATCTTTTTCTTTTCCTTCTGATTTGTGCATTATATCCATGTCAAGCTGTGATAGGACCTGTCGTCCTTGAATTGACATTTCAACTGACTCATCCTGTAGGCAGGCAAATTCTTTTGGAAGGCGGGCTAACGCATCTGCGAGAGCATTTTCTCTTCTGGGAATCTTGTAGATCGTTACATTTGGAATTCGCTCTAACAATTTCATGGCATACTGGAAGTACTGCTCAAGTCTTGGTTTTAAAATCCTGCACTGTCCGGCGACCTGTTGAATGATCAACTGGGAATCTCCATAGATGTTGATGTCTGTTATCATGGTTAATTCCAGTCCGGTTATAAGGGCTTCGTATTATGCCTCGTTGTTTGTACACGGTTCTGTTAAGTGGTAGGAATACATTAACATACCCCGCTCCGGTGTTATAAAGATTAGTCTGATTCCTGCCTTACCGGGCACTATCATTTGCAATTCTTTGTCTTTCTGTGCTGAGGATGCTCCGTTGAAGTACAATTCCCAACGTTGATCATAGGGGTCTTCTAGGCTCATTATCTGCTCGTCTGGCAAATCATCGTTGAGAGTCGATTCTGCCTGTAAAGAGTGTGCTGCGAGGAAGTCTGCTAGGACTTGTCCCTTTATAGCGTCGACCACCTAGGAAGTCTACCTGAAAGCGTCGGTCGGGTCATCAAATATTGCAATGGATTGAGCTTCGAAATAAGGTTGACCTTATGAGAAAGCATGTAGTGTCTGAGCTTCTGTGCGATGAAGATCAGGGCTAAGCAATGCTTCTCAATCGAAGGATACTTTACTTCCGTCAGAATTAGACGAAGACTTAAGTAGTAGAGAGTATTTTCTTTTCCCTCTTCATTGATCTGGGCTAGCATGGCTCCGAGAGAGTCGTCTATAGCTGCGATATAAAGTATCAACGGTCTACCTGAGACTGGGGCTGTTAAAACAGGAGGTGTCATTAAATATTGTTTGATGTCATCGAAGGCATGTTGACATTTGGAGTCCCAAGTAAACTTGGCGTCCTTCTTAACCAAAGCAGAAAAAGGCTGACACCTTCCTGGCAAATTCGAGATAAAGCGTCAAAGATACGCCAACTTCCCTTGAAAGGATCGTAGTTGTTTCAAGGTTTTAGGAGGCGGTATCTCTAAAATAGCTTTAATCTTCTCTGGATCGATTTTAATTCCACGATGTTTAACAAAAAATCCTAAGAATTTCCCAGAGGTGATGCCGAAGGCACATTTCAAGAGATTCATCTTAAGGTTATATTGTTTTAACAGCTTGAAAAAAATTCTCAAATCATACAAATGATCTTCTTTTAGTTTGTTTTGATGACTACATCATCCACGTAGCTTGTTGACCTCATTTTTGATGAGGTCTTCTCTTCTTCTCTTTAGTACTTAGGATCTAGCCTTAGGCTTTTCCTTTGACTATCTTAGAGGATTAGAATTGGGACCCACCACTTAGAAACTCAAACCACTTCTTAACTCCCTGCAAACTCCACAAACTTGACTATAGACCCCTAATCACCTAGAGGGTTGAAATCAAATGTGGAAGTTTAAAGGATGAGTTCCTATAGGGCTCTTTGGCCTTAGGACTACCTTAGGTGGTCTGGTTTGGTGAAGGGGCTGACTTACACATACACTACATTTATACACTACACTTTCACACACATCTTAAAAACACACCCATACCTAACTTGACCTCCTGACTCATAAAGGCGACTCACATGGATGGTCCTTAACCCCTAAGCCCTTGGCTAAGAGGGTTAGGAACAACATAGTGGATGCCTCAAATGAGTACCTTCATGGCTCATGTGGGCTTGATATGGCTTCAAGGCTCAACCAAAATGATTTTATTCCACTTACATTCACCCAATCTTCAATTTCCCAAATTTTCAATTTTTGACCCCCGGGATCCTACACCCGCCTAGCCTACCCAAAACCCTTGAAATTATCCAAATTTTTCAAAAATTTCCAAATAACCCAAAATTCCCCAAAATCATTCCTAAACATTTCTCTCCACTCAAATTGATCATCCATATCCAAAAATACCAAAAATTCCAAAAATACCTCCCAATACCCTCCAAATACCCAAAATACCCCTCTTGACCCAAAAATCCAAAAATTCAGAAAATTCAGAAAATTCCCAGAAAATTCCAAAAAATCCTAAATATTTCTAATTTCATTTTTTTCAACTACACCATGGGCCAATTTTGTCAATTTACCCTACTTTTGTCAAAACCCCCAATTTGACCCATTTTAACCCAAAGTGAACCCAATGTCAAACCAAACCTACCCAATTGACCCAAATTATGGTCCAATTCAATTCTAAACTTCAATTTAACATTCCCAACACCAATCTTGACCAAACCCAAGTCCAATTTGATTGGCATTTGGATCCAATTTCACTTTTGGCCTTAAAGCCTAATTTGGACCTATGACCCAAACCTAACCCAAACTAACCCAGTCCAACTCCAATTAACCCCAAATCTTTTCTAAACCTTCCTTAACATTCCCACAAACAAAACACTAACATGATTTGCCCAAAATTTAGACCCAAACCCCACTCAAATTCAACCCAAAGCTAAAAAGCCCAATTTTGACCTAGACCCAAACCTAACCCAAATAAGCCCAAACCTCAAAATCAAAACCCAACCAAAGCCAAAACCTCTTTGAAACACTCCCATAAACATTTCCCAACATTTATTTTACATAAATTTCAACCCTAACCCAAAATTGGCCCAAGTTAGCCCAATTTGGCCTATATTGGCCCATTCACCAAAGAAGCCCAAATCCAACCCAATTCAAACCCAAATCATTCCAAACTCATTTCAAATCACTCATGAAATATCCCTAAACCAAACCCAACAATTATTTGGCCCAAACTTCTACAAAATTCCCATCCATGAATTCATCCTTAAACTTAAAAGCCCACTTACATGAAACCTTCCAAAAGCCCATCTCCACCAAAACCTAAAGGGCCAAAATCAATCCAAAACCCATATGACAATTGCTCTACACCATATTTTCAATTAAATCAATCCCTAAGTTTCAACACTCATCATGAATCCATTCCAAATTAAGCCCCATACAAATTCCCATCAAAATGCCAAAATTTTCTTAAATCCATTTCCATGAAATTGACTTAACTTTTCCCAAGCCAAAGATGAGCCATGAAGCCATGCATGAGCCACATGGAAGCCATGAGAGCCTCTTTACATGTCACCATGCCATTTTGGGCCAAAGAAGGAGACTCTTGCCTTAATTCCTAAAGGTGATTAACCACTCCCATGATTCCCCTTAACCATGCTTATGCCTAATTGTGCTTGGATGGTGAATTGACCCTACTGATTATGCTGAGCCAAATCACTTTCTCTTCAGCCTAAACCAAGCCTTGGGTGGTGCACCTTGCCCAAAGGGATGGGTTGACCAATTTGAGCCAAAATGAGCCTTCTCTCATACCATTCTAATCCAAGCCTTTTACACATGGCATTTGCCAATCGCCTACACTAAACCCCACTACGACCCACTCGAACAAGATGGTGACCAGTGCCTGGCCGGCCAGCCACCAAGTCGTCGGAAAACACCATGGCCGAGACCTTGGGAGGAGCCAAACTTTAGAATTCCACCTTGCTGAGCTACCCCATGCCCAATGGCCACCATGGCTGTTCTTCCCATGCCCGAAGCAGCGATCCCAACCCTTGGCCATCCCCGCGAGGCTCTCCAGCCCACCTCTATTTAAACCCGACCCCCTCACGGCCAATGAGGAGAGTTGCACAAACCTTGCCGAAACTCTGCCAAAATTGTTCCAAACCCTACTCCATACTTAGAGCAGTTGATCCCCAGTGTCAATTTGCCCTAATCCCCACCAACAAAACCCAATTTCTCAACTGAAATTTCACCCAAAACCGGGACACTTTGCCACGGTGAGCCAATCTTCAAATCGACCGGTCCTACACCTTCACTCGGACCAAGAGGAGAAGTTTCCACTAAAAGCCCCATCTCCAGGGCCACCCAGCTTGTTCCAGCCTCCAAGCTTTGTGATCGGGCGTGGTCACTTTCATAGCTAGGCAATTCACCGGACCGGAAACTTCATCCGGAGCTTCGCGGGATCCAATCGAAGGTGACACAACCCTCAGATTGAAGCCACACTTCTCTGAGCAAAGGTATGAGCTAATTCTTCATCCGAGCTTCTGGAGATTCTCCATTTCAAACGCTTTAATTTCAATGCATGATCACTGTATAGATGTGTTCGTCTCTTCAAGACGAATCCATAGAGCACAAGAACACCAAAATCTGTTAAGTATTGAGTGAGATATTAGGGATTTAGTGTGGACGGTTCTCGGGTTAGGAGGCTTGGGGACGATGAATGGATGTCGTTCATTTAATATACGCGCGGACGGACGGCCAGGATCGCACCAGATGAGGAGACGGAACGATACAGCGAGCCCCTGGAGCACTGAGTCGGATGGCGGCGTCGAATCAGAGAGCGCCACGCGGCGTTTCGGAGCTGCCGAGGTTGACGCGGCGCCGCGTGGATAAATAGAAAATTAAGGTATTTTCTTATTTATTTAATTCCCTAAACTTCAAAAATCCATAACTTTGTGTAGAAAAATCAGAAAAATAAAATAAAAATATCCTCTTGCTCAGTGAACGTGAGGAGAATAATGTGGAAAAGAACTCATTTAATTTCATCAAGTATTTTATTTTTAATGATTTATTTACCCTCCGCATTGTTTTAATTCTCTATGCATATAGGAAATTCACTATGGCATGAGACCATAGAGGCTTCGAAGCCTCCGAACTTGGGAATATTCCTTGAATTTTCCAAGGTCAGAGGCCATCCCTATGAGAAGTTATTGATTTTTCAAATTCATGTTGCTGTTTTGGGTATTTTAAATCCAATAATTAGCATGTTGTGAAATAAATTCTAGGAAAATTTGGTGGTGTTTCTTATGACCAGAGGACCCAAGGAAAAATAAGTTTTGAATTAGTTCATTTAAAATAACCCTAATTGGCTTAAACACCCAAAATAGATCCCTAATTAATTAGAGCTAACCATAGATCAAATTGACTTGAAATCAATTCTCCACTGACCTTTAGGATCAGAGGAACCCACCATAAAAATTTGAAGTCAATTGGACTTGGTTAGCCCTACTAAATGGGTAGGTTAAGCCATTTAGTCAATTTGAACTTTAAAAATTCATAACTGTCAAAATACTTTTCAAAAATTCACCAAATTGGTTTTGAGCCTCTCTGATATCAGGGGAATTTAAGAAAATTAAAATTTCATTTTTTTAAAAAAGTTGATTTTTTGTATTATTTAAATATTTTAATAATTAAAAAATAATAAAAATCACAAAAATAATAAAATTCACCAAAATGTCACATTTTGAATTTTAATCACTTAGGAGCAAACCCCATATTTTTCTTAGGTCTATTTGATGAGATATTAAATTTTAAAGCCCTAAGGTAATTTTAAAATTAAAAAAAATATATTTTTTTGGCATTTCCACTAAAATAATTCTAATAAATCAAAGAAAAATCAAAAAATTGTAAAAATTGGTTCTCTCATTTCCTTGATATCAGAGAGATTTTTGAAAAATATAAAATTCATTTTTCAACCTTTATTTTATTTTTAAATTAATTAATACTCCAAAACTTAAAATAATTATAATAAAAAGAATATAATTCAAAAAATCACCAAAATTGGTCCAAGTGGTCCTCTGGTCGTTAGGAATGTCCCATAATTTTCTTAAGGACAGAAACTTTCCCTTGGTCATATTATTAAATTTTCCTTGGAAATTCCTATTTTCCACCAAAAATAATTACATAAATAAATTAAATACAGAAAAATCACATTTTCTCCTCTCATGTCTTTTTTGGCATATGAGTGAAGTCACATAAAAATCTTGAGTTCATTTAAGCTCAATTTAGTGAGTTATGGAATTATTAAGCTTGAAGGGCAAAGTGATAATTAAAATTTTAACCCTTAATTAAAACTTTAGGTTTAATAAAATTAAAAAGTAAAATATTTAATCTTAATCTGATTTGGATGATTGAAATTTAAATAATTAAAGGTTAGAAACCTACTAAACAATTTGAAAATAATTAAAATAAACCTTAATTAAATCATTGATTAAATTTGGAAGAATAATAAAGTTGGGATTATTAAAATAGGGATATTATTAGGAAGAGATTTGTTCTTTAATCTAAGAATCCCTAAATTAATCATCTCAATAATATTTAATCCCCAATTAAAATGATAATTCAAATTTAAGTTTTAAATTGTTAAAGGACTTAATCAATTAAATTAAATTAAAACTTAAATTATTAAACTCTTTTTAAATTTTCAATTAAATTAAAATTAAAATTAAAATTAAATTAAAGATTAAATTAAATTAAATCAAACAAATTAAATTAATTTAAATTAAATTAAATCAAATAAATTAAATTAAATTAAATTGAACAAATTAAATTAAATTGAATTAAATTTAATTAAAATTAAATTAAATTAATTAAATAAAATTAAATTAAAAAAATAATTAAATTAAATTAAATTAAATCAAATTAAATTAAATTAAATTAAATTAAATTAAATTAAATTAAAATAAAAAAATAAAATCAAGTTAAAATTAAAATTAATTTAAATTAAATAAATTAAATTAAAATCGAAGCTAAACCAAATCAAATTAAATTAAAGTTAAATTAAATTAAAAAATAACATCACCTAAGACATAAAGAAATTCAAAATAGAGCAACTTGAACACTATTCCAAATTTAAACCCGTTAACTGAGATTAAATTAAATCACAAACCATTTGGACACCAATTTGCCCTCGAAAGCTTTGGTTATCATAACTCCTAAACAGAACGTTAAATGAAATGTTACTTCACCTATAGGATATTCAAATGTCCTAGTTCAATGAGCAAGATAACAAAACTTGAATTCCCGGACGATTAATTCATTTGTATGATTAAATTCATTTGGACTTAAAACAATTCTAGCAATATTGAAAAGATGTTTAAGATTCTTCTTAAGCACTTCCTCAATATGACGGGATGTTTATAAGAACAACTAAACTTAATTGTTCTTTGATGAAGAAAATCGTCCTCAAACTAAAACACAAGAACCTAGACGTCATAGGAAATGACTAGCTATAGGATTAGAAATTTGGTAGAAAACCATAACCCTTCTCTTAGCTTTACCTAGGAATTTTCTTAAATATTCTAAATTGTGTTTAAGTGCAGCTTGGGATGACGGGAAGACCCTCCAGGTACGCTTTTATTTTATTGCAATTTACCTTATTGCAATTTATTTAATTGCATCGCACTTACTTTTCTTGCATGATAAACAACTGTTGCATGAAAACCCACACCTTTAGGATAGTCCCTAAAACTGAAACCAAAACTAAATTAAAAGTCATTGCAAGATAAAATTCACCGCCACAACATTTCAAAATATAAAACAACTCAAAATTTAATCACAAACGGAACACAAAACCGTAATTACAACTAAATTAAAACGTCTTGTTGGATGATCGGGAATACCTCGGATGATGTAACCTACGTGTTGCTAACGGGATTTCCCACGGTCTAAATGAAAGTGTGGAACTCATTCAATTGAGTTTAGCAAATTCATCTGGACTAAGTGAATCAGATAAAAATAACGATGCCGGAAGGATGGAACCGTGGGATCTTAACCGGTGTTGTTATAATCAACTTTAAGATTTGTTTTAATTAAAACATAAAAAACACTTGAAAATTAAGAAATCTCTCTAAACCAAAACACTTCTCTCATCTCCTGATTCATGACTTCTATAACTAAACCTCTGCAACAACAAGGAGCTCGGAGCATGGTGGGCAGCACGGCCATCGTCATCAGCAAAACCTGAGTCTACTTCAACAAAACTTTCTTAGAATTAAATAAATAAACCATAGGATTTCGAGGTAGTTTACCTAGTGCAACATAAATCCTCAACTCCTCGTTAGGCATTTGCATGATCATGTCATGTAAATTAAGCCCTAACCGGTCTTAGGACTCCGAGGTAGTCGTTCGGTACGACATAAACCCTCACATCTTCGAGGCTATTTGTATGATTTTATCATACAAATATAAGTCCTAATTAATTAAAATTGGTAAAATTAAAACATTAAATAAACATTAGGACTTTCCTAAATCCAAGCCAAACAATAGGATAGTCGGGAAATTATCGAAGTTCGCTTCGAATCTGTGATTTCTCCTACCTTTCTTCCTTTGAATTCCCAAAACAAAATGTTCCAAATTTGATCCACTCCATATTGAAATTCTGAAATTCAATCCCTTGAAAACTTAAATTTTGAGATTCTTGAGAGCAGAACTACTGATTATTATCGAGAGTTTTCTTAGGTGATTCCCGTCACTTAAGATGTAATTAATTATAGGGGCTTGCCCTTATAGGGAATTTTAAAGAACCCAGGTAATATAAACCCTGTTTAATGCTTTCATATTAAGCAGGGGAATTTGTTTGCTTATAAAATTGGTTCGCAGACCAAACGGATGTCACAAATCTTCTAGTTTATTTAATCGAGCCCCACCATCAAGCAGTGTGTCTATCCTTAGGGATAGATACATGGTTTGTGGTGCGGCGCTCGTTTATATAAACTATTTGGGAAGTGAAATCAGTTTGATTTCATATCTTAAAATTTTCAAACTTAAAATTATTTTCAAAATCGAATGCTACTTTCTAAATTATATATATATATTTAAATTAAATTTAAAACCTAAAATATGCCGACAGTAGCACTCGACTTGGTTGTGAATGAGATCATCAAAAATCCTTATCATTGCTCTTTGATAAATTGTTCCTGCATTCTTTAATCCAAACGGCATCACTGTGTAACAGTATACCCCAATTGGCGTTCTGAAGGCTGTAATCTTTTCATCTTCTGTTGCCATCTTTATCTGGTTGTATCCTTATGATCCATCCATGAATGAGAAGACTTCATGTGTTGAAGCAATCTCCATCATCAATTCTGGAATGGGTAGTGGGAACTCATCCTTTGGACATGCTTTGTTCAAATCTCTGAAATCCACGTAGATCCTGATCTGACCATTCTTCTTTCTGACTGGTACCACATTGGCTAACCAAGTTGGATATTGTTCCTCACGAACAAATTTAGCATCTATTAGCTTCTTAACTTCAGCTATAACTTGTTGTTCAATCTCCAAACGCATTCTTCTCAGAGCTTGTCTGACAGGAACGGCAGTGGGATATACTCCTAACTTGTGAACTGCGACCTCTTGAGCTAATCTTAACATTTCATCATAACTCCAAGTAAAACAGTCCTTGAATTCAATTAATAACTTGATTATCTCTTTGGAGACTTCTTTATTGAGTAAGGAACTAACAAAGGTCGGCCTAGGCTCTTTGCTAGTACCTAAGTTAACTTCCATTAACATGTTTATTGTAGATTTAATTTCTTCTTCGAATTCTAGTGGAGCATTTCCAATTGGTAGATCCTCGAGATCATCTCAAGCTTCCAGGCAACTTTCATCATGCTCGTGAGTGACAACTAAAAAAAATCCTGAATCATCAACAGATCCTACTGTGCCGAATCTGAGACCATGTTTTGAATTGGGAGGCCGACTGGCATTGTTCCATAATTTTTCGAAGTATTGTGATCGACCTTTTGTCCATTCTTTAGGTAAGACACCACGTTGAATTATATTTTGAACACAGGGAGAGTACCACTCAAAAGGCAATTCCATTAATTCAGATGAAATAACATCTTCAAATTGTACATCTTTTTCAGTATTGGAAGAAGAAGCACCACAGTAGAATTTGATCGGTTTAGTACCACCATGTACTTCCTTGACCACCATACCCTTGATCTTAGTAGAATGGATCGGGGTCAGGGTCATAGTATGTACATAATGGTTAATCTTCTCGTACATTGATTTCTATTCTTAATTCCTTTCATCTTCGAGAGAGATCTTGAACTGAAGTTTCTTTTGATTTATTGTTGCTGATTCTTTCTTGATTTCTTCTTCTTCGGAACAATTCTCCCAATCAATGTCGAAGACCAGTTTTTTCTGTCTAACTGTTCCAACTTCTCTTCCTCGACCTCATCCCCGACATCAATCTCAGGTGCGAGTTCTGGAGAAACCTTCACCATCTATCCGTAAGGGAGTGGTGAGTAACTGTTGGACTAAAATTTCAGGTTCTTCATCGTCTTGCACTTCTTTTGCTTCATTTGGTATGACATTTCTGGAGAAGATTGTTTTCTTTGGAGGCGCGTAGTAGGCTGCATCTTCATGAATTCTAATCTCATGTACGGAGAATGGATGCAAGTCACCTTTGATACACTAGTCTCCTCCTTCATAATATTTTATGCACTGGTGCAGAGACGACGGTACCATCCGGTTCTCATGGATCCATGGCTGACCCAGTAGAGAGTTGAATGATGTTTCAGAATCAATTATATGGAATTTTGCAGTTGTGTTTGCCAAATCATCGGTCTTCATTAACAGTGTTATTGATCTGAGAGCTCTTTCTCCTTTCTGATTGAACCCTCTTAATAACATCTTGTCTGCTTCAAGTTCGCGAGCATCAATTTCCAAATATGCTAATGTTCGAAGGCTCATTATGTTGATTGATGCTCCAGTATCAACTAACACCCTGAAGAGCGTAAACTTTCCGATAGTGACTGAAATGTACAATGGTCAATTGTGATCAGCCGTTCCGAGTAGTAGATCAATGTCCGTGAAGGTAACACCTCGCTGTTCTTTTAACGAGCAAACCTCGTCTGAGGAATTACTGGCCATTTGAGCTAAACAAATTTCTGGATCAAGTAAAGCCTTGATCAGAGTTTCCCTCATCTCCTTTGACAGGATCAGAGCATCGTAGATGCTCAATTTGGCTGGTAGCTTCCTAAGATGGGCTACACGTTATAATCCATTTTATTACCAAATTCTTCAATGTCTTCCCGAATGGGCAGTTCCTCCGCTGGGGTTGGCTCTTCCTGAGCAACCACCTACTTTCCTTTATCTTTTGGACCCATTCTCGGGGGTAGAACTTTTCAGCTTCTTAAATTAACTTCTGTTATTTCTTCTACATCTGGTGCTGAATCTACCGGTGTATCCTCTTGAATTGGAATGACTGACTCTTCTGCAGTTGCTTCAGACTCAAATTCTATCTCGATCGGAGTTCCTCAAAATTCACACATAGACTCGTCGCTTATTGAGCTTTCGTAGCCATCCTTGTGAACGTCTTTTCCTTCATCGTGGTCATTGAGGTTTAGTATGATTTGAGAATCATTATTTATGTCGGAATCGAGATTCGGATTAGGTTGTTTTTTGCTAGTTACGTAATCGTTAGAAACAGTCAAAACGTAGCCAACACCAAAACTCTTATCATTATCAGTTCCTGCCGGGGAGAGCAAATAATCATACAGAGTCAGAGGTTCGAGGGATTTCTCCCTCGAATAAGAAACAACTATCCTAGGATAAGCAGCCCCTAGTCTACTCTTTAGAGCCTCAGTCTTCTTCTCTTCTATGATCTTCTCCTCCCTCTGGGGCGGTTCTTCAATCGCAAGCGATAGCACCGGCTCGGCAGGTTTCAAACATTGAGTTGAAGCGCGCACCGAAGCTTTCTGGATATGATCCAAGATTTTCTTTGATGACTTTGTCCAGACAGTACTCCATCCATCATGGGTCATGTAAGGGTCTATCGGAACAATAAGATCCGTTGAAATAACATTGACGGAACCTCCCTTTTGGGGTTCCTTCATTTATTCCTTCGGGATCGTTATGTTCCCTTTCCGGAGATTGTCATCAAGCCAAATCTTGAAAGTGATGCAATCCTCTATCTTATGCCCGAGCATCCGGTGGTAAGGGTAGTAGTTTGGATGATCTCTCTTATTGACTACTTCCGACCTCTTGGGCTCCGGTAGCTGAAAATTGGGTGTCTTCATTAAACTGTGGAACATCTTTGCTACTGCTTCAGTTTTGAATGGATATTCCTTATTCAAAAAATCTTTTAGAATACGCTGTGAATGAGGCGGTTGTTTATAATGCTGAGGCGACTGATAGCTCGGTCGAGGCTGTTGATAACCCTGCTGAGGTTGTTGGTAAGTACGTTGCAGTGGTTGATAGCTAGGCTGTGGCTGCTCTGGTTGTATGTGTACTGGCTACTTGCTCTTATCTACTGTCGCGACAATTCTGGACTTCTTTTCAAATGCTTTCACCGGTTTCTATTTATCAATCTTGTCCACGAAACTTAACTTCTTTGCTTCCTCTTGTAAGCTCCTGCACTTGCTAAGCAGCTTCTCGAAAGTCTTGATTGTAAATCCTTTAAGGAGAAGTGCTATCGGGCCGTGGATACTTTTCAGCAAAATATCGATCGCATGTTGTTCTTGTAGCTGTGGCTCACACTTCATACTTAAATTTCTCCATCGAAGTATGCAATCCACCAAAGTTTCGTTCGATTTTTGTTGCTCCACCACTAGATCACTGATAGTGATGTGGTGCCGAGCTCCGGCAAACCACTTAACGAAAAGGTTTTCTAACTCTAAAAAGATCTTAACTGAGCCATTTTGCAATTCTGCATACCAATCGAAGGCAATCCCTGACAGGCTGCTGACAAACTGTCGAAAGAGTAAAGTGTCGCTCCCACCGACATTGCAGCAACTAGCACAAAAATGTGCGACATGCTGCCGGGGGTTTCCCGTTCCATCAAAAGTCTTTAATAGAGGTGGTACGAAGCCTTTTTGGTATTGGACGGCATCAAATTCTTCAGGGTAAGGTCTACCCGTCTGAATAGATGCTCCACTCTTGGATTGTGCTAAGGCTTCTTGCACCTGCTGTTCTACCATGTTTTTGATATCCTTTTCGAGAATCATGCTCTGTGCAGAAACCTTCTTTGGTTGCTCGTCTCCGTTCACGGATATAACCTCTTTCCCTCCATCTACAATATGGATGATTTCTGGGGGTGTTTCTTTCTGAGGTTGCACCTGACTTTGGAGAGTGGCTAAAGCAGCAGCCATCTCTTCCATCCTCCTTGTCATTTGAGAAATTGTGTTACCCTTCTCCTGAAGTTGTGCTCTCATCACTTCCGGTTCATCTCTTTCCGCAGCTGCCGGAGCACTTTGCAAAGCTGATGATGCTCGTGTTTCAACCATGTTGATCTCAGCATACTCTTCATCCATAAATTCTGATGAATCAACTTCATTTTCTAACTTTTCCCCTCTTTCTTTTGCTAACCGTCGGATATCCGTCCTTAGCATTCCTATTGCATCCTCTAGTGGCCTCTTCCACACGGTCTCGCGGTTGTCGTGTGACGACTGTTGAACTTCTTTTCCGGGAGTTTCTTTTATTGCAGTAGCACTTCCTTCAGATTCAAGCCTCCTGACGAGACTTTTCTACCCAGAATGCTCTGATGGCTTCGGTCCACCAATAATAGGTTGCCACACCATCCTTCTAGTAGTATTTGGCCTAGGACCAGATGGTCGGTCGGCTGTGCGTAGGTAGGTGGTGTCCTCCCTAATATGGTGTCTCGATACAATAACAGGCAAACTCCTTTCGTTGGCTCGTGCCTTTTTTCTTGGGTTTTCCTTAGCCATGACCGGGTTTAATCACGGTCCAAGGTGGGATTAGGCTGGAACCCGTCCCATTCTCCTCAGAATCTTAGATACGGGGCATCTCTCTTTCTTTGCTAACTTTTCTATTACAGCTTGCAGTCGAGTGAGTGGCGTAGCCCTAGCTCTTTTTCTTTTGCTGTCACTGTAATAGGTAGTTCGGGGTAACGCAGCAGTGATCCTCTGGGCATCTTCTTCATCAGCTACAGCAGAGAGAGGGTGGAACCTACTTCCTCCTAACAGTGGTGAATATTCAGGCAACTCTTCTCTTTCCTCAGGAATTTCCTCTAGAAAAGCAACTTCAGCAGCTTTGGCTTTCTCGATCCTTGCAATCTTTCTGCCTCTGTTTCTTCTCTGAGTTCGAGTTAGGGGTGTAAACTTTGAACTGGACCCGATTTCAAAAATAGATGGTATTTGCAGCAAAATTCATACCCTCCACGGTGGCATGTTCATTATAAACTTGGACTCCCTTCCCATTCAGTTGGGTGGGAATTGGGGCAGGTGTAGAGACGACTAGACCCGTGGGGGTAGAGATTACAGCCCTCCTACCAACAGTGGTATCTTTTTCAGCTGGAACCCTTCGCAAGGGAGGAAATTCTTGAGTCGATTTCAGGTTGAACTCAATCACGGGTTTCTCAGTTTCTGGCTCTTTGTCCATTAGTGTAAAAAGTGTGACGTCAGCAAAAGTTGATTTTTGTATTGTTAAATCCATGTCCAAAATAGATGATCCCATTGTCGGGCAGCTCATCCTTGTAAACGGTGAAGTCTATTCTGTTGGTGAAGGAGAAGATTAACTTTGGGGCAGACATTTTCTGCAAGGTAGATTCTGAGTATAAGTGCCAAATTATGCTTCCTTTTGTCACAAAATTTAGGACGAAAAGGAAAGAGTCCGAACACATTTTCATTTATCTTAATGCATTTGCGATCTAAAAGAGTTTATTTATTAAAGTGTTGTTTATTAGAAGATTTTTTGTTAGGAAAAAATGGAGGTTTATAGAAAAAGGAAGGGAACCGGTTTGAAATTGAAAAGGGAGAGAAATTCTCGTAAGCCTTCTCAATCTGAAGGACCGCTCCTAAGCTAACACCTATTGGGGGTCCACTCCACCTCTTAAGAGGTAAAAGGATTTCAGAACCTCTCTGTTCAGGGGTGTCTAAACAGTGGCTCCTAAATCCAAAAGGGAATCGACTATACTTGCTCAAGCCAGAAAAGAGCGAGGTATGCCAACGAAAGAATGATAGTTTAGTCCACTGAGGAAATGGACTCATTATCAATTTATGAAAGCAAAACCATATGATCAGTATGGAGAGAAGAACTATTCCCTAGCGGAGTCGCCAGAAGTTATCGGCATATTTTTTAAGCTTTAAATCATATTTTAAAAAGGAGGGTTGCCAACAGAAGTTGTCGGCAAATTTGTAGCTTTTAAATTTAATTTAAATATATATATAATTTAGAAAGTAGCATTTCATTTTAAAAATAACTTTAATTTTAAAAATTTTAAGATATGAAATCAAACATATCTCACATCCAAATAGTTTATATAAACGAACATCGCATCACAAACCGTATATCTATCTCGAGGAATAGACATACTGCTTGATGATGGGGCTCGATTAAATAAACTAAAAGATTTGTGATATTCGTTTGGTCTGCGAACCAATTTTATAAGCCGACAAGTTCCCCTGCTTAATATAAATGGATTAAACAGGGTTTATATTACCTGGATTCTTAAAGTTCCCCATAAGGGCAAGCCCCTATAGTTAATTACATCTTAAATGTCTGAAGACACTTAAGAAAACTCTCGATAATGATCAGTGGTTTTGCTCTCAAGAATTTCAATCTTTAAGGTTTTCAATCAATTGGATTTTGGAAATTTCAATTAGGAGTAGCTCAAACTTGGAACAGTTATTTTGAGAGTCTAAAGGGAGAGAAGTAGGGGATGTCACAGACCCGAAGTGAACTTTGGTGACTTCCCGGCTATCCTATTTTTTGGATTCAATTTGAGAGTTTACGTAGTGTTGTAATCCTGCCAATTTTAATTAATTAGGACTTATATTTGTATGATATAATCATACAAATAGCCTCGAAGATGTGAGGGTTTATGTCGTACCAAACAACTACCTTGGAGTCCTAAGACCGGTTAGGGCTTAATTTGCATTACACAAATGCCTAACAGAAAGTTGAGGATTTATGTTGCACTAGGAAAACTACCTCGAAATCCTATGGCTTGGTTATTTAATTCTAAGAAAGGTTTTGCTGATGTAGACATAAGTTTTGCTGACGAAGATGGCTGTGCTGCCCACTATTCTCCAAGCTCCTTGTTGTTACAGAGGTTTAGTTTTAGAAGGTGAAAATTAGGAGATGAGAAAAGTGTTTTGGTTTAGAAGAGTCTTAAAGTTCAAATACCTTTAATGTTTTATTAGGGGAATCTTAAAGTTGATTATAACAACACCGGTTAAGATCCCACGGTTCCATCATTCCGGCACCGTTATTTTTATCGGATTCACTTAATCTAGATGAATTTCCTAAACTCAACTGAATGAGTTTCACACTTTCATTTAGACCGTGGGAAATCCTATCAGCAACACGTAGGTTACATCATCCGAGGTAATCCCGATCATCCAACGAGATGTTTTAATTTAATTGCAATTGTAGTTTTTTTGTTCTGTTTGTCATTAAATTTTGAGTTATTTTATCTTTTGAATGTTGTGGCGGTGAATTTTATCTTGTGTTGATTTTAATTTCGTTTTGGGTTTCAGTTTTGTGGCTATCCTAAAGTTTTCATTTTCATGCAACAATCTTGTTTAACATGCAAGAAGAGTAAAGTGTAGCTCATATAAATAAATTGCAATAAAGTAAATTGCAATAAAATAAAAGCATACCTGGCGTGTCTTCTCGTCATTCCAAGCTGCACTTAAAACACATGTTAAGGCATTTAAATATTTATAACAAGTACATAGGTAAAGGTATGGGAAGGTTCTGGTTGTCTACCAAATCCCTAATCCTATTGCTAGTCATCTCCTATGACGTCTAGGTTCTTGTATTTTGTTTAAGAATGATTTTCTTCATCAAAGAATAATTAAATTCATTTTTTCTTCTAAAACACCCCATCATATTGAGTAAGTGTTTGGGACGAGTCTTAAACATCTTTTCAATAGGGATTATTTTTGAGTCCAAATGAGTTTTATTGCACAGGTGAATTAACCATCCGAAAAATTTAGTTTAGTTTGTTTCTTGCTCAGTGAATTTGGATGTTTGATTATCCTATGAGTAAATTGACACTTCATTTGATGCTTTACTTAAGAGTTATAATAATGAAAACCTTTAGGGGACAAATCAGTTTGCTAAAGAATTTAATGATTTAAAATTGGAATCGATGATTTAAAGTGATTTAATTTAGTTATGAAATTTTAATAATTTTAAGTTTGGAATAGTGTTCAAATTGTTTTAATTTAATTAAATCTTTAATGATTTTTATATCACTCACTCATATGTCAATTAAGACATTAGAGGGGAAAATGTGATTTTTCTGAATTTAATTTAGTTTATATAATTATTTTTGTGAAAAATAAGGGTTTTCAATGAAAATTTAATAACATGAGCAAGGTAAGGTTTCTATCCTTAGGAAAATTATGGGATGTTTCTACTGACTAGAGGACCATTTGGACAAATTTTGGTGATTTTTTGAATTATATTTTATATATTATAATTATTTTTAATTTTATAGTGTTAATTAATTATAAAATAAAATGAAGATTTAAAATTAAGTTTTATATTTTTCATAAATCTCTCTGACCTCAAGGAGTTCAAAGAAATAAATTTTATAATTTTTTGATTTTTCTTTGATTTACTAGAATTAATTTAGTGAAAAGGTTGGAAAATCCATTTTTTAATATTAAAAATTTTCTTAAACATTTAAAATTCAATATCTTAGCCAAGAGACTTGGGAAAAATATTTGGTTTGTTCCTAAGTGATTAGGAAGTGAAATATGACATTTTTATGATTTTTATTATTTTTGTGATTTTTATTATTTTTTAATTATTTAAAATACTAATATATGGTGGAAAATGAAGATTTTTAGAAAATTTTAATTTTAATTTTCTTAGACTCCCCTAACATCAGAGAAGCCCCAAAACCATTTTTGTAAAATTTTAAAATGTATTTTTTAAGTTATGAATTTTTAAAGTTTAATTTTACTCATGTGACCTAACTCATCCATTTAATGGAATTAAACATTTCCAATTAATTCCAAATTTTTATGTGAGGGCCCTCTGATCCTAAAGATCAGTGGACAAATGTTTTCAAATTCTTTTGATGTATGGTTAACCCTAATTAATTAAAGTTCAATTTTGAGTAATTAGGCCAATTAGGGTTATTCTTAATGAATTAACTCAGAATATAATTATCCTAGGGTCCTCTTGTCCTAAGAAACTTCCCCAAAATTTCTTAGAATTTTCTAAGCAATATGCTAATTAATGGAATTAAAATACCAAAAACAGTGACATAAACTTGAAAAATACATAACTTGCCATAGAGATAGCCTCTGACCTTGAAAAATTCAGGGAATGTTTCCATGATCAGAGGCTTCAAAAGCCCTATGGTCTCATGCCATGGTGAATTGTCTATGAAAATGGAGAATTAAAATACTAAAATGAGTAAATAATTAATTAAAAATAAAATACTCATCAAATTAACTCAATTCTTTTTCCACATTATTCTCCTATGTTTGCTGAGCAAGAGGGTATTTTTATTTTATTTTTTTGATTTTTCTACACAAAGATATGGATTTTTCAATTTCTGGGTATTTAAATAAATAGAAAATAACCTATTTTCCTACTTAACCTAGTCAGCGCCGCATTAACCTCGACAGCTCTGAAGGCCCATAAGGCATGCTCCCATTCGACGCCGCCATCTGACTCAGATGACACGCGGCTCGCGCTCTCGCTCCATCCTTCGATCCGGTGCAATCTAGACCGTCCACTCGATAAACGCGCAATCGAACGGTGCCTGGTCATCGTCTACAACTGGTGTGCTCCCGTGACCGTCCACACTAAAACCCTAAGATCTCTCTCATTTCTTAGCAGATTTTCGTGTTCTTATACTCTATAGATTCGTCTTGAAGAGACGAACACATCCATACAGTTTACATGCATTGAAATCAACTCAAATGAAATGGAGAATTGCTGGAAGCTCGGGGAGGAGGAGTGTCCATACCTTTGTTCAGGAGGTGAGGCCTCAACTGAATGTGCTCGGCACATTCGTTGGAGTTGGAGGAGCCTGGGGATGAAGCCTCTGGCCTTGTCGAATTTTCTAAGTACAACTTTCACCAAGCCTGATTTCAAAGCTTGGCCGATAGAGAGAAAGGCTGGCCTGGTGAGGGGGCTTCCACTGGGGAACTCCTTCTGTTGGTCCTGTGCAAGTGTGGGTGAGTTTAATTTGATTTTGGTGGAGGTTCCAAGGATGTCCTGTTCTGGGCTGAGAATTGAGCTCCAAAATTGAGCTCAATCAATGGTGTTTAGAGTAGGAGAACAGTGGGGATGAATTGCTCTTGGCTAGGGGAAGCTCTGTGAGGAGTTTGGAGGGATTCTGTGAAGGTCAATTTCAACCAACCTTTTGGCCGAGAGGGGGTGGCTTGTTTAAATAGCCATGGCCAGGGCTTCCTAGGGGGGTTTGATGGCTTGGATCAACTGCTCTGGTGAAGAGAAGAATAGCTGCAGTGGCCATTGGGCATGGGACAACTCAGGTAGCTCAAATTGAAATTTTTAATCCATTTAGACCTCTCGGCCATGGAGTTTTCCGGTGACCCAGGCGGCTGGCCGGCAGGGTCAGGTCACCATCCTGATTAGGAGGATCAGGCCTGGCGTTTGGTGCAGTCATATGACTTTGGCCATGTGTAAAGAGGTTTGATTTAAGTGGTAATGGGGAAGGATCATTTTAGGCTTGATTTGGTCCAAAGCATGGTTAAGGCTAGGTGCACCTCCCCAAGGCTTGACTTTGGACTTAAAGTAATCATTTGGGTCAGCCAAGAGAAGGTGTTGTGGTCTCCATCCATGGTGAGGTGGCTAGGCTTGGTTTAGAGTGTAGCATAAATGGGGTTAAAAAGCTTAATGAAGGATTAAGAAAGAGGTCCCCTCCATTTGCCATAAATGACATGGTGAGGTGTAAAGTGACTCCCATGGCTTGTATGTGGCTTATGCATGGCTTCATGGCTCCATTTGGCTTGGGAAAAGATTTGGTCAATTTCATGGAAAAGGGTTTTATGAATTTTGGTATTTTGGTGGAAATTTGGATAAAGCTTGATTTGGAATGGTTTAATGATTATTTTGAAACTTAGGGGTGATATCAATTAAAGGTATGATGCAAAGAAATTGCCATGTGGGCTTTAGAGCCAATTTTGGGCTTTTAGAATGGTTTAAGAAAGTGGACATTTAGGTTTGAAAACAAATTGGTGGATGGAAATTTTTTGAAGGACCATGCCAAATAAATGTTGGGTTTAGTTTAGGGATGTGTCATGAGTGATTTGAAACAAATTTGAGGTGATTTGGAGTTGAATTGGGCTTGATTTGGGACTTTTTGGTAAAGGGGCCAAAGTGGGTCAAATTGGGCTAACTTGGGCTAAGGTTAGGCTAATGTTAGATTTGATGTAAATTTAATGTTGAGGAATGTTTATGGGAGTGTTACAAAGAGATTTCAACTTTGGTTTGGCTTTGATTTTGAGATTTGGGCTTATTTGGGTTAGGTTTGGGTTTAGGCCAAAAATGGGGATTTTGGTTTTGGGTTAGGTTTGGGTGGAGTTTAGGTTCAAATTTGGGGCAAATCTTTTTATTTTTTTGTTTGTGGGGATATTAGGAAGGTTTATGAAAATATTTGGGGTTAATTGGAGTTGAGTTGGGTTAGTTTGGGCCAAGTTTAGGTCATGGGCCAAAATTGGGCTTTAAGCTTCAAATTGAAATTGGACCAAAAGGTTATTCAAATTAGGCTTAGATTTGGTCTAAATTGATATTTGGGATATTGAATTGAAGTTTAGAATTGGATTGGATCAACATTGAGGTCAATTGGGTTGATTTGGTTTGACATTGGGCTTACTTTAGTTAAAAATGGGCCAAATTGGGGGTTTTGGTAAAAGTGGGTTAAATTGACAAAATTGGCCCATTGTGTAGTTGAACAAAATTAAATTAGGAATATTTGGGATTTTCTGGGATTTTTTGGGAATTTTTGGAATTTATGGATTTTATGGTTAAAAAGGGCATTTTGGGTATTTGGAGGGTATTGGGGGGTATTTTGGTATATTTGGCTAAGGATAATCAATTTGAATGGTGTGAAATGTTTAGGATTAGTTTTGAGGAATTTTGGGAAATTTAAGTAATTTTGGAAATTTTGGGCAATTTCAAGGGCATTTGGTAGGTTTGTTGGGTGTAGGGCCCCGGGGGTCAAAAATTGAAATTTTGGAAAAATAAAGATTGATCAAGTTTGAGTATAATGGAATCACTTTGGTTGAGCCACGAAGCCATATTAAGCCTATAAGAGCCTTGAGAGGACTCATTTGAGGCATTCACTATGTTTTTCCTAACCCTCTTAGCCAAGGGCCTAGGGGTTAAGGTTCATCCATATGAATTACCCACATGAATCAGGAAGTCAAGCTAGGTATGAATGGTTTTAGGATTTGGAATGTGTGTGAAAGTGTAATGTGTGCAGGTCAACCCTCACCAGACCAGGCCACCCAGGGTAGTCCTAAGGCCAAAGAGTCATATAGGGAACACATCCTTTAAACCTCCACACTTGATCTTAACCCTCCAAGTGACTTAGGGGTTTACAATCAAATTTATGGGTTTGCAGGGAGTTAAGAGGTGTTTGAATTTCTAAGTGGTGGGTTCCATTTCTAGTCTTCTAAGATAGTCAAAGGGAAAGCCTAAGGCTAGATTCTAAGTACTAAGGAGAGAGAAGAGAAAATATCTCATCAAAAATAAGGTCAACAATGATTTTGGAAGAAACTTTCAAGAATCATACACAATCCGTTTTGGATTTATGTGGATTGTATGCGATGTTAGATTTTCAAGGAAAATATCATCATGTTTTGGATCAAGCTATATGATGTATTTTTAACAAATTGAAATGGAAACGACCATGTCGTGTTTTGCCTTCATTTCTTTTGTGCAAATTGACTGGGAAATGCCATTAAGTTAAATGAACTTCGAACAAAGAATGAAAAGAATAGAAAATAAATAAAGAACTCTTGTAAGAATCCACATGTAAAAATAAACTCCAAATTGACACGAACCCTAAATAAATAGAAAAATGAAATTGAATCACCAAAACAAATGAAACAAACCTAAATCTCGAAATGAATTCCGATCTAAATTCATCGATTCAAATCTTTCAATTCTTCTTGAAATTGAAATCCATTTGAAACTCTTTTGAACCCTCTTTCGAGTTGATTCTTCCCCATGGAAGACTCAAACCTTAATTCGAAACTTCTAAACTTTTTCATCATCCTGAAATCCTTTCGACTATCCGCGATTTCTTCCCTCTTTTGAGAAGGTCGACAGAGTCTACTGGCACAGAACCACAAAATTCTCAATTTGGCTCTGATGGCATGGATTTGTATCCTTTGTCAAACAAATCAAACTTTATTCAACTCTCTTGGGATGTGAAAAACTTTCATTCTAATCCTCCACTAAATTAAAATTTCCACAAAATCTTCAAAACCAAATCAAATACAAACTTTTGGGATCAGTACCTAAATTCTGATTCCCATCTCTTTCGAGACTGGTACCAAATTCCAGTTCTCTCCTTTCGTGGTCGGTACTAAATTCTGACTTTCTTTCCGAGATTGATACTAAATTTCAATTTTTCCTTTTGATACTGGTACCAAATTTCAGTTCTCTCCTTTTGAGGTCGGTACCAAATTCCGACTCTCTTTTCGAGATTGATACTAAATTTCAATTCTCTCTTTCGAGACTGGTACCAAATTCCAGTTCTCTTCTTTCAAGGTCGGTACCAAATTCCGAATCTCTTTCTGAGATTGATACTAAATTTCAATTCTTCCTTTCGAGACTGGTACCAAATTCCAGTTCTCTCCTTTTGAGGTCGGTACCAAATTCCGACTCTCTTTCAGAGATTGATACTAAATTTCAATTCTCTCTTTCGAAACTGAAACCAAATTCCAGTTCTCTCCTTTCGAGGTCGGTACCAAATTTCGACTCTCTTTCCGAGATTGATACAAAATTTCAATTCTCTCTTTCGAGACTGGAACCAAATTCCAGCTCTCTTCTTTCGAGGTCGGTACCAATTTCTGACTCTCTTTCTGAGATTGATACTAAGTTTCAATTCTCTATTTCGAGACTGGTACCAAATTCCAGTTCTCTCCTTTCGAGATCGGTTCCAAATTATGACTCTCCTTCCAAGATTGATACTAAATTTGTATTCTCTCTTTCGAGACTGGTACCAAATTCCATTTCTCTCCTTTCAAGGTTGGTACCAAATTATGACTCTCTTTCCGAGATTAATACTAAATTTCAATTCTCTCTTTCGAGACTGGTACCAAATTCCAGTTCTCTTCTTTCGAGGTTGATACCAAATTTTGACTCTCTTTCCGAGATTGATACTAAATTTCAATTCTCTCTTTCGAGACTGGTATCAAATTCCAGTTCTCTCCTTTTGAGGTCAGTATCAAATTCTGACTCTCTTTCCGAGATTGATACTAAATTTCAACTCTCTCTTTCGAGACTGGTACCAAATTCCAGTTCTCTCCTTTCGAGGTCGGTACCAAATTCCGACTCTCTTTCCGAGATTGATACTAAATTTAAATTCTCTCTTTTGAGACTGGTACCAAATTCCTTTTCTCCCTTTTCGGGATCAGCACCTTAATTCTAATTCTCATCCTTTTCGATCGATACCTAAGTTCTGATTCTCTCACTGAGGCCGGTACCTAAATTGCAGTCCTTCTTGCAAGCCCAAGGTTGGAACTTAATTTCTGATTTTCAATTCAAATCCTGAATTTCCACGAAATTCATCTTGAAATTCATCTCAAATCCATCTCAAAATAAATCAAGATTCTGATTAAGTCAAATTGCAACTGAAATTGAAACTTGAATCGAACATTCAAATTCAAAATTGAAACTTGAAATGAAAATGAAAACGAATCTAAATATCCCTCTCTAGATCTTTTGATTTGGAATTCACCTCTTCTTCCCCAGCGAGAGCTCTTGAATCTTCAGCCTTGGAGATTTACCTGGTACTCCCCAGCGGAAATTTTCTACGCTTTGTTCTAAGTGTGTCACTTAGACAGCTGTGTTGGTTTTGTTGATCTTTTCGGTCAATGCCATTATGCGCAGTGTGTTTGGTTAGCACACCACACCTATTGGGGGTCCATTTGTTGACCTCATTTTTGGTGAGGTCTGATCTCTCTCCTTATTACATAGGATCTAGCCATAGGTCTTCCCCTTCGACTATCCTAGAGGACTAGAAATGGGACCCACCACTTAGAAATTCAAAACACGTCTTCTTGACTCCCTTCAAACCCCGCATGTTTGATTATAAACCCCCAGGCCACTTGGAGGGTTAAGACCAATATGTGGAGGTTTAAAGGATGAGTTTTCTATAGGACTATTTTGGCCTCAGGAGTACCCTGGATGGTCTGGTCTGGTGAGGTCTATCTTGCACACATCACACTCTCACACTCATTTCAAATCCTAAAACCACTCTTACCTGATTTGACTTCCTGACTCATGTAGGCAACTCATATGGATGGACCTCAACCCCTAAACCCCCTGTCTAAGAGGGTTAGGAACAACATATTAAGTGCCTAAGAGGAGTCTTCTCATGGCTTTTGTGATCTTAAAATGGCTTCATGGCTTAACCAAAATGGTTTCATTTAACTCATATTTACTCAATCTTCATTTTTCCAAAATTTCAATTTTTGACCCCCGAGGCCCTAAACCCACCAAACCTACCAAATACCCTTAAAATTGCCCAAAATTTCCAAAATTTCCAAAATTTCCTAAATTGCCCAAAATTCCTCAAAATTAATCCTAAACATTCCCCACCACTCAAATTGATCATTCATGACCAAATATACCAAAATTTCCAAAATAACCTCCAAATACCCAAAATACCCTTTTAGCCCAAAAATCAATAAAGTTCCAAAATTTCCCAGAAAATTCCATAAAATCCCAAATATTCCCAATTTTATTTTGTTCAACTACACCATAGGCCAATTTTGTCAGTTTAGCCCACTTTTACCAAAACCCCCAATTTGACCCTTTTTAACTTAAGTGGACCCAATGTCCAACCAAATCACTCCAATTGACCTCAATTTTGATCCAATTCAATTCTAAACTTTAATTAAATATCCCCAATATCAATTTGAACCAAATCCAAACCCAACTTTATCAACATGAGGATCCAATTTCAATTTAAAGCTTAAAGCCCAATTTTGGCCCATGACCTAAACTTGCCCCAAACCAATCCAACTCAACTCCAATTAGTCCCAAATCTTTTTTTAAATCTTCCTAACATCCTCACAAAAAAAAACACTAACTTGATTTGCCCCAAATTTTGAACCCAAACTTCACTCAAGCCTAACCCAAACCAAAAATCCCCAATTTGGGCCAAAACCAACCATGAACCCAAATAGGCCCAAATCTCAAAATTAAGACCCAACAAAAATTGAAATCTCTTTGTTTCACCTTCATAAACATTTTAAAACATTAATTTTATATCAAAACCAACATTAGCCTAGCCTTAGCCCAAGTTAGCCCAATTTGACCCACTTTGGTCCTATTACTAAACGGCCCAAATTAAATCTAATTCAACTCCAAATGACACCAAATCTTTTCTAAAATTTTCATGACACATCCCTAAACTAAATGTAACATTTATTTGGCACAATCTTTTAGAAAAGTTTCATCCAAAAGTTTATTTTAATACCTAAAAAAGCCCACTTCCATAAAACATTTTAAAAGCCCATTTTCACCAAATATAAAAAGCCTAAACTTTCAATCCAAAACCCACATGACAAATTCCCATCATCATCCCTTTAATTGAAATCATCCCCTAAGTTTTATTTCATCATTTAATCAAACCAAGTATGGCCTCATGAAAATTTACCATCAAAATATCCAAAATTCCTAAAAACCCATTTTCATGCAAGTGAGCTAATCTTTTCCCAAGCCAAATGGAGCCAATGAAGCCATGCACAAGCCACATGAAAGCCATAGGAGCTACTTTCCACCTCACCAAGCCATTAATGGCAGGAGGAGGAGGTTCTTTCTTAATCCCTCATTATCTCTTTTAACCCCATTCATGCAACACTCTAATCTAAGTTAGCCACCTCACCATGGATGGAGACCTCACCACCCTTTCCTAGCTGACCCAGGTGACTCTCCCTCAGCCCAAAGTCAAGCTTTGGGGGGTGCACCAAGCCCAAAAGCATGGCTTGATCAAATTGGACCCAATATAACCTCTCCCCAATACCATTTAAATTAAACTACACATGTCCAAAACCAATTGAACTCACCAAACCCCAGCCCTGACCTCACTAGTTAAGATGGTGACCTGACCCTACCGGCCAGCCACCTGGGTTGCCGGAAAATACTATGGTCGAGAGCTCCATGTGAGCCAAAAATTCAAATTCTCCCTTGTTGAGCTGTCACATGGCCAGTGGACACCATGGCTCTTTTTCCCTTGACCTCAGCAGATGATCTCAACCCCTGGCTTGCCCTGATTAGCTCCCAATCCATGTCTATTTAAACCCACCAACTTCACGTCCAAACAAGGTTATGAAATTAACCTTACCAAATCTTTAACAAAATTGCTCCAAACTCTTCTCCTAACCTAGAGCAGTTGATCCCTAGTGAAATCCAGCCCTAAAACCCCCTCTGTGAGTTCAATTTATGAGCTCAATTCTCAGCCTAAAAACAGGACACTTCACCACAGTGAGCCAATCCTCAAATTGATTGACTCTACACCTTCACCAGACCAATAGAAGAAGTTCCCCAGTGAAAGCCTCCTCACCAGGCCAGCCATTCTTCCTGTCGGCCAAGCTTTGAAATCGGCCTTGGTCACTTTCATACCTAGGCATTTCACCACAGCTCCAGGCTTCATCCTTAGCTTCCCTAGACTCCAACGAACGTGTCAAGCCCCTCTGATTGAAGCTTCACTTCTCAGAGCCAAGGTATTTAACTCCTCCTTCACGAGAGCTTCTTCAGATTCTCCATTTTGTTTGAGTCGATTTCAAAACATGTTAGCCATATAGATGTGTTCGTCTTGTTGAGACGAGTTCATAGAGCCCAAGATCATGTAATTTGGTGGAGTATTTACTGAGATCTTAGGGTTAGAAGGTGGACGGCTCTTGGGGTGCACCAGTCGTAGACGATGACCAGCCGCCATCAGATCGAACGTGTATCGGGTGAACGGTCGGGATCGCGCCGGATGAAGCAATGAAACATGAACCGCGAGCCGCATGACATCCCAGTCAGATGGCAGCGTCGAATGGAGGTGCGCCGTGTGGAGTTTCAGATCTGCCGAGGATGAAACAATGTCGATGTGGTTAAGTAGGAAATTAGGGTAATTTTGATTTATTTAATTACCCTAAACTTCAAAAATTTATATCTCTGCATAGAAAAATCACAAAAATAAAATAAAAATACCCTCTTGCTCACTGAAGAGAGGAGAATAATGTGGAAAAAGAATTAAGTTAATTTGTTGAATCTATGATTTTTAGTGATTTAAATTCTCTCTGTGATGTTTTAATTCTCCATTTGTATACATAATTCATCATGGCATGAGACCACAGGGCTTTTGTAGCCTCTGTTCTTGGGAACATTCCCTGAATATTTCAAGAACAGAGACCATCTCTATGACAAGTTATTGATTCCCTAAGTCTATATGTTTATTTTGGCATTTTAATTCCAACAATTAGCATGTTGTTTAATAAATTCTAAGAAAATTAGGGGAAGTATCTTAGGAACAGAGGACCCTAGGAAAATTATGGTTTGATTTAATTCCTTAAGAATAACCCTAATTAGCCCAAACACCTAAAATTGAACTCCAATTAATTAGGAGTAACCACACATCAAAATTACTTCAAATCAATTCTCTACTGTCACTTAGGATACAGAGAACCTTACATAAAAATGTGAAGTCAATTGAGAATGATTTAACCCACTAAATGGATCATTTAAGTTGCATGATCATTTTTAAATTTTAAAAATTCATGAAACACAAAATACACTTCAAAAATTCACCAAATTGGTTTTGTGGAATCTCTGATATCAGAGGAGTCTAGGAAAATTAATATTAAAATTTTCTAAAAATTTTTATTTTTAACCTATTTTTGAATATTTTAATAATTAAAAAATAATAAAATCACAAAAATATTAAAAATCATAAAGATGTCATAATTTGCTCTCTAATCACTTAGGAACCAACCAAATATTTTTCTTAAGTCCCTAGGTTAAGATATTGAATTTTAAGGGCTTAAGACAATTTTTAATATTAAAAAATGGATTTTCCAACCTTTGCACCAAAATTAATTCTAATAAATCAAAGAAAAATTAGAAAAATATAAAATTTATTTCTCTAAGTTCCCTGAAGTTGGAGAGATTTAAGAAAAATATAAAACTTCATTTTCAACTTCAATTTTAATTTATAATTAATTAATACTCCAAAATTTAAAACAATTATAATAAATAAAATATAATTCAAACAATTACCAAAATTAGTCCAAGTGGTCCTCTGGTCAATAGGGACACCCCATAATTTTCTTAAGGACAGAAACTTTACCTTGGTCATGTTGTTGAATTTTCATTCAAAATCCATATTTTCATTAAAATAATTATATAAATTAAATTAAAACTAGAAAAATCACATTTTCTCCTCTAATGTCTTAATTGACATGTGAGTGAGGTGACATAAAAATTTCAAGTTCATTTGAGCTCAATTTAGTGAGTTATGGAGTGAACATGCTTAAAAGGGCATAAAAGTAATTAAGGATTTTAACCCTAATTAATGCTTTAGGCTTAATCAAAGGGAGGGATGACTATTTGATCTTAAATTTCTCTTGGATGATTGAAACATAGGGAAATAATGGGGTAGAAACCCACTAGTTACTTTAAAAATATCAAAAAGGAACTTTAATTAATTAAATCATGTAAATTTAGGGAGAATAATAATTAAAATTTGGATTATTAATATTAGGGATATGATTTAAGAAGATATCAACTCTCCAATCTACAATCCCTAAATAGATCAATTCAACAATATTCAACTTTTAATCAATTATAAAATAATGATTGAAATTAATAATTAAAAAGGGAAATAACCTTTAATTAAATTAAAGATTAAAACATTAAATGACTTAATAATCAAATTAAAATAATTTTTTTTAACATTTAAAAATCAATTTGAAATCACTTAAGAACAAACTTAAAACAAATTTGAAACCTCAAGTAATTTTAAAACAATTCATAATAAAAAAATATATAAAGATCAAACTAATTAAAATCAACCTAAAGTATTATAATTAATCCAAATCAAGTCATCAAAATTTAGTCAAATTAAATAATTTAAACACCACTTTCAACCCAAGAAAATTTAAAATATTAAGATCATTTAAATATAAAGATTTAATTAAAACAATTTGAATGCCATTCCAAACTTAAAATTATTAATCTAAATTTTATAAATAAATCAAATCACTTTAAATCATCAATTACAACTTTAAATTGTTAAAAATATTTAACAAACTAAATTGCCCCTCAAGGCTTTCATTATTATTATAACTCTTAAATGGAGCATCAAGTGAAATGTCACTTCACTCATAGGATAATCAAACATCCTAGTTCACTAAGTAAGAAACAAAACATAACTAAATTTTTGAAGGATCAATTCACCTGTAGAACAAAATTCATTTGGACTTGAAATAATCCCAGAAGCATTGAAAAGATGCTTAAGACCCGTCTTAAGCACTTTCTCAATATAATGGGATGTTTTAGAAGAACAAATGAACTTAATTGTTCTTTGCTGAAGAAAATCATCATTAATAAAGCACAGGAACTTAGACGTCATAGGAAGTGAGTAGTGATAGGATTAGGATTTTGGTAGATAACCAAAACCTTCCCTTAGCTCTACTCAGGTATTATCTTGCAAATATATAAAATGCTCGGACGTGTGTCTTAGGTGCAGCTCAGAATGACGAGAAGACCCTCCAGGTACGCTTTTACTTTATTGCAATTTACTTACCTGTACTGCACTTTACTTTTCTTGCATGATAAACAAGAACGTCACCTTGCATGGAAACTGAAACCTTTAGGATAGCTACAAAATGGAAACTCAAAACTAAATTAAAAAAAAAAAATCACAACAAGATAAAATTCACCGCCACAACATTCAGAAGATAAAACAACTCAAAATTTAATCACAAACAGAACAACAAAACCGTAACTACAACTAAATTAAAATGTCTTGTTGGATGATCGAGAATACCTCAAATGATGTAACCTACGAGTTGCTAATGGGATTTCTCATGGTCTAAATGAAAGTGTGGAACTCATTTAGTTGAGTTTAGTAAATTCATTTGGACTAAGTAAATCCGATAAAAATAACGGTGTCGGAATGATGGAACCCTGGGATCTTAACCGGTGTTGTTATAACCAACTTTAAGATTCCCCTAAGAAAATGTTATAAAACGTGAACCTTAAAAATTTTTTTAAACCAAAACATTTCTCTCATCTCCTGATTTTCACCTTCTAAAACTAAACCTCTGCAACAACAAGGAGCTTGGAGCATAGTGGGCAGCACGGCCATCTTCATCAGCAAAACCTGAGTCTACTTCAGCAAAACCTTTCTTATAATTAATAAACAAAGCCATAGGATTTCGAGGTAGTCTTCCTAGTGCAACATAAATCCTCAACTTTTTGTTAGGCATTTGCATAATCATATTATGCAAATTAAGCCCTAACCAGTCTTAGGACTCCAAGGTAATCGTTTGGTATGACATAAACCCTCACATTTTCGAGGC
The DNA here is from genome assembly GCA_022702705.1 of Papilionanthe hookeriana x Papilionanthe teres. Classification (NCBI taxonomy): domain Eukaryota; kingdom Viridiplantae; phylum Streptophyta; class Magnoliopsida; order Asparagales; family Orchidaceae; genus Papilionanthe; species Papilionanthe hookeriana x Papilionanthe teres. The sequence continues at coordinate 159,542,003 of CM040421.1, read as the reverse complement.
TATTTGTATGATTATGTCATATAGACATAAGTCCTAAAATAACTAAAATTAGCAGGATTACAACATTAAATAAACTCTCAAATTGAAGCCAAACAATAGGATAGTTTGGGAAGTTGCCAAGATTCCTCTTGGATCCTCAACTTCTCCTACCTTTCCTCCTTTGGAATCATAAAATAAACTGTTCCAAATTTAATCCATTCCCTATCGAAATTTCCAAAATATAAGTCCTTTGAAAACTTAAACTTTGAGATTCCTGAGAGCAAAACCACTGACCATTATCGAGAGTTTTCTTATATGATTCTCGTCATTTAAGATGTAATTAACTATAGGGGCTTGCCTTTATAGGGAACTTTAAGAACCTAGGTAATATAAACACTGCTTAATTCCTTTATATTAAGCAGGGGAACTTGTCGGCTTATAAAATTGGTTCGCAGACCAAACCGATGCCCCATCATGAAGCAAAGGTGTCTATTCTTCGGGATAGATACACGGTCTGTGATGTTGTGCTCGTTTACATAAACTATTTGGGATGTGAGATCGGTTTGATTCCACATCTTGAAATTTTCAAACTTAAAATTATTTTCAAAATCAAAAGCTACTTTCTAAATTATATAAATTTGAATTAAATTTAAAAATCTAAAAATTTCACTGACAACTTCTGTAGGCGACCAAACACATAACCTAAAAATATGCTGACAACTTCTGGCGACTCCGCTGGGGAGTAGTTACTCTCTCCATTTTGATCAGATGGTTTTGCTTTCATAAATCGGTAGCAAGTCCATGTCCCTAGTGGACCAAGCTACCATTTTTCCGTTGAAATACCACGTTCATTTTTGTCTTGAACGGGTATAGTCAACTCTCTTGGATTTTGGAGCCACTCTTTAGACAACCCTAAACAAAGAGGTTCTAGAATCATTTTACCTCTTTGAGGTGGGGTGGACCCCCAATAGGTGTTAGCTTAGGAGCGGGTCCTCAGGTCGAGAAGTCTTCTGAGACTTTCTCTTCCTTTCCAATTTCTGGATTGGGTCCCGTACCGTTCCTTTAACCTCTCCCTTTTAAACTTGTTTCGTTCTTAATGAACAAACCTTCTAATAAATAAACACTTTAATAAATAAACATTCTGTTAAACCATAAATACAAAAAGAAAACAAAATCTAAAAATATCTTGTAAACAAAATTAAGAAAACAAAAGGATAAATGGGAATGTGTTCAGACTTGTTTAGAGAAATTTCCTCTCTTTCTTCGTCCCGACGAAAGGAAGCATAAATCAGAACTGACGCTTAGAATCTACCCTACAGAAAATGTCTACAACAAAGCTCATTTTCTCCTTCACCAATACGATAGACTTGGCTGTCTACAAGGACGAGCTGCCTAATGATGCTACCATTCGTTTTGACAAGGGTTCGACAATACAAACATTAAGTCACTGACGTTACTCTTTTCGCACTAATGAACAAAGTACCAGAAACCGAGGAGCCCATAATTGAGTTCAACCTGAAATCGGTTCAAGAGTTCCCTCCCCTGCAAAGGGTCCCAATTGAAAGAAACACTGCTGTTCATAGGAGGTTGACTGCTACCCGTAGGACTGTTATCTTTACCCCCACCGGTCTAGTCATCTATGCACCGACCTCAGCTCCCGCCAAACTAAAAGGGAAAGAAGTCCAAGTCAGTGATGAGCCTGTCACCGTGGAGGGTTCAGATTTTGCTACAATACCGTCTGTCTTCGAGATAGGGTCCAGTTCAAGAGTTGCACCCTTAACTCAGACTCAAAGAAGAAATAGGAGCAGAAAGATCAACATGATTGAGAAGGCTAAGGCTGCTGAAGTTGCTTTTCTGGAGGAGATTCCTGAGGAAGAAGGACTACCTGAAATTTCACCGTTATTGGGAGGAAGTAGGTTCCACCTTCTCTCTACTGCATCAGATGAAGAAGATGTCCGGAGGATCGTCGCTGCATTACCCCGACTTGCATACTATAGTGACTGTAAGAGGAAGAGGGCCAAGACTACGCTGCTTACCCAACTACGAGCTGTAGTGGAGAAAATAGCTAAGAAAGAAGGGTGCCCCTTATCAGAGATCTTAAGAAGGATGGGACGAGTGCCAGTCAAATCCCACCTCGGACCGCGAGTTGACCCTGTCACTGCTCTAGAGAGACCAAGGAAGAAAGTGCGAGCAAGTGAAAGAAGTTCGCCTGTTGTCGTATCAGGTCAACATTTATTTGGCACAATCTTTTACTAAAGTTTCATCCAAAAGTTTATTTTAAAACCTAAAAAAGCCCACTTCCATAAGACATTTTAAAAGCCCATTTTCACCAATGTAAAAAGCCCAAACTTTCAATCCAAAACCCACATGACAAATTCCCATCACCATCCCTTTAATTGAAATCATCCCCTAAGTTTTATTTCATCATTTAATCAAACCAAAAATGGCCTCATGAAAATTTTCCATCAAAATATCCAAAATTCGTAAAACCCATTTTCATGCAAGTGAGTTAATCTTTTCCCAAGCCAAATGGAGCCAATGAAGTCATGCACAAGCCACATGAAAGCCAAAGGAGCTACTTTCCACCTTACCAAGCCATTAATGACAAAAGGAGGAGGTTCTTTCTTAATCCCTCATTATCTCTTTTAACCCTATTCATGCAACATTCTAATCTAAGTTAGCCACGTCACAATGGATGGAGACCTCGCCACCCTTTCCTAGCTGACCTAGGTGACTCTCCCTCAGCCCAGAGTCAAGCTTTGGAGGGTGCACCAAGCCCAAAGGCATGGCTTGACCAAATTAGACCCAAAATAACCTATCACCCATACCATTTAAATCAAACCCCTTTACACATGTCCAAAGCCAATTGAACTCACCAAACCCCAGCCCTGACCTCACTAGTCAAGATGGTGACCTGACCCTGCTGGTCAGCCACCTGGGTCACCGGAAAACACCATGGATGAGAGCTCCATGTGATCCAAAAATTCAAATTCTCCCTTGCTGAGTTGTCCCATGGCCAGTAGACACCATGGCTCTTCTTCCCTTGACCTGAGCAGCTGATCCCAGCCCCTAGCTTGCCCTGATAAGCTCCCTAGCCATGTATATTTAAACCCACCACCTTCACGGCCAATCAAGGTGATGAAACCAACCTTACCAAAACTCTGCCAAAATTGCTCCAAACTGTTCTTCTAACCTAGAGCAGATGATCCCCAGTGAAATCCAGCCCTAAAACCCCCTCTGTGAGTTCATTTTCTGAGCTTAATTCTCAGCCTAAAAAAAGGACAATTCACCACAGTGAGCCAATCCTCAAATTGATTGACTCTACACCTTCACCAGACCAAGAGAAGAAGTTCCCCAGTGAAAGCTCCCTCACCAGACTAGCCATTCTTCCTGTTCGCTATGCTTTGAAATCGGCCTTGGTCACTTTCATACCTAGGCATTTCACCACAGCTCCAGGCTTCATCCTTAGCTTCCCTGGACTCCAACGAACGTGCCAAGCCCCTCTGATTGAAGCTTCACTTCTCAGAGCCAACGTATTGAACTCCTCCTTCTCGAGAGCTTCTTCAGATTCTCCATTATGTTTTAGTCGATTTCAATACGTGTTAGATGTATAGATGTGTTTGTCTTGTCGAGACGAGTTCATAGAGCCCAAGATCATGTAATTTGGTGGAGTATTGAGTGAGATCTTAGGGTTAGAATGTGGACAGCTCTCGGGGTGCACCAGTCGTAGATGATGACCAGCCACCGTAGGATCGAATGTGTATCGGGTGAACGGTCGGGATCACGCCGGATGAAGCAACGAAACATGAACCGCGGGCCGCATGGCATCCCAATCAGATGGCGACGTCGAATGGAGGCACGCCGTGTGGAGTTTCAGATCTGCTGAGGATGGCACGGCGCCGACGTGGTTAAGTAGGAAATTAGGGTATTTTTTATTTAATTAATTACCCTAAGCATCAAAAATTCATATCTCTGCATAGAAAAATCACAAAAATAAAATAAAAATACCATCTTGCTTAGTGAATAGAGGAGAATAATGTAGAAGAAAATTCAGTTAATTTGTTGATTCTATGATTTTTAATGATTTAAATGCTCTCTGTGATATTTTAATTCTCCATTTGCATACATAATTCATCATGGCATGAGACCATAAGGCTTTTGTATCCTCTGTTCTTGGAAACATTCCCTGAATTTTTCAAGACCAGAGGCCATCTCTATGGCAAGTTATTGATTTTCCAAGTCTTGTTTAATAAAATCTAAGAAAATTAGGGGATGTATCTTAGGACTAGAGGACCATAGGAAAATTATGGTTTGGTTTAATTCCTTAAGAATAACCCTAATTAGCCCAAACACCTAAAATTGAACTCTAATTAATTATGAGTAACCACACATCAAAATTACTTGAAATCAATTCTCCAATGTCATTAGGATATAGAGAACCTCACATAAAAATTTGAAGTCAATTGGGAATGATTTAACCGACTAAATGGATCATTTAAATTGCATGGTCATTTTTAAACTTCAAAAATTCACCAAATTGGTTTTATGGGCTCTCTGATATCAGAGGAGTCTAAGAAACTTAAAATTAAAATTTTCTAAAAATTTTCATTTTTAACCTATTTTTGAATATTTTAATAATTAAAAAATAATAAAAATCAAAAAAATATTAAAAATCATAAAGATGTCATATTTTGTTCCCTAATCACTTAGGAACCAACCAAATATTTTTCTTAAGTCCCTAGGTTAAGATATTGAATTTTAAGGGCTTAAGACAACTTTTAATATTAAAAAATGGATTTTCCAACCTTTGCACCAAATTTATTCTAATAAATCAAAAAAAAATCAGAAAAATATAAAATTTATTTCTCTGAGTTCCTTGAGGTCAGAGAGATTTAAGAAAAATATAAAACTTCATTTTCAACTTCAATTTTATTTTATAATTAATTAATACTCCAAAAATTAAAATAATTATAATAAATAAAATATAATTAAAAAATCACCAAAATTAGTCCACATGGTCCTCCGGTCAATAGGGACACCCCATAATTTTCTTAAGGACAGAAACTTTAGCTTGGTCATGTTGTTGAATTTTCATTCAAAATCCATATTTTCCTTAAAATAATTATATAAATTAAATTAAAAATGGAAAAATCACATTTTCTCCTCTAATGTCTTAATTGACATGTGAACGAGGTGACATAAAAATTTCAAGTTCATTTGAGCTCAATTTAGTGAGTTATGGAGTGATAATGCTTAAAAGGGCATAAAAGTAATTAAGGATTTTAACACTAATTAATGCTTTAGGCTTAATGAAAGGCAGGGATGAATATTTGATCTTAACTTTCTCTTGGATGATTGAAACTTAGGGAAATAAAGAGGTAGAAACTCATTAGTCACTTTGAAAATATCAAAATGGAACTTTAATTAATTAAATCATGTCGATTTTGGGAGAATAATAATTAAAATTTGGATTATTAAGATTAGGGATATGATTTAAGAAGATATCAACTCTCCAATCTACAATCCCTAAATAGATCAATTCAACAATATTCAACTTTTAATTAATTCTAAAATAATGATTGAAATTAATAATTAAAAATGTAAATAACCTTTAATTAAATTAAAGATTAAAACATTAAATGACTTAATAATCAAATTAAAATAATTTTTTTTAAACATTTAAAAATCAATTTGAAATCAATTAAGAATAAACTTAAAACAAATTTGAAACCTCAAGTAATTTTAAAACAATTCATAATAAAAAATATATAAAGATCAAACTAATTAAAATCAACCTAAAATATTATAATTAATCCAAATCAAGTCATCAAAATTTAATAAAATTAAATAATTTAAACACCTCTTTAAACCCAAGCAAATTTAAAATATTAAGATAATTTCAAATATAAAGATTTAATTAAAACAATTTGAATGACATTCCAAACTTAAAATTATTAATCAAAATTTTATAACTAAATCAAATCACTTTAAATCATCAATTCCAACTTTAAATTGTTAAAAATCTTTAACAAACTAATTTTCCCCTGAAGGCTTTCATTATTATTATAACTCTTAAATGGAGCATCAAGTGAAATTTCACTTCACTCATAGGATAATCAAACATCCTAGTTCACTGAGTAAGAAACAAAACTTAACTAAATTTTTTAAGGATCAATTCACCTGTACAATGAAATTCATTTGGACTTGAAATAATCCCAGAAGCATTGAAAAGATGTTTAAGACCCGTCTTAAGCACTTTCTCAATGTAATGGGATGTTTTAGAAGAACAATTAAACTTGATTGTTCTTCGGTGAAGAAAATCATCCTTAATAAAACACAGGAACCTAGACGTCATAGGAAGTGACTTGTGATAGGACTCAGATTTTGGTAGATAACCAAAACCTTCCCTTAGCTCTACTCAGGTATTATCTTGAAAATATATAAAATGCTCTGACGTGTGTCTTAGGTGCAGCTCCGAATGATGAGAAGACCCTCCAGGTACGCTTTAATTTTATTGCATTTTAATTACATGTACTGCACTTTACTTTTCTTGCATGATAAACAAGAATGTCACCCTGCATGAAAACTGAAACCTTTAGGATAGCGACAAAACTGAAACTTAAAACTAAATTAAAAAAAAATCACAACAAGATAAAATTCACCTCCACAACATTCAAATGATAAAACAACTCAAAATTTAATCACAAATAGAACAACAAAACCGCAACTACAACTAAATTAAAATGTCTTGTTGGATGATCGAGAATACCTCAGATGATGTAACCTACGTGTTGCTAACGGGATTTCCCATGGTCTAAATGAAAGTGTGGAACTCATTTAGTTGATTATAACAAATTCATTTGGACTAAGTGAATCCGATAAAAATAACGGTGCTGAAATGATGGAACTGTGGGATCTTAACTGGTGTTGTTATAACCAACTTTAAGATTCCCCTAACAAAATGTTAAAACACCTGAACCTTAAGAATTTTTCTAAGCCAAAACACTTCTCTCATCTCCTGATTTTCACCTTCTAAAACTAAACCTCTGCAACAACAAGGAGCTTGGAGCATAGTGGGCAGCACAACCATCTTCATCAGCAAAACCTGAGTCTACTTCAGCAAAACCTTTCTTAGAATTAAATAACAAAGCCATAGGATTTCGAGGTAGTCTGCCTAGTGCAACATAAATCCTCAAATTTTCATTAGGCATTTGCATAATCATATTATGCAAATTAAGCCCTAACTGGTCTTAAGACTCTGAGGTAGTCGTTTGGTATGACATAAACCCTCACATTTTCGAGGCTATTTATATGATTATATCATATAAACATAAGTCTTAAAATAACTAAAATTGGCAGGATTAGAACATTAAATAAACTCTCAAATTAAAGCCAAACAATAGGATAGTTTGGGAAGTTGCCAAGATTCCTCTTAGATCCTCAACTTCTCCTACCTTTCGTTCTTTGGATTCCTAAAATAAACTGTTCCATATTTGATTCATTCCCTATCGAAATTTCTGAAATACAAGTCCTTTGAAACCTTAACTTTGAAATTCCTGAGAGCAAAACCACTAATCATTATCGAGAGTTTTTCTTAAATCTGTAGCAAGTCCATGTCCCTAGTGGACCAAGCTACCATTTTTCCGTTGAAATACCACGTTCATTTCTGGCTTGAACGGGTATAGTCAACTCTCTTGGATTTTGGAGCCACTGTTTAGACACCCCTAAACAGAGAGGTTCTGAAATCATTTTACCTCTTTGAGGTGGGGTGGACCCCCAATAGGTGTTAGCTTAGGAGCGGTTCCTCAGGTCGAGAAGTCTTGTGAGAATTTCTCTTCCTTTCCAATTTCTGGATTGGGTCTCGTCTCTTTCCTTTAACCTCTCAATTTTAAATTTGTTTCGTTCTTAATGAAAAAACCTTCTAATAAAAAAACCCTTTAATAAATAAACTTTTTGTTAAACCACAAATACACAAATAAAATAAAATCTAAAAATATCTTGTAAATAAAATTAAGAAAACAAAAGGATAAATGGGAATGTGTTCGGACTCGTTTAGAGAAATTTCCACTCTTTCTTCGTCACGATGAAAGGAAGCATAAATCGAAACTGACGCATAGAATCTACCCTGCATAAAATGTCTACACCAAAGCTCATTTTCTCCTTCACCAACGGGATAGACTTGGTTGTCTACAAGGACAAGCTGCCTAATGATGCTATCATTTGTTTTAGACAAGGGTTCCACAATACAGATATTAAGTTTGCTAATGTTACTATTTTCGCACTAATGAACAAAGTATCGGAAACTGAGGAGCCCATAATTGAGTTCAACCTGAAATCGGCTCAAGAGTTCCCTCCCCTTCAAAGGGTCCCAACTGAAGAAACACTGTTATTCATAAGAGGTTGACTGCTACCCACAGGACTGTTATCTCTACCCCCACCGGTCTAGTCATCTATGCACCGACCTCAGCTCCCACCAAACTAAAAGGGAAAGAAGTCCAAGTCAGTGATGAGCCTGTCACCGTGGAGGGTTCAGATTTTGCTACAATACCGTTTGTCTTTGAGATAGGGTCCAGTTCAAGAGTTACACCCTTAACTCGGACTCAAAGAAGAAATAGGAGCAGAAAGATCGCGAGGATCGAGAAGGCCAAGGCTGTTGAAGTTACTTTCTGGAAGAGATTCCTGAGGAAGAAGAAGGACTACCTGAAATTTCACCGTTATTGGGAAGAAGTAGGTTCCACCTTCTCTCTGCTGCATCAGATGAAGAAGATGTTCGAAGATCGCCGCTGCATTACCCTGACCTGCATACTATAGTGACTGTAAGAGGAAGAGGGCCAAGACTATGTCGCTTACCCAACTACGAGCCGTAGTAGAGAAACTAGCTAAGAAAGAAGGGTGCCCCGTATCAGAGATCTTAAGAAGGATGGGACAAGTGCCAGTCAAATCCCACCTCGGACCGCGAGTAGACCCTGTCACTGCTCCAGAGAGACCAAGGAAGAAAGTGCGAGCTAGTGAAAGAAGTTTGCATGTTGTCGTATCAGGTCACCATACTAGGGAGGACACCACCTACCAGTGTACAGCTGACAGACCATCTAATCATAGGCCTTCTACTGCAAGAAGGATGGTGTGGCAACTTATTATTGCTGAACTGATACTAACGCAATGTTCTAGAAAGAAGAGTTTCATCAGAAAACCTAAATATGAAGAGAGTGCTACTGCATTAAAGGAAACTCCTGAAAAAGAAGTTCAACAGTCATCACATGACAACTGCGAAACCGTTTGGAAAAGACCACTTGAGGATGCCATAGGAAAGCTGAGGACGGACCTCTGACGGTTGGCAAAGGAAAGAGGAGAAAAATTAGGAACTGAAGTTGATTCATCAGAATTTATGGATGAAGAGTATGCCAAGATCAATATGGTTGAGACCCGATCATCGTCAGCTTCGTAAGGAGTTCCGTCAGCTTCAGAAAGGGATGAACCAGAAGCAATGAGAGTGCATCTTCAAGAAAAAGATAATACAATTTTTCAAATGGCAAAGAAGATGGAAGAGATGGCAGCCATCTTAGCCACTCTCCAGAGTCAGCTTCAACCTCAGAATGAAACACCCCTGCGAGATCATTTACATTGCCAATGGAGGAAAAGAAATCACGTTCGTCAATGGAGATGAACAACGGAAGAAAGATTCTACATAGAGCATGATTCCCGAAAAATATATTAAGAACATGGTAGAACAGCAGGTGCGAGAAGCCTTAGCCTAGTCTAAGAGTGGGGCATATATTCAAACGGGTAGACCTTACCCTGAAGAACTCAATGCAGTCCAATACTCGAAAGGCTTCGTACCACCTCTGTTCAAGACTTTTGATGGTACGGGATTACATACTTTAGTGGATTACATACTTCGATGGAGGAATTTAAGCATGAAGTGTGAGCCTCAGCTTCAGAAACATCATGCAGTCGGTATCCTACTAAAGAGTATCCATGGACTGATAGCACTTCCCCTCAAAGGATTCATGATTAAGACTTTTGAGAAGTTGCTTAGCAAGGCCAGGAGCATGCAGGAGGAGGCAAAGCAGCTGAGTTTTGTTAACAAGACTGATAAGCAGAAACCCGTAAAAGAATTTGAAAAGAAATCCGGGATCGTCGTGGCAGTAGACAAAGGTAAGCAGCCAATGCAAATACAGCCAGAGCTGTCACAGCCTATTTATCAACCACCACAATGGATTTATCAGCAACTTCAACAGAACTATCAACAACCTCGACCAAGCTATCAATCATGGCAGCATGATCAACCGCTGCCTCATCCATCAAGTATCCTGAAGGAACTTTTGAATAAGGAATGCCTCTTCAAGAATGAGGCAGTGGCAAAGATGTTCCACAGTTTAATGAAAACACCTAACTTTCAACTACCAGAGCCCAAAAGGCCAGAAGAAGTCGACAAGAAGGATCATCTGAACTACTGTCCCTACCACCGAATGCTCGGACACAAGATAGAAGATTGCATCACTTTCAAGAGTTGGCTTGATGATAATCTCTGGAAAGGGAACATAACGATCCTGAAGGAATACATGAAGGAGTCCCAAAAAGAAGGTTCTGTCAATGTTATTTCAACGGATCCTATTGTTCTAATAGACCCGTACACGACTGACGATGGGTGGAGTACCGTCTGGATAAACACTTCGAAGAAAATTTTGTATCACATCCAAACCGCTTCGGTGCGCGCTTCAACTCAATGTTTGAAACCTGCCGAGCTGGCACTATCGCTTGTGATTGAAGAACTGCCCCAAACGGAGGAGAAGATCGTGGAAGAAAAGAAGACCGAGGCTCCGAAGGGTAGATTAAGGGCTGCTTATCCTATGATAGTTGTTTCCGATTCGGGGGAGAAATCCCTCGGACCTCTGACTCTGTATGATTATTATCTCACCCCAGCAGGATTTTATAATGATAAGAGTTTTGGTGTTGGATACGTTTTGACTGTTTCTAACAATTACGTAACTAACGATATCCAACCTAATCCGGATCTCGATTTCGATACAAATAATGATTCTCAAATCATACTAAACCTTGATGACCCCGATGAAGGAGAAGACGTTCACAAGGATGGCTACGATAGCTTGACAAGCAACTGGTCCATTTGTGAATTCCGAGGAACTGCAATCACAATAGAATTAGAGCTATCAGACACAGGAGCAACTTCAGGAGAGCCAGTCGTTCCAATTCAAGAGGAGGCACTGGCAGATCCAGCACTATATGCAGAAGAGATAACTAAAGTCAATCTAAGAAGCGGAAAAGTTCTACCCCCGAGAATGGGTCCAAAGGATAAAGGAAAGCAGGTGGTTGCACAGGAAGAGCCAACCTTGCCCATTCGGGAAGAGACTAAAGAGCATGGTAATAAAGTGGATTGCAATGTGCTAGCCCATCTTAGGAAGCTACCAGCCAAACTGAGCATTTACGATGCTCTGATCCTGTCAAAGGTGATGAGGGAAACTCTGATCAAGGCCTTACTTGATCCAAAAATTTGCTCAGCTCAAATGGTCGGTAATTCCTTAGATGAGGTTTGCTCGTTAAAAGAACAGCGACGTGTTACCTTCACTGACAATGATCTACTACTTGGTACAGCTGATCACAATTGACTGTTGTACATCTCAGTTACTATCGAAAATTTTACGCTCTCCAGGATATTAGTTGATTCAGGAGCATCAATCAACATAATGAGCCTTCGAAGGTTAGCATATTTGGAAATTGATGCTCGCGACCTTGAAGCAGACAAGATGTTATTAAGAGGCTTCAATCAGAAAGGAGAAGGAGCTCTTGGATCTATAACACTATTAATGAAGACCAGTGATTTAGCAAAGACAACCGTAAAATTACACATAATTGATTCTGAGACATCATTGAAATCTCTACTGGGTCAGCTGTGGATCCATGAGAACTGGATAGTACCGTCATCTCTGGACCAGTGCATAAAAATATTATGAAGGAGGAGAACAGTGTATCAAAGGTGATTTGCAACCGTTCTCCGTGCATGAAATCGTAATTCACGAAGATGCAGCTTACTACGTGCCTCCAAAGAAGACAATCTTCTCCAGAAATACCATACCAAATGAAACAAAAGAAGTTCGAGATGATGACGAACATGAAATTCTAGTTCAACAGTTATTTACGACTTCCTTACGACGAGATGGTGAAGGTTTCTCCAGAACTCACACCCGAGGTCGAGGCCGGGGACGATGTCGAGGAAGAAACGATGGAACAGTTGAACAGAAGAAACTGGTCATCGATGTTGATTGGGAAAGCAAATTCGAAGAAGAAGAAGAAGAAGAAGAAATTAAGAAAGAAGCAGCAATAATAATCCAGAAGAAACATCAATTCAAAATCTCACTAGAAGATGAAAAGAATGAAGAATACAAATCAATGTACGAGAAGATTAATCACTATGTACGTATTATGACCCTAACCCCGATCTATCCTAATAAGGTCGAGGGTATGGTGGTCAAGGAAGTGCATGGTGGTGGTGCTAAGCCAATCAAATTCTACAGTGGTGCTTCTTCTTCCAAAATTGAAAATAATGTACAATTTGAAGATGTTGCTTCATCTGAATTAATGGAATTGCCTTTTGAGTGGTACTCTCCCTGTGTTCAGAATTTAATTCAATGTGGTGTCTTACCCAAAAAATGGACAAAAGGTCGATCACAACACTTTGAGAAATTATGGAATAATGTCAGTCGGCCTCCCAACTCAAAGCACGGTCTCAGATTCGGCATAGTAGGATTTGTTGATGATATGGGATTTTGCTTGGTTGTCACTTGCGAGCCTGGTGAAGACTACTTAGAAGCTTTAGAAGATCTCGAGGATCTACCAATTGGAGATGCTCTGCCAGAATTTGAAGAAGAAATTAAATCTACGATAGAGGAGTTAGTGGATGTTAACTTAGGTACTAGCAAAGAGCCTAGGCCGGCCTTTGTTAGCTCCTTGCTCAATAAAGAAGACTCTAAAGCAATGATCAAGCTGTTAATGGAATTCAAGGACTATTTTGCTTGGAGTTATGATGAAATGCCAGGTTTAGCTCCAGAAGTTGCAGTTCACGAACTAGGAGTTGATCACACTGTCGTTCCAGTCAGGCAAGCTCCCAGAAGAATGCGTCTAGAGATTGAACAACAAGTTATAGCTGAAGTTAAGAAGCTAATAGACGCTAAATTTATCTGTGAAGAACAATATCTGACTTGGTTGGCCAATGTGCTACCGATCAGAAAGAAGAATGGTCAGATCAGAATATGCATCAATTTCCGGGATTTGAACAAAGAATGCCCAAAGGATGAATTCCTGCTACCAATTCCAGAATTAATGATCGACATCGCCTCGATGCATGAAGTCTTCTCTTTCATGGATGGATCATCAGAATACAACCAGATAAAGTTGGCACCAGAAGACAAAAAGCTTACAGCCTTCAGAACGCCGATCGGAATATACTGCTACACGGTGATGCCTTTTGGATTGAAGAACGCAGGAGCAACCTACCAAAGAGCAATGACAAGGATTTTTTATGATCTCATTCACAACCAAGTTGAGTACTACATGGATGATGTAGTCATTAAGAGCAAACTGAAAGAAGATCACCTGTATGATTTGAGAATTATTTTCGAGCGATTAAGACAATTTAACCTTAAGATGAATCCCCTAAAATGCGCCTTCGGCGTTGCCTCTGGGAAATTCTTAGGATTCGTTGTCCGACATCGCGAAATTGAAATCAATCCGGAAAAGATTAAATTTATCTTAGAAATGCCGCCTCCCAAAATTTTGAAACAACTACGATCCTTTCAAGGGAAGTTGGCGTATCTTCGACGCTTTATCTCAAATTTGTCAGGTAGGTGTCAGTCCTTCTCGGCATTATTTAAAAAGGACACCAAATTTGTTTGGGAAGAGAAATGCCAGCGGGCCTTCGAGGACATTAAACAGTATTTCGATATAACTTTCGTTCCTCTTTGTACTATAAAAGGAGAATTCCTAGCAGACTTCCTCGCAGCACACCCTTTATTGGCAGAATCGCCTCTCAACGTTGATTTGCCAGATGAGCAAAGAATGAGCTTAGAAGACCCCGATGATCGACGGTGGGAACTGTACTTCGACGGAGCATCTTCGGCACAGAAAAACAAAGAATTGTAAATGATAGTGCCCGGTAAGGCAGGAATCAGATTAGTATTTATAACACTGGAGCTGGGATGTTAAGGTATTCCTACCATCTAACAGAACCGTGTACGAACAATGAAACAGAATACGAAGCCCTCATAACCAGACTAGAATTGACCATTCAGATGAGGATAACTGATATCAACATCTACAGAGATTCACTGCTGATCATTCAGCAAGTCGCAAGACAGTAGAGGATTCTGAAACCAAGACTCGAGCAGTACTTTCAGTATGCCATAAAGTTGTTGGAACAGATTCTGAATGTAACAATCTACAAGATCCTCAGAAGAGAAAATGCTCTTGCAGATGTGCTAGCCTGCCTTGCAAAAGAGTTTGCCTGCTTATAGGATGAGTCAGTTGAAATGTCAGTTCAGGGAATACATGTACTCTCATAGCTCGACATGGATGCAATACACAAGTCAGAAAAAGAAGAAGAAACAATTGCAGCAGTAACAGAAACTACAGAAGATTGGCGGCAACCATTAATAGACTACCTGCAAAAAGGAAACCTACCATACGATAAGTCATTGGCCCATTAGATCAAGAAAAGAACTCTGTCATACGCATTAATAAACAATACATTATATAGAAGGTCTTTTGACAAGATGTGGCTAAGGTGCCTGAGCGAGTTCGAGGCTCGTGAAATTGTTAAAGAGGTGCACTCAGGACTTTGTGGCGCTCATCAGTCAGGTCCAAAAATGAAAATGAAGATTACTAGACTAGGGTACTACTGGCCCTCAATGATGACCGACTGCATGAAGGTTGCCAAAAGCTGTCACCAGTGCTAAGTGCATGGAGTGGTTCTACATCAACCTCCAAATGTGCTGCATCTGACAATCGCGTCGTGGCCATTTGAGTGTTGGGGCATAGATATCATGGGCCCGATAGAACCGCCTTCCTCAAGAGGACATCGCTTTATTCATGCAACTACAGATAACTTTTTGAAATGGGCAGAAGCTATACCGCTCAAAGAAGTGAAAGCACATGACGTGCTACAGTCCTTCAAGAATCAAGTCGTTTACCGTTTCGGGGTACCACGCAGAATTATTTTAGACAATGGGTCAGCATTCAGAAGCATGAAGATCAATAGTTTTGTCAAAAGACAAGGGATTGATTGGAGTTATTCGACGATCTACTACCCAAGAGCAAACGGCTTGGCCGAGGCTTTTAATAAAACTCTCATCCAAATTCTAAAGAAAACTTTGGACGACAACAAAAGAATTGGCACAAAAAATTATTATAAGCCTTATGGGCCTACAGAACAAATTTCAGAACTCCTACTCAGTCTACGCGCTACGCTCTAGTGTACGGGTCTGAGGCCGTCTTACTCTTGGAAGTTCAGCTTCCATCTCTCATAATTTTAGTTGTGAACAAGATCACTACAGAAGAGAATGCCAAATTACAACTAGAAGAATTAGAAAGCTTGGAAGGAAAATGAATTTCAGCACAGCAGAATCTGGAATTGTATCAAGCCAAGATGATCCAGGCCCATGATAAACCGGTCCGCCCAAGGACATTCAAAGTCGGTGACTTAGTTCTAGTTTTCAGGAGACCTATTATTGCACACTTCAAGATAGGAGGTAAATTTGTACCGACTTGGGAGGGGTCGTTCGTGGTAGAGACAGTCTATTCTAGAGGTTCCTACCAACTGGTGAATTGCCGTGGAGAACGACCTATCGGCATATTTTTAGGTTGTGTGTTGTATTTTGAAAAGAGGTCGCTTAACAGAAATTGTCGGAAAATTTAAATTTTAAATTTAATTTAAATATATATATAATTTGGAAAGTAACATTTAATTTTGAAAATAATTTTTAGTTTGAAAATTTTAAGATATGAAATCAAACCGATCTCACATCCCGAATAGTTTATATAAACAAGCACTGCACCACAAACCATGTATCCATCCCAAAGAATAGACACACTACTTGATGATGGGGCTCAATTAAATAAACTAGAAGATTTGTGACATCCATTTGGTCTGCAAACCAATTTTATCAGCCGACAAGTTCCCCTTCTTAATATAAATGAAGTAAACAGGGTTTATATTACCTGGGTTCTTAAAGTTCCCTATAAGGGCAAGCCCTATAGTTAATTATATCTTAAATGTCCAAATACACTTAAGAAAACTCTCGATAATGATCAGTGGTTTTGCTCTCAAGAATTTCAAAGTTTAACTTTTTCAAAGGATTTGAGTTTTGGAAATTTCAAAAGGGATTAGCTAAAATTTGGAACAGTTAATTTCAGGAGTCCAAAGGAAGAGAAGTAGGAGAAGTTGAGGATCTAAGAAGAATCTTGGAAACTTCCCAAACTATCCTATTGTTTGGATTCAATTTGAGAATTTATTCAACATTGTAATCCTGCCAATTTAGTTAATTAGGACTTATACTTGTATGATATAATCACATAAATAGCCTCGGAGATGTGAGGGTTTATGTCGTATCAAACGACTACCCCGGAGTCCTAAGACCGGTTAGGGCTTAATTTACATAACACAACTATGCAAATGCCTAACAGAAAGTTGAGGATTTATGTTGCATTAGGCAAACTACCTCGAAATTCTATGACTTGGTTATTTAATTCTAAGAAAGATTTTGCTGATGTAGATTCCAGTTTTGTTGACGACGATGGCCGTGCTACCCACTATGCTCCGAGGTCCTTATTGTTACAGAGGTTTAGTTTTAGAAAATGAAATCCATGAGATGAGAGAAGTTTTTTTGGTTTAGAAGAGTCTTAAAGTTCAAATGTCTTTAATGTTTTATTAGGGGAAACTTAAAGTTGATTATAACAACACCGGTTAAGATCCCACGGTTCCATCATTCCAAAGCACTGTTATTTTTATCAGATTCACTTAGTACAGATGAATTTGCTAAACTCAACTGAATGAGTTCCACACTTTCATTTAGACCGTGGGAAATCCCGTTAGCAACATGTAGGTTACATCATCTGAGGTATTCTCGATCATCTAACAAGACGTTTTAATTTAGTTATAGTTGTAGTTTTGTTGTTCTGTTTATGATTAAATTTTGAGTTATTTTTCATTTTGAATGTTGTGGCGGTGAATTTTATCTTGTTGTGACTTTTAATTTAGTTTTGGTTTTAGTTTTGTGGCTATCCTAAAAGTTTCAGTTTTCATGCAACAATCTTGTTTAACATGCAAGAAGAGTAAAGTGCAGCTCATATAAATAAATTGCAATAAAGTAAATTGCAATAAAATAAAAGCGTACCTGGAGGGTCTCCTCATCATTCCAAGCTGCACTTAAAATACATGTTAAGGCATTTAAATATTTATAACAAGTACCTAGGTAAACCTAAGGAAAAGGTTTTGGTTGTCTACCAAAATCCTAATCCTATTGCTAGTCACTTCCTATGATGTCTAGATTCTTGTGTTTTATTAAGGATGATTTTCTTCACCAAAGAACAATTAAGTTTGATTGTTCTTCTAAAATACCCCATCATATTGAGGAAGTATTTAGGACGAGTCCGAAACTTCTTTTCAATATTTTTGGGATTATTTTGAGTCCAAATGAGTTTTATTGCACAGGTGAATTAATCATCCAAAAATTGAGTTTAGTTTGTTTCTTGCTCAGTGAATTAGGATGTTTGATTATCCTATAAGTAAAGTGACATTTCACTTGATGCTTCATTTAAGAGTTATAATAATGAAAACCTTTTGGGGGCAAATCATTTTGTTAAAGAAATTAATGATTTAAAGTTGGAATTGGTGATTTAAAGTGGTTTAATTTAGTTATTAAATTTTTAATAATTCTAAGTTTGGAATAGTGTTAAAGTTGTTTTAATTTAATTAAATCTTTACATCTTTAATGATCTCAATGAATTAGATTAATTTGGGTTGAAAGAGGTGTTTAGATTATTCAATTTAAATTTTAATGACTTAATTTTAATTTAATTGAAATATTTTAGGTTCATTTTTAATTGATTTGATTTTTTATGTTTTTAATTATGAATTGTCTTAAGGTTGATTTTCTTTAATGTTTCAAATTTGTTTTAGATTTGTTTTTTAAGTAATTTCAAATTAATTTTAATGTTTTAAATTTATTTCAATTTGATTATCAAGTTATTCAATGTTTTAAGTTTGAATTTAATTAAGGTTTATTTTCCTTTTAATTATTTAATTATTAATTTCAATTATCACTTTAAATTTGATTAAAAGTTAAATATTATTAAAGTGATTCATTTAGGGATTTTAAATTACAGAATTGATATCTTCTTAAATCATATCCCTAATCTTAATAATCCAAATTTTAACATATTCTTCCAAAATTCAAATTGTTAAATTAATTAAAATTTACTTTAAATATTTTCAAGATGATTAATGGGTTTCTACCACTTAATTCCCTAGGTTTCAATCATCTAATGAAAATTTTAAAATCAAATATTTTACCCTCCCCTTGATTGAACCTAAATATTAATTAGGGTTAAAATTCTTTAATTACCTTTATGCCCCTTTTAAGCATGTTCATTTCATAACTGATCAAATTAAGCTCAAATGAACTTAAAATTTTTATGTCACTTTACTCACATGTTAATTAAGACATTAGAGGAGAAAGTGTGATTTTTCTGAATATAATTTAATTTATATAATTATCTTAATGAAAAATCGAGATTTTTAATAGAAATTCAACAACATGACCAAGGCAAGGTTCTATCCTTAGGAAAATTATGGGATGTTCCTATTGACTAGAGGACCACTTTGACCAATTTTGGTGATTTTTTAAATTATATTTTATTTACTATAATTATTTTGAGTTTTGAAATGTTAATTACTTATAAAATAAAATTAAAGTTGAAAAATGGATTTTATATTTTTCTTAAGTCCCTCTAACCTCAACGAGTTTAGAGAAGTAAATTTTATATTTTTCTAATTTTTCTTTGATTTATTAGAATTAATTTGGTGAAAATGTTGGAAAATCCATTTTTTTAATATTAAAAATTGTCTTAAGCATTTAAAATTCAATATCTTAACCAAGAGATTTGGGAAAAATATTTGGTTTGTTCCTAAGTGATTAGGAGTCAAAATATAACATTTTTGTGATTTTTATTATTTTTGTGATTTTTATTATTTTTTAATTATTTAAAATATTAAAATAAGGTAGAAAATGAAGATTTTTGAAAAATTATAATTTTAATTTTCTTAGACTTTTCTAATATCAGAGAAGTCCCAAAACCAATTTGGTGAATTTTTGAAATGTATTTTTGGAGTTATGAATTTTTAAAGTTTAATTTTGATCATGTGATTTAATTAATCCATTTAGTGAGGCTAATCATTTCCAATTGATTTCAAATTTTTATGTGGGACTCCTCTGACCCTAAAGATCGGTGGAGAATTGTTTTTAAGTGGTTTTGATGTATGGTTAATCCAAATTAATTAAAATTTAGTTTTGAGTATTTTATTCTTAATGAATTAACTCAAAATACATTTTCCCTAAGGTCCTCTAGTCCTAAGATACTTCCCCAAATTTTGTTATGATTTATTGATCAATATGCTAATTACTGGAATTAAAATGCCAAAACAGACACTTAAACTTGAAAAATCAATAACTTGCCATAGAAATGGCCTCTGACATTGGAAAATTCACGGAATGTTCCCAAGATCAGAGGCTACAAAATCCTTATGGTCTCATGCCATGGTGAATTGTCTATGCAAATGGAGAATTAAAACATTGAAATGAGTAAATAATTAATTAAAAATAAAATACTCATCTAATTAACTCAATTCTTTTTTCACATTGTTCTCCTCTATTCACTGAGTAAGAGGATATTTTTAGTTTATTTTTATGATTTTTCTATGTAAAGTTATGGATTTTTTAATTTCTGGGTATTTAAATAAATAGAAAATAGCCTATTTATCTACTTATCCACACGACGCCACATCAACCTTGGCAGCTCCGAAAGGTCATGCGTCGCGCTCCCATTTAAAGCTGTCACCTGAGTCACCAGCCATGCATCTCGCGGTCCCTCTCCGTCTTCTGGTCCGACGCTATCTGCACCGTCCATTCGATACACGCTCGATCCAACGGCGGCTGGTCATCGTCTCCGACTGGTGTGTCCCGAGAGCCGTCCACACTCAAACCCTAAGATCTCTCTCATTTCTCAACGGATTTTCGTGTTCTTATGCTCTATGGATTCGTCTTGAAGAGACAACACATCCATACTGTTTACATGCTATGAAATTAATTTAAATGAAATGGAGAATACACAGAAGCTCAGGAGGGAGAAGTGATTCATACCTTAGCTCTGACAAGTGAAGCTTCAATCAGAGAGTTGTGGCACCTTCGATTGCACCCAAGGAAGCTCCAGATGAAGTCTCTGGCTCTGGGGAATTGCCTAGGTATGAAAGTAACCAGGCCCGATTTCAGACTTTGGAGGCTAGAAGCAATGTCTGGCCTGGTGAGGGGGCTTTTGCTAGGGGACTTCTTCTCTTGGTCCTGTGCAGGTGTGGGTGAGTTTAATTTGATTCTGGTGGAGGTTTCAGAGTTGTCCTGGTTTTTGGGTGGATTTTTTACTGAGAAATTAAGCACTGTTAATGGGGATTATGGCAAAGGAACACTGGGAATCAATTGCTCTGGGTTAGGAGAAGGTCCTGGTGCAATTTTGGTAGAGTTTTGTTAAGCTCTGGTTCATCACCTTATTTGGCGAGAGGTGGTGAGGTTTAAATAAACATGGCTGGAGGGCTCCCCAGGGGCAATTGAAGGCTTGGATCAACTGCTTAGGGCAAGGGAAGAACAGCCATGGTGGCCATTTAGGTTGGGGCAACTCAGCAAGGGGGAATTGAATTTTTGAATCAATTTAGACCTCTCGGCTATGGTGTTTTCCAGTGGCCTGGTAACTAGCAGGCAAGGCAATGGTCACCATCTTGACCAGTAGGGTCAGGGCTGGGGTTTGGTGCAATCAATTGGCTGTGGACATGTGTAAAGTGCTTAATTTAAAAGGAATGGGAGAAGGCTCATTTTGGCTTGGTTTGGTTCAACTCATGTATTAGGCTAGGTGCACCTCCCCAAGGCTTGACTTTGGGCTGAGGGAGAATCATTTGGGTCAGCTAGGAAAGGGTGGTGAAGTCCACATCCAAGGTGATGTGGCTAATTTTGGTTGAAGTGTATCATGAATGAGGTTAAGAAGGTTTAATGAAGGATTAGGAAAGTCCCACCTCTTCTTGCCATTAATGGCTTGGTGAGGTGTCAAAGCCCTCATGGCTCCATATGTCTTGTAAATTGCTTCATTTGGCTTGCCCATGGCTTGGGAAAAGGTTGGCTTATTTCATGGAAAAGGTTTATGGGATTTTTGATGGGTTTAGGGAAATTGTCATGTGGTTTAATTTGGAAACATTTGATGATAAATTTGAAACTTAGGGAGTGATTTAAATCATAGGGGATGATGAGGGGAAATTTCATGTGGGCTTTGGAATAAGTTTTGGGTTTTTTTGGAATTATTTTAGATGGGCTTTTGAAATGGTTTAGGGAAGTGGGCTTTATGTTTCAAAATGGACTTTTGGATGAAAAAAAATTTGTGAAGGACCATGCCAAATAAATGTTGGGTTTAGTTTAGGGATGTGCCATGAATGATTTGGAACAAATTTGAGGTGATTTTGAGTTGAATTGAGTTTAATTTAGGTCTTTTTAGTGGTAAAGCCAAAATAGGTTAAAAGAGGCTAACTTGGGCTAACTTTGGGCTAAGGTTGGGCTAACATTGGGTTTGATGTAAAATTAATGTTGCTAAATGTTTATGGGAGTGTAACAAAGAGTTTTCAAGTTTAATTGGGTTTTGATTTTGGGATTTGGGTCTATTTGGGCTCATGATTGGGTTTAGGCGAAATTAGGGATTTTGGCTTTGGGTTTGGTTTGGGTGGAGTTTGGGCTCAAATTTTTGGCAAATCAAGTTAGAGTATTTTTTGTGGGGATATTAGGAAGGTTTAGGAAAAGATTTGGGGTTAATTGGAGTTGAGTTGGGTTGGTTTGGGCTAAGTCTAGGTCATGGGCAAAAATTGGGCTTTAAGCTTCAAATTGAAATTGGATCCAAATGTTAATCAAATTGGGCTTGGATTTGGTAAAAATTGATATTGGGGATATTGATTAAAGTTTATAATTGAATTGGATCAACATTGAGGTCAATTGGAGTGGTTTGGTTTGACATTGGGCTTACTTTGGTTAAAAATGGGACAAATTGGGGGTTTTGGTAAAAGTGGGTTAAATTGACAAAATTGGCCCATGGTGTAGCTTTACAAAATTAAATTGGGAATATTTGGAATTTTCTGGGAATTTTTGGAATTTATGGATTTTTGGGCTAAAAGGGTATTTTGGGTATTTATGGGGTATTTTGGGAATTTTTGGAATTTTTGGTGAATTTGGCTATGGATGATCAATTTGAGTGGTGGGATGTGTTTAGAGTTGATTTTGAGGAATTTTGGGAAATTTAGGAAATTTTGAAAATTTTGGGTAATTTCAAGGGCATTTGGTAGGTTTGGTGGGTGTAGGGCCGCGGGGTCAAAAATTGAAATTTTGGAAAAAAGAAGATTGATCAAATGTGAGTAGAATGAAATCACTTTGGTTGAGCCATGAAGCCATATTAAGCTCATAGGAGCCATGAGAGGACTCACCTTGGGCACCACTCAATATGTTGTTCCTAACCCTCTTAGCCAGGGGCTTAGGGGTTGAGGACCATTCATATGGATTACCTACATGAGTCAAGAAGTCAAATTGGGTGAAAGTGTTTTTGGGATTTAAAATGTGTGTGTGGGTGTGATGTGCGCAAGTCAACCCTCACCAGACCAGGCCACTCAGGGTAGTGCTAAGGTCAAAGAATCCTATAGGGAACTCACCCTTTAAACCTCCACATTTGATCTTAACCCTCCCAGTGATTTGGGGGATATTAATCAGGCATGTGGGATTTAAAGGGAGTTAAGAGGTGTTTGAATTCCTAAGTGGTGGGTTCCATCTCTAATCCTCTAAGATGGTCAAAGGGAAAGCCTAAGGCTAGATCCTAAGTACTAAGGAGAGAGAAGAGAAAAGACCTCATCAAAAATGAGGTCAACATGACCTTTGCTTCCAATTAAGGGATGATATTTGAAAAAGTATTATGCAAACTGATGTTTCGAAGGATGAACTTTAAGAAATGGAGTCTCATTCATAGAAGTGCGGGTGGAGTAATCATTTATTGCAGGGTCCGGACCCAAAATATAAAATGGACGATAAAAAAAATCGTTAACAAAAAATGTGTTAAAAAGAAAATATGTGAAATCATAATAATAAAATTTTGATCCCTCCTTTTAAATCATCTTACTCCCGATCTTCCCCCATCTTTTCCTACTCTTATTAAAATTTGAAAGAAACAAATAAAATTTTTCATTGATAAATGATTTTTCTTATTGTTCTTGTTCTTAGTACAGCCTCTAATCCTTTCCTTATTTTTCCCAGGGAAATGTCGAACGGGCTGTTGGTTCTAAACTTTTATAATGGCGTGAGTCTAGCACTCGATGAAAAGAAGATGAAGGATGGGGCTGTAATTGAGATCGACTCTGATTTCACACCAGCCGGGCTACAGTACGAATAAACCGACTGGACCCCGATTGACTGGGAAGAGTACCACAGCCAGACGGTGATGAAATTGGGTGGCCCAAGTCAGCAGTCAACCAGCAAGAAAAGAAAAGCAAACACCGCTCATGCAACTGGGGAAGACAAGAAAGTTAAGTCCGTGGTTGCTACAGCAGAGGGCAGGCTTGTCAACGCCATGCCTACAAAAGTTTAAGAGGTAAGAAGAGCTACTCTCACTCCGACCCAACGAAGAAACAAGAACTATCGCATTCGCAAGATGCTGACCAAGCTAGCAGCGGATCAACCTGAAAAGATAGTTGCTACCGTCGCATACAAGTACTTCGAGGAAATCAGTTCAGCAGAAGCCAGAAAAGAGGAGATCAACTCCAAGAACAGAAGAAGGGACGAAAGAAATTCCAAAAAGAGCAGAAACAGAATCGGTGCCACGATGCCAGACAAATACACCAGTTTTGAAGACTCTAGTTGCGAAAGCAACCCTGGAGGATGTCCCGATAGAGACTATCCCCGAGGAGCCGAGACATGCACGAGAGCGTGCTAGGGTTGAGCCGTACATCCCGCAGTATGTTACCAGACCCCAAGGACTTCAGATAATCCCGGAGTACGACTTGGAGAAATTGCAGCAAGTTGAAAAGAAAAATTTTGAATATTTTGAGAGAATTCGAGGCAAGAGAATCAACATCCTGGAGGGCCTTGAGCTGCATACAGATGTGTTCTCAGACTATGAGCAGCAGCAAATTGTGAACTGCGTCGTTGAGCTTCAGAAAATGGGTCGAGCTGGTAGTTTGAGAGAAAAGACCTACTCAAAACCTCGAAGGTGGAAGAAAGGAAAAGGAAGAGTTACAATCCAGTGCGGCTATTGCTACAACTTCGCTGATGACAGAAAGGGAAATCCATGAGGGATACTCCGTCATTGTGAGGTGGATCTGATGCCAAGAATTATCAAAAGAATGGTAAAAAGGATGGTGACATGGAGGGTATTACCTGCAGATTGCATACCCAACAGCTTCATCATTAACATATACAGAGAGGGCGACTGCATAACGCCACACATAGATCATCATGACTTTGTCAGACCTTTCTGCACAATGTCTTTCGTTAATCAGGGTAACATCATGTTCGAATCTGACCTCCCGATAGCAGGCCCCAGAGAATTTTGAGGGCCAGTGGAGATACCACTACTAGTAGGTTCCATCTTGGTGTTAAAAGGGAATAGAGCAGACATAGCAAAACATTGCATTTCAGGAGTGCCTGTTGAGCGGATCTCCATCACTTTCAGGAGGATGGATGATAGAAAAATGTCTTTCCACTTTCAGCCAGATCCAGAGTTAGAGAGCCTTCGGCCCTATGAGCTGTGAGCTACATGGGAGATATCACACCTCCAATGCACATCCGAACGACATTTACTGCCAAGGATGGCTTGGAAGGTGATGTTATTGTCCATGTATCTCACTATTCAGACATGGATTTCAACAGATGCTTTTGGAAGAAACTTGTAAGAATCTTACACAATCTGTTTTGGATTTATGTGGATTGAATGAGATGTTGGATTTTCAAGGAAAATATCATCATGTTTTGGGTCAAGCTATATGATGTATTTTCAACAAATTGAAATGGAAACTAGCATGTCGTGTTTTGCCTTCATCTCTTTTGTGCAAATTGACTGGGAAACGCCATTAAGTTAAATGAACTTCGAACAAAGAACGAAAAGAATAGAAAATAAATAAAGAACTCTTTTAAGAATCCAAATTTCAAAATAAACTCCAAATTGACATGAACCAAAATAAACAATAAAAAATGAAATTGAATCACCAAAACAAACGAAACAAACCTAAATCTCGAATTGAATTCCGATCTGAATTCATCAATTCAAATCTTTCAATTCATCTTCAAATTGAAATCCATTTGAAACTCTTTTGAACCCTCTTTCGAGTTGATTCTTCCCCACGGAAGACTCAAACCTTAATTCCAAACTTCAAAACTTTTTCATCGTCCTGAAATCCTTTCGACTATCCGTGATTTCTTCCCTTTTTTGAGAAGGTCGACTGATTCTACTGACACAGAACCACGAAATTCTCGATTTGGTTCTGCTGGTATGGATTCGTATCCTTCATCAAACAAATCAAACTTTAATCAACTCCCTTGGGATGTGAAACACTTTCATTCCAATCCTCCACTAAAATAAAATTTCCATAAAATCTTCCAAACCAAATCAAATACAATCTTTTGGGATTAGTACCTAAATTCTGATTACCATCTCTTTTCAGACTGGTACCAAATTCAAATTCTCACCTTTCGAGGTTGGTACCAAATTTCGACTCTCTATCCGAGATTGATACTAAATTTCAATTCTACCTTTCGAGACTGGTACCAAATTCTAGTTCTCTCCTTTCGAGGTCGGTACCAAATTCCGACTCTCTTTCGAGACTGGTACCAAATTTCAGTTCTCTCCTTTCAAGGTTGGTACCAAATTCTGACTCTCTTTTTGAGATTGATACTAAATTTCAATTCTCCCTTTCGAGACTGGTACCAAATTCCAGTTCTCTCCTTTCGAGGTCGGTACCAAATTCCGACTCTCTTTCCGAGATTGATACTAAATTTCAATTCTCTCTTTCGAGACTGGTACCTAATTCCAGTTCTCTCCTTTCGAGGTCGGTACCAAAATTTGACTCTCTTTCTGAGATTGATACTAAATTTCAAGTCTCTCTTTCGAGACGGGTACCAAATTCCAGTTCTCTCCTTTCGAGGTCGGTACCAAGTTCTGACTCTCTTTCCGAGATTGAAACTAAATTTCAATTGTCTCTTTCGAGACTGGTACCAAATTCCAGTTCTCTCCTTTCAAGGTTGGTACCAAATACTAACTCTCTTTCCTAAATTGATACTAAATTTCAATTCTTTCTTTAGAGACTGGTACCAAATTCTAGTTCTCTCCTTTCAAGGTTGGTACCAAACTCTGACTTTCTTTCCGAGATTGATTCTAAATTTCAATTCTCTCTTTCAAGACTGGTACCAAATTCTAGTTCTCTCCTTTCGATGTCGGTACCAAATTCCAACTCTCTTTCCTAGTTTGATACTAAATTTCAATTCTCTCTTTCGAGACTGGTACCAAAATCCAATTCTGTCCTTTCGAGGTCGATGCCAAATTCCGACACTCTTTTCGAGATTGATACTAAATTTCAATTCTCTCTTTCGAGACTGGTACCAAATTCCAGTTGTCTCCTTTCGAGGTCGGTACCAAATTCCGACTATCTTTCCGAGATTGATACTAAATTTCAATTCTCTCTTCCGAGACTGGTACCAAATTCCATTTCTCTCCTTTCGATGTGGGTACTAAATTTCGACTCTCTTTCCAAGATTGATACTAAATTTCAATTCTCTCTTTCGAGACTAGTACCAAATTTCAGTTCTCTCCTTTCAAGGTCGGTACCAAATTCTGACTCTTTTTCCGAGATTGATACTAAATTTCAATTCTCTCTTCCGAGACTGGTACCAAATTCCAGTTCT
Organism: Papilionanthe hookeriana x Papilionanthe teres; assembly: GCA_022702705.1. Classification (NCBI taxonomy): domain Eukaryota; kingdom Viridiplantae; phylum Streptophyta; class Magnoliopsida; order Asparagales; family Orchidaceae; genus Papilionanthe; species Papilionanthe hookeriana x Papilionanthe teres. The sequence goes on along the minus strand of CM040421.1, from coordinate 159,514,776 downwards.
CTCTTTTCGAGGTCGGTACCAAATTTCGACTCTCTTTCCGAGATTGATACTAAATTTCAATTCTCTCTTTCGAGACTGGTACCAAATTCTAGTTCTCTCCTTTCGAGGTCGGTACCAAATTCTGACTCTCTTTTCAAGATTGATACTAAATTTCAATTCTCTCTTTTGAGACTGGTACCAAATTCCAGTTCTCTCCTTTCGAGGTTGGTACCAAATTCCGACTCTCTTTCCGAGATTGATACTAAATTGCAATTCTCTCTTTTTAGACTGGTACAAAATTCCAGTTCTTCCTTTTTGAGATCAATACCTAAATTCTGATTCTCATCCTTTTTGATTAGTACCTAAGTTATGATTCTCTCTCCGAGGCTGGTACCTAAATTCCAGTCCTTCTTGCAAGCCCTAGCTTGGAACTTAGTTTCCGATTTTCATTTCAAATCCAGAATTTCCACGAAATTCATCTTGAAATTCATCTCAAATCCATCTCAAATCAATCTCAAATTAAATCAAGATTCCGATTAAGTCAAATTGCAACCGAAATTAAAACCTGAATCGAACATTCAAATTCAAAATTGAAACTTGAAATGAAAATGAAAACGAATCTAAATATCCCTCTCCAGATCTTGTGATTTGGAATTCATCTCTTCTTCCCCAGCGAGAGCTCTGGAATCTTCAGCCTTGGAGATTTACCTGATACTCCCCAGCAGAAATTTTCTATGCTTTATTCTAAGTGTGTCACTTAGATAGCTATGTTATTTTTGTTGATCTTTTCGGTCAACGCCAATACGCGCAGTGTGCTTGGTTAGCACACCACACCTATTGGGGGTCCATTTATTGACCTCATTTTTGGTGAGGTCTCATCTCTCTCCTTAGTACTTAGGATCTCGACTATCCTAGAGGACTAGAAATTGGACCCACCACTTAGAAATTCAAAACACTTCTTGACTCCCTTCAAACCTCGCATGTTTGATTGTAAACCCCCAGGCCACTTGGAGGGTTAAGACTAATATGTGGAGGTTTAAAGGATGAGTTTCCTATAGGACTCTTTTGGCCTTAGGAGTACCCTAGATGATCTCGTCTAGTGAGTTCTAGCTTGCACACACCACACTCTCACACTCATTTCAAATCCTAAAATCACTCTTACCTAACTTGACTCCCTGACTCATGTAGGCAACTCATATGGATGGACCTCAACCCCTAAACCCCCTGTCTAAGAGGGTTAGGAACAACATATTAAGTGCCTAAGAGGAGTCTTCTCATGGCTGTTGTGAGCTTAAAATAGCTTCATGGCTCAACCAGAATGGTTTCATTTCACTCATATTTACTCAATCATCATTTTTCCAAAATTTCAATTTTTGACCCCCAAGGTCCTAAACACACCAAACCTACCAAATACCCTTAAAATTGCCCAAAATTTCCAAAATTTCCTAAATTACCCAAAATTCCTTAAAATTAATCCTAAAAATTCCTCACCACTTAAATTGATCATTCATGACCAAATATACCAAAATTTCCAAAATAACCTTCAAATACCCAAAATACCATTTTCGCCTAAAAATCCAAAAAAATTCCAAAATTTCCCAAAAAATTCCAAAAAATCCCAAATATTCCTAATTTCATTTTGTTTAACTACACTATAGGCCAATTTTTTTATTTTAGTACACTTTTTCAAAAACACCCAATTTGACCCCTTTTTAACTTAAGTGGACCCAATGTCCAACGAAATCACTCCAATTGAACTCAATTTTGATCCAATTCAATTCTAAAATTCAATTAAATATCCCCAATATCAATTTGAACCAAATCCAAACCCAATTTTATCAACATGAGGATCTAATTTCAATTTAAAGTTTAAAGCCCAATTTTGGCCCATGACCTAAACTTGCCCCAAACCAATCCAACTCAACTCCAATTAGTCCCAAATATTTTTTTAAATCTTCCTAACATCCCGACAAACAAAAACCTAACTTGATTTGCCCCAAATTTTGAACCCAAACTTCACTCAAGCCTAACGCAAACCAAAAATCCCTAATTTGGGCCTAAACCAACCATGAACCCAAATAGGCCCAAATCTCAAAATTAAGACCCAACAAAAATTGAAAACTCTTTGTTTCACCTCCATAAACATTTTACAACATTAATTTTACATCAAAACCAACATTAGCCCAGCCTTAGCCTAAGTTAGCCAATTTGACCCACTTTGGTCCTATTACTAAAAGGCCCAAATTAAATCCAATTCAACTCCAAATGACACCAAATCTTTTTTAAAATTTTCATGACACATCCCTAAACTAAATACAACATTTATTTGGCACAATCTTTTAACAAAGTTTCATCCAAAAGTTTATTTTAAAACCTAAAAAAGCCCACTTCCATAAGACATTTTAGAAGCCCATTTTCACCAAATGTAAAAAGCCTAAACTTTTAATCCAAAACCCACATGACAAATTCACATCGTCATCCCTTTAATTGAAATCATCCCCTAAGTTTTATTTCATCATTTAATCAAACCAAATATGGCCTCATGAAAATTTTCCATCAAAATATCCATAATTCCTAAAACCCATTTTCATGCAAGTGAGCTAATCTTTTCCCAAGCCAAATGGAGCCATTGAAGCCATGCACAAGCCACATGAAAGCCATAGGAGCTACTTGCTAGCTCACCAAGCCATTAATGGCAAGAGGAGGGGGTTATTTCTTAATCTCTCATTATCTCTTTTAACCCCATTCATGCAACACTCTAATCCAAGTTAGCCACCTCACCATGGATGGTGACCTCACCACCCTTTCCTAGCTGACCCAGGTGACTCTCCCTCAGCCCAAAGTCAAGCTTTGGGGGGTGCACCAAGCCCAAAAGCATGGCTTGACCAAATTGGACCCAAAATAATCTCTCCCCCATATCATTTAATTCAAACCCTTTACACATGTCCAAAGCCAATTGAACTCACCAAACCCCAGCCCTGACCTCACTGGTCAAGATGGTGACCTGACCCTGCCGGCCAGCCACCTGGGTCGCCAGAAAACACCATGGATGAGAGCTCCATGTGAGCCAAAAATTCAAATTCTCCCTTGCTGAGCTGTCCCATGGCCAGTGGACACCATGGCTCTTCTTCCCTTGACCTAAGCAGCTGATCTCAGCCCCTGGCTTGCCCTGATAAGCTTCCTAGCCATGTCTATTTAAACCCACCACCTTCATGGCCAAACAAGGTGATGAAATTAACCTTCCCAAAACTCTGCCAAAATTACTCCAAACTCTTCTCCTAACCTAGAGTAGTTGATCCCCAGTGAAATCCAGCCCTAAAACCCCCCCTGTAACTTCAATTTCTGAGCTCAATTCTCAGCCTAAAAACAGGACACTTCACCACAGTGAGTCAATCCTCAAAATGATTGACTCTACACCTTCACCAGACTAAGAGAAGAAGTTCCCCAGTGAAAGCCCCTTCACCAGGCAAACCATTCTTCTTATCGGTCAAGCTTTGAAATCGGCCTTGGTCACTTTCATACCTAGGCATTTCACCACAGCTCCAGGCTTCATCCCTAGCTTCCCTGGACTCCAAAGACTGTGCCAAGGCCCTTTAATTGAAGCTTCACTTCTCAGAGCCAAGGTATTGAACTCCTCCTTCTCGAGTGCTTCTTCAGATTATCCATTTTGTTTGAGTCGATTTCAATACATGTTAGCTGTATAGATGTGTTCGTCTTGTCGAGACGAGTTCATAGAGCCTAAGATCATGTAATTTGGTGGAGTATTTAGTGAGATCTTAGGGTTAGAAGGTGGACGGCTCTCGGGGTGCACCAGTCGTAGAAGATGACCAGCTGCCGTCGGATCGAACGTGTATCGGGTGAACTTTCGGGATCGCGCCGGATGAAGCAATGAAACATGAACCGCGGGCCGCGTGGCATCCCAATCAGATGGTAGCGTCGAATGGAGGCGCGCCGCGTGGAGTTTCGGATCTGCCGAGGATGACACGGAGCCGACATGGTTAAGTAGGAAATTAGGGTATTTTTGATTTATTTAATTACCCTAAATTTCAAAAATTCATATCTCTGCATAGAAAAATCACAAAAATAAAATAAAAATACCCTCTTGCTCTGTGAATAAAGGAGAATAATGTGGAAAAAGAATTAAGTTAATTTGTTGAGTCTATGATTTTTAATGATTTAAATGCTCTCTATGATTTTATAATTCTCCATTTGCATACATAATTCATCGTGGCATGAGACCATAGGGCTTTTGTAGCCTCTATTCTTGGGAACATTCCCTGAATTTTTCAAGACTAGAGGCCATCTCTATGGCAAGTTATTGATTTTCCAAGTCTATGTGTCTGTTTTGGCATTTTAATTCCAATAATTAGTATGTTTTTTAATAAATTCTAAGAAAATTAGAGGAAGTATCTTAGGACCAGAGGACCCTAGGAAAATTATGGTTTGGTTTAATTCCTTAAGAATAACCTAATTAGTCCAAACACCTAAAATTGAACTCTAATTAATTAAGAGTAACCACACATCAAAATTACTTGAAATCAATTATCTACTATCACTTAGGATACAGAGAACCTCACATAAAAATTTGAAGTAAATTGGGAATGATTTAACCTATTAAATGGATCATTTAAGTTGCATACTCATTTTTAAACTTTAAAAATTCATAAAACATAAAATACACTTCAAAAATTTACCAAATTGGTTTTGTGGGCTCTCTGATATTAGAGGAGTCTAAGAAAACTAAAATTAAAGTTTTCTAAAAATTTTAATTTTTAACCTATTTTTGAATATTTTAATAATTAAAAAATAATAAAAATCACAAAAATATTAAAAATCATAAAGATGTCATATTTTGTTCCATAATCACTTAGGAACCAACCAAATATTTTTCTTAAGTCCCTAGGTTAAGATATTGAATTTTAAGGGCTTAAGACAATTTTTAATATTAAAAAAGGGATTTTCCAACCTTTGCACCAAATTAATTCTAATAAATCAAAGAAAAATTAGAAAAATATAAAATTTATTTCTCTGAGTTCCTTGAGGTTAGAGAGATTTAAGAAAAACATAAAACTTCATTTTCAACTTCAATTTTAATTTATAATTAATTAATACTCCAAAAATTAAAATAATTATAATAAATAAAATATAATTAAAAAAATCACCAAAATTAGTCCAAGTGGTCCTTTGGTCAATAGGGACACCCCATAATTTTCTTAAGGACATAAACTTTACCTTGGTCATGTTGTTGAATTTTCATTCAAAATCCTTATTTTCATTAAAATAATTATATAAATTAAATTGAAAATGGAAAAATCACATTTTCTCCTCTAATGTCTTAATTAACATGTGAGTGAGGTGAAATAAAAATTTAAAGTTCATTTGAGCTCAATTTAGTGTGTTATGAAGTGAACATGCTTAAAGGGCATAAAAGTAATTAAGGATTTTAACCCTAATTAATGCTTTAGGCTTAATCAAAGGGAGGGATGAATATTTGATCTTAACTTTCTCTTGGATGATTGAAACTTAGGGAAATAAAGGGGTAGAAACCCACTAGTCACTTTGAAAATATCAAAATGGAACTTTAATTAATTAAATCATGTAAATTTTAGGAGAATAACAATTAAAATTTGGTGTATTTTGTTTGATTTAGAGTGGATAGACTTGATCTTTATGTGTCATTATAGATTGATAAGTTTGATTGTTGATTGATAGATGTTTGGATTATTAGTGCTTTGATCTGATCTTTGTCTTTGTTATGAGGGAGGTGATTCCTTAACTTCTTATTATGACTAGAATTGATCTCTTGTAGTAGTTGGATTAATGAGTCCACTGTGACTTGGGTCTCACCCAGACTTGAGTTTTATAAGAGAAATCATGAATTTTTAACATTGATAGTTTCATCTTAATTTGTTACTTCCTTTCTACAACTTTATTTTCATTAGGTAGGAGTCGCGAACCTATTTGATGAATAACATTAGAATGATCTCACACTATCTTTATAACTGTTAGAGGTGCTTAATTATAAGGATTAGGTGATGCCTGAGATTGGTACCTAAGAGCCAATATATCAGGGATAATCTTATCCTTGGGATTATAATCTATAAAATCTTTTGAAGTGCCTAATTTACTAGTGTAGTGATTCCGTTCGAAATTGAAAGTAAATTAGTGAGATGCGATGAGATAAAGGAAGAATTGACCTCATTTATCATTTGTGATTGTATTTGAATTGTGTGTTTATGTTTGTGTTACAACTTTATTTTGGTCTTGAAGAACATTTTTATATTCCCATGCTGATACTTGTTATGCTAGTTAGACTTTGGTTTAGTTAATTTCATTCTGGCATGATTAGTTTAGATTTACTTTCTGCTGCATATTGTTCTATCCTAATGAATACTTGCAAATGATTTTGATAGACATTTGTGGTAGATAGAATTTCTAAATTGTTTTCTTCCTGCTTATATTTTTTGTACTGAATGCTATATATGTTAAAAATTAAGTTTGGGGGTAGGAAGAAAAATAAAGTTTTAATGTGAAAATACTTCCTTTTAGTGTAATTTTATTACAAGAATGTTTTAGGTTAGCTTTACTTTCTCCTACAGTCTTTCTATCATGATTATGCATTTATATGAATTTGATAGGAAGTTTTAGTAGTAAGTAGATTCAACCTTTACTTTTTCTTCCTGCTACATATTATGGAATTAACTGCAAAATATTTTTAAAATTTAAGTTTGGGAGGAAGAAAAATATTAACTCTTATTTGTTCTCAATTATTATATTTTCAAAAATTATTAGCATAACTTCTAGCAATTGAACCTCACATGAGATAACTAAAATTTTTTTTATTTTAGTTGAATATTATGGAAGGATTCGATGAAAGTTTTTAGTAATAAAAGTTAATTTTTTAAGGATAAAATATTTGGTATGAAAGAATTTGATTATAGTTAACTATTTAAAGTGAAGAAAACTATATTTTTAAAATATTAAGAGACTTAAAGTATTGTGTGTTAAGAAGAGATTGTGACTTTATGATGAATAATAAAGCTCATACCAAATTATAAAGTAAGGAAGTGTTTAAAGTTTGAACTTTAGAAAGAGGAGAGTGAAGTTCAAAATCATTACAGGCTCTCCAGATATAGTAATCCTCATTTTAAAAAAAAGAAAAAAAAAGAAAAGAGAAAAAAAGGGGGGGATTTAAAATGATCCCGAAAGAAAAGAAAAAAAAGAAAAAAATATTTATGAGGAGAAGCTTGAGGAGATGCCTAATCAAAAATTGGCTTCACTTGAGTCACCCTAAAGTGAGAACTTGATTTCATTTTTGAATTTATATTTAAAGTATTGGCCTACATTCTAATGAAGTTTGCATGAACTTCTTTTTCACATAATCTTTCAAGGCATTCTTAATGTGACAAATTATGGTTTATCTTGAAATAAATAGAAGACTAGAACCCTTAGACTTCGATTGTCGAATATTCTTATACTTATAGTGTTAACTCCGAGTTACTTGAATTTCTTTCTAAAAGTCTAACCAATATATTCTTTTAAATAAAAAATTTTAGTGTCTTACAGGTGAAAAGTACATTGCCTTAAGTTATATTTTTATGTATTAAAAGTGTTATTTGAGGACAAGTAACAGTTAAGTTTGGGGGATTTTGACACGCTTAAAATATATATGCTTTTTATTATATCATTTTACTTATTTTTGATGATATTACACTTTAAAGGAAGGTATTTTGTATGTTTTTTTGGTTTTAGGTATAAGAAATGGTGATTGGAGCAAAAGGAAGCAAAAACGGTGCAATTTGGAGCAAAAACGAGCAAGAAATGAAATTATGCCCTGACACCTTTCGATAAGTCTTTTGATGCTTAATCTCTTTTACACTTCTTGCATATTTTTGAATGAGATTACACTTTAAAGAAATGTTTTTTATGCTTATTTTGTAGGGCTATCTGTTACGAACGCAACGCAACTGAAATGAGGCGAAACGGAGTTGAAACAGAGCCAAATGTAGCGAAACGGTGGAGCCGCGTAGCAGCCTGCTCGCCGACGGCGAGATCTTCCCGAGACCACAGAAAAATGGCCGAAAAGCTTGCCGACAGCGAGCTCGAACCCACCGACAGCTGCCCAAAAGACCACGAACCGACATTTGGCGGTTTTGGGCCAATATTCGACGTATTTGGACGCTTTTTCGAAGGGGTGCTTAAGGAAACTCTTCAAACTTCGTTCATACTCTTTAAAATGGCGAACATATGTTAGAAATGAGTGAGAAACAAGAGAGAAATAATAGAGGAAATGAGAGAAAAACTTAGAGGAATGTTTAGGATTCTTAGATTAAGAGTAGAAATGTAGATTTCTACCCTTTTGGAGAGATTGGAGAGGAGATTTTGAGAGAATTTGTAAGGGATTTCGCTAGCATTGCATGGATCGCCGGGAGACTTTATGGGAGAGATCTTCATCTTTCTTTCAAAGGAAAAAAGCTAAGTATTGTTCTTCATTATCTTATAATTTTGTAAACATTTATTTAGTGGATTTGCTTTGGTTAAATGAAGTTTATGTTGTGTTTTCTTCTCGCTTTGTGACGAACCTCTCTTACTCTTTCTTTTTCTTTGGAAATAGTGGCATGAGAATGTTATGACATTCATTTCATTTTACTTTTCTTTTGTAATGAGTAGAAATCATGTTTAGGATTTTGTGATACATGATAGAAGTAAATTTAATTATAAATGTGATGGTTTTTACTTGCACTTCATTTAAATTGTAATAAGGGCCTATTGTAGTGTTAAAATTCGTTGTAATTGCATCGACCCGAAAGGGCGGTGTAATTCTCAACAAAGTGAAACCACATTCAAATTCTATGTATGGTGAAGTTCATGGGGATTGAATGCAAATAAATAGGGAAATATAATTATCGGGCGTAGAATTGGAGTTTTTAAAGTGACAGGCTAAAATCCTCAATTCGGTCCTATCGTTTGGGTGCTGAAGTGTAGATGTTAGCCCTCGGGCGAGGGGAACGTGGGAGCTCGAAGTGGCGGCCGGTATCCTCCCGACCTAGCTACGGATTCGGTAACCAAGCATAGGATTAGTCAATGTTCTTTATGCCTGGACCAAAGGGTAAAGAATAGGATTGCTCCTATTTGGCACATATAATATTAAATGCCACTCATTCCTATACATTATCTATTTCATTACATAAGAATTGTAGTTTTTAGTATCTCAAAATTCTCCAAACCAATTCATCCAAAAAGGGTTATATTTAGAATTGTTATTTGCATTTAGATATAGTTACTATCTTTACATTTAACACTTGCATTTAGGAATAGTTGCTAGATAAAACACAATTTTAATCGACATTCCAAACTAAGAACTATAAGTAGTAGACTATAATTAGACTAAAAAGCTCTTACTTCACTTCTTCGTGGGATCGATACTGGGGTTTTTAAAGAAAACTCTATATTACTTGAAACGATACGTATATTTGCGTAGTACCCCTAGTGTGTAAAATATTTTTCAATTTTTATATCATTTAAGATTTTGCACACTAGCCGCCATTTATAAATCGGGTCAAATTTTTGGCCATCTTTTGGAAGTTAAATTACTGCGTAATTGCGGGTCGGGTCAATTTTGACCCAAGAGAAAAAGGTCAAGATTTTCATGCTTATTTTTTATTGATTTTAATGATATTGCACTTTAAAGAAAGGTATTTTTGGTGTTTTTATGCAGGTATGAAGAATTAAGGAAAAAATAATGAAAATATGGAAAAATGAGCGGATTTAAAGCAAAAAGGACTAAATTATGCAAATTTGACCTTAGCCACCGACGGCGTGATTTTCCCGAGAGTTCAGAAATATTCATAAGGGAGGCCACCGACGATGGGGACAGTTCAATTGCATGGTTTCTAGAAGGTCGCCGACGGCGGGGACGGCGGATTGTTCCAGAAATACATCGATTGTGGATGATTTTCGAAGGGGTGCCTTCGCAACCCTTAGAGATTCTTCTACAACTTTAAAAGGAACAAATTTTGGCCAAAATATGGCTCTTCATCTGGTCTCTAAAGTGATTTTAAGTGAGTCCATAGTGAAAAGAGAGTCAATTAGTAAGTAGTGAGTTCAAATAGAGAATTTGTAAGGAATTCTTCGAGGAATTGCAAGAGTGGAAGGGAAGTGAGAGTACTCTTCCACATTGACGTTTCAAAGGAGAATTCCAAGGAAAAGATCCAAAGGAACTTCAAGGAGTTTGCTTGGGGAGGAATTTGAGATAAGTAGTGTTTATTTCTTTTTAGTGTAGAACTTTATTTTATTATATGAAATCTAAGTTTTATTGCATCATCTTCATGAATTTTTAGTAGTTGTTCTATCTTTCTCCTGGTTTTGATGTTTTTGAAATGATTATATAATTACTATATTAAATAAATTATATAAGAAGTTGTGATGGTATTATACCTAAATTTACTTTACTATACGGATTGGTCATTTGTATTGTTAAAATCCGTGAAGAATTCTTAAGACCTGACTGTGGGCTAAGGATTCTTAACTTGTATGTATCACAATTCTCTTTGCAAGGTAGATGAGTAAATCCTTGTAGGGAGAAGTGCAAATAAATAGGGAAATAATATTATCGGGCGTAGAATTGGAGATTTTAGAGTGACAAGCTAAAATCCTCAATTCGGTCCTATTGTTTGGGTGCTGATGTGTAGATTGTTAGCCCTCAGGTGAGGGGAACGTGGGAGCTCCGAAGTGAGAGCCGGTATCCTCCCAGCTTAGCCGCAGAATCAGTAATCCAAGCATAGGATTAGTCAATGTTCTTTATGCCTGGACCAAAGGGTAAAGAATAGGTATGCTCCTATTTTGGCATAACACATTAAAACTAATTATAATGATCATTTCACTTAAATATCTTAACTAAGGAGAAAGATTCTTGCTATTATCTATATTTGAAATTAATTTTAGTAGTAGTATTAGTAAATTATTAGTTAAAATATTTTTTAATATAAGTATTATATTATTATCAATTGCATATTAGTGATAGATAAGCAATTCGATTTAGTTATAATTCTGAATTGATTTTTATAATCCTAAGTCCATAGGCTTTAATATCTCTCCCTGTGGGATCGATATCTAGGACTCCATTAGAGCCCTGTATTACTTGAACGATACGTATACTTGCGTTTCAAAGTAACTCTGCGATTAAAGATAAAAAAAATTTAATTGTTAATAAAGTAAATTCGAATTGGATTAAAGTGCAGGGTCGGTTCATATGTCATATTTGATTTTCAATGCTTCTAATTGCAGCTTCTTGACTTTGTAATTGATTACCCATTTGTAACATCAATTCTTCCATAGAAAATTTCTTCTCCTTAAATTGTGGGTTGCTATTAAATCCTGAAGGATAATAAGGTCTATAGTTATTACCTCCCTGGTTGTTAAAATTTTCGATTGGGTTCACTTGGTCGTTCCCCATTGAGAATTTACAACATTATAGTTATTATTACTCCAACTTAAATTAGGGTGATTTTTTCAACCAGGATTGTAATAATTAGAATAGGGGTTATTAGGTCAATTAATTTTTGCATTTAAAATCTCATATGATGGTTGAGGGTCTATCATTTATCCTAATGAATTTTCCTCGACCACAAGAGGTGTTTGAGATAAATTCATTCAAATTTGATCTATTTTCTTTGATATTACAGCAATTTGATCAACAAAATAGACATAGTATCGAAATCATGAACACTAGCTACTCTCTTGGGAATCACCCTTTCAGAGGACCATTAAAAATTTGTTTGTAGTCATTTCTTCAATTAAAGAATGTGCATCATTGAATGGTTTTGACATTAATGAACCACCAACAACAGCGTCAATAATAGATTTAAGAGATCCCACTAATTCATTATAGAATGTTTGAACTTCTTAACTAATCAGGTAAAGCATGGTGTGGACACTTCCTAAGGAGATCTTTAAATTGTTCCCAAGCTTCGTATAGTAATTCCCCTCAAACAGATAAAAAGAGGTGATATCATTTCTTAGCATAGCAGTTTTTTATAGTGGGATATATTTGGCTAAATTTTTTTGAAATAAATCTCCCCAAGTTCTGATAGATCCAAGTGCAAATGAGTTTAACCACATCTTAGTTTTATCCCTTAATTAAAAAGGAAAAAGTCTAAGTCTTACATCATCATCGACACAACATCATATTTAAATGTAGCACACAATTCCAAAAAGCTAGCAATATGTAAATTAGGATCCTCATATGGTGTTCTCCCAAATTAGTTATTTTGTATCATTTGAATAATTGCATGTTTAAGTTAAAAAGAATTAGTAGCTACAACAGAAGTTTGTATACTCAAGTGTATTTCATATGATGTAGGATTAACATAATCTCTTAAAGGTCTCTATTGATTTTCATTTCCATTACATTGATTATTCAAGTTGTTTGCCATTTTTTTTCAAATTTTAAAGCTCTTTTTGTTGATTTTCAAATTTTTCTTATAGTTCTTTCTAATTACAAATAGTAAGGTACTAATCCTTCGGATCCTAAACTAAACATAAAGAAACACAATTACTATTATAAAAATAAGCACTCACACAAGAACGTGTGTGAGAAATTGCCAGTCCTACCTCCACAAACTGATCAGCTTTCACAAATTCCCTAATATTCTTAAGTATTCACATCCTTTAAATATGTCTCCCCCACTAGTCCACACTGTTATTTGGAAGCCCCCACAGACCCACACCATCAAGATAAATACAGATGGTAGTTTATTGAACACATTGCTAGAATGGAGGGGTGTGTTCAGAACCCATACTGGCCGCTGTCTCCTTTTCTTCCATGCTCCTATAGCTGCTAAGAACCCTCTTAAAGCTGATTTGTCAGTTGTATATTAGGCATTACATTTGGCTTTATTATCCTCGTGGGTGAATATTTGGGTGGTGGTGGACTCCACTGCTCGGATAAACTTATTGAGCCAGAACAGCCAAGTTAATTGGCACCACAACTTTTGGATTCAAAAAATTAGAAAGCTCACTCTGCTGCTCATAGCACAACTCTCTTTCATTTACTGGGAGGGGAATAAACTTGCAAATTGGATAGCCAGAGCTGGTGATGCCTCTGAGAAAGTGGTTGTTTCATCTAATCCCCCCTCTGCACTCCTTTTTCTTCTGGCTGAGGACAAGCTGGAGGTCCCCCATCTCAGATTGGTGTCTCCCTAGTAGACTTTCTATCTGTTTGGTGATCTCTTAGAGGTGCCTTACCTGAGATTTCTGAGATACAGATGATCTATGCTGGTTTATTCCATTTACATCTGCTGCTTTCTACCACTGTTGACCCACTTACTTTGGACTTTATTGGTGTACTCAATTGGTTTGGGTATACATTTTTGGGTTTTGGTATACTGGTTATACAGGATTACTTGTACCCTTGGTTTCACTTCCTCTTTCTAATGTCTTTTTCTTGTGTGGAGTTGTATGGTGGTAAGTGGAAACCCATCTGACCACTTGTTGTTCTTTTTGTTTTCTAGATGGGGATCCACTCTCCCTTCTCTACATGTACCCTTTTTTGCTTATATTAACACGTAGAGAGCCATAAGTTGCTCCTTCCCATAAAAAATTATATATATATATATATATATATATATATATATATATATATATATATATATATATATATATTCAACTCTCTTAAGGGTCTTTGCTCTCCCCCTTGGCAGATTCTTCCTTGGGTCACACAAATCAACAACCTATCTCAGCAACTTCATCTCCAATATCAGTTTGTGGCTAGAGAGGGCAATATGGCTGCTAATTGGTTAGCTAGAATAGGTAGATGTAACCGATCTATTGTACTTGATAAAACTCCTTCCCCCTCTCTTTCTCTTTTGTTACATGGGGACAGTCTAAATCTCCCCTTCATTAGAATTTGTAACTCCTTAAACATTTGAATGCATCTGCTATCTAAGTGCCTCTAATGGGTACCTATGGTAGTTTGTTTTTTAATATATATATATATATATATATATATATATATATATATACATATATTGCTTGACAAAATAAATTCAATATTCCTAATAAAGTCTTTTAATTTAGAAAGTATTTTTGTGTTACCTCCTCAACAACGACACCAAAAACTTGATGCTAGATTTTCGTATGGTGTCAAATGTTTTGCAACACCACAACACATGGGGCAGCTAAACCAGTAAATATGCAGAACAATCACAAAAAAAATTAATTCAGTAAAATAATTCTTATATTTTCAATATCTTTAAAGCTGTCATTCCTAGTGAACTAATGTGTAATTTCAATTTTAAATAGTCATTAGGATTCAAATGCAAGTATACATAATACAAGTAATGAAGAGCTCTAATGGATCCTTAAGTATCTACCACGGGGAGGTGGAAATACCTATAATACTAATACAACGACACAATATTCAAACTATAGAAAAATAAATTAAGTCAAATTTTGTTTAATTGTAGTTGCAGGAACTGGGTTTACCACACTAATCTTTAAACTTCAAACTTAAATTTACTATGAATATATCAAGTTTTATAACGAAGAGTTCAAAATTAAGAAAGTTTCATTCCCATTTACCATGAGGCTATAGTCACTGAATGATTCAAATTGTTGTAAATTATATTGTGTCAAATAGGAGCATTTTTAGTCTTTCTCCCTTTACGAGCGAAAATGAGAATTAGTTAATCCAGAGTTTGGTCCTTAAATCTGCGGTTAGGTTGGGAAGATGCCGACTCTCAATTCAGAATTTCCATATTTCCCTAGCCTGAGGGCTAACATCTCACTTTAGTTTACAAACACCTGGACCAAATTGAGGATTTTAGTGTGACACCCTAAAGCCTCCAATTCTACGCCCAACAAAGTATATTTCCCTCTATATTTGTACTCAACTCCATGGACTACATTCTCATCCATGAAATCAAATGTGATTCTTACTCAATTGTGAAAAGCATAGCCCTCTCGGGTCATATGTTTTTACAATAATTTTTAACAAATCAATTGTTCAGATTGAGAAGTAAATGAAGTTCAAAGTTTGAATCATCACAATTATGTACTTTAAAATATTACAAAACAATCTTGATTCTTCACTTGATTATATCTCATTGTAGGGAGAAGGACAAAGTAAAATACTCAGAATTCATGAGGAAGATACAATAAAACAAGGATTTTATATTTGAAAATAAGTTTATACAACAACGAAAAGAAAAGAAAGACGACTTATCTTAATCTCCTCCCTAAGAAAATCCCTTGAAGTTCCTTTGAAGCACTTTCTCCCTTTATAATAACACTTAATTTTCTCTTAGGAAGGTGATGAAGAAGAAATCTCTAACTTTCCCTCTCCTCTTACACCTCTTAGAGAAAATCACTCTTCAACACACACTAACAGTAACACACTAACCACACTCACAACTCCCAAAACAACACACGTAATACAAGACTCCACAAGATCACACTAATAACTCCCTAAAAACACACTTTTTCTGACTTAAAATTTCTATTTTATAATGTTGGGACAAATTTCCAAAATTTCTCTTAAGCACCCTTTCAAAATTTATCCAAATTCAATGTATATGGAGGAATAATAGTTTCTAGCATTGCTGGCGCCTGTTCACAGAATTATGGCGTTGCTCTCTAAATTCCAGTGCTAGTTATAACACCATTGGTTTCAGTGTAATTTTAAAAAATGCCACCATTTGACTCCAAATTTTATCCGTTTTGCTTCTTTTTAATTCCAAATGCCTAGACTTAGTATACCAGCAAAAAAAATATGAAAATACTTTTCTTTAAAGTGTAATATCACTAAATTTAATCACTAAATGTATATAAAAAATTGAACATTTTTTAAGTGTAACAGTCACAATGGTGGGCTCAAAATTTGTTAGTGTTGTTAACAGAGACTTTAGTTTTCATTAATTGAGGCTTCTTGAAGTAATCCTCGTCTTGAATAGCTTCTACCGGCTTGGCCAAGGAGACCCTTAAGGGGCTCATCATGAGTTATTTTATCTGGATCGTTGGTCGTTCACCATGTTGGGTAGAGTACCAAGGATGCCTGATTTGTTGATCACGCTGCAGACTCCCTTTGCCAGTGAACCATCGTCATAGCAGGGATGAGCATGTGATCGAGGAACATCCTTTGCTTGTCATCCATCATCCATTAGTCCCCTTTTCGCACTTAGATATCAGAAATTGCCTTTTTTGTCTTCATCTTGATCATGAAGAACTAACTCCTCATGGGCGATTTGATCGCTATCCATTTCTAGAAATTTGGCTATCAAGTCTAGCCCGCACAGCCCTTGGGCGTATTTGAACTGCTCGCTCTTCACTCCCAATATTAGAGAAATTTGAGCGATTATAGGTTCGAGATTCTGGAGCTCCAGCGTTTCTTGCTGAAACCTTATTATGAAGGACCAGAGGTTGCCCCTCCTTATGCCTAACTTGGAATAGTACCGAGACTTTTTTCATGGCTTTTGTACACTAACAAAGTGGACAATGATTAATCTCTTGAATCCACAAAAAGGAAGGGATTACTCCTGTCGGGAGAACGTGGCCGATTATCTTAGCGTGGTGAGAAACAGGTGTCACTTGAAAGCGTCAGTGATTTTGAGAATTCCTACGGCTGACTAGAAAGTAGGTGGTCGGTTGGATCGGTGAGACCTTTGTATGAGTTGAGGTTAAGGGTCTTAGATTTTTGGGTGGTTCTACTTCGGAGATTTGTCAGGAGAAAGTGTTTCTTGTGTGTCAGAGAGCTGTGATCCACACAGTGCGCTGTTTCTCCACCATAGCTAATCCAACGCTATATTGGTCATGGGAGTCGTAGTCTCCATATCCCTCTGCCTGACATCGTCGACTATTTGTTGGTGGTTCATCTCATGAGCCGTTGTTTCTCCTTCCTGCACGGTTGTGTTTGGGAGGGTCTTAACTTTCCAAGTCCTGGGCTTCTTTGGCTAAGTCTTCTTGGAAGGTGCCTACCATTTGCTCCTTCATTTCAAGCATTAGTTGTTCTTTCATCTCCGTTATCTATTGTCGGACCATCTCCCTTGTGGTATCTTTCTTCGCAGCTAGGTTTTGTGTTTGTCATGCAGTTGTCCTACCACCGCGTCGTGCTTCTCTTTAAATTGGAGCTATAAGTCCACGCTCAATGCACCTTTTAGAGTGTTGAACCTGAAAATGTCTGAGAGTCATGCCCAAGCAATGGAGCACGTAAGATGAGTCAAATAAGGGAATGAACAATAGAAAATAAGTGTCTAGAGTTTTTCTTCATTACAGGGCTCCCTATACAAAAGAACTAAGGGGTACTAAAATAAATAAACATTATGCAAAAGGATTTTTTACTGATGGCGTGACCCCTCGCTTAGTTTACTCTCATTTGTTTGTCTCTTAGTTAGATGAACCGTGTAATGATGGTATGTGATCTTCTAGTTTAGCTTTACTGTCGTTCCTATCGTTGTTCCTTGGTCCACTTTTTCTCGCTCGATGGATAACTTTCGTTCGACCATTCCGTGGATGTCCTTTGTTCAGCCTTTAGGCCAGTCGGATCTTCATATAGCCGGCCGACCCATTAGTATTTTGTGAAGACCTTCAGGTTTTGAGTGTCGACTATCTGAATGATCTAATTTGGCTCCCCCGATCGGCTGACATATCTCAGCTATGAGCCCATATCATTTGTTGTATTTCATATCCTTACTTGGAGATTCGTGTTGCCTTGATCTGGTCGAACAAAATGTTTTGATTTGGATGCATCATAAATTATTTTTCGGTTATACTTAGTTCAAAGTACATCCAAGAGCTTCAAACCAATCATGAAGGCATCTAATATATAAAATTTTCACCCTAATATCGAAGAACTATTAAATATTCTCATAAGAATTTAATTATAACAAATTTAAAAATTTTAATTTATATAAAAATTAGTGTAATAGAAAAATATTACACCCATCTCGAGGAAAAATTATTGTGTACATACAGCGTACGCAAAGTTGTGTCCGGACTCTAATTACATGACGACACGTGTACATGTCGGCCCCATCTTTCAAAACACAAAAATACAACCGCGGGTTGTATTGGAATATTCCGGAATACTACCATAATACAACCGACAAATTTAATCACGCGGCCCGACCCGATCCAATTTTTTCGACAGAAATAAAGTCGTGGTTGTATTCAAATATTCTACGGTTTTATTGGAATATTCTCTTGTTTTATTGTGGTAGTATTCTGGTAATACAGTACAACCGCGGAATATTCGAATACTATTTGAATATTCCTCCACTTTATTGGAATATTTCAGGTTGTATTATGGTAGTATTCCGGAATATTTCAATACAACCCGCGGTTGTATTTTTGTGTTTTGAGGGATGGGGCCAACACGTACACGTGTCGTCGTATAATTGGAGTCTGGGCACAACTTTGTGTACGTTGTACGTACGCAATAATTATTCCATCTCGAGATAGGGTTGGGGGGGGAGCAGAGATGAGAACAACGGTGGCAAATACAACATAAAGATAAAAACAGAAGATGCGACAAAAGTGATAGTAGGAGAGGTGAGGTCGAAGATAGCAAGAGCTAATAGCAATGTGTGCATCCAGTAACCTTTTAATGACAAAAGCAGCAATCGAGATATTGCGCAAGAGGAGGAAAAATGGTTTTACGACGGATCTTTTCTTGTTCCCCAGGAAGCCAGCAAATTATTATCCCCTATCTTCGTGCCCGTTTGGGGTAGCTTATAAGTACGGGGGCCTTTTTAAAAACGCTCCCGTACTGTGGTTCGCGCTTATGAAGTGCAGATTTTAAAATGGAGTTTTTATTTTTGTGAAAGAAGCGGCCCGCGGGGGTGATTGTGCGGGCCGCTTTTTCGATCGCATATTTCACATTATTACTCCCGTGACCTAGCAGCGCATTGCAGCAGTCTCCCGTGACCTTCGAGCTTTGCATCCTCTCCATCGGCTTCTTCCCGTAACCTAGCAGCTCATTCGACCTTCGATCTTCGCATCTTCTCGCTCGTGTTTCTCCCGTTCTTCGGATCGACAAGGAAGGTATCGCAGCAATCTCCTGTTTATTCGCATTCGCAGCACCAGCGATCCCGTGTCGTCGACGTCTTCCTTCAGATCCGCTTCTTGGCTGATCTTCTTCGGTACTGCTCTTCTTCTTGGGTACTCTTCCTTTTCTTCTTCTAGCACTATCCAGTACATGGTTACATCTTTGGGTTCTCGCTTGTACTTTTTCTAAAATCTATCATGTGATCTTATTGGCCTTTTTTGAATTTATTGGCATTTAGAGTTAAAAATGAATGAATGGATTTTGATGATCACAACAGGAAGCAGTACTCTTTGGGTTGCTTGTAGAAACTCTCTGATGATGCCTTACACTTGAAATAAATTCAAAAAAGGTTTCCTGTTGTGATCATCAAAATCTATCCTGTGATCCATAAAGAGTACTGCTTCCTTTTGGCAAGTTACATTTGTATGGAATGTTTAGAATGAATGAAGGATTAATAAATCTTGACACCTAAGAATTGGGATATGGATAAAGATGATATGATCTAATTAGCATTTGTTTTTACGAGCTTTTCCTCTTTTTATTCCTTTATTTTTTGTTGTATTACCTACCACTTGGTTATTATTGAAGATGAATCTTATCCTATGAACTCCACTACACTGTCAACCATTTTCTTACAGTTTCTTATTGATGCTGCAATTGCTCATTGTGTCGAGCCGGCCACAGATCGCCAAGGCTGTTGTGTACTTCAAAAATGTCTCATAAATTCTGATATTTAAAATTTTTTTATCTCGTCAAACTTTTTCAAATGTTTAATAACCTTTTGATACCTCTCAGATATTAGTGTACAATTGAACATTTTTCTTTTCTGTGGTTATTGGATGCATGATACGGAATATTTTCTTTGTTCCCTTCATACCATGCATTGAAAGTATTTTAATATTTTGAAGGATATGTTTAATTTTATTTTGTATTTAGTGTTACATGTCATAATCGATATACCTTACAAAATGTTATTGTTGGTTGAGGTTTTTGCTATAATCTCCATTAATGTTCTCATAAATGAAAAGTTAGACTATTAATATGCACAAATTTTATTATAAGGTTTGCATGCTTATTAATTAGCATTCTTTAAGCACCAAGATTTTGTTTTTTTAAGTAATCGATTGAGTGGTGTTGCTTTACAACTACTTTTTGAAGATAAATGGGGCATTTATATACGTACCAATCAAGTCTTATTTGTTTATATATCTAATGCCTAAAGTTTACTTTTTGCATTAATATCATAAAAATCTTTCATATCACACAATAATATCTCATTTTTTATTGCCACCAGGACTTTCCCCAACTCTTTTGGAGCTAGCTCCTGTTTATGAAAATAAATATCGTGTTCTAACATGTTTATGTGACAGTTCCAAATGAGTAAAGTAAAAGAGGCTGGAACATCGACCATGTGGGATAGAGAAGTTACAATTATATTTTGCGATCTCTGTTTGAAGGAGGTGGATTTAGGAAATAGGCCAAACACCCATTTCAGTAAAGAAGGCTGGCAAAATTTAATGATTAATTTCAAGAAAAATGACTGGAAAGGATTGGGATCGAACGAAACTCAAAAATAAATGGGATCAACTGAAGAAAGATTGGAAAGTTTAGACGGATTTCAAAATGGGATCAACGGGACTAGGTTGGGACCCACTCAAGCGGACCATTGATGCACCAGAGGAGTGGTGGTCGAGAAACTATTGGTAAGTCAAATATATATGATGACTTACACATATTTTTCGATAAAATTGTTTTGAATAATAAATGATTATTTGTATTACAGGCAATCCCGCAAGCCAAGAAGTTTAAAACCTGCGGGATTGATCCGGATTTGGAGGACAAGCTGGAGCGCATGTTCGCCGGGGTAGTCGCTACAGGGGCTTATGCATTCACCCCAAACCATCAGGGGTTTGCAGACCTCCCAGAGGAAGTAGAAACCGTACCTACAGTGCAGTTAGGTGACTCTTCAGAGGGAGGTACTAGCCAAGTGCACCAAGATGTTCGATCCACGGGTGTTTCCAAACGCCCAAGGGTTCAAAAAAATAAAAAAGGAGTGGCGTTCCTGAACGACCCCATTGAGACACTCGTTGAAAGCTGCAAGGCTAGGACCGCTGCCTTGACTGATAACTCAATTGATGAGTGTATGGAGATCCTAGGTACATATCCTGAAATTGCAGCAGATGCAACAGTATATGGAAAGTACATGAAGTTGCTACGGGACCCAGCCACAAGAAAGATTTTCATAAAGATGGAGCATAAATACCGACTAGAATTTTTACGGGCTTGCTTAAACAATTGACTTTCTGTGCTGTCATGTATTCTATTGATTATGTGTCATATGTACTTTTCATTTCATGGACTCTTTAGTTTTTGCGTATTTTGTTGGAGACTATTTATTTAAGTTGTTATGTATTCACATTAATGCACTCATCATTTTATCCTATCACTCTATCTTCCTAGTATCGTCAAAATTGTATTAACTTCTATTGAATATGTCTATAGAATATTATGTTTATTTGTTTTTGTTGTAGAATGGATGAAGAACTCGTTAACCGAGAGGAGGAAGAACTTAACGACACTACCACGAGTCGTCGTAATGTTAATATTGACAAATTATTACTACGTTACTTACGTTGACCGGACCCGTGCGTGACGTCCAGTCAAATGGGGGATAGATGAGTTGGTGAGTTATTACGAGGCCACCCGACCCCGTTCTTCAACATGTTCTGAATGACTAAGGAGATATTTTGTGACCTTCTAACTGAACTACGGAACAATCTTGGATTATATGGCTCAGGCAGAACATCAACAAGAGAAGTCCTTGCAATAACGATATATATCTTATCCCAAAATAGATCTGTTAGAGGAGCAATGGAGCGCTTCCAACATTCATCCGAAACCATTAGCAGATATTTCTCTGTCGGTTTGAATGCCATAGTGAGTTTGGCTAGCAAAGTAGTTAAGCCCGATCATCCAACATTCGAGAAAGTTCCAACAGAAATTGAGAATGACCATCGCTACATGCCGTTCTTCAAGGTTTGGATTGAAAATAACATACTACATTACTGTTGATACACTTATGTGACTTTCGTAACGATTACAAGTTGTATGTCAGGACTGTATCGGTGCAATTGATGGAACACACGTTCATGCATGTGTATCTGGTACAGAAAAGGTGGGCTACATTGGACGTTCCGGTTCACCCACACAAAAATGTTATGGTTGTTTGTGATTTCAACATGTGTTTCACATTTGTAATGGCTGGATGGGAAGGTAGCGCACACGATAGCCGTGTTTTCAAGTTCTCAACGCAAAACGCTTGCCACGGCTTCCCGCATCCACCTCTAGGTATTTATTTTCATGAATTATGTTTGGTCAACTTTTTAAAAACCTGAATTATATTAATTCTGAAGGTAAGTACTACCTGGTCGACGCCGGATATCCATTACAGCGAGGGTATATGAAACCATACCCAGACATGAGATATCACATCCCCGATTTTCAAAGAGCAAGTGGAGTTGCGCGAGGCAAGAAAGAACTATTTAACAAGAGGCACTCATCTTTGCGTGGCGTGATCGAGAGAACGTTTGGAGTGTGGAAAAAGAAATGGGTTATTTTACGTGATATGTCGAGCTATCCCTTTCAGAAACAAATGCGTATAGTAGTGGCAATTACGGCACTACACAATTTTATACGGCATCACCCTTCCACCTTAGATGAAAAATTCATCGTTTTGGAAGATGATTCAGTTCAAATATCACCTGAAGAATTCAGATACGATGTAGAACGTACTACGCCTGAAGAAGACGTGGCATCGGAGGATGTATACACTGGAGACGGTCAAGGTGCATCAGAGATGGCTTTTTTGAGAGAACAAATCGCAACTGCGATAGAGCAATCATGAATGAATTTATTTGTTAGTATATGTAGATCTATGTATATATGGTATCAAAGTTGCTTCAGCTATACCCTTTGGTACTCATGAGACTCTTTCATGCAATACACTTTTTATCAAGTTATTATTTTACATAATCTCGTGCTTGAGACTCTTTCATGCAATATACCATTCAACAACTTGGACGGCCTATACAGGGTAATGAGAAGCTTTATTGTCTCTTCTTACACTTCCTTTCATGCAATATACCATTCTCTTCCTTTCCACTCCATAAATCTAGAGAAAATTCAAGCAGCCGCAAATCAAATGACTATTTGTCATTCAAAAGATGAAAAAAAAGATCTATTACCCTATTGATCTATTGCATCAATATTGATCACAGCTTGGTATTACCATAGAATTTTGGTTATTGATTCTTACATTTTGCTATTGGAATATTATAGTGAACTTATTCAGAATTTGTTGTAATAATTCAGTCTTCTTCAAAATGTATGAGTATACTATTGCAAATCATGGTTATCTTGTATTTTAGCCATTACAAGAATGGAGAAGTGTAGATGATTTTGTTTGTGCTATGAAAAGATTTGATGGAATAAATGTAGAAGAAAAATTTTGGTGCTGAATATGTAAATTCAAACGAATTGGATAACATATCCCTTATCCATTTATATTATAGTGATGATTCAGCCTGCTAATTGTTTGTTTGTAGCTAAGCTGCATTAATTCCCAGATACTTTCTTGGGGCTGCTGAAAAATTTTGGTGTTGAAAAATTTTGCTGCAATATGTTGCTTATCAATTCACGTGAGCTCAAAGTGAAGTACTCCAAAAGAGAAAAAAAAAAAAGTAGAGAGCTTCAGCAATTTATTGCGGTTGTCACTATCGAAAAGGGATTTTTCAGTGAATTTAAAGATTATGTTGGCAATTTTTCATTTATTGTTTTAAAGATAAATCTGTGGGAACTTTCTAATATATAAAGGATTTCGAGATGAGTAAAGTATTTATGATTAGAATTTTAGTTGGATATTCAATTCAATTCAATTTTCTCCTAAGCCAACCTGGAGACAGTAGATTCATAGAAGATCATCTCCTGCGAACGGGAAGTTTTATATATCTTATTGTAAAATTACATTAGCAATCACTACATTTCTGACATTAGATTTAGACTTGGCCCTCTATTTGCATTAAATTATAGAGTTATGTTCTCCTATAAAGGTAGCAAAACACTTATGTCCTTACTTACGAAGAATATAAGATGAGTGATTAGATAAATCCAATTTGTTTCAGATGGATAAAATTGATATAAATCTCATAATTACAGGAGTCAAGCATGCAACATGTGTGCTTTTAGACTAACTAATAAACACATTACTTTTATTTGTTTTGGATTTTTTCTCATGTGAGCTTTTTTTCAATTTCCCCTTAAGAAAGTTTATTCAACACTCGGTAAATTTTAGGGATTTTTAATGTTGTTATGCTTTTATGTCGAACGCTGACTGAAATTAAGCATGCAAACAATTTCAATGATTTTGTACAGATGGATTGATCGAGTGGGCTATTCTGTTTCTACAATTACGATATTGTAAAAAGTTTATTTTCCTCAAGTCATTGTTCCGTAAGTCTGCAGTTTTATGTCCTGCAATTATCCAAAATTATCCAGAGGCTCAAGATGCATAGTCCAGTGACATTTTGAGGATTTACAGTAATGACTCTTACTTTCTCTTTTTCATCTTGTAAAGCCAAGAGAATTTTTTTATTATAAAAGGAGATTTGAAGCATGTAAGAACCCAATCAAATCTTTCAGAAAAATTTCTCGTTGTATGCGCAATTCCTTCCAATCCTCTCCATAACCAAGTGGGAAATCTAAGCAAATTCAGGAAAGGTGATTTCCTTGACACAAGCAGAAGGATTGGTTGGTCAATATATTTTTCTCCTACTTTTATTTATTTTTTTTTTCTTTTGTTCTCTAAATATTGATTTGATTTGCATGGGTGCTTGATTTTTGTCTAGTTTGATAAAATTTAGTTTCCCAATGTAGCATAATTATCAATTGATTATATCATTTTTATACTTTAAAATTTCTGAACATTGTTTTTAATTGACTGCTAATAAATTATATATA
The DNA here is from genome assembly GCA_022702705.1 of Papilionanthe hookeriana x Papilionanthe teres. Lineage (NCBI taxonomy): Eukaryota > Viridiplantae > Streptophyta > Magnoliopsida > Asparagales > Orchidaceae > Papilionanthe > Papilionanthe hookeriana x Papilionanthe teres. The sequence goes on along the minus strand of CM040421.1, from coordinate 159,489,743 downwards.
TACAATAGGGATTTTATTTTCATAAATTTAGTTTTCATTCAAGGAAACAAAAGAAAGTAGTTAAACATAATGGTTTGCAAGCCGCAAATTTGTGTTATTTGATTGTACTATATCTGCACTAACAATTTGTAGACCCTAAAATATTCTGTCTCAACTTGATATAATGTCAAGGGAATCGATCGGAACGATAAGCTTCAGCAAAACATAGTCAGGCTAAGGATCCCATGATCTAATTAACATAGCTTCAGCTGGGTAACTCAACAAGTAGAACGTCGCATGTATTGTTTCCATGAGTCACTTCCTGCTTCTCGACCACCACCAGTCGCCTTTTCGCCACCAAAAGCACCACCAATTTCGGCACCATTAGTTGGAATGTTGACATTTACAATGCCGCAGTCACTGCCAAGTGGCCTGCAGGAGTTTAAGAGGATAAAATTTCAGAAACTTGCAGAATGATACAGCTTATAGATCTCAACCGTATAATATTGGGAAAAAAAACTAAATATGAGTGGAAATAAAATTTGAGCACGATGAAATTAATATATTTTACTTACCGGCATATGATAGTAGGGACCAATATATGACAATGTCCAGTTTTTATTAGTATTCTCTGGACTAAAATCATAGTTAAAAAAACATCTTGTGTACTTCAAAAATGATCTTGAACAGCAGTGCGTTTTTGTTTTGAATGTCTAGCAATATTTTCATACTTTCCTTATCTGTCCTTTTTTTGTTCCATTTAACGGACTAGTCGCTCAAAGGGCTGAATGATGTTTGCATTCCCAAAAAAGAAACAAATCAATCACAATATACCATTCAACAGCTTGGACGACCTATAAAAGGCAACCGTTGCTAGTGATCCATCAGGTTTGAATGTGTTCGTTGTTTAAGCAGCTTGGATGGCCAATATCCTTATTGGCAACCACTTCTTAATAGCCAAAATAGTTTCTTATTTCAATACAAATTGTGTCATCACTAACAATATCTTTTTTTTGTTTGCATTTCCTACAGGGAAAATGAGCTCAAAGTTTTCGAGGAACTCCAAACAAGTGTTTTGCCGCTGCGGACTTCCCACGGTGTTGCTCACATCGCACCAGCCACATAGCTACGGCCGACAATTCTACAGGTGCCCACGGTGGGCAAACGGTCCCGAAAGATGTCATTTCTTCAGATGGCCAGACACTCCGATTAATTCCGCTTCCTATAGCGATGGGGACGTGACAATATCCCAGGCGCACAGTGTTGCTCAGAGTTCGACGACATCCCAACCAGAGAACGTTGCTCCAGACATGTCTCTGCTATATTTTAAAATGAATATTATCATAATTTTGGTTGTAATTTTGTTATTCTGCTTGTTTTTTAATAGATCTGTAGATAGTCACTATTGAGTGAGGATCATATGTTTTAATCCTCTAAACAATCCTGTATACTGTTTTTTTAATATGTTTATTGACTGAGGAGTATATTAGATTCAATGTCTTTTTTTACCGTCCATTCTTTTTTAACTCTCGAGCACTGCTTTGCAATTGATTTGTATTTGTAAATACATAAGATATGAAAATAATTTATAATTAGGTGGTATGAATAAGTTTTTATGAAGTGAGGCTAGCTGAAGTGAAGCTTTGTAGCTAGTTTTTTAAATAATTTAAAATTAGGTGGTATGAATATAAATTTTCCAACATTTTATAGCAGCTCGTTGTAGCAGTTTTTTTTTAAAATAGAATTTTATATTTTAAAATAAGTTTTTATGTTCTAAAATAAGATTTGAAAATAAGATTTTATATTTTAAAATAATATTTTATAATTTAAAATAATTTTAGGAATAAAAAAAGTGGAAACGGTTTTTTTTCTACAACATGTCTGCAAATAAGTTGTTCTTAAAATGCGAAACCAAAACGATCTAATAAGCTTATTCATTTCGAAGGCATAATAATCGTTTTTCACAAACATATCGTAAATCACTGTTTTCCAAAATCACAAACTAACAGACAAACAAACTTTATCCGGATCATTCTTGATCAATGAGCTTATCTCGGATCACTCACTTATTTGGATAAGCTGGATAAGCTCTTCCAAGTAGCATTGGAGGCGAACGTAGTGACACTAAGAGGTTAAAAAATGATTGAGATGTTTCTTGTAGTAAAGGCGATTAAGGCATGATATTATGGTGACGAATAGCCAACCTAATGATCATTCTTTTGGAGATGGAGCTGGAGATGGGCTGCCCTAAAGGTAGCAAGCAAAACAGTATAATAAAGTTGTAGAGTTGACTGATGGGTAATTATATGGTCCTCCATTGTTGATAGAGACAAAACATTATAAAGTCTGTTGGCAAAGCAATATAGAGAAGACGAGTGAGGATAATCAGGTCAATTCTTGTTTTTTGGATCGACACAACACAGCTATGGAGGTGATACATGAAGGCCATGAAGGTGACTGAGTAATTACGTTTATCCTCCTAGAGATGGAGATGCCACAATGGAGGGAGAGGCCATGCAAGAAGTTCATGAAGATAATTAAGGTTAGACTAAGTTGGAGATGTGCAAGAAAAATGCGGCATGCAAGGTGGCACCACAAAGTTTACAAACGAAATTGAGGAAGGTTTACATGATCGTCCTCATAAAAGTTGGGGAGGAATGTAAAATCCATAATGTAGTAATTTAACAACCTTAAGTAATACTGATTATGATTATGATGTTTATTTTAAGGCTATTCATTGTAGTGTATATGCATGTTTTTTTCTCATTATAAAGGTTTCATCGTCATTCTGTGCTTTTCCTTAAAATTTCATGGATGACTGTATCGACCGACCTGAAGAGGTAACTGCTTGATCCTCTAAAAGCTAATGCGTGATAGGATATCAGTTGATATGTACGCTTATCCTTTATAGAGACATTTGTTCATTCCGCTTTACATGATTAAAATTAAATATTCCATCCAAATGATTTTGATAAATTCAATCCTAATCATTTAAAATAGAATACATAGTTGGGGATAAAACATACAAAAAGATAAACAAAATTAACCACAAATAATAGAGGTTCCTCTGAAGAACTGACGAAGGTACTGCACAGCAGATTTAACACTTATAGACAAGCAACTATAATAAATATTATTCTGCAGTGACGCAATGTTAAACACAAATGTTAAGAGAAAAAAATTCCCCTGAAAAAATTGCTCATAGACTCATGGTCATCAAATCATGAAAGCCAATCAATCTGTTGATCGCACATTTCCTATAAACAATCATAGTCATGCCGTCCCAAATTTTTTAAAGAGAGAGGGAACAGATCAAGCTGCTGACTGCAAGTTAACCAAAGGAGCAAAAATGCTACTAGCCACCTGCTGGGAGGTGGTGGCTCTAGGAACAACTTTACCCTCCACGCACTGTGCAGAAATAGCTTGAGGAGCAGCAGCAGCACAAGAAGCAAGGAGCAGTTGTATATCTGAACTGCGACCTGCCTTCTCAAAGCTCTCGGATACAAACGATTGGAGTTCAATACTCACAAGAATACCACACTTCACCATATCTTCAAACAAAGCCACAACACTGTCAAAGTCCCTATCTTTGCATAACCCAGTGATCAAAACCTCATAGGTTGCCATGCTAGGCCTCGTACCACTCACCCCCATCTTCCTAAAAACCTCCAAAGCCTGAACCAAACATCCTGCCTTCACCAATTCATCAACCATTTTGTTGCATATTTCCAGAGCAGCCTTCAATGAACCATCTCCACCATTCACTAACTTGTCAAAGAACACCATCGCATCCTCAACCCTACGATCTTTAAAGTATGCATCGATGATGAAGCCATATGTGGCAGAATCAGGTTCAACGGACTGGCTCAGCATTTCCTCGAACAGCTTTACTGCATCTTGTAACATTCCATTCTCGCAGAGCTTCCCAATGATATGATTGTAGCGTCCTAGATCCTTCGGCAGGGGTTTCAAACCCGTAGTGTTGAAAGTTTCAATGGCCGCTGTAAACTTCCCTTTGGCAAAGCAATGGTTTATCATTATATTGTAACTTTCTGCATTTATTCCCATAAAAACAGGGGGCTTGTGCTCATCCAGCATTTGATCGAAGAGTTGTTCGGCTTCTGTGACCTTGTCATGCATGAGAAGCGTCTCCAAGAGAACATTACAGGTGGCAGGATGCATCCTAAACTGGCGGTCCAGCAATGACTGGTAGCACTCCATAGCTTCCTTGTCCATCTCAAGCTTCCAGTATCCCTTCATCAAAGTGGCATGAACAACCCCATCGTAGACGAGACACCCCTCTCGGAGCTCGTCGAATAGCTCGATAGCCTTTTCCATGTCATTGAGCGCGATGAAACCTGCGATTACGATGTCGTAAACCAGAGTATCCGCGGAATGTCCACGGTTGAGCATTTCTCGAAGTAGGCTGACAGCGTCGGCAATGCGGCTGGAGTCCACTAGGCCTTTGATGAGGTAGCGGTAGGTGTAAGTTGAGGGGGTGAAGGGGGCATTGAGGAGGATCTGACGGTAGACGTCGAGAGCTGTATTCACTTGGCCGGCATCGCAGTGGGCGTTGATGAGGATGTTGTAGGATACTATGTTGGGGATGATGTTTTGCTGGGTAAAGAAGAAGTGGAAGAGGGCGAAGACATCGTCGAAGCGGCTGGCGCGTAGCATGGAAGACATGACAGCGTTGCAGGTGAATACAGTAGGTTTTATGGTAGAGAAGATGGCGTGGCGGGCTTGGACGGAGGCAGCATTCAGGTCGCCGGAGCGGATAAGGGTTTGAATGCGGTTATGGAGGCTGAGGCGGGGGCCTACGAGGGCGGCAGTGCCATCGGGGAGGCGGAGGGCGTTGGAGTTAGGGGTGGAGCGTGGGGCACCGGAGTCACGTTGGATGGGGGGCTCAATTCGAAGTTGGCGCTTGCGACGGCGGCGCTCCGCTGCGGCCTCTTCAAGGGAGGAGAAGGCGAAGTAGCGAGGACGAAATAAGAGGACAGCGGACCGCGATTTGGCGGATATGTTGGCTTCGCAGGCAGTCGATCGGAGCCAGTGGAGGAGATGCCGACTGTGGAACGGCATGGTAGAGCTTCGCTGTGCGGCGAGGATCGTGAAACCCTACATCAGCAGAAGAAGAAGCAATTTTGGTTTTTTTTTTTTTTTTTTTTTTTTGGGAGGAAGATTTACACACATACCAAGGATTTTTATGTATTAACAAACCCAACACTACAACTTAAAATTTTACAAAATGACGGTATTTTTGATGTGATTGTGGTACTAAGACTTTAAATGTTAGTGAAAATTTAAAAGCTCATTTGAGACGGGTTTTTTGGCGTGATGCCTCTGAAAACACACACCCGATCGTTTGGAAACAGCAACGGCACAACGTTCCTAAAAAATTTTCTTATTAAAAACGCGGTCGCGGGTTTGACTTTGCGGCCTGTGTTTCATCTCGTGCATTTTACCCTGCAGCCCTCCCTCGCGTTTCTTCTGCCTTTTGACCACGTGGCTCCCTCTCTCGTGTTTCTTCTACCCTAGCTGCTTCTCTCGATCACTCTCACGAAGTTTTTAACCTACCGCCTAGGTATCACTCTCTTATCTCTCATGTGCCTCTCGCACATTTCAAGCGACTCTCTCCAGTGGCAACTTGTCTTTCTCTTCTCTCTTTTCCCTCAGAACTCTGGTTATTGTGCACGGTATGTAAATATTGTGCTCATTTTCGATGGAATGATTTTCACTTTACGATTTGTGGCTTTCTCATTTTCGATATGTCGAATTTTGTGAATTTTGTGGAATCCATCTCATTTTCCATGCAGAGCTTTCTCACCGTGCGGCTTTCTCATTTTCCTTTTTGATTATTGTGAGAATTATGTGGATTTTGCGAGTTCTGCTATTTCTATTGTTTTGTGTATAGGTTTGTAATTTGTTTGGCGTTTTATATGTAGTTAGCACTGTTTCGCAAACTTAATCTTTCTTGTTACATTAAGCATTATGTACTTGCATTTCTTACTTTAGTTTTATTAATTTCAACATTGTGAGTTGTGCTATAATCATAAATTTATCTCCTCCCTGTGGGATCCATACTTAAGACTCAATTAGAGCCTTTATTTACTTGAACGATATGTATATTAGCGTTTGCATCATAATGACACCGTTTAATAATTATAATAATCTTTTAGCTCACTAGGCGTGACAGCTTTAAGATAAATTTGATTATATTAAAATGAATTGATTATGATTGCTATTAATTTCCAAATTAGTTGTCTTATGTGTTATAGCGTTGAAAGACATTTAAAGTATACAAAAATTAAACTAGCTGACCACCGTGAACGAAACCCCTCGCATCAATTTTTTGGCGTCGTTGCCGAGAATTTAACGGTAAATTAAGGTAGTAATTAAAAACCTTGTTTGAAATATAAAACTTATATTTAAGAGTGTCGGTGCCTGAAGGTTGTTTGGGATTCGAGGATTAATTTAATGTATATATATAATTCTAGAAAAAATCATTTTTATTTTAAAATATGAAGTCAAACTGATCATATATATGCAATAGTTTAAATAATCAAGCGCTTCACTACAAGATATGTATCTATCCCGAAGAATAGATGCATTGCTTGGTGGTGAGAGTTGATCAAATAAACTAAAGAATCTATGACATCCGTTTGGTCCACGAACCATTTATATTAGTCGACAATTTCACTATCTAATATGAAAGAATTAGATAGGGTTTATATTAATAAGAAATCTTCAAGTTTCCTATAAGGGCAAACTCCTATAGTTAATTACATCTTAGATAACCAAAATCACCCCTAAGAAAACTCTTGATATGGATCAAAAAATATTGTATCATGACTTTCAAAAGGTAGAATTTTAAGAAAATGTGATAGTAGGAAATTCAATAAGTGAGTGGTTCAAATTTTGAAACAATTATTATAGGAATCCAATGGAAGAGAAAACTAGCGGAAAGAGAAAGATCCAAAAAGAATCTTGGTGTTCTTTCTCGAACTATTCTATGGTTTGGCTTCCATTTGAGATGTTTATTTAATGTTTCATCCTACCAAATTTTTTATTTAGGGCTTACATTCACTTAATATCAATCATGTGAATATCCTCAAAGATGGGAGGATTTATATCATATCAGATGACAATCTCGAAATCTTAAGGTTAGTTAGGGCTTATATTACACGAATTGCAAAGGCCTAAAGAGATAAAGTGAGGGTTTACGCTTCACTGGCTAGCTACCTCGAAGTCCTATGACTTTGTTGTTTAATTCTAAGGAGTTTTGCTGTTAAAGACGGTCGTGCTGTCCACTATGCATGCTCCAAGCTTTTCGTCGTAGTAGGTTTAGTTTTAGAAATGTCAAATGTAAAAGTTTGAGAGAAGTGTCATTTTTTGGAAACATTTAAATTGAGGTATCTTAATATCTTATTTGAGGAATATTTAAGTTGATTATAGCGACACTGATTAGGATCCCGCAGTTCCCTCATTCCGACACCACGATTTTCTTCGGATTCACTTAGTCAAAAACGAATTTACTAAACTCAACTTAATAAGTTCCATACTTTCATTCAGACAGTGGGAAATCTCTTCAGCAGCCGTAGATTGCATCCTCCTAGCTATTCCAAATCATCAAATAGAGACATTTTAATTTAGTTTCTCTTGTGATTTTGTACTGTTTGTGATTAAATTTTGAGTTATTTTATATTGATTGTTGAGGCAGTGAATTTTATTTTATTCGGTTTTAAATTTTAATTTTTAGTTTCAGTTTTATAGCTATCCTGAACGTTTTGGTTTTCATGCAGGGTGACATTGTTGTTTAGCATGCAAATTCCTAAGCAAGAGAAGTAAAGTAAAAGAAGCACTGAAAAATAATGTACTGTAAACTTGTAAAATCGTACATGTTGAGTCTTCTCGTTCCTACACCTGAAACTTTTGTTTCTTTTGCACTATACATTTATAATTTGTAGCAAAGTAAAAACTATGGATATGTTCGTCACAAGCCTACCAAATCCTATGTCATAACTTGGTGGGTCCGATTTATTCATTTAAGAGATGCCTTCTTTTAATAAGCACGATAGGTTCAATTGCTTTGCAAGATGTCCAGAAGACTTGTGAAAAGATATAGAGAATACCTAGATATTTCACAACACATTTGAATTTTCTTGAGGTCATTTGAACTTATCATACTCACTAAATGATTCATCCAATTCATACCCTTATGCTTAGTGACATAATATTTTAATTATCCTAAAAGGTAGGATAAATATCACTTGATATTTTATTTATGAATTGTGAAAGTGCGGATTTTATAGAATAAATTTATGAAAGAATTCAACTAATTTTGATGGGCTTGTAGTGTTTCAAATGTATTTTAAAATCAATTGTGTTTTGCTTTTCTAAACCTCATTAGTCAAATTTGATTAAGCCTGATCTCACTACTAAGCTCTTAAGACTTTTTAGTTGGTATATGTGTGATTTTTAGAAGAGTTTAGTTATATAACTATGATTCTTATCAAATTAATGAATTATCGTTGAACCGCTGATTAGAAGTTTTAGATCATTAAATATCACCTTCCAAAGAGGAAACCTCTAACTTTAAGGATCATTTAATCTTAATTATCTCCCAAACTAATAAAATTTAAAGAAATTACAAATTTACCTTTTAATATGGCAAAAATAAGATTGGTTTCTACCCTTTTATCCCTTTATGTTTCAATCATTCAAACATGTTTATTATGATTATCCATTGCCCATTTCCCACTTTAATTAAGCCTAAATATTGATTAAGGCTAAATTATTTAAAATTGCACTTTTGCCCCTAAAAGGGTTTATCAGTTCATAATTCATAAACTTTAATTCAAATAACCTTAAAATTTTTATATTACCCCACTCATGAGTCAATTAAATCATTAGAGGAGAAAATGTGATTTTTCTTAATTTAATTTAATTTATAATTATTATTCATGCAAAATAAGAATTTTCAACAGAAATTTAATAAATTAGTCAAATCAAAGTTTCTGTTCTTAAGAAAATTATTGGAGGTTCACATAGACTAAAGGACCAGTTGGACCAAATTTCATGATTTTTTAAATTTTAATTTAATTATTATAATTATTTCAATTTTTGGAGTATTAATTAAATATAAAATATTGTTTAATTGAAAAATTGTGTTTTATATTTTTCTTAAAATCTCTTTGAGGTTAGGGAACCCAGAGAATTAAATTTCATATTTTTGTGAGTTATATTTCAAGTATTAAAATTTTTTAATGTGAAATTTGGGAAATTCCGTGATACACCTAAAATATATATTATTTTTTATGCACATTTTTATACCTATTTTTTATGATATTGCACTTTAATGGAAGGTATTTTGTGTTTTTCTTGCAGGTATGATGAAAATGAGTGATTATGATGAAAGGAGAAAAATTGGATTAAATTTGGAGCAAAAAAATGAAAAATGAAAAATGAATATTTGGGCACTGTGGCTAAGCGCTACTGGATCAGCGCTTAGCCGCCACAGTTAAAAATCGAGAGTAATTTGAATTTGGTGCTATTTTCAAAAGGAATGGGATGAAACTCTTGGTGGTAACTTCCATAACTTCCTTTGGGCGGCAAGTTTGAATGAAGAGGTGCATTCTTTGGTGGATACATCGAATCTGGACACATTTTAAAGAGATACCAAGGCACCTTTTGGTTTAATATTTAAAGAGAGTCCTAGGAATGATTAGGGGCTCTTCCTTTGCATTTTGAAGGGTTCTTCCATTGCATTTTTAAGAGAGTTTTTGCAGAGTTTTTATTATATTTTCATTAGGAGTAGGAGTAGAGAGTAGAAAAGAGAAAATGGTAGGATTGAAGCCTTCTTCTTTACACTTCTTTTCTTTCCTTTAGTTTAGTTTTTATTGAAGTCTGAAATCTGTTTCTGAGTCATCGGAGTTAGGAGACCTACTCTGAGGAGTAGTTTAGTGAAGAGTCAAAGTTTCAGAGGAACTTCCTAAGTCTTGTGGAGAGGATTTTCAGATAAGTGTTTACTTTTGTTCTTACATTTAATTTTTAATTAATACTTGTTTTTGTTTGTTGTTCTTCTTATGGTTTTTAATTTCAAATCAATGTGATTTTTGTATTTTCTCAATGCTTTCTGAGTTGTTTACTTTATCTTTTTCTTTCTTAAATGAAGAAGTAAGTAATTCATGAAGAATTGTTGTGGAATGTATATGTGTTTAAAGTTGGAAGAAGTTGTGAAGATTGATTCTATAAAATTTATTTACTTCTTAATTTGGCCTGTTAAGATGTAAAATTTGTGCTGAGATTATGTAAGATCCAATGCGGTATTGTCTCATAAAAGTTAGAAAGAATCACATGCAATTATATGGGTGAACATTGTAGTTCATATAATTGAATGTAATATATTAGAAGATGTTTTAAAAGGGGAGTAAAATTAGAGGATTTTTAGTTTGAGAGGCTAAAAGCCCCTAATTTGGTTTGAAGTTTTGAATTTTGTTATGAGAAGTTAGCCCCTGGGTGGAGGGAATAAAGGGAACTTTAGAGTGAGAGCTGGTATCTTCCCTGCCTAACCATGTTCAAAATGATAAAATTTCAAATTAACTAATGTTCTTTATAGAACCAAGTAAGGGTAAAGAATATATTTGCTTCTATTTATCACAACAAATTTAAATACTTCCACAACAATACTTTCATAATTATTACTACTTTATAAACGAAAGAAAAAGATATTCTAGTTAATAGTGTTTTTCTTATCGTGTTTACAGTTATTATCATTTTAATTTCTTGTTTGACTTTTATAAGAAAATTTAAAGAGTGAAATCAACTATCAAACTTTTCAAAATCAAAACATACTTTCAAAAGCCAATTAAAAAAGTAAGTAAAAAGATAATTTTCTTATTTCTTTAAATATTTTTCACTTTCCCTGTGGGTTCGATATCTCAGGGCTTAATCAGAAAGTCCTATATTACTTGATAAATGATACGTATACTTGCGTAGTATCCCATATTATAAAATTATAATTTTCATGTCTAAGTCATCAACATAATTTGTATTTGATTTCCTTGAATTTGTAGTTGATGACCCATATTCAAAATTAATTCATCCATAGATAATTTCTTATCTTTGAATTGAGGGTTATTGTTATTAAATCCAGGTGGATAATTAGGTTTATAGTTTGGATTTGCTTGATTAATTTGATTCATCCATTGTTGATTAGATGTGTTATTCCAATTAAAATTTGGATGAGTTTTCCAACCAGGATTATAATAGTTTGAATAAGGGTTATTAGTTCTATTATTAATAGCATTTAAAGTTTCATAATTAGATTGAGATTCTATGATTTGTCCGGATGAGTTTTCTTAAAGTAGGAGAGTAATTCATTCCAAAATGATCTAATTTCTTAGATATAGCAGCAATTTGAGAAGCTAACATAGATATTGCATCGTTTTCATGAATGCTGGCTATCTTTTTCAGATTTACTCTATCAGCAAGCCATTGGAAATTATTTGTTGCCATTTCTTCGATTAGTGCATAAGCTTCATCAAATGGTTTAGACATTAATGAACCTCCAGCGAAGACGGCATCGACGATTGATCTTAAGGATCCTACTAATCCATTATAAAAGGTTTGAATAATCGACCGATACTGGTAGCGCATGATGTGGGCATTTCCTAAGAAGTTCCTTAAATCTCTCCCGAAGCTTCATATATTGATTCTCCATCTAAGCGACAAAGAGAAGTTATATCATTTCTAAACTTAGCGAGTTTTAGATGGTGGAAAATATTTGGATAGAAATTTTTGTGATAATTCTCCCCAAGTTTTAATAAATCCGAGTGCTTAACGAATTCAACCACATTTTAGCCTTATCCTTAATGAAAAAGGAAAAAGTCTAAGTCTTATAGCATCGTCAGATACTCCTTGATATTTAAAAGTAGCACAAAGTTCTAGAAAACTAGCAAGATGTAAGTTAGGATCTTCAGTAGGTGAACCACTAAATTGATTGTTTTGTACCATTTGGATAATTACAGGTTTAAGTTCAAATGAATTAGCAGCTACATCAGGGTTTTGAATAGTTAAATGAATTTCATCTGATGTAGGGTTGGCATAATCTCTTAATGGTTTTTGTTGGTTCATATTTTGAATTTCAGGAATATTCACCATTTGTGTTAAATTTATAATTTGTTTCTTTTGTTTTCTAATTCTTTTAATTATACGCTACTAATTCGGAATCGTAAGGTATTAAATTTTCGTTTCCAAATTTGCGCATACAATTTTAGAATAGATATTAATTTATTTATTATGATTATTTTAAAATAGTCCCTTACTCTAGTAAATTTTTCTTACTTTCCCCGGCAACGGTGCCAAAAACTTTACCCACAATTTTATATTATGATATTTTTAATTTAATTGCAACGACGCCAAAAACTTGACCCCGCTATATTATATGTATAGAATTGTAATTGTTTGTGTTGTGGATGCCACACAAGTATACATATCGTATCAAGTAATACATGGCTCTAGTGGAGTCCTGGTTTTCGATCCCACAGGGAAATAGAAAATTAAATAACAACTAATTTTAAAATAATAATAATAATAATTTTAAAATAGTATACGAAAATTTGGAATTCTAAATTTAAGCGCAATAAAGTAAACTAAGTATTTTAATTAGGTAACTTAACTAAGTAGAAAATCAATACGTATTGAAAGTGCAGGAAATTAAACTAATTGCAAAATAAGTCTTAACTATTCAGAAAAGTATCTTTCCCCTTGTTTAGAAATTTAAGTGATTGATGAATTTAAATAGATAATTTTAAGGTATTGTGACAAATAGGAGCATTCCTATTCTTTACCCTTTAGTCAAGTGTAAAGAATATTGACTAATCCTATGTTTGATTACCGAATCTGCGGCTGAGTCGGGAGGATACCGATCGCCACTTCGAGCTCCCACGTTCCCCTCGCACGAGGGCTAACATCTACACTTCGACTCTCAAACAATTGGACCGAATTGAATATTTTAGTCTGTCACACTAAAATGCTCGATTCTACGCCCGATGATATTATTTCCCTATTTATTTGCACCTTCCTTCCAAGGCTTTTGAATTCCCCGAATATCCGATGTAATTTTTACTATAATTGATATTCAACATATTTTAACAAATCAAATGACCGAGTTTGAAAGTAAATTAAGTTTTAAGTAAAAATTATCACAATTTATTAATATTTAAAAGTACTTCGTTTTTAGTTCATCTAGTCGCTTAATTTCATAAACAGGGAGAAAGAGTAATAAACTACTCGGAATGCATGGGAACTAAACTAAGCATAGATTTCATTTAAAGTTAAAAACAATAAATACAAATACTTATCTCGATTTATCCCTGACGGACTCCTCGCAGTTCCTTCTACTCTTCCTTCCGATACAATAAGACTCACTAAAAACTCACTAACTCACTAAAGACTCACTAATTACACTAATTAAGACTCTAAAGACTCGCTCGCACATAAATAAAAGACTCTTAAGACACAAATTGACACACTTCAAGGCTGAATTTCGGCCTCTATATATAGAGGTGAGCAAAGGACCGAGAGGTGTGTAAGCATCCCTTCAAAAAGTGTCCAGTTTCAATGTATCTGCGCCATTTGAACTAGCTCGCCGTCGGCGACGAACTACCTCGTTGTCGGCGAGGCTTCTAGAAGGTCTTCAAACCGCGCTATCTCGCTGTCGCGGGCTCGGGCTCGCTGTCAGCGAGACAGTTATAAATCCTTTAGAATTTTCTTCGTCGTACCCTCACCGTCGGCGGGCTCGATCTCGCCGTCGGCGACTCAGCACAAATTGTATTATTTTCTTCCTTTTTGCTCCAAATCCGCTCCTTTTTATGATTTTTGCTCTTATCACCTAAATTCTCCATTCCTGCAACAAAATAAAGAAAATACCTTTCTTTAAAGTGCAATTTCATCAAAAATAGGTATGAATTTCTTAATAAATTTTTTAGTGATCAATTTGATAATTTTTTGAAGTGTATTTTAATTATTATAATTATATAAATGTCCAAAAATGTGATTTAACTTGAAATATTCATTTAAGTATTTAAATTAACTCCAATTGAATTTAAATTTTTATGGGGAGTTTTTCTGACCTTAGATTAAAAAGGAGAGTGATTTTTAGGTTAGTTTCATTTATATATAATCTGAATTATTTTTGTTTAATTTTTAGGTCTTAATGAGTTAAACTAAGTTTCCCTTTTTCCTATGGTGCTTTGGTCACATTGAACCTACAAAATTTACTTTGCATTTTTCTGATCAATATTTTAGTTATTATAATTTTTATACCAAAACTAACACATACAACTTGAAAAATAGAGATCTCCCCTGACCTTGGAAAAATCAGGGAAGATCCCCCATGACAGAGAGAACAAAATCCCTAAAATTCAAGCCATAATGAAATATGCATGCACAAGAATAATCAAAAGACTCCAGACTGTATTAAATTAATTAAAAATAAAATGTACATCAAATAAACTTCAAAGCAATTCCACATTGTTCTCTTCTGTTCACTGAGCAAGAGAGTATTTTTATTTATTTTTCTGATTTTTCTATACCAAGTTATGAATTTTTAAAGTTGGCATGATTTAAATAATTAATTTGAATCCTATTTTTCTAATTATCCAACTCATCCTATGACGGCTCCAAACAGAACATGCATCCTCTACTGATTAGGCGCTGCCATCTGAGTCAGCCTCCACTTTATGCACCGCAGCTTCATCCAACTGCATCAGAGCCGCCCAAATGTTACACGTGCGATCTAACTCTGCTCCTCCTTCATCCCCAACTGGTGTGTACAGAGAACCGTCCATGGTAAAACCCTAAGATCTCGACCTGGACTCAACTAAATTGACTCTGGTTTGTTTCTATAGACTCATTTGACCTAGACAAACCTAAATCTATACGATTAACCTAGCCTGAAATCAACCCAATGTGCATGGAGAATCAAAACAAGTTCGGGAGGGGGAGAGAGTTTAAAACCTCTGTCTGAGAGAGGAGGCCCTAATTAGATTGTTGCAGCAGCTTCAATTGGTCCCAACAATCCTCTAGATGAAGTATTTTGCCCTGGTGAAATGTTTGGGCCCAAGTTCAACTAGACCCGATTTCAGGTATTGATCAAAGTCTGGTATAGAGGCTCTCTGTGATGGGGCTTTGATGGGGGAACTCCTTCTTTCAGTGATGTGAAGGTGTGGGCACAGTTAATTTTATTTTGGTTCGGTGTAGAGTTATAATCAAATGTGTCCTGGTTTCATTTGGAATTTTAGTGGGTAAATTAGCTCTGGACAGTGGGGATGAGTGGATGAAGACAATGAGATTACACTTAGGAGGACTCAGGGAAGCTGTGGGAGAAATTTGACAGAGTTCCCTTAAGTAAATTTCAGCACCGTCCATTGGCTGTGAGAGATGGCTTTTATAGTCATGGCCATTGGGCTGAGCTCAGGGAGCAAATGTGGGTGCCTTTGGTGCGCCTAGGTGGAAGGCAAATCAGCTCCAATGAGCAATCAGAGCTGGACAACTCAGTGGTTAAGTTTGGGTTCAAATTGGCTTCGGGTGGCTCTTAGTTTGTGTTCCTTCAGCGACTAGGCCGGCTAGCCAAACCAAGGGTGTAGACAGTGGTCAGGTGGGCAGGCCATCATGGCGGTGAACTTAAGTGGCTAAGTGTTTATTGCAAATCTCCTTTGGGTTTATCCATTTAAGGAAGGGGATCCCTTAATTTGGGGGACCCTTGGTCCATGGCTTAACTAGGGTGGGCTAGGTAGATATAGCCCAATCCCTAGGGTCTCAAGGCTTGCTATGGTGGGTTTGGCTTTTTCACTTTGGGCTAGGTTTGGTTAATTTAACTCATGGGTTCAATTTTGGGCCAAGTGGGTTTAAGTTTGGCTAGGTTGGATTCAAGCTTGGGTTAGGTATAATGGATTGTTCAATATGGTGTATATAATTATTATAAAGAGTTTAGAAGAGGATTGGGGTGGTTTTGAATAGGTTTGGGAGATCAATTTCGCTTATATTAGAAACATTTGGGTTAGTGACCTAAGGAAAAAAAGGTTAAGATTTTCATGCCTATTTTATATTGATTTTGATGATACTGCACTTTAAAGAAAGGTATTTTTGGTGTTTTTCTGTAGGTATTAAGATTCAAGGACAACAGAGCGAAAATATGCAAAAAGGAGTGAATTTGGAACAAAACAGACCAAATTATGTAAAATTCACCTAGGCGTCGATGGCGTGGTCGATGGCGCCGACGGCGTGCTTTTCCCGAGAGTTCAGAATTAATTGTAAGGGAGGCCACCGACGGAGGGGGCCTGTTTAAAGCATTATTTATAGAAGAGTACTGACGGCGAGGCCGCTGACGGCGGGGGCTTGTTTAACGCACTGTTTCTAGAAGGGCGCCGACGGCGGGATCGACGGTTCTTTCCCTAAATACATCGAATATGTATGATTTTCGAAGGGGCTTTTGCAAAACCCTTAGAGACTCTTCTAGAGCTTTAAAAAGAACCATTTTAGGCCGAAAAGTGGTCTCGTACGTGTTTACTAAAGAGTCCAAAGTGTCCAAAAAAGTCAATTAGTGTGTTTATAGTGAGTAGATAATTATTTTTAGTGTTGTTATTTAGTGAGTAGTGAGTTCAAATAGAGATTTTGTGAGGAATTCTTCAAGGGATTGTAAGAGGCGAAGGGAAGTGAGAGATCTCTTCTGCATTGCCGTTTCGAAGGAGAATTCCGCGTGCTGTAAAGAAAGGAAGACATTCAGAGGAACTTCTAGGAGTTTGCTTGGGGAGGAATTTGAGATAAGTTGTGTTTATTTACTATAGTTTGTAGAACTTTACTTTATCATATGAAATCCAAGTTTTATTGCATCCTCTGCATGAATTATGAGTAATTGTTCTGTCTTTCTCCTTGTTTTGATGTTTTTTGTGAAATGATTACATGAATTAGTGTATCAAATCTATTATAAAAAAGTTGTGATGATACTAAACCTAAACTTAGTTTACTATATGATCTATAAAAAAATGCCTATTTCTTTATGTCTTAATTCTTATTAATTTCTAAGAATATTATGCTTTAATGAAATGTATTTTTTATGTTTTTGGATGTAGGTAATGTAAAAAGGTCTAAAAAGGAAAAAGGAGCAAAAAGGAGCAAAAATGGAGCAAAATACAAAAAGTATAAAAAATTATGGCCTGGCGCCTAGGCGGCAGACTCGATACAAAAACTGTCAAGTTTTTGACAATGTTTAATCAGTTATTTTGATGGAGTGAGCGGTGTCGGCATATTTTTAGGTTGAGTGTTGTATTTTTGAAAAGAGATCGCCTACAGAAATTGTCGGTGAATTTTTAATTTAATTTAAATAAATAATTTGAAAAGTAGTATTTGATTTTGAAAATAATTTTAAATTTGAAAATTTTAAGATATGAAATCAAACTGATCTCACTTCTCGAATAGTTTATATAAATGAGCACCGCACCACAAACTATATATCTATCCCGGAGAGTAGACACATTGCTTGATGATGGGGCTCGGTTAAATAAACTAGAAGATTTGTGACATCCTTTTGGTCTACGAACCAATTTTATAAGCCGACAAGTTCCCCTGCTTAATATAAAGGAATTAAGCAGGGTTTATATTACTACAGGTTCTTAAAGTTCCCTATAAGGGAAAGCCCCTATAGTTAATTACATCTTAAATGAAGTGAATCATTTAAGAAAACTCTCGATAATGATCAGTGGTTTTGCTCTCAAGAATTTCAAAGTTTAGGGTTTTCAAACAATTGGATTTTGGAAATTTCAATAGGGAATGACTCAAATTTGGAACATTTATTTTCAGGAGTCCAAAGAAAGATAAATAGGAGAAGCTGAGGATCCAAGAAGAATCTTGGCAACTTCCCACACTATCCTATTATTTGGCTTCGAGTTTAAAAAAATTATTTAATGTTGTAATCTTGCCAATTTTAATTAATTAGGATTTATATTTGTATGACATAATCATACAAATAGCCTCGAAGATGTGAGGGTTTATGTCGTACCAAAAGACTACCTCAGAGTCCTAAGACTGGTTAGGGCTTAACTTACATAACATGATTATGCAAATGCCTAACAAAAGGTTTGAGGATTTATGTTGCACTAGGAAAATTACCTCGAAATCCTACGGTTTGGTTTTTTAATTCTAGGAAAGATTTTGCTGAAGTAGATTCAAGTTTTACTGACGAAGATGGTCGTGCTGCCCACCGTGCTCCAAGCTTCTTGTTGTTGTAGAGGTTTAGTTTTAGAAGTCATAAATCAAAGGATGAGAGAAGTGTTTTGGTTTTAGAGAAATCCTAAAGTCCAAATGTCTTTAGTGTTTTAATTAAAACAAATCTTAAAGTTAATTAAACAGAACCGATTAAGATCCCACAGTTCCGTCATCCCGGCACCATTACTTTCATCGAATTCACTTAGTCCAGATGAATTTGCTAAACTCAACTGAATGAGTTCCACACTTTCATTTAGACCGTGGGAAATCTGGTTAGCAACACGTGGGTTACATCATCCGAGGTATTCCCGATCATTCAACGAGACATTTTAGTTTAGTTGTAATTGTAGTTTTGTTGTTCTCTTTTTGATTAAATTTTGAGTTGTTTTATATTTTGAAATGTTGTGGCGGTGAATTTTATCTTGCAGTGACTTTTAATTTAGTTTTGGTTTTAATTCAGGGGCTACCCAAAAAGTTTTGGTTTTCATGTAACAGTTATTTATCATGCAAGAAAAGTAAAATACAGTGCATGTAAGTAAATTGCAATAAAATAAAAGCGTACCTGGAGGGTCTTCCCGTCATCCCAAGCTGCACTTAAAACACATGTTAAGGCATCTAAATACTTGACAAGTACCTAGGTAAAGCTAAGGAAAGGTTATGGTTGTCTACCGAAGTCCTAATCCTATGGCTAGTCATCCCTATGGCCTTTAGGTTCTTGTGTTTTGGTTTAAAGACGATTTTCTTCATCGAAGAAACAATTAAATTCAATTGTTCTTATAAACATCCTATCATATTGAGGAAGTGCTTAAGACGAGTCTTAAACATCTTTTCAATACCTCTAGGATTGTTTTAAGTCCAAGAGAATTTAATTATACAAGTGAATTAATCATCTAGAGGTTTAAGTTTTGTTCTCTTGCTCAGTGAACTAGGACATTTGAATGTCCCGTGAGTGAAGTAACACTTCACTTGATACCTCATTTAAAAGTTATAATACTAAAAGCTTTATAAGGGCAAATCAACTTATTAAATATTTTAATGATTTAAACTTAATGATTTAATTTGAATTTTGACTTAATTATAAAAGTTAGTTTATGTTTGGAATAGTGTTCGAGTCATTTTAGATTTAATTCTTAATGATTTCATTTAGGTTTGTTATTAAATGATTTTAATTTAATTTATTTTAATTTAATTTAATTTAATTTAATTTAATTTAATTTAACTTAATTTTAATTTGATTTAGTTTAATTTAATTTAATTTAATTTAATCTTAATTTAATTTAATTTTAATTTAATTTAATTTATTTTTAATTTAATTTAATTTAATTTGATTTAATTTAATTTCAATTTTAATTTAATTGAGATTATTCTTTTGATTTTTTAATTAAGACTTAAGTATTATTGAAGTAATTTATTTAGGGATTTTCAAATTAAAGAATAAATATCTTCTTAAATAATATCCCTACTTTAATAATTCCAATTCTATTATTCTCACAAAATTTCAATTAATTAATTAATTAAAGTTTTATTTTAATTATTTTTGAAATGATTAGTAGATTTCTACCCTTAATCATTTAAGTTTCAATCATCCAAAAATCGGTTTAAAATCAAATATTTTACCCTCCCCTTTGATAATCCTAAAATTTTAATTAAATGTTAAAATTTTTAATTACCATTTTGCCCTTCAAGCTTAATAATTCTATAACTCACTAAATTAAGCTCAAATGAACTTGAAATTGTTATGCAACCTTACTCACATGTCAATTAAGACATTAGAGGAGAAAATGTGATTTTTCTGTATTTAATTTATTTATGTAATTATTTTTAATGGAAAATAGGGGTTTTCAAGGAAAATTCAATAACGTGACCAAGGAGATGTTTCTGTCCTTAAGAAAATTATGAGATGTTCCTAATGACCAGAGAACCAGTTGGACCAATTTTGGTGATTTTTTGAATTATATTTTGTTTATTAGAATTATTTTGAGTTTTGGAGTATTAATTAATTTTAAAATAAAATTAAAGTTGAAAAATAGATTTTATATTTTTCTTAGATCTCTCTGACCTCAAGGAGTTTAGAGAAATAAATTTTCTATTTTTGTAATTTTTCTTTGATTTATTAGAATTATTTTAGTGAAAAGGTTGGAAAAACATTTTTTAATATTAAAAATTACATTAAGCCTTTAAAATTCAATATCTTACTCTAGGGACTTAAGAAAATATTTGGTTTGTTCCTAAATGATTAGAATTCAAAATGTGACATTTTGGTGATTTTTAATATTTTTATGATCTTTATTATTTTTTAATTATTAAAAATATTAAAATAATGATAAAAATCAACTTTTTTTAGAAAATTACAATTTTAATTTTCTAAGTTCCTCTGATATCACAGAAGCTCCAAAACCATTTTTGTGAATTTTTGAAAAGTATTTTGTGAGTTGTGAATTTTCAAAGTTTAATTTTACTTATGGGGCTTAATACAACCCACTTGGTGTATCAAATCAAGTCCAATTAGTTTCAAATTTTTATGTGGTGTTCTCCTATCCTTAGAGGACAGTGTAAAATTGTTTTTAAGTTAATTTGATGTGTGGTTAACCCTAATTAATTAAAGTTCAATTTTGGGTATTTAGGCTAATTAGGGTTGTTTCAAGTGAATTAACTCAAAACTTATTTTTCCTAGGTTCCTCTGGTCATAAGAAACATCACCAAATTTTCCTAGAATTTATTTCTCAACATGCTAATTATTGGAATTAAATTACTCAAAACGAGTAACATGAACTGGGAAAATCAATAACTTCTCATAGGGATGGCCTCTGACCTTGGAAAATTTAGGGAATGTTCCCAAGCTCAGAGGCTTCAAAAGCCCTATGGTCTCATGTCATGGTGAATTGCCTATGTAAATGGAGAATTAAAATAATGCAGAGAGTAAATAAATCATTAAAAATAAAATACTTAATGAAATTACTTGATTTCTTTTCCATATTATTCTTCTTTGTTCACTGAGCAAGAGAGTATTTTATTTTATTTTTATGATTTTTCCACACAAAGTTATGAATTTTTGATGTTTTGGTAATTAAATAAATAGAAAAATACCCTATTTTCCTACTTATCCACGCAGCGCTGCGTCAACCTTAGCCTTTCCGAACGGCCACGCGGCGTCTTTTGGTTCGGCGCCGCCATCCGACTCAGCACTCTAGGGGTCTGCGGTTCATGTATCATCGCGCTATCCGGCTCGATCCCGACCGTCCGCTCGATACACGCGCGATCCAACGGCTCCCAGTCATCGTCTACGACTGGTGTTAACCCTTGACCGTCGACCTTCTAACCCTAATTTCTCACTCGATTCTCAACGGATTTTTGTGTTCTTATGCTCTATGGATTCGTCTTGAAGAGACGAACACATCCATACTGTAAACATGCATTGAAATTGACTCAAACTAAATGGAGAATCTCCAGAAGTTCGGGAGAAGGAGAGAGCTCATACCTTTGCTCAGAGAAGTGAAGCTTCAATCTGAGGGCTTTGTCACCTTCGATTGGGTCCAAGCAAGCTCCAGATGAAGTCCCTTGGCCTGGTGAATTGCCTAGGTACAAAAGTGACCACAGCCGATCACAAAGCTTGGAGGCTGGAAGCAATGACTGGCCTGGTGAGGGGGCTTTTGCTGGGAAACTTCTCCTCTTGGTCTGGTGAAGGTGTAGAGTCAATCAATTTGAGGATTGACTCACTGTGGTGAAGTGTCCTGGTTTTGGGCTTGGATTTCAACTCTGAAATTGAGTTCATAGACAGGAAATGGCAGGGGGATTTTAGTGGGGATCAAGTTCTCTAGGTGTGGGGAAGAGTCTGGAATGATTTTGGCAGAGTTTCCTTAAGGTTTGTTTCAGCACCTCCCTTGGCCGAGAGGAGGTGGTGTTTAAATAGAGCTGGCTGGAGGGCCTCCCAGGGGGAGTTAGGGGTTGGGATCAGCTGCTCAGGGGAAGAGAAGAACAGCCATGGTGGCCATTGGGCATGGGGCAGCTCAGCAGGTGGGAATTCCAAACTTTGGCTCCTTCCAAGGTCTCGGCCATGGCGTTTTCCGGCGACTGTGGTGGCTGGCCGGCCAGGGTCAGGTCACCATCTTGACCAGTGAGGTCAGGGCTTGGCAATGGTGAAGTCAATTGGAGTTGGCCATGTGTAAGAGCTTGAATTGAAATGGAATGGGGGAAGGCTAGTTTTGGGTCTAAATGAGTCAACCCATGGTTTTGGGCTAGGTTCACCATCCGAGGCTTGCTTGGTCGAAGAGAAAGTTGTTTGGTTCGGCTTAATCGGTAGGGTCAAGTCACCATCCAAGCATAATTAGGCCTAAGCATGGTTAAGGGAATCATGGGAGTGGTTAATGACTTTTAGGAGTTATGGAAATAGCCTCCCTCTTTTGCCCAATGTGGTATGGTCATATGTCAACAACTCACATGGCTTCCATGTGGCTCAAGAATGACTTCATGGCCCACCTTTGGCTTGGGAAAAAGTTTGGTCAATTTCATGAAAAAGGGTTTTAGAAATTTTGGTAATTTAGGGGTGATTTGATGGGAATTGTTATGAGGCTTGATTTGGAATTGTTTAATGATAAATTAGGAATTTAGGAATGATTTTAAATTGAATGTGTGATGAGGGAAAGTATCATGTGGGCTTTAGATTGATTTGGGCTTTTGAATTTGGTGGAAATGGGCTTTTAGGAAGGTTTAAGGGAGTGGGCCTTTATGTTTAACATGTTGACCTCATTTTACATGGGTCAATACCTTATGACCTAAAAAGTCAACTTTGGTCAAACTGGTCAAACCAGACCTAATGACCTACACTGTTGACCCCATAGGTCACCCTTATGACCTAAAAAGTCAACTTTGCTCAAACTAGTCGAGCCGGACCTAATGACCTACACCTGTTGACCCCATAGGTCACCCTTATGACCTAAAAAGTCAACTTTGGTTAAAGCTGGTCGAACCGGACCTAATAACTACCACTGTTGACCCCATAGGTCAACCCTATGACCTAAAAAGTCAACTTTGGTCAAGCTGGTCAAACCGGACCAAATGACCTACATCTGTTGACCCCATAGGTCGACCTTTTGACCTAAAAAGTCGACTTTGGTCGAGTGGTCGAACCGGACACTAATAACTACCTCGTTGACCCCATAGAGTCAACCCTATGACCTAAAAAGTCAACTTTGGTCAAATTGGTCGAACCGGACCTAATGACTGCCACCGTTGACCCCATAGGTCGACCTTTTAACCTAAAAAGTCAACTTTGGTCGAATTGGTCGGACCGGACCTAATGACTACCTGTTGACCCCATAGGTCACCCTTTTGACCTAAAAAGTCAACTTTGGTCAATTTGGTCGAAACCGGACATAATGACCTACATCGTTGACCCCATAGGTCGACCTTTTGACCCGAAAAGTCAACATTGGTCAAATTGGTCGAACCGGACCTAATGACTACCACTGTTGACCCCATAAGTCACCCTTATGACCTAAAAAGTCGACTTTGGTCAAGCTGGTCGAACCGGACCTAATGACCTACACTTGTCGACCCCACGAGTCGACCACATGACCTAAAAAGTCAACTTTGGTCAAATTGGTCAAACCAGTCCTAATGACCTACACTGTTGACCCCATAGGTCACCCCTGTGACCTAAAAAGTCAACTTTTGTCAGATTGGTCAAACCAGACCTATTGACCTACACTGTTGACCCCATAAGTCAACCCTATGACCTAAAAAGTCAACTTTGGTCAAATTGGTCAAACCAGACCTAGTGACCTACACTGTTGACCCCATAGGTCAACCCTATGACCTAAAAAGTCAACTTTGGTCAAATTTGTCAAACCAGACCTAATGACTACTTTGTTGACCCCATAGGTTACCCCTATGACCTAAAATTCAACTTTGGTTAAGCTGAGTCGAACCGGACTAATGACTACTGCTGTTGACCCCATAGGTCGACCACTATGACCTAAAAAGTCAACTTTGGTCAAATTAGTCGGACCGGAGCCAATGACCGATCTGTTGGCCCATAAATCAACCTTTTTCACCCACTAACACATTTAAAACACCACAATGACAAAATCACAAGAATTGGATATCTTACAATCAATTTGATCAATTTGGGCTGACTTGGGTCAACCCAAGTCAAAATTGGTCAACACCTATCTATTTTAATTAAAATAAATAATAATGAAATAAAAATAACAAAATTAATCAAATAATTAATTTCAAAATTATTTTGATTAATTAAAGTGATTAATGATTTAATTTTAAAAATTTTAATTAAATGACATAATTAAAATGAAAATTAAAATCATAAAATAACAAAAATGACAAAAATAATCAATTAATTAATTTGAAATTATTTTCAATTAATAAATTGATTAATAAAATAATTTCTACTAATTTTAGTTAATAAAATAATTAATTAAAATGGGAATTAAAGAAGAAATGAAATCATCTTTAGCCTCTTCATATTTAATTTTGCTAAACCATCTTAAAGGCTTATTTAACACTTAATTAAGCTCATCTTAAGGCACATTACCCATGGCTTAACATCCATGGTTATGCATGGGATGAGGTGTCACTACCTCCTTCATTCTAAACATATTCTCTCCTTAAGGTGGCCGACCAACACAAGGCCATTTTCTCCACCTCCCAAGCCACCCAATGGGAGGGAAAACCACACATGAAACCCCCCTTACCATGGTTAATGGTAATGATGAAGGCTAGGCATATGTGTCACCATTTGCCAAGCCTAAGAAGTGAGGTGTAAGCTCATTAGCAAGTGAAACAACAGCTCAAAAGTAACCTCCCACAATGGCGATGGACGAGAGACAAAGAGATGAAATTCATCATGAAAAACTTAGGGAGAAGCATCCAAGCCTATCTCCAGCCAATTGATCACCCAATCAGCTAATAGAGGAGGTAAGTAATCCTCTAGAACAACCTAAGCCAAGCCAACACCATCCCCTTGCTATAAAAGGACCCCATGGCCGAAACTAGCAAGGAGGAGAAAAATATTTAGGGAGGTCCATAGGCTGCTCAAACCCTCTTGCTCCCAACATAAAACTTCTTCCTAAGAGCTTCCAAAATCTTTTAGGATCAATTCCAAGCCTTAGTTTCAGCCCATTTGAGCCAATTTGATCAATTTTCAAAAACGACCCAAATTAGGCATCTCTTTCAAATTCCTCCCAAAGCCGACTTCGGAACAAATTACTGCAGACAACTATCTTCCATTGGGGTCCTAGAAGGCAACCATAAAGTCCGATCTAGCTTGATTTGCTTGTGGCCAAGGTATCGAATTTATCTTTGCAAAATAAATCATGTTTTTGATAAATCATGTGCTATACTAGCTCAAAAGTGTATCATCACCGTACGGATAGATACTTCTCATCCAGATGAGCATTTAAAAAAAACACTCAATTTCGTCAAAAAATGAGTGAGATATTAACATTTGAAGTTTAACGGTTTTGAAATTTTTGAAATAAATTCTAAATATTCTCAGCCCTCCGATCGCGCGCTGTTTGAGATGGACGGCCCAGATCCCGCTTCGCGCCGTCCGTCGTCCGACCCGTTGCACGGGATCTTCCCGCCCTTTAGGTTAAATGTGATTATGAGACCAAAATCATAATTTTTAGGACACGGGTCGACGGCGGGGGGTTTTGGCGGCGCGATATTAAAAAAAATCCTTTTTAACCCCTTAAACTTCAAAAATTCATATCTTTTTAACCAGGGGTCCTAAAAATAAAATAAAAATACCTCTGGAAAGCTCTTGAAGAGGAGAAAATTATGAGACCAAAATCATAATTTTATTCTCAGTATTTAATTTTTAATTAATTAAATACTCTCTGGAGTATTTTAATTATTAAAAATTATTTACAAATCAAAAAATTATGAAACTTTGAGGCATTTATCTTTATGTCCTTAGGGACCTTCCATAATTTTTCTAAGGACAAAAAACATGCCTAGGATACTTTTCTTGAATTTTCAAGTTTCTTTGTAATTATTTCAAATAATAATTATAAAAATTTGAAAATTAAGAAAATAAAATACAAAAGACTAGGAATGATAGGGCAACAGACAATGACCCCAGGAAAAATATTTCTAAGTCATAGAAACAATTTTGAATGACATTTGAAAATTTAGGGTTAAAATCATTTATTAATTAAATAATTTTGAATCCTAAAATAACCCCTTGTAAAATTGAACTATTTTCATCAACAATCTAAGTTTGAAAATGGTTCTAGCCTATGATAGGCTAATAATAAACCTCACTTGAGTCTAAAATGACAAGATTAGATTCAATTAAGGCTTAAAATGACATTTAAATCAATTAAACCTTACCTAAATTAGGTTTAATAAAAATTAAACTCTTTTAATTAAGTTTAAAGACACACTAAATTTAATTAACCCATTAAACCTTACCTAAATTAGGTTTAATAAAAATTAAACTTCTTTAATTAAGTTTAAAGACATGATAATCTTAATTAACCAATTAAACCTTACCTAAATTAGGTTTAATAAAATTCAAACTCCTTTAATTAAGTTTAAGGACACACTAAACTTAATTAACCAATTAAGCCATACCTAAATTAGGTTTAACAAAAATTAAACTCTTTTAATTAAGTTTAAGGACACTAAACTTAATTAACCAATTAAACCTTACTTAAAATATGTTTAATAAAAATTAAACTTCTTTAATTAAGTTTAAAGACAAAATAAACTTAATTAACCAATTAAACCTTACTTAAATTAGGTTTAATAAAAATTAAACTCTTTTAATTAAGTTTAAGGACACACTAAACTTAATTAACCCATTAAACCTTACCTAAATTAGGTTTAATAAAAATTAAACTTCTTTAATTAAGTTTAAAGACACACTAAACTTAATTAACCCATTAAACCTTACCTAAATTAGGTTTAATAAAAATTAAACTTCTTTTAATTAAGTTTAAGGACACACTAAACTTAATTAACCCATTAAACCATACCTAAAATAGGTTTAATAAAAATTAAACTTCTTTAATTAAGTTTAAAGACATAATAAACTTAATTAACCAATTAAACCTTACTTAAATTAGGTTTAATAAAAATTAAACCCTTTTAATTAAGTTTAAGGACACACAAAACTTAATTAACCCATTAAACCTTACCTAAATTAGGTTTAATAAAAATTAAACTTCTTTAATGAAGTTTAAAGACACACTAAACTTAATTAACCCATTAAACCTTACCTAAATTAGGTTTAATAAAAATTAAACTTCTTTAATTAAGTTTAAAGACACACTAAACTTAATTAACCCATTAAACCTTACCTAAAATAGGTTTAATAAAAATTAAACTTCTTTAATTAAGTTTAAAGACACATTAAACTTAATTAACCCATTAAACCTTACCTAAATTAGGTTTAAAAAATATTAAACTCTTTTTAATTAAGTTTAAGGACATATTAAACTTAATTAACTCAAAACTAAACTCCCTTAATTAGGTTTAAAGACATACTAAACTTAATTAACCTCCTTAAACATAAGGTTTAATCAAACCTAAACCCTAATTAGGTATAACCCTTAGACCTAATTAAACCATTTAGACCTTAACTAACTAAGGTCTAATCAAACCCAAACCCTAATTAGGTCTAACCCTTAGACCTAATTAAACCATTAGACCTTAACTAACTAAGGTTTAATCAAACCTAAATCCTAATTAGGTCTAACCCTTAGACCTAATTAAATCATTAAGCCTTAACTAACTATGGTTTAATCAAACTCAAACCCTAATTAGGTCTAACCCCTAGACCTAATTAAACCATTATACCTTAACTAACTAAGGTTTAATAAAACTTAAAACCTAATTAGGTCTAAACCATTGACCTAATTAAACCATTAAAACTTAACCAACTAAGGTTTAATAAAACCTAAACCCTAATTAGGTCTAAACCGTTAGACCTAATTAAACCATTAAAACTTAACCAACTAAGGTTTAATAAAACCTAAACCCTAATTAGGTCTAAACCGTTAGACCTAATTAAACCATTAAAACTTAACCAACTAAGGTTTAATAAAACTTAAACCCTAATTAGGTCTAAACCATTAGACCTAATTAAACCATTAAACCTTAACTAACTAAGGTTTAATCAAACCTAAACCCTAATTAGGTCTAAACCATTAGACCTAATTAAACCATTAAACCTTAACTAACTAAGGTTTAATAAAACCTAAACCCTAATTAGGTCTAAACCACTAGACCTAATTAAACCATTAGACCTTAACTAACTAAGGTTTAATAAAACTTAAAACCTAATTAGGTCTAAACCATTAGACCTAATTAAACCATTAAACCTTAACCAACTAAGGTTTAATAAAACCTAAACCCTAATTAGGTCTAAACCATTAGACCTAATTAAACCATTAAACCTTAACTAACTAAGGTTTAATCAAACCTAAACCCTAATTAGGTCTAAACCATTAGACCTAATTAAACCATTAAACCTTAACTAACTAAGGTTTAATAAAACCTAAACCCTAATTAGGTCTAAACCATTAGACCCAATTAAACCATTAGACCTTAACTAACTAAGGTTTAATAAAACTTAAAACCTAATTAGGTCTAAACCATTAGACCTAATTAAACCATTAAACCTTAACCAACTAAGGTTTAATAAAACCTAAACCCTAAATAGATCTAACCATTAGATCTAATTAAACCATTCAGCCTTAACTAACTAAGGCTTAACTAAATTCAAATCCTAATTAGGTCTAAACCTTAGACTTAATAAGACCATTAAGCCTTGATTAACCAGGGTTTAACAAAAAATCAAACCTGACTTAAGTCTAACCCATTTAGACTTATGTCAAACCAAACTTAGTTAGATCTAAGTAAAACTTAAGTCCAATCTACACTGAACCTAAATCAAACCTAAATCTAACTTAAGTCTAATCCACATTAGACTTAAGTCAAACCAAACTTAGGTTCAACCCACACTAAACCTAAATTAAACCTAAACCTAACTTAAGTCTAACCTACATTAGACTTAAGTCAAACCAAACTTAGGTTCAACCTGACATGAACCTAAGTCAAAATCAAACCAAACTTAAGTCTAACCCATATTAGACTCAAGTTAAACCAAACTTAGCCAAACATAACCTAACTTGAGTCCAACCTAACTTGAACCCAAGTTAACCTAAACCTTAGGTTCAACCCACATTGAACCTAACCTAAACCTAATCTAACTTGAGTCCAACCTAACTTGATCCCAAGTTAACCTAAACCTTAGGTTCAACCCACATTGAACGTAACCTATACCTAACCTAACTTAAGTCCAACCTAACTTGAACCCAAGTTAACCTAAACCTTTGGTTCAACCCACATTGAACCTAACCTAAACCTAACCTAACTTGAACCCAAGTTAACCTAAACCTTAGGTTCAACCCACATTGAACTTAACCTAAACCTAATCTAACTTGAGTCCAACCAAACTTGAACCCAAGTTAACTTAAACCTTAGGTTCAACCCACATTGAACCTAACCTAAACCTAATCTAACTTGAGTCCAACCTAACTTGAACCCAAGTTAACCTAAACCTTAGGTTCAACCCACATTGAACCTAAGCTAAACCTAATCTAACTTGAGTCCAACCTAACTTGAACTCAAGTTAACCTAAACCTTAGGTTAAACCCACATTGAACCTAACCTAAACCCAACCCAACTTAAACTCAAGTTAACCTAAACTTTAGGTTCAATCCACATTGAACCTAACTCAAACATAACCTAACTTGAATTCAATCCAACTTGAACTCAAGTTAACCCAAATCTTAGGTCCAATCCATATTGAACCTAACTTAAACTCAATCATAACCCAACTTGAATTTAATCCAACTTGAACTCAAGTTAACCCAAATCTTAGGTCCAATCCATATTGAACCTAACTTAAACTCAAACATGACCTAACT
The DNA here is from genome assembly GCA_022702705.1 of Papilionanthe hookeriana x Papilionanthe teres. Lineage (NCBI taxonomy): Eukaryota > Viridiplantae > Streptophyta > Magnoliopsida > Asparagales > Orchidaceae > Papilionanthe > Papilionanthe hookeriana x Papilionanthe teres. The sequence continues at coordinate 159,459,540 of CM040421.1, read as the reverse complement.
TGAATTCAATCCAACTTGAACTCAAGTTAATCTAAATCTTAGGTCCAATCCACATTGAACCTAAATTCAACCCAAACCAAAGTTAAGTCTAATCTACATTAGACTTAAATCAAACCGAACTTGAGTTCAACCCCTAATGAACTTAAGACAATCCTAAATCTAAGTCCGACAAAATAGACTTGATTAAGGCTTAAACCTTACCTAAAATGGATTTGAATGGTCTATAATTCTAATTAAGTCTAATTTATTAGGCTTGATTAAAATCCTATTTAAACAAGGTTTAAAATTTAATTAAGTCCATCCAAAACCAAACCTTTTAACTTAAGTTCAAACAGACATGAACTCGAGTTAATCAAATTCAATCAACATTGAATTTAACTTAGATTCAATCAGACATGAATCCAAGATAATTCAATCAATATTGAATTTAAACCTTTTAACTTAAGTTCAAACAGACATGAACTCGAGTTAATCAAATTCAATCAACATTGAATTTAACTAAGATTCAATCAGACATGAATCCAAGTCAATACAATTAATACTGAATTTAACTTTAAACCTATTAACTTAAGTTCAAACAGACATGAACTCGAGTTAATCAAATTCAATCAACATTGAATTTAACTTAGGTTCAACTAGACATGAACCCAAGTTAGTTCAATTAATATTGAATTTAACTTTAAATCTTTTGATAGACACGAACCTGGAATTTAAGCTCAAACTCAATATGAATTCAACATAATTCGACACTCTAAAATTGACATAACCGACATAAATCTGATGTTGACATAATCAACGAAAATTTGACATTTAAAAAAAAACAACATGATTAGCATGAAGTTGACATTTCAAAATAATTTAACATCCAAAAAAAAATATTCTGTGATATTATTTCTGACAATATTTTCTTGGCATGATGAAGACAAGAAATTCCGTTTAGATTTTCTTTGCATGTTATAGGGTGTGCTAACTCTGTTTTGCAGGACGCCGACGACGGAATATTAGCAACAAAACAAAACAAAACTTTTAGGTTAGACATATAACCTGAAACTTTTCAACAAGACAACAACATTGAAAATAAAACAAAACTTTTAGGTTAGACATATAACCTGAAACTTTTCAACAAGACAACAACATTGACAACAAAACAAAACTTTTAGGTTAGACATATAACCTGAAATTTTTCAACACAACAACGACATGACAACAAAACCAAAACCTTTAGGTTAGACATAATACCTAAAGTATTCAATAACATGATATAACGACATTTGGGAGTGATAGTGGGTACATCTCTCCTTAAAATAAACTTTTAGAAAACAAATGATTAACATTAATCAGAAGTTTTCTTAAATAATCGAGAATTGTTTAAGATGTAATTAACTATGGAGGCTTACCTCTATAGGAGATCTAAAAGAACCCAAAACGAAATCTACGGTTTACCATGATTTTCTTAATATGAAAATTCTAGAATACGTCATTCTAGAATATCCTCATATAAGAATTATCATAAACACCTTTTTCTACTATTAGTCCTAAAAATTCTCTAAATCCTTCATAGGATTTATTCGAATAAAACTAGGCTAATATTAGATGGTGACTCCTTGACATTGATATGATATATTGGATGGCGATGACATGACATCATCATAAAACTCCATTGTTATTTCTTTTTTCCATCGCCACCAAGAGAGTGGCGACTCCGCTGGGGAGAATCTTTCTTCTCATCTTTTGTTATCATTTGTTTTCATTTCAAAATTTTGAAAATAAAAGTTCTCAGTTTATAAATAAGTCGATAATATTCATTTTTCTTGAAATTACAGAAAAATCGCAATGGATTCTCCGAATTCGATCTTTTCTTACTTTCAAGACTTTGACATACCAATAGAGGAAAATCCTCCCTTTTATTATAATGATTATGGATTATTTAGTGAAACAGAAATCATATTAGATAATCCATATCAAACTGATTCTCAATCTTTTCAAGAATTTGGCTTGCAACCTTATGAAGACTTTCTGAATTTTACAGACAATTTACCTGAATATATATCCGAAGAACCTTACATCCTTGAAGAAATGAAAAGACAGAGTGATAAGAAAGGAAAACAAGTTTACGAGGAAGATGATGTTCCACCATCATCTATGTATGAGATCGGATCTTCTTCAAGGAACGTTCATGAAACTCCTTCATTTAGAAGAAAGAAAAGGTGGAACGAAAACGATAATTTTGAAACACCTGAATTTCAACAGAATATTTTTGGAAATCCTTCCTTTTTGGAGGAAAATCAATATATTCCAATTCCTGTTGAATACACACGACAATTCCTTTCAACTTAAAAGATCTCCCACATTTCGTGCTGTACATTCGAGTGTTTAAAAGATTAGCACGAAAATAAAAATGTTCATTATCTAAGTTATTAGATAAAATGGGTTGTGCAGTCTCCAACACCATGAAAAGGAGAATTTTAGCAATGAAAAATTCAGATTATCAAGAAACTAATTATCAATTCCCAATTGATGAACATTGTGTTCGAGTGCCAGTAAAATTTCGACTGGCCCTAGAATAAAAGATGTAGTGGTCACCAATGACAAAACTCGATATGACAATTTAATGTCGAAGCGAGAAAATACAAGCTGCTAAAATGACGGACTTGGTCCAGATGCTACAAAAAGCAAATTATCCTTATACTGGGTATGATACACCACTTGAGAATTCTCACCCTATACTTGAAAATAATGTATGGAGACGAAAAGCATCTGAAAGAAATTCTGATACCACCAACACTCCTGCAAATAATTCACAAGATGAGATTTGCAGAAAACATTCTACAAAATCATTTCAGGAGAGATTAAAGAAATTAAAAGAAGATATTAAACAACTTTCAAGGCAAGAAAGGAAAAATACTTCTGAAAGTTCCAATGAGAATGTTGCCAGTGTTAACATGGTAGAAACCTGATCTGCTTCCTTAGCACGAGAATCAAATCAAGAGGAATTGCGAGAGGTGATACGACAATGAGATGAACAAATAAGTCATCTTGAACAAAGAATGGAAGAACTGGTAGCAACTTTGCAAAAACCACCGTACCGACCCTTCTCCATCTATTGAAATCATTAGACCGGAGGCTATTCACATCCTTGAAAGCAGAGAAGAACCAATGGATGTTGAGGAAACCACTTGAAAGAGAAAGAATTCTCCTCATAACGAAACTCCAGAAAAAGATATTACAATAATAGTGGAACAAAAGATTAAAGAAACAATGGCTCTGGCAAAAGCTGGAGCATTAACTCCAAAGGGTAGGCCATACCCAGAGGAATTTGATTCTGTTCAATATCCTAAAGATTTTGTTCCTCCTATCTTTAAAATGTTTGATGGGACGGGAAATCACCGACAACATCTGGCTCATTTTAGAGCAAGCTGCTGTAATGCTGGAGGAAATGACGCTCTCCTATTTCGACAATTTGTTAACAGTCTCACGGGAGTTGCCTTCGACTGGTATGCGTAAATTCCCAACGTGATCCGTCAAAACTTTTGTAGAGCTTGAAAGCCTTTTTATTCAACGCTTTGCAGGAGCACAACATCACACCACCGTTGGTGATCTGGTGGTAGAAAAATAAAAACCAGGAGAAACCTTGGTAGATTATATTTTACGTTGGAGAAATCTCAACATGAAATGTGAGCCACAATTACAAGAACAACATGCTGTTGGAATACTGCTAAAAAATATCCATGGTCCTATAGCATTCATGCTTAAAGGATTTACGATAAAAAATTTTGAAAAATTACTCAGTAAAGCTGCCAATCTTCAGGAAGAGGTTAAGCAAATGAGTGTAATGGAGAAAGCTGAAAAGACAAAAACTATTAAAACTTTTGAAAAGAAACCTGGGAATATTTCAGAAAAAGCCAAACAGGTGATGCAGATCCAACCGGAGCAAAAGAAGCAACGACAAAATCCTTCGACATCACAGACATCTCCTCAATTACAACTTCAACAACCAATCCCAGTATCAACTGAGAAGAAAACAATGGCTCAAAGAATGAATAAAGTATATTCATTTAAAACAGAAGCCGTCGGTAAAATATTTCATAGCTTGCTTAAAATACCTGAATTTAAGCTACCAAAAGCTAAAAGGCCAGCAGATATTGACATGAAGGACAATCCTAATTATTGTCCTTATCACAGGATGCTCGGAAATAAAATTGAAGAATGTTTTGTCTTCAAAGACTGGTTAGAGCGTAATTTCAAAGATGGAAATATAGTCATTCCAAAAGAATACTTGAAAGAACCTGAAAAAGGATCAGCCAATATGGTTTCGATAGAGAAACTTAATCCTAAAAACAAGGATAGCATTTCTGAAGAGATCTTTGCTAAATACCAAGTTACAAAATCTCACAAGAAAGAAAAGAAAAAGAAAATCAAGAAAATGGAAAAGATTAGAGGTCTTCCAGACATAGGGGCTGCAACTCCTTTTGTACCTTCTAGTTCATTTCACTCTTGTACTAGGATAGTTATGTCGACCGAAGGACGAAAAATCCTCAAGCCAATAACTTTGTATGACTTTCTTTTTATCATGAATAATAACAATCTTAGTTTTGCGTACATTTTGTCCATTGTGGATGATGCTTCTGAGAATGACCATTTGAATTCTAACCCTATAGACAATCCTCAAATCGTATATGATCAATCTAAAGACAACCAAACTAATAAAAATGAAAATGAGAAATCTTACAATGACACAAATGAAGATGACATTGCTACTTCAATTACAAAGAATTCCGATTTCTATAGGATTGGAGTCCTCGGACTCAGAAACGAATGAATCGGATAATCAACTTGAAGAAATAGTTGAAATTAACTTGAGAAGTGGAAAAATCTTACCTCCTAGGATAACTCCACAAGAAAAAGAAAAACAAATAATTACACCAGATAAGATCATTCCTACAATATATCCTCGAACTTCTGAAGGAAGTAAGGATGATCTTCACAATAAGGTGGATTATAATGTACTGGCTCATTTGAGAAAATTACCTGCAAAATTAAGCATTTATGACGCTCTCATACTTTACAAAGAAATGAGAGAATCATTAATAACTACCCAAAATGAAGCCTACTCATTAGAGGAATCAACAAAGATTACCTTCTCTGACAATGAATTGTTGCTCGGAACAACTGAACACAATCGTCCACTATATATTACAGTATACATCAATGACACGATACTTTCGAGAGTTCTTATTGACCCAGGTGCTTCAATCAACATTATGAATCTGAGAACTCTTGCATACTTAGACATTGATGCCTCTCAACTATCAAGGGATACGATGATGTTAAGAGGATTCAATCAACAAGGAGAACGGGCCCTTGGATCAATAACATTGCTCTTAAAAATAGCCTACTTGGCAACGACAGCAAAATTTCATATTATTGATTCAGACACCTCTTTTAATGCCTTACTTGGCAGACCATGGCTCCATGAATAAAAAATGGTTCCCTCTTCATTACATCAATGTATCAAATATTTACGAAAAGGACAAGAATTTTGTATTATAGGAGACCTGCAACCGTTTTCAATCCATGAAATCGGTATACATGAAGATGCAGCATATTATGCTCCTATAAATAAAGCAATATCTTCCAAAGAGACAACGATAAATATGGAAGAAAAGAACAAAGAAAAGAAAATAAATGAAAAGGATTTTTCTTCAATAAAGACAAAAGAGGCTAATTTCCGTCAGATTCGCACTCGAGGTCGAGGCCGAGAACGAGGACGAAGGAGAGAAGATCCAATTGTCACAATGAAGAAACCATTGAAGTTCAAAATCCACCTGGATTCTGAAGAAGAAACGACATCTGTGGTTGCAAAGGAACCTCAATTCAAAATATCTTTAGAAGAAGAAGACAAAGAGAAACAATTTGAATCCATGTATGAAAAAATCAATCATTATATACATTCTATGACTCTAACTCCAATCTCCACTTCTAAGATTGAGAATTTAATAGTCAAAGAAGTATATAATGATGACAAAAAGCCAATTAAGTTTAAACTTGGCTCTACTTCTTCTTGTACTAAAGATGATGTAAAAATAGAAGATGGAAATCTTCCACAATCAATGAAAATTTCTTTTGAGCTGTATTCTCCTTGGGCACGAAAATTCATTCAAAATAGTTTAATGCTCAAACAATGGTCTTTAAAGCAACCGAATTTCATTGAACAAATGTGGAATGATAATAAATGAAATTCTAACTCTAAAAAAGGTGTTGGATTTGGAGTTTTGGGACCATTAGATGATACAGAATTTTGTTTGACTGTCACAGAAGAATGTGATTCCGAAACATTGCCTGATCTTCCAATTGAAAATGCTCCCCCAGAGTTGGAAGAAGAAATTAAATCGACAATTGATGAACTAAAAGAAATAAATTTAGGAACTAATGAAAATCCAAAACCGACTTTTATTAGTTCATTCCTTAATGATGAAGAAATAAAAGACATAACTCAATTGTTGATGGAATATAAAGACTGTTTTGCCTGGACTTATGACGAAATGCCTGGTTTATCTCCAGAAGTTGCAGTCCATAAACTTGGGATAGACCAAATCATAAACCCAGTTAAACAAGCTCCAAGAAGGATGCGTGTCGAAATAGAGCAACAAGTCATTGCAGAAGTCAAGAAATTGATAGAGGCTGACTTCATACGAGAAGAAAACTATCCAACATGGCTAGCCAATGTGGTGCCAGTTAAAAAGAAAAATGGACAAATAAGAGTCTGCATAGACTACAGGGACTTGAACAAAGCATGTCCAAAAGATGAATTTCCTTTACCAATTCCTGAGTTAATGGTTGATATTGCATCAAAATATGCAATATTTTCTTTCATGGATGGATCATCAGGATATAACCAAATAAAAATGTTTTTGGAAGACAAAGTAAATACAGCTTTCCGAACACCCATCAGTATATATTTTTATAAGGTTTTGCCATTTGGACTGAAAAATGCTGGTGCAACCTATCAAAGAGCCATGACACGGATTTTTGATGAATGACCAACAATTTTTTATTATGATATTTTTAATTTAATTGCAACGACGCCAAAAACTTGACCCCGCTATATTATATGTATATAATTTGTAATTGTTTATGTTGTGGATGCTACGCAAGTATACGTATCATATCAAGTAATACAGGGCTCTAGTGGAGTCCTGGTTATCGATCCCACGGGGAAAGAGAAAATTAAATAACAGCTAATTTTAAAATAATAATAATAATAAAACTAGTATACGAAAATTTGGAATTCTAAATTTAAGCGCAATAAAGTAAACTAAGTATTCTAATCGAGTAACTTAACTAAGTAGAAAATTAATACGTATTGAAAGTGCAGAAATTAAACTAATTGCTAAATAAGTCTTAACTATTCGGAAAAAAGTATCTTTCCCTTGTTTAGAAATTTAAGTGATTGATGAATTTAAATAGATAATTTTAAGGTATTGTGACAAATAGGAGCATTCCTATTCTTTACCCTTTGGTCCAGGTGTAAAGAATATTGACTAATCCTATGTTTGATTACTGAATCTGTGGCTAGGCTGGGAGGATACCGACTGCCACTTCAGAGCTCCCACGTTCCCCTCACCTGAGGGCTAACATCTACACTTCAGCTCTCAAACAATAGGACCGAATTGAATATTTTAGTCTGTCACACTAAAATGCTCAATTCTACGCCCAGTGATATTATTTCCCTATTTATTTGCACCCTCCTTCCAAGGCTTTTGAATTCCCCGAATATCAGATGTAATTTTTACAATAGTTGATATTCAACACATTTTAACAAATCAAATGGCCAGTTTGAAAGTAAATTAAGTTTTAAGTAAAAATTATCACAATTTATTAATATATAAAAGTACTTCTATTTTTAGTTCATCAAGTCACTTAATTTCATAACGAGGAGAAAGACTAATAAACTACTCGAATGCATGGGAACTAAACTAAGCATGGATTTCATTTAAAGTTAAAAACAATAAATATAAATACTTATCTCGATTTATCCCCAAGCAGACTCCTCGCAGTTCCTTTGACTCTTCTTTCCAGTACAGCTAGACTCACTAAAAACTCACTAACTCACTAAAAACTCACTAACTCACTAAATACTCACTAAAGACTCAAAATAACTCATTTATAACACTTAAAGACACAAAAACTGCACTTAATAATTCTTAAAGACTCTCAAACTTAGAACACACCCTAAAAGACACACAACACTTAATTTCAGCCTCAATATATAGAGGTGAGCAAAGGACCAAGAGGTGTGTAAGCATCCCATCAAAAAGTGTCCAGGTTCAATGTATCTGTGCCATTTGAACTAGCTCGCCGTCGGCGACGAACTACCTTGCTGTCGGCGAGGCTTCTAGAAGATCTTCAAACCGCGCTAGCTCGCTGTCAGCGGTCTCGGGCTCACTGTCAGCGAGATAGTTCAGAAATGTCTCCTCGTAGCCTCGCCGTCGGCGACTCAGCACAAATTTCATTATTTTCTTCCTTTTTGCTCCAAATTCGCTCCTTTTTTATGATTTTTGCTTTTATCACCTAAATTCTCCATTCCTGCAATAAAATAAAGAAAATACCTTTCTTTAAAGTGCAATTTCATTAAAAATAGGTATGAATTTCTTAATAAAATTTTCAGCTATCAATGAACTAATACATAATCAAGTCGAATGTTATGTCGACGATCTGGTTGTCAATAGTAAATAAAAGGACGATCATATATATGATTTGAGAGTTGTCTTTGAACAACTACGACGATATAATCTTAAAATGAACCCTTTAAAGTGCGCCTTTGGTGTCACTTCAGGAAAATTTTTAGAATTTGTAGTTCGACATCGTGGGATAGAAATTGATCATCTCAAAATTGAAGCTATTCTAAATATGCCTCCTCCTAAAAATTTAACTCAATTGAGATCCTTCCAAGGAAAATTAGCATACATATGACGTTTCATTTCCAATCTATCGGGTAGATGTCAACCCCTTACTGCCCTTACTAGAAAAGATGTCAAATTCGTGTGGGATGAAAAGTGCCAACATGCCTTTGAAGACATTAAACAATATTTGACAACCCCTCCTGTCTTAGTAGCCCCTGTATTAGGAAGACCTTTAATCCTTTACACCGCGGCATTGGACAATTCACTTGGAGCTTTACTAACACAAGTAAATGATGAAGGAAAAGAAAATGCTTTATACTACTTGAGTCATTGTTTACTTCCAACGGAAATAAAATATCCGACAATTGAGAAGCATTGTTTAGCCTTGATCTTCGCAGTTCAAAAGCTAAGATATTATATGCTTTCTCATAAAGTAACTCTTATTTCAAGAGTTAACCCGTTACAATATTTAATAACACGACCGACACTTTCTGGGAGATTAACAAGATGGGCAATGATCTTGTTACAATTCGACATAACATTTGTACCGCTACGTGCTATTAAAGGACAAATCCTAGCAGATTTCTTAGCGGCACACCCAATTCAAACATGATCACCCCTTAATGACGATCTATCTGATGAACAAATATCAGAAGTAAAAAATTCTAACATGCAACGATGGGAACTCTACTTTGACGGAGCATCGTCTGCATGGAAAGACAAAGACAAGCAGACAATCATACTAGGCAAAGCCGGAGTAGGATTAATTTTCATTACTCCAGACAAAATGATGATGCCCTTTTCCTATCATTTGACAGAACCATGCACGAATAACGAAGCCGAATATGAAGCGCTCATAACCGGTCTAGAATTGACAATATTAATGGAAATTGAGAATATTGATATCTATGGAGATTGCCAGTTAATTATTAATCAAATTGCTGGCAAATACAAAATTCTAAAACCACGACTTGAACAATATTCCCGTTACACTCTGAAATTACTTCAACAAATTCCTGATGTAACATTCTTCTTAATCCCGAGACGAGACAATTCTCTAGCGGATGCTCTGGCAAAACTTGCAAAGGAATTTGCGTGTCCAGAAGAAGATGACATACCGATTTCTATAAAAGGACGACAAGTTCTTCCTCAAATTGATATGGATAACTTGCATAAAATCAGTGAAAATATGACAATGGCAATAAATGAGGAGAAGGATGATTGGCGACAACCAATCATCAAATATTTACAAACTGGAGAATTACCTGAAAATAGTTCTATCGCCAACCAAATTAAACAAAGAGCATTATCATATGCTCTAATAAATGACGTCCTTTACAAACGATCTTTTGATCAAATGTGGTTAAGATGTTTAAACCAAATTGAAGCTCGAGAGATTGTTAAAGAAGTTCATTCAGGTTTATGTGGTGCACATCAATTTGGGCCCAAAATGAAAATGAAAATAAAAAGAATGGGTTATTATTGGCCAACAATGATGACAGATTGTCTTGACATTGCAAAGAAATGTCATCAATGTCAAATACATGGAGTAGTTTTACATCAACCTCCAAATGTTCTACATCCAACTATTGCATCATGGCCATTTGAATGTTGGGATACTGACATAGTGGGCCCTATAGATCCTCCATCCTCCAAAGGCCATAAATTTATTCCTGGCACCATCGACTATTTTTCTAAATGGGCAGAAGCAATACCCCTTCGAGAAGTCAAGGCAGAACAAGTTCTCCACTTCTTTAAAACCCATATCGTTTATAGATTTGGGATTCCTCGAAGAGTCATATCAGATAATGGGTTGGCCTTCAAAAACACAAAAATGAATCACTTTATCCAGAGGCATGGGATTGACTGGAGATATTCCCAATCTATTACCCTAAAGCAAATGGATTAGCTGAAGCTTTCAATAAAACATTGATGCAAATCTTGAAAAAGACATTAAGTAATAGCCCGAGATAGTGGCATGAACGACTAATAGAAGCTTTATGGGCATATAGAATTACATACCGAACTCCAACACGGTCTACACCATTTGCTTTGGTATATGGTTCTGAAGCCATTTTGCCTCTAGAAGTCCAAATTCCTTCTCTCGAATCACAATAATCGATAAAATAATCGAAGAAGAAAATTTCAAGTTGCGACTTGAAGAACTTGAAAATTTGGAGGGCAAGCGTTTGCAAGCCCAACAAAATCTTGAATTATATCAAGCAAAAATGATACGAGCTCACGACAAACTAGTTCATCCTAGAACCTTTCGAATCGGTGAATTAGTTTTAGTTCTTCGAAGACCTATACTAGCTCATCGAAATATAGGTGGCAAATTTGAACCCATATGGGAAGGTCCATATGTAATCAAAAAGACATATTCCGGAGGATCCTACCAATTGGTAGATTGTTAAGGAGAAAGAATCCTACCTCCAATCAATGGGCATTTTCTAAAGAAATACTACGCGACATAAAAAAGAAAGAAATGAATAAAGACTTATTTATAAACTGGGACAATAAATTCTCCTTTCAAAAAAAAAATCATCTTTGATGTTTTGTGGCATCTCTTTCATTTGTTAAACAAACATTTGAAAATTTGAAATGATATTCTGTCTTGATATTTTCAGGAAAAATGCGTGAAGACAGATTATTTTTCTCATTCAGAAATAATATGACTTTTGCCTTGGACCGTCGACATATAGACGCGGGGACCAGAGTTCACTTTGATTTCGATCTATTGCAGGTTGAATCCATATATCATGGATCGTTACTTTATTTGGTGAATCACAATGAAGTTAATCTGCAAACACCTTTGATAGAATTCAAACTCCGACAACCCGAAGAATATGACTTCACAATCAGTGATAGCTCAGATGAAGCAGAATTCATGATTGCCCCTGTGCAAGGAGCATCAACATCGGGAACCAAAAATCCAACGACAGGATTTACCAGATCGCAAAGACGAAATCGCAATAAACGACTAAAACGACAAAAACAATTACAAGAGAAACAAGACTTGGAAGATATGAGTCAGTTAAAATCACGGACTATCAATACTCCATTTGAGGAAATAATATCGAAAACAACAAATCTAGACCTTACAGAAAAAGAGGATGGCAAAGCATTCGTCACTCCACCATCGGTCACACCTGCTCAATATTTGAGGGTATCCTACGAAAAGAATCACTCAGAGGAAGAGATACGACGAATTCGTGCCATTGAGTGGAGAACTTTCGAACAATATAAATATGTGAATAAAAGAACAATAAATATTCTGGATGGTCTTAAACTTTTTACTAGAATATTTGATGAAACTGAACAAGCTGCTATCATCAACCACATCATAGAAGCCCGAGATCATGGTAGGGCTGGACGCCTTCAAAGGAGGACCTATTTTGAACCTAGTAAATGGATTCGAGGTAAGGGTAGGCAAACCATTCAATACGGATGTTGCTATAACTATGCAAGAGACAGAGAAGGAAATCTTCCTGGGATTCTACGACATGAACAAGTCGACCCTTTACCCGTTGTGATAATCCAAATTATCAGACGACTCGTTACTTGGGGGATCATACCTGCGGATTGTGTTCCCGATAGCCGCATCATTAATATGTATGATAAAGGGATTGTATCCCTCCTTACATCGATAGTCATGATTTTAAAAGACCATTTTGTAATCTCTCTTTAATGAATCGCTGCTCCGTGATATTCGGAAGAGAGATACAAATCTTGGGACCTTGAGAATTTGAAGGGACATGCCGCATCCTTTTAACTCGAGGATCAGTTCTTCTGTTCCAAGGGAACGGTGCAGATTTTGTGAAACACTGCATACCCAGTGTCAACAAGCCATGAATCTCCATTACCTTGTGACGAATGAAACCCGACAAACGACCAAACGGTTATCAACCGATACCAGAGCTCGAAGGACTAAAGCCTTTGGAACTGCTGTGATTCCATAAATGTCTGAACACCTGAAACATGTTTGATGAATGATGTTTTGGAGTGTAAGACGTTTATGGACGGTCTGATAATCTCCAAATCTACAACATGATGTGAAGAACTCCCGACATATAATATATCTATAGTTGTCGATGTGTGATATATCGGTAGTTGTGGACATGCAAAATGTCAGTAGTTTGTTGCAGCGTGCTATATGATATGTACATATGTATGTACTGTAAGCTTTTTTTGCAATAAATATGTACTGGTGACTTTTTTTTATGGAAATAAAATAAAGTGTTGAAGAAAAATATATCCCCATTGTCTGTGATATGTCGACAGGTCCTGAAATCAATAAATGACAAAATAAATAATCTATGATAACCAAACATGAGAATTAACTTTCGACCTATATAGGTCAAAACCCCAGCGGAAATTCCCACCAAAAATATTAATGAGTTCGCCACTCTCTCCGGATATTGGATATAAGTCCTTTCCTGATAAGGAAATCACGGCTTTCCTCTAACCAAATCTTGATATCGACATTGAGGAAAATAGAAAATGACATCTATTTTCTCTCTTCGGTTATCGGATATAAGTCCTTTCCCGACACGGAAATCACGGCTTTCCTCTAACCAAATCTTGATATCGACACATCGAGGAAAATAGAAAATGACATCTATTTTCTCTCTTCGGTTATTGGATATAAGTCCTTTCCTGACACGGAAATCACGGCTTTCCTCTAACCAAATCTTGATAGCAACACTTTGAGGAAAATAGAAAATGAAATCTATTTTTCTCTCTTCGGTTATTGGATATAAGTCCTTTCCTGACACGGAAATCACGGCTTTCCTCTAACCAAATCTTGACGTCCTTTCTTGACACGGAAATCACGGCTTTCCTCTAACCAAATCTTGATATTGACACATTGAGGAAAATAGAAAATGTCATCTATTATCTCTCTTCGGTTATTGGATATAAGTCCTTTCCTGACACGAAAATCACGACTTTCCTCTAACCAAATCTTGACATCGACATTTTGAGGAAAATAGAAAATGACATCTATTTTCTCTCTTCGGTTATTGGATATAAGTCCTTTCCTGACACGGAAATCACGGCTTTCCTCTAACCAAATCTTGATATCGACACATCGAGGAAAATAGAAAATGACATCTATTTCTCTCTTCGGTTATTGGATATAAGTCCTTTCCCGACACGTAAATCATGGCTTTCCTCTAACCAAATCTTGATATCGACACTTTGAGGAAAATAGAAAATGACATCTATTTTCTCTCTTCGGTTATTGGATATAAGTCCTTTCCTGACATGGAAATCATGGCTTTCCTCTAACCAAATACTGATATCGACACATTGAGGAAAATAGAAAATGACATCTATTTTCTCTCTTCGGTTATTGGATATAAGTCCTTTCCTGACACGAAAATCACGGCTTTCCTCTAACCAAATATTGACATCGACATTTTGAGGAAAATAGAAAATGACATCTATTTTCTCTCTTCGGTTATTGGATATAAGTTCTTTCCTGATGTGAAAATCACGACTTTCCTTTAACCAAATCTTGACATTGACATTTTGAGGGAAATAGAAAATGACATCTATTTTCTCTCTTCGGTTATTGGATGTAAGTCATTTCCTTACACGGAAATCATGGTTTTCCTCTAACCAAGTCTAAACATTGACATTTTGAGAAATGGAAAATGACATCCATTTTCTCCCTCCTGTTATAGGGTATACGTCCTTTCCTGACACGAAAATCACGACATTCCTTTAACAAAATATCGACATCGACATTTTGAGAAATGAAATATACATCCATTTTCCCTCCCAATAAATTTCTTTTCAAATACAAGAAGAAAATCTCAAACCAACATAAAAGACATCTGACATCCTCCGGGAGTGATATGATATTCCCTCCTTTCCTGATCGTTATCAGACATCTCTTAGACCAATTCGGTCAACGCCAATATGTGCAGAATACTTATATAGTATTCTACACATATTGGGGGCCCTTTTGTTGACCTCATTTTACAATGGGTCAATACCTTATGACCTAAAAGTCAACTTTGGTCAAACTGGTCAAACCAGACGTAATGACCTACACTGTTGACCCCATAGGTCACCCTTATGACCTAAAAAGTCAACTTTGGTCAAACTGGTCAAACCAGACCTAATGACCTACACTGTTGACCCCATAGGTCACTCTTATGACCTAAAAAGTCAACTTTGGTTAAACTGGTCAAGCCAGACCTGACGACCTACACTGTTGACCCCATAGGTCAACCTTTTCACCTAAAAAGTCAACTTTGGTCAAACTGGTCAAACCAGACCTAATGACCTACCCTGTTGACCCCATAGGTCAACCCTATGACTTAAAAAGTCAACTTTAGTCAAATTGGTCAAACCAGACCTAATGACCTACCCTGTTGACCCCATTGGTCAACCTTTTAACCTAAAAAGTCAACTTTGGTCAAATTAGTCAGCCCAGACCTAATGACCTACCCTGTTGACCCCATAGGTCACCCTTTTGACCTAAAAAGTCAACTTTGGTCAAATTGGTCAAACCAGGCCTAATGACCCCATAGGTCAACCTTTTGACCCAAAAAGTCAACATTGGTCAAATTTGTCAAACTAGACCTAATGACCTACCCTGTTGACCCCATAAGTCACCCTTATGACCTAAAAAGTCAACTTTGGTCAAACTGGTCAAACCAGACCTAATGACTTACACTATCGACCCCATAGGTCAACCCTATGACCTAAAAAGTCAACTTTGGTCAAATTGGTCAAACTAGACCTATTGAACTACACTGTTGACCCAATAGGTCACCCCTATGACCTAAAAAGTCAACTTTGGTCAAATTGGTCAAACCAGACCTAATGACCTACACTGTTGACCCCATAGGTCAACCCTATGACCTAAAAAGTCAACTTTGGTCAAACTGGTCAAACCAGACCTAATGACCTACACTGTTGACCCCATAGGTCAACCCTATGACCTAAAAAGTCAACTTTGGTCAAATTGGTCAAACCAGACCTAATGACCTACACTGTTGACCCCATAAGTCACCCCTATGACCTAAAAGTCAACTTTGGTCAAACTGGTCAAACCAGACCTAATGACCTACACTGTTGACCCCATAGGTCAACCTTTTGACCTAAAAAGTCAACTTTGGTCAAATTAGTCAGACCAGAGCCAATGACCAGTCCTGTTGGCCCATAAATCAACATTTTCACCCACTAACACATTTAAAACACCACAATGACAAAATCACAAGAATTGGACATCTTACAATCAATTTGATCAATTTGGGCTGACTTGGGTCAACCCAAGTCAAAATTGGTCAACACATATCTATTTTAATTAAAATAGATAAAAATGAAATAAAAATAACAAAATTAATCAAATAATTAATTTCAAAATTATTTTTATTAATTAAAGTGATTAATGATTTAATTTTCAAAATTTTAATTAAATGACATAATTAAAATGAAAATTAAAATCATAATATAACAAAAATGACAAAAATAATCAATTAATTAATTTGAAATTATTTTCAATTAATAAATTGATTAAAAAAATAATTTCCACCAATTTTAGTTAATAAAATAATTAATTAAAATGGGAATTAAAGAAGAAATGAAATCATCTTTAGCCTCTTCATATTTAATTGGGCTAAACCATCTTAAAGGCTTATTTAATAGTTAATTAAGCCCATCTTAAGGCCCATTACCCATGGCTTAACATCCATGGTTATGCATGGGATGAGGTGTCACCACCTCCTTCATTCTAAACATATTCTCTCCTTAAGGTGGCCGGCCAACACAAGGCCATTTTCTCCACCTCCCAAGCCACCCAATGGGAGGGAAAACCACACATGAAACCCCCTTACCATGGTTAATGGTAATGATGAAGGCTAGGCATATGTGTCACCATTTGCCAAGCCTAAGAAGTGAGGTGTAAGCTTATTAGCAAGTGAAACAACAGCTCACAAGTAACCTCCCACAATGGCCAATGGACAAGAGACAAAGAGATGAAATTCATCATGCAAAACTTAGGGAGAAGCATCCAAGCCTATCTCCAGCCAATTGGTCACCCAATCAGCTAATAGAGGAGGTAAGTAATCCTCTACAAAAGCCTAAGCCAAGCCAACACCATCCCCTTGCTATAAAAGGACCCCATGGCCGAAACTAGAAAGGAGGAGAAAAATATTTAGGGAGGTCCATAGGCTGCTCAAACCCTCTTGCTCCCAACATAAAACTTCTTCCTAAGAGCTTCCACAATCTTTTAGGATCAATTCCAAGCCTTAGTTTCAGCCCATTTGAGCCAATTTGATCAATTTTCAAAAACAGCCCAAATTAGGCATCTCTTTCAAATTCCTCCCAAAGCCTGACTTTTGGAACAAATTGCTGCAGCAACTATCTTCCATTGGGGTCTTAGAAGGCAACCATAAAGTCTGATCTACCTTGATTTGCTTGTGGCCAAGGTATGGAATTTATCTTTGCAAAATAAATCAAGTTTTTGATAAATCATGTGCTATACTAGCTCAAAAGTGTATCATCAGCATATGGATAGATACTTCTCATCCAGATGAGCATTTAAAAAAAAAATCACTCAATTTCGTCTAGAAATGAGTGAGATATTAACATTTGAAGTTTAACGGTTTCGAAATTTTTGAAATAAATTCTGAATATTCTCGGCCCTCCGATCGTGCGCTTGTTGACCTCATTTTTGATGAGGTCTTCCTTTCTTCTTTTTAGTGCTTAGGATCTAGCCTTAGGCTTTTCCTTTGACTATCTTAGAGGACTAGAATTGGGACCCGCCTTTTAGAAATTTAAACCACTTCTAAACTCCCTGCAAACTCCACAAACTTGACTATAGACCCCTAATCACCTAGAGGGTTGAAATCAAATATGGAAGTTTAAAGGATGAGTTCCTATAGGACTCTTTGGCCTTAGGACCGCCCTGGGTGGCCTGGTCTGGTGAAGGGGCTGACATACACTACACTTACACACTACATTTCCACACACTTCCTAAAACCACACCCATACCCAACTTGACCTCCCGACTCATGTAGGTGATTCACATGGATGGTCCTTAACCCCTAAGCCCTCATGGCAGGGTTAGGAACAACATAGTGAATGCCTCAAATGAGTCCTTTCATGGCTCATATGGGCTTGAAATGGCTTCATGGCTCAACCAAAATGATTTCACCCCACTCAAATTCACCCAATCTTAAATTTCCCAAATTTTCAATTTTTGACCCCTGGGACCCTACACCTACTAAACCTACCCAAAACCCTTGAAATTACCCAAATTTTTGCAAAATTTCCAAATTACCTAAAATTTTCCAAAATCAATCCAAAACACCTCCACATCACTCAAATTGATCATCCATACCCAAAAATACCAAAAATTCCAAGAAAACCTCCCAATACCCTCCAAATAACCCAAAATACCCTTCTTGGCCTAAAAATCCAAAAATTCAAAAAATTCCCAGAAAATTCCAGAAAATCCCAAATATTCCTAATTTCATTTTGTCAAACTACACCATGGGCCAATTTTGTCAATTTACCCTACTTTTGTCAAAACCCCCAATTTGACCCATTTTAATCCAAAGTGAACCCAATGTCAAACCAAACCTATCCAATTGACCCCAATTTTGGTCCAATTCAATTCTAAACTTCAATTCAACATTCCTAATACTAATTTAGACCAAATCCAAGTCCAATTTGATTGACATTTAGATCCAATTCCACTTTTGACCTTAAGGCCCATTTTTTGACCTAAGCCCAAACCTAACCCAAATGAACCCAAACCCCAAAAATCAAAGCCCAACCAAAGTCAAAACCTCTTTGAAACACTCCCATAAACACTTCTCAACAATAATTCTACATAAATTTCAACCCTAGCCCAACATTGGCCCAACTTGGCCCATTTGGACCTATATTGACCCATTCACCAAAAGAATCCAAATCCAACCCAATTCAAGCCCAAACTACCCCAAATTTGCTTCAAGTTACTCATGACACATCCATGAGCTAAACCAACAACTATTTGGCCCAACCTTTTACAAAAATTTTCATCCATGAACACATTCATAAACTTAAAAGCCCACTTCCCTTAAACCTTTCTAAAAGCCCATTTCCTTCAAAATTCAAAAGCCCAAATCTACCCTAAAGCCCACATGACATCTCCATTTGTCATCCATTTAATTAAATCCATTACCTAAGTCCTAAAATCACCATCAAATTATTCCAAATCAAGTTTCATACAAATTTCCATCAAAACATCCAAAATTCTTAAAACCCATTTTCATGAAATTGACCCAAGCTTTTCCCAAGCCAAATGGAGCCAAGGATGAGCCATTCACAAGCCATATGAAGCCATGAAAGTTTGGCATGTGACCATGCCATTAATGGCAAAAGGAGGAGGTCCTTTAACCATCTCCTAAAAGTCATTAACCTTAAGCATGTCTCCCTTAACCAAGATTTAATCCAAATATTCTTGGATAAGGACATCACCACCTCTTGACCAGCTAGCCTAGCTGATCTTCTCAGCCCAAGACCAGCCATGGGGAGGTGAACCCAACCCAAACCAATGGGTTGACCAATTTCAAGCCAAAATGACCCCCTCCCCATTCCATTTTAATTCAAACACTTTACACATGTCCAAACCCATTGACTTCACCATTGCCAAGCCCTGACCTCCCTGGTCAAGATGGTGACCCATGCCTGCCGGCCAGCCGCCTGGATCGCCGGAAAACACCACACCCGAGAGCTCACATGTGAGCCAACTTTGGAATTCCACCTTGCTGAGCTGCCCCATGCCCAATGGCCACCATGGCTGTTCTTCTCCTCACCAGAGCAGCTGATCCCAAGCCCTAACTCCCCCTGGGAGGCCTCCCAGCCAGCTCTATTTAAACTCCACCCCTCTCGGCCATAAGAGGAGAGAAGCACAAACCTTGCCAAAACTCTGCCAAAATTGTTCCAGACCCTTCTCCACTCTTAGAGCACTTGATCCCCAGTGAGATCCCCAACTTTATTTTCATTAGGTAGAGTCACGAACCTATTTGATGAATACCATATGGATGATCTCACACTATCTTTATAACTGTTATAGGTGCTTAATTATAAGAATTAGATGATGCTTGATATTGGTGTCCAGGAAACTAATTTATCGGGATAATCTTATCTTTGAGATTATGTCTATATTATCATTTGAAAATACCTAATTTACTAGTGTAGTGATTCCGTTAGAAATTGAAGGTAACATAGTGAGATTGGATGAGTTAAAGGATGAAATATCCTCGTTTATCATTTGTGTTTGTATTTATTATATGTGTGTTTATATTTGTGTTACAACTTTATTTAGGTCTTGAAGAGACATTTTTATATTCCCTTGCTGATACATACTATGCTAGTTAGACTTTGGTTTAGTTAATTTCATTCGCATGATTAGTTTAGATTTACTTTACTGCTTGCATATTGTTACATCTTTAATGAATACTTGTAAATGATTTTGATGAAGCATTTGTGGTAGATAGAATTTCTAAATTATTTTCTTCCTACTTATATTTTCTGTACTAAATGCTATATATGTTAAAAATTAAGTTTAGGGGTAGGAAGAAAAAATAAAATTTTGATATGAAAGTACTTCCTTTTAGTGTAATTTTATTACAAGTATATTTTAGGCTAGATTTACTTTCTCTATGAGTCATTTTATCTGATTATGCATGAATATGAATTTGATAGAATGTTGTAGTAGTAAGTATCATTCAATCTTTACTTTTTCTTCCTGCTATATTTTATGAAATTAATTACAAAATATTTTACAATTTAAGTTTGGGGGAAAGAAATATTAACTCTTATTTGTTCTCGGTGTTATATTTTGAAAAAAATTATTAACATAACCGGCAATTGTACCTCGCTTGAGATAACTAAAACTTTTTATTTTAATTGAATATTATATGGAAGGATTGGATGAATTTTTTTTAGTAATAAAAGTTAATTTTATAAGGGTAATATATTTGGTAGGAAAGAATTTGATTATAGTTAACTATTTAAAGTAAAGAAAACTGTATTTTTGAAATATTAAGATACTTAAAGTATTATGTGTTCAGAAGAGATTGTGACTTTATGATGAATAATAAAGCTCATGCATAATTATAAAGTAAGGATATGATTTAAGTTTGAACTTTAGAAAGAGGAGAGTGAAGTTGAAATCATTACGAGCTCTCCGGATACGGTAAATCCTCATATAAAAAAAATAAAGAAGAAAAAAAAGAGAGTGAAAAAAAAGTTGAAAGTGATCCCGAAAGAAAAAAAAAAGAAAAAAAGAGAAAGAAAAATTTTATGAGGAGAAACTTGAGGAGATACTAATAAAAAATTGGCTTCACTTGAGTCGCTCTAAAAGGGAGAACTTGATTTCATTTGAATTTATATTTAAAGTATTGGCCTACATTTTGAAAAGTTTGCATGAACTCCTTTTTTCACATAGTCTTTCAAGGCATTCTTAATGTAACAAATTATGGTTTATCTTGAAATAAATAGAAGACTAGAACCCTTGAACTTGATTCTTGAATATTCTTATACTTGTAGTGTTAACCCGAGTTACTAAATTTATTTCTAAAAATCTAACCATTATATTCTTTTAAATGAAAAATTTTAGTGTCTTACGGTGAAAATTACATTGCAGGTTATATTTCTATGTAGTAAAAGTGTTACTTGAGGAATGAGCTAACGATTAAGTTTGGGGGTATTTGACACGCCTAAAATATATATGATTTTTGCTATGTCATTTTACTTATTTTTTGATGATATTACACTTTAAAGGAAGGTATTTTGTATGTTTTTTGGTTTTAGGTACAAGAAATGGCGATTGGAGCAAGGAAACAAAAACGGTGCAATTTGGAGCAAAAACGAGCAAGAAATGAAATTACACCGCACGACACCTTTCGATAAGTCTTTCGATGCTTAATCTCTTTTATACTTTTTTTCATATTTTTTGAATGAGATTACACTTTAAAAAGAAGGTTGTTTTTATGCTTATTTTGTAGGGGCATACGTTACGAACACAACGCAAGCTTGAAATGGGGTGAAACGGAGTTGAAACGGAGCCCGAAAGGAGCTAAGCGAGTGGACGCGCAGCAGTACGCTCGCCGACGGCGAGATTTTCCCAAGACCACCGAAAAGTGGCCGAAAAGCTCGCCGACGACGAGCTCGAACTCGCGCGACAGCGGCTCGGACGACCACGAACCGACTTTTGGCGGTTTTGGGCCAATGTTCGACGTATTTGGACGCTCTTTCGAAGGGGTGCGTAAGGAAACTCATGGGAATTCGTCCAAACTCTTTAAAATGGCTAATATAGGTTAGAAAAAGGAGAGATTAAGAGAAGATTAGAGAGAAAAAATTGGAGAAAAACTTAGAGGAATGTTTAGGATTCTTAGATTAAGAGTAGGAATGTAGATTTCTACCCTTTTTGGAGAGATTGGAGAGGAGATTTTTGAGAGAATTTGTAAGGGATTGTACGAGCATTGCATGGATCGGCTTGGAGACTTTGTGGGAGAGATCTTCCTCTTTCTTTGAAAGGGAAAAAGCTAAGTATTGTTCTTCATTATCTTATGATTTTGTAAACATTTATGTAGTGGATTTGCTTTGTTTAAATGAAGTTTCCTTTGAGTTTTCTTCGTGCTTTGTGATGCATCTCTCTTACTCTTTCTTCTTCTTTGAAAATAGTGATATGAGATGATTATGTGTGTTTTCAATTTACTTTTATTTTCTAATGAGTAGAATTCATGCTTAGGATTTTGTGATGCATGTTAGAAGTTAATTTAGATATAAATGTGATGGTTTTTACTTGCACTTCATTTACATTGCAATTAAAGACTGTTGTAATGTTAAAATTTGTTGTGAAAACATACGATCCGAGGAGGGCTATGCTTTCTACAACTAAGTACGAACCGCATTTAAATTCCATGAATGGTGAAGTTCATAGAAGTTGAATGCAAATAAATAGGGAAATAATATTAATCGGCGCGAAATTGGAGATTTTAGAGTGACGGGCTAAAATTTTAATTCGGTCTATCGTTTTGAGTCTTTGAAGTGTAGATGTTAGCCCTCGGGTGAGGGGAATGTGGGAGCTCCGAAGTGGCAGCCGGTATCCTCCCGGCCCCAGCCGCGGATTCGGTAACCAAGCATAGGATTAGTCGATGTTCTTTATGCACGGACCAAAGGGTAAGAATAGGATTGCTCCTTTGGCACATACAATATTTAATGCATCTCGATCCTGTACATTATCTCTTTCATTACATAAGAATAGTAGTTTTTAATATCTCAAAATTCTCCAAACCAATTCATCCGAAAAGGGTTATCTTTAGAATTGTGTTGCACTTAGTTATAATTACTATTACATTTAACACTTGCATTTAGGAGTAGTTTTTAGATAAAACACAATTTTAATCGACATTCAAACTAAGGACTATTAGTAGTATTTAGAATTTGACTAAAGACCTCTTACTTCACTTCCTCGTGGGATCGATGCGGGGTTTTTAAAGCTCTATATTACTTGAAACGATACGTATGCTTGCGTATTGCCTAGTGTGTAAAATATTTTCTAATTTTTATATCATTTAAGATTTTGCACACTAGCCGCTATTTAGAAATCGGGTCAAGTTTTTTGCCATCTTTTGAAAGTTAATTTACTGCGTTATTGCGGGTCGGGTCGATAATACATCTTTAGTAAATTAATAGATAATGGAATAGAAGTATTTGTGTATGATTTCTCTGTGTTTGGAACATCATTTGACGCATGTAAATCATCTTGAAAAAGTTTTGGAGCTATGCGAAAGAACTAACTTAGTTCTAAATTGGGGAGAAATGTCAATTTATGGTTGCGAGGAGGAATTGTATTAGGGCATAAAATTTCAAAAAATGGCATGGAAGTTGACAACACAAATTCAAGTAATAGCTAAATTACCACATCTCGGACATGTTTGGTTTCTACAAGCGCTATATTAAAGATTTTTCAAAATTTACCAAACCTCTATGCCAACTTTTAGAAAAAGACAAGAAATTTGAATTTACGAAGGCTTGCTTAAATGCCTTTGAATTATTAAAGGAAAATCTAATCACAACACCGCCAATAGTTTCACACGATTGAGAGAAACCATTTTGAGTTAATGTGCGATGTTAGTAATTATGCTATTGGAAGTGCTCTTGGTGAAGATATGATAAAATTTTTAAGGTAATATACTACGGCTGGTAAAACTGTGTGATGTTAGTGCTTCTAGGAGTTACTGAAAAAGAGTTACTTATTATTGTGTATGCTTGATAAATTTAGATCAACTAAATGTATTGTGCATGCGGTCGTGCACTATTAAATATCGATGCAAAAGAAGGATGCAAAGAAGGATTAATTAGATGAGAATTTTTAATGCAAGAATTCAATTTTGTGGTGATTGATAAAAAAGAACTGACAATCGAATTATTGATCATTTGTCGAAGACTGGAATATCATAGATCATCGACACGCGACAATGAAATTAGAAACGGTTCCACTGATTAAAAACTTTATAATATTAATGAGTGAAAAATACCGTGGCATGCGTATTGTTAACTATATAGTAAGCGATGTTTTGCCATTTTATGCTAACTTTACGAAGTAACAGAAAAAATTCATTCATGATGCAAAAGCATGTTTTTGGAATGAACCATATTTATATAAGCAATGTAACTATCTTATTATTAAGAGATGTGTGCCTTATGAAGAAAGCCGTGAGATTATTCAAAAATGCCACGATTCGAATATGGAGGACACTTTGGCATTGACAAAGCGCACATAAAATTTTGCAAGATGGATTTTATTGGCCTACTCTTTTTAGAGATGTTTACAAATATATCAAAACTTGTGATAGATGTTAACAAGTAGGTAATATATCTAGAAGGAATGAAATGCCTTTGAATTTCATGTTAGAAGTGGAGATTTTGATGTTTGGGGATTAGATTTCATGGGACCATTTATTCCTTCTTTTGGGAACTTATATATTTTAATTGTAGTTGATTATGTATCTAAAGAAGTGGATTGAAGCACAAGCTTTACCTTGTTGTGATGCTAAAAGTGCTTGAAGATTCTTAATGAAAAACATTTTCATAAGATACGGAATGCGAAGTAATTATCAACGACGGAGAATCCCATTTTAGGAATAAATACATTCAAAGATTGGCGGGGAAAAACTTAATATTGTTCATAGATTTGCTATTGTCTATCATCCTCGAGCCGATTGGTTTAGTGAAGATTAATGATTTTTTGAAAAGATTGTAAATCTTAGTATAGTAGATTGATGCAAGGCTGGATAATGCATTATGGGCATACAAATTTGCTTATAAAACTCCTATTGGCATGACTCCTTACGAGGGCTTATATATGGAAAAACTTGTCACTTACCGGTAGAGTATTTGGGTATAAAGCATATTGGTAATTAAAGAATTCAATTATAATTTGAAAAATGTTGGTGAGAAGAGATTGTTACAATTGAATGAATTAGAAGAATTAGAAATGAATCTTACAATAACAACAAAATTTTATAAGGAAAAATTGGAAGTTAATGCATGATCGGATGATTAACCGAAGAACTTTGAACCGGGGCGAAGTTTGCTTTTCTGATACAAGGTTGAAATTATTTCTGGGGAAATTGATGTACCGTTGGTTAGGACCCTTTCTTGTGATTCAGGTTTATACTTATGGAGGCTGCTGAAATTGAAGGAACGAGGGCGGGAATAGATTTAAAGTAAATGGACATAAATTAAAACCATGTTTTGAGGGTAAAAGACCAAAATTTAAAGAGGTTTTAATGCTACGTCAACTTTGAATAACACTTTAAATAGGTCGAGAGTTTGTGATGTTAAACCAAGAACCTTTGGGAGGAAACACATAGTTATCTTTATTTTTTGTGTGTTTGTTTGAATTTGTTGTTAGTTTATAGTAATATTGAATTATACTACTTGTGTTGACCTTTGATTATCAAGAATTTGGATCCATAGAGAAAATTTGGATTGTAAAAGACCACGCCAAATTATTTCTTATTTATGTTAGTTTACATCAGAGATCGGCTTTAAGCCCATATCTTTTTGCTTTAGTTATGGATGTTCTTACTTGACATTTACAGAGGATGTACCTTGGTGTATGCTTTTTGTGATGATATCCTTCTCATGGATAAGACGAGAGAAAAAGCCCAGAAAAATTTGAATTATGGAGGTCTGCTTTGGAGTCTAAAGGCCTTCATTTGAGTATAACCAAAACTGGATTCATGAAATGTAATTTTAGTAATAGTAGCTCTAATGACAGAAATGTAAATTTGGGTGATCAAATTATTAAAAGGTGTGGATGCTTTAGATATCTCGGGTTTATTGTTCAAAGAGATTGTGATATTTATGGGGATGCTAATAGTAGAATTCAAGTTGGTTGGTTGAAGTGGAGGAATGCTTCGTGCCTATTATGTGATAGAAAAATATCGCTTAGACTAAAAGAAAAAATTTATAAGAGGGTGGTGAGACTTGCAATGCTCTATGGTGCTGAATGTTAGCCATTAAAAGTGAAGCATAATACTCAGTTATGTGTTGTCAAGATGAGAATGATTAGGTAGATGAGTGGCTTTACACTCAGAGACAAAATGCGAAATGATTATATCTGTCATAGGGTTGGTGTAGCTCCTATGATAGACAAAACTAGAGAGTCACCTTAGATGGTTTAGTTACATTATCGACCATCTTATGATCTGATTATGAGAGTAGATGTTTTAGATTCGACTTATGTTAAGAAAGGCAAGACCTAAGAAGACTTGGGCTTATTGTATAAAAAATAATTTTAATTTATTAGAATTAAATGAAAATATGGCACTAAATAGGACGCATGGCACTAAATAGGACGCAATGGAGAAAAAGGATTCATGTAGACAACCCCACTTAATGGGATTAAGGCTTTGTTGTTGTAACACCAAGAAAAGTCTACATCTCATTCTAACCATATGTAAAAAAAAATTTTAATTATGTTTGAATATAATCTAAATCATGTTCAATCTATCATTCATTTTGTTCTAGTCATATTTTATTATTATTTGAATATGATTTTATATGACCATATAACGACAGCACGAATCGCGATGTAATTTCGAGGAACACAGAAAATGAAGTGGATCCCCAATCAAGATGTGACAGAACAAGTCAACAAACTAAATTAAATGATCAAGAAGATTAATGCCAAAGCCAGGAGATCTTCATGAAGCCTTGTCAAGTCATTCACCTAATCAGGAAGCCGACCAACAAGGAGGCAGAACGAAAGAAACCCGCAGGGTGAGCTAAACGTATGATGCCTTATCATTCGGTGAACAAGGAGAATGATCAAGATTCAAGAAGAATCCATGAGATATATAATCAAGGAACCTTCATACCTTCTTCACATGGTTCGGTCTATCATCGTCAAGCGGACATGCTCAAGTTGAAAAATAAGAAGCATGTCGCCATTAGTTGATCCTGATTTCTGATATTTATACTTGTGGTAATATAATTTATAATTATATTTAAGATATAGTATTTTATAAATTTTAATAAAATTTCCTTCTTTATAATGACACCAAAAGCTTGATTTCAATATAAATAAGAATTTAACAGTTATATTTAAATTTAGGGATTCTACGCAAGTATATGTATCGTTATCAAGTAATATAGAACTTTCTGATTAAGCCCCGAAATATTGATCCCATTGGGAAAATTTTTCAAATGGATTATTTAAAAATAAAAAGGATTTAGATCATAAAAAAAATATTTAGAAAAAAAAACACTTACTTAAACAGTTTAAGATAATAGAAAACTTGAAAAAGTGATTTTTTTTGGTATTTTCTTATATTATGAAATATAGTAAACAATTAATTAACTATAATGAGATTTATGTAAGAATAAAGAAGTATAAATGAAGATATATTTTTCCTTATCATAAATAAGCAATAAGTACATGAGTTCTATTATGGAAGTATTCAAAATTGTGTTGAGTCAAATATGAGCAATATTATTCTTTACCCTTATTAAAGATGCTTAAAGAACATTGGCTGTTTAATGTTTGAATAATTTTGAAGACGAGTTACGTAGGGAAGATACTAGCTCTCACTCGAGAGTTCACTCATTTCCCTCCACCTGAAGGCAAACATCTCACATTAAAACCTGAAACAATAAACCAAATTGGGGGTTTTAGTCTGTCACTCTAATGTCATCTAATTTTACACCCATCAAAGTATATATATTTCCCCATTTATTTGCACAAAATTATATGAATCACTTTCTCATACATACAATCTCATGTGATTTATTCCAATTATTGATTGAGAAAATACCTACAATAAACTTACATATTCTCACAACAAATATTAACATCTTAATTGGCCAAATCAAGAAGTAAATAAAGCGCAAAGATTAATCAACACAACTTCTAAAGATCAATACTTCAATAGCTTCCATATAACACTTAATTACTTTTCATTTTAAGGAAAAAGATAAACAAAGCTACTCACAATCTATGGAGAAAACACAAAACCAAGTAATTTTAAAAGTAGAAATTATATAGAAAACACAAGAAGCCTCAATTAAAACAAAATGAAATACAAAGAAAAAAACTTATCTCAACTTCTTCTCCACCAAACTCTTGAAGTTCCTTTGAATCTCTTCCTTTCTCTTACAAGGCTCCCTAGGACTGGTCGTTCAACCCTAAAGGGTTTAAATCTCTCTAAAACAATGGATTTTTACTTAGAAATCTCTACCCACCTTCCCTTTCGCTAGGAATGAGATAAGTGTGAAAAAATCTCAATTAAGAATCATACTACTTCTTACTAAGACTACTCTCTCTAAACACACTAATTCAACTTTCTAACAACCTCTCTAAATTATTTTCAAGTCCATTCTTTTATATTTTCTCAAAATGTGCCTTAGTGTCTCTTCAAAATGTGTTCATATTCAATGAATCTACACAAGAGATGCATCCTTTCAAGTGAAATTTAAATTTCTTTTGGCGCCTTTGATCAGTTACCAACATTTTTATCAAAGGTTGCCTCAAACACCCCTTTCAAAATTCCCCAGAAGTTCCTTGAAATTACAAAGTAACTACCCTACACTTAAGTGTAGGGCTTCCGACGCGTAGGCGCGGCCTTCTCTGTCTGCTAGCGCTTAGGCATCAGATCTGGGTGCTTAGGCGCCCCAGTTCATTTTAACACATTCTTTATTT
Source organism: Papilionanthe hookeriana x Papilionanthe teres (assembly GCA_022702705.1). Lineage (NCBI taxonomy): Eukaryota > Viridiplantae > Streptophyta > Magnoliopsida > Asparagales > Orchidaceae > Papilionanthe > Papilionanthe hookeriana x Papilionanthe teres. The sequence continues at coordinate 159,430,413 of CM040421.1, read as the reverse complement.
TTGCTCCAAATTTGATTATTTTTCACTCCTTTTGACATATTTAGTTTCTTTAATTTTACATGAAAGAAAAACACACAAATACCTTCCATTAAAGTGCAATATCATAAAAAATAGGTATAACAATGTGTATAAAAATATTTTATATTATAGGTATATAGAATTCGCCCAAACTTAGATGTTACTTGTCCTCAAGTGACACTACAATCTTTAAAAACTAACATAAGCAAATTATGTGAATGAGTTTCTTTTGGAGATTCTAAAATTTTGTTCGAGAAATGTAGTATTCCAATTTAGAAAAAACTGTAGTGAATGAAAACAATTTAAAGTTTAAAAAAATTTTAAAGTGAAAAATTAGGAAAATATGAGCTTCTATCTAATTAAAAAATACTTGTAGATTTTCCAAATATAGATTATAGGCATACTATCTTCTTTACTTAAAAATTTTCATTAAAAATAATTATACTCACTATATTATATCCTTAAGCTTAGGAGTTTCTCAAATCTTATGCATTTAAAAGATCAGATGTGGAACCAATTTTTTATTACTCACTAATACTCAAGCTTCTAACACTATCGTTGTCGGTCTTAAGCCCGGGTGTGAAAAGTGGAGGGTTGCGTTAGGTAGCAGACAACCGGCGTAAAACTTGTCGAAAAATCATGACTTGAATCCTTTTGATCTTTATGTAAATGCTAGGGAGTCCCCTAGAAGCAATGCGTTGTATGGCCTGAATACAGTGGAAAGTGTGCAAGGGCCACTACATAGCGCCCATGTGTAGTGTCAAATAAGAAAGGATTCCCACATTACGAACGAATGCGGGTAAAGAAGTTAGTCCATGATACTAGCGTTAGGATATGATCTTGGAATATATGTACTCTCAATGGTAAATTAACGGAATTGGTTGATATTATGATTCATAGAAAGATAAATACCTTACGTATTCAAGAAACTAAATGGGTTGGAGAAAAAGCTAAGGAGAATGATAACTTAGGTTTTAAACTATGGTATTCTGGTAAGAGTACTAAAAATTGTATAAGTGTTATTATAGATAAGAGTTTGAAAGATAATGTTGTAAAAATTAATAGAGTTGGAGATAGAATTATAACACTTAAGATTATTATTGATAATAAGATTTTTAATATTATAAGTGCTTATGCTCCTCAAGTAGGTTTATATATAGGCTATAAAGATAAATTCTAGAATGATTTAGAAGACTCAATACAATTGATACCTCTTGAAGAAAAAAATTTTATTGGAGGAGATTTGAATTGACATGTTGGTAGAGTGGGAGAAGATTTTAGAAATATTCATGGTGGGTACGGTTATGGAGCGATTAATGAAGAAGGTAGAGTCATTTTAGATTTTGCTTTAGCGTATGATCTTATCATTACTAATACTTTATTCAAGAAAAGAGTTAAGCACCTTATTACTTATAAGAATGAATATAATAAAACATAAATTGATTATTTTCTTATGAGAAGAAGAGATCATCAAGATTGTAAGGATTGTAAGGTCATTCCAAGTGAGGAATTAAGTACCCGACATCGTTTATTAGTTTTAGATTTTAAGATGAAGAGTTGTAAAATAAAAAATACTAGTATTCAACATCGTAGAATTATATGCGGGTGCCTAAAAGACACAAATAAAATTATTTTTATGATTAAAATTCAAGATTTAAACATTTGGGAAGTTCATGAAGACACAAATGCAATGTAGAAAAAAGTAACTAATACTATTAAACAAGTGGCAAAAGATGTACTTGGAGAATTAAAAGAAAAATTTTCTAAAAATAAGAATAGTTGGTGGTTGAATAATAATGTTCAAGAAAAGATAAAATATAAGAAGTTATGTTACAAAAATTGGTTTAAATGTTAAAGCGTAGAGAACTGGGAAAAATATAAAACAGCCCGCAAAAAGTCTTAAAGAATAATTTATGATGCTAAAAATTTTGCTTTTAGTGATCTTTATAACAGGTTAGATACTATGGAGAGTGAAAAATATATGTATAAAGTAGCCAAATAAAGAGAAAATAAAAAAAAATATTTAACTTAAGTAAAGTGTATTAAAGATGAAAATCAAAAAGTGATTTTCTTAGAAAAATATATTTAACATAGGTGGGTGAGTTATTTTGATAAACATTTAATGAAGATTCTGAAAATACGATCGACCTTAGTGATCTTAATTAATAATAGTAAAACATTTCATTTATATCGTCACATTAGTAGAAAAGAAATAAAAGAGGCTTTAAAGAAAACCAAGGGTGGAAAGTTTGTATGACCTGATGATATCTCAATTGAAGTGTGGAAAGGTTTAGGTGATTTGGGGGTTTCTTGGCTTACTAAACTTTTTAATATTATTTTAAAAACTAAAAAGATTCCTGATGAGTGGAGGAAGATTATTTTGGTCCCCATTTTTAAGAATAAAGGGGATGCACAAGAGTTTGCAAATTATAGAGGAAATAAATTGATGTGTCATACTTTAAAATTGTGGGAGAGGGTAATTGAACATAGGTTAAGATGTATTACCAAGGTTTCTCATAATCAATTTGGATTTATGCCGTGTAGGTCTACTATGAAAGCTATACATTTACTTAGAGGTTTGATGGAGAATACAGAGATAAAAATGAGGATCTACATTTGATTTTTATTGATTAAGAAAAAGCTTACGATAAGGTTCCTAAAGATGTTATTTGGAGAGTCCTTGAGAAGAAAGGTGTTGATATGAATTATATTCAAGTCATTAAAGATATGTATACTAAAGTTGTTACATGTGCTTGAACTGAAGGAGGATTAACCAAATATTTTACTATTTTGTTGGTTTACATCAGGGATCGGCTTTAAGCCTATATCTTTTTGCTTTATTTGTGGATGGTCTTATTGGACATTTACAAGAGGATATACCTTGGTGTATGATTTTTGTTGATGATATCCTCCTTGTGGATAAGATGAGAGAAAAAGGCTAGGAAAAACTTGAATTATGGAGGTCTACATTAGAGTCTAAAAGTCTTCGTTTGAGTAGAACTAAAACTAAATACTTGGAATGTAATTTTAGTAATAGTAGCTCTAGTGTCAGGAGTGTCACTTTGGGCGATCAAATTATTAAGTGGTGTGAACGATTTAGATATCTCGGATCAATTGTTCAATGTGATGGTGATATAGATGGGATGTTAATATTAGAATCCAGATTAGTTGGTTAAAGTGGAGGAACACGTCCGGCCTATTGTGTGATAGAAAAGTACAGCTTAGACTGAAAGTAAAATTTTATAAGATGGTGGTGGGACCTACAATGCTCTATGGTGCTGAATGTTGGCCTTTAAAAGAGAAGCATAATGCAAAGTTAAGTGTTGCTGAGATGAGAATGATTAGGTGGATGAGTGACTTTACACTTAGAGATAAAATGTGAAATGAATATATCCGTAATAGGGTTGGTGTTGCACCAGTGACAAACAAAATTAGAGAGAGTCTCCTTAGATGGTTTGGTTACATTAAATGTCGACCACCTGATGACCCGATTAGGAGAGTAGATGTTTTAGATTCAACTTATGTGAAGAAAGACAGAGGTAGACCTAGGAAGACTTGGGCTGATTGCATAAAAAATGATCTCAATTTATTAGAATTAAATGAAAATTTGACACTAAATATGACACAATGGAGAAAAAGGATTCATGTAGCCGAACCCACTTAGTGGGATTAAGGCTTTGTTGTTATTGTTGTACTAATCCTCAAGCTTCTCCTCCTTTTTATTGGCAAGGATTACTATATCTGGATATGCCATTAATGATTTTGGATTCCACCCTTCCTTTCTTAAAGCAAAGGTCTGATATAAATCCTTTACTTAAAAATATAATAAGTGTTTTGAAAAGTATTTTTGATAAAAGAAATTTATTTATTGAAAATAAAAGTTTAATTCTTCTATATTTTTTAAAAGTACAAAATCTCTTACTAAAGATAGTTATACCATATTTAACATCTCTTCACTAAGAAAACTTTTAACTTGAAATTTTTCTTCATCACTATAAAGTTTTAACCAAATTCTCTTACACTTTTCTATATTCAAAATTTTATTACCCTAATTTAACTTCATACACATAATAATTTTTAAAATCAAATAACAAATTTATTTGTGGCATATTTGAGAACAAATAAGTTTTAAGTTTTGAAATTTGATTTTTCATCCCCTTAAAACTTAAATTTTTACAATGATTAAACATTCTAGCATATCATATATAAATACAGGAATGAAAAATTAAAACATTATGCTTACAGAGATTTTGATATACTAAGTATACAAGTACAAAAATTTAAAAACAGGAGTAAAAATAATCAAATTTTATTTTGATTTTAACATATATGAGATTCAAAAGACTTCTATGCAGTGGAGGCTAACATAAAAATAAATCACACAAACTAACATAGTATCACAACCACAATGAAAAGAAAATACATGGGAGTAAATTGAAACTTAAACAGAAAATTTAAATGAGGGTTAGTTCTATTTTAAACTTCCTAAAGCACTAGGAATAAGTTCAACAAAACCAAAAAAATACATTTAAAATAACAATGTTCACATAATTACTACCACATAAAGAACACATAAATACACATCACAATAAACCATAACAACAATGTTCACCACAACAACAAAACAACACAATAGTTCAAACAACAATACAAATAAAAGTTCAAACAAAATACAACATAACACAATCTCTATTCATCCTTGTCACCATCGTCATCTTTTCATCATCATCATCATTCCAAAAACTAATAAGTTCGAGGAAATACTACACTCTGATCACCTCTACTGAGTTTCTCCATAGATGTGGTGTATTTCTCTTCATAATCGCTATGCCTTCTTAAGTAAGAATCAATATGATCTATATAGTTTTCAAGATTCGATACCTTATATGTAGCATAGTCGATGTTATCCATCATTCTTTGCAGCAATTGAGTCTGTGAGTTTGCACTGATAGATCTTCCATGGGATGTAGATGCACGAGAGGAAGAATCACACAACGTAGAAGCACCAAAACTTTTAGAAAATCCTCCTCTCTAGAAAAAAAAATGAATGCTCAAAATAAGTCTTTTCATTCACACTAGTAATGGGCTTTATAGGTTGTAAAATCTCCTCCCAACTATCAAATCTAACACCAGTTTGCTCACATAAAGAAAAGATTAAGGTGTGAATCCCAAACCAGCAGTAGTGGCAACTCTAAGAGAATTGGTGATAACCTGATAAATCAGAGATCTAATATTAATCACTTTATACTGCTGAATGCAGTAGGTTAGTATAGCCCTTACTCTGGTAACTTCACTAACATGATTTGTAGGGAGTAGAAGACCATAAATAAAATAATGTCATGCTTTTGCAGTGGCATCCATCTTCGATGTAGGAAAATTCACTCTTCTACCACTTGTAATTTTCTATAGACCTCTTCCAACAGTTAACGAAGAAATGATCTCATCTAAGTACTCATCAGTAGGATTGTAATTAACATAAAAACAAGTCATATCCAAAGGCAGTTGGTAAAATGAATTTATTTCCTCTGGTGAAAACACTTCTGACTTTCCTCTAACCATCAGCATATCATCCTCTGATTCTAGGAGTTTGGCATAGAACTCTGACATGCCTAAAATATATACAGTTTTTGCTATATAATTACTCATTTTTGATGATATTACACTTGAAAGGAAGGTATTCTGTATTTTTTTTGTTTTAGGTACAAGAAAGGGTGATTGGAGCAAAAAGAAGTAAAAATAGTGCAATTTAGAGCAAAAACGAGCAAGAAAGCAAATTTTGGCTTGACACATTTCGATAAGTATTTCTATGTTTAATATCTTTACACTTCTTGCATATTTTTGAATGAGATTATACTTTAAAAAAGGTTGCTTTTATGCTTATGCTGTAGGGATATCTGTTAGGAACGCAAGCAACTGAAACGGGGCGAATCGGAGCTAAAACGGAGCCAAACGGAGCAAAATGGTGGAGCTGCGCAGGATGGGCGTCGAGGGCGCCCAAATCGGTGTCGGCAGCGCCGGCAACTCTTGGGCCCAAAAATAGGGTGCCGACAATGCCCTATTCAGTGTCGGCGGCACTCCGGACGGTTAGGATGCGATATTGGGTGGTTTGGCCATATACATTAAATCTGGACGCTTTTTGGAAGGTTTCTTCATGCACCTCTTGGGAAATTCGTCCCTATACTATTTTAAACCAAATTTGAAGCCAAAAAGTGGAGGGAGATGATAGGGAAAACTTGGAAAATGCTTAGAGATCTTATAATAGGAGTAAAAATGTACATTTCTACCTTTTTGGAGATATTGGTGAGGGGATTTTGAGAGAATCTATAAGGGAATGTTCTAGCATTGAATGGATCGACGGGAAACTTTGTGGAGAGATTTTTATCTTTCTTTCAAGGAGAAAAAACTAAGTATTGTGTTCTTCATTTTCTTATGATTTTGTAAACACTTATTTTATGGATTTGCTTTGAAATGAAGTTTTCCATTGTGTTTTCTTCGTGCTTTGTGATGTCTTTCTCTTATTCTTTCTTCTTATTTGGAAATAGTGGCATAAGAAGTTTATGTCATAGTTTTTACTCTACTTTTCTTTTGCAATGAGTAGGATTCATGTTTAGGATATTGGGATGCTTGCTAAAAGATGTTTTAATTATAAATGTGATGGTTTTACTTGCACTTCATTTACATTACAAAAATGGCACATTGTATTGTTAAAATTCATTGTAATTGCATTATCCCAAGGGTGGCGTAATTCTCAATAAAGTGAAACCACATTCAATGTCCGTGAATGAATTTTATAGTTTATGGGGATTGAATGCAAATAAATAGGGAAATATGGTTTCATGGGCGTCGAATTGGAGCTTTCAGGGTGACGGGCTGGGATCCTCAATTTGGTCCTAAGATTGGTAACTAAAGTCGAAGGTTAGCCTTCAGGTGAAGGGTGAGTGGGAGCTCCGTAGTGATAGCCAGTTTCCTCCCAGCCTAGCCTTAGATTTAGTGACTGAACTTAGGATATGTCAATGTTCTTTACATGCTTGGAAGAGGGGGTACTCTTTTGAGTGTAAAGAAACATTTATGCTCCTATTTGACACATACAATATATCATGCATCTTATTCTTATGCATTATCTAATTCGTTACATGAGAATAATAGTTTTTATTATCTTAAAATTCACCAAACCAATTTCCCAAAAAAGGGTTATTCTTAGTATTAATATTTGCATTAGGGAGTAGTTATTATTCTTACATATAATCATCTGCATTTATGAGTAGTTGTTAGAAAAACTACTTATATCACCCTTCCAAACTAAGGCTGTTAGTAGTAGACTGGAATTTGTCTAAGAACCTCTTACCTCGCTTCCCTGTGGGATTGATAAACCGGACTCCATTAGAGCCCTGTATTACTTGATACGATACGTATACTTACATTGGATCATTGTGACTTTATAAAAATTATTATATATCTATTATTCATAAATCCTTACATAAAAAAAAGTTACATCAAGTTTTTGGCGTCGTTGCCGGGAAGCTTCAGTAAGAATTTCAGGAGAATTTTAGTTGAAGTAATTAGGCTTAGAATTGGAAAACTTTAGTGTCGTAAAAGGGTGTTTGTGTGAAAAGTTTTTTTTTTGTATGAAAAAGTGTTGTGAAAAAACTGTTTGTGTGGAAAACAATGTGTTTGTGAAAATATTTTATTGTGTTGAATATATTTTTCATTTTATTTGTTTTATTGTTAATGTATTGTTTTTTGTGTTATGTATGCAAAACAAAGGATCTGTAGGACTTGTGCCTTATGATTCCGAGTTAGAAAAATGGAAAAAAATAAAAAATAGAAAGGACTTGAAAAACTAGAAATGGAAATGAAAAACAATCAAAAAAATAAAATAAAAAATCATCATGAATCATTGAGGGATTATATAAATCCTACGATAGATAAAATTCACTAATGTCTACAAAAATCCTGTTGTAGAAGTTGACTCGTTTGAACTAAATCCAGTGATTATCCAACTACAACCAGTTTGGGGGAACTCTTTCGGAGGATCCCTATTTACACTTATCTAGTTTTCTAGAACTTTGTGCTACATTTTGTTATAATGGCATGTCAGACGATGTTGTTAGGCTAAGGCTTTTTCCTTTCTCACTAATGGATAAGGCTAAAATGTGGTTATACTCATTAGCACCTGGTTCTATTAAAAATTGGGAGGAGTTAACTCAAAAATTCCTAGCTAAGTATTTTCCACCTTCAATGACTACTCAACTTAGAAACGATATTATCTCGTTTTGTCAGTATGAAGGGAAATCAATATACGAAGCATGAGAAAGATTTAAGGAACTCCTAAGAAAGTTTCCACATCATGCTCTGCCAGATTGGTTAATCATTCAATTTTTTTATAATGGGTGAGTAGGATCCCTTAGGTCCATTTTTGATGCTGGTGGTGATGGTTCATTAATGTCAAAAACATTTGATGAAGCGTATGCATTAATTGAAGAAATGGCTACAAATGAATTTCAATGGCCCTCTGCAAGGATAAATCATAAAAATGTAGCTAGTGTTCATGATATAGATTCCATTGCAATTCTTGAATCTCAGGTTGCTGCAATATTAAGGAAGTTGGACCAATTTGGAATGAACCAACCTCAATTTACTCATGTAAGTGAGGAAAGTTCGTTAGAGTATATGATTAATTCCAACTTATTATATGAGAATTTAAATACCATAAATAACCCATATTCTAACTTTTACAACCCATGTTGAAAGAACCATCCTAATTTTAACTGGAATCATACTACTGAGGGTGGAAACCAACAAAGGGAAAACAATCATGTAAATCCTAATGGAAGTTGGAATAGGCAGGGGAATACAAGATAGAGGCCTTCACATTCACTGGACTCTAATATTTATCAACAATTTGAGGATAAGAAGATGTTTATAGACAAAATGACATTGCAAATGGGAAACCAGTTGCAAAGTTGATGCGATTGGTTTGAATACACGAATTCGACACCACTCCTATGAGATATAATTTCCCAGCAATGGCGCAAAAACTTGATGCGATTGGTTTGAATACACAAATTCGGCACCACTAATAGGAGATATAATTCCTCAGCAACGGCGCCAAAAACTTGATGTGATTGGTTTGAATACACGAATTCGGCACCACTACTAGGAGATATAATTCCCCAGCAACAGCGCCAAAAACTTGATGCAACCAGACTTTACTTTTATATTTTTAAATGCAAGATTTTGTTAACTTCAAATTTTTATATTTATAATGATTTTGAAAAGTCTACGCATTCAACGTAAGTATACGTATCGTATCAAGTAATACAGGGCTCTAGTGGAGTCCTGGTTATCGATCTGACAGGGAGGTTTTAAGTTGAAGCAAAGTAAAAGTTTAACAAGTTAGAATAAAGAACTAGAACTTTCTTCTAGCACTACTACTATGCTGTTGCAAGATAGGGCACCGACGGCGCTCTAATGTCCATAATATTTTCTGAGCTCTCTAGATTTGGGCGTCGGTGGCCCTAGAATACGTTTTCCACCATTTTGCTCCTTTTCGCTCTGAATTCGTTCCTTTTTTATTCTTTTCACTCCAATCACCTAAAATCATCATACTTGCAACAAATCATGAAAATACCTTTCATTAAAGTGCAATATTACCAAAATTAAGTAAAATTAGATAGCATAAACCATATATATTTTTGGTGCATCAAAATCCCCTAAACTTAAACTATTACTTGTCCTCAAGTAATCCTTTTACTACATAAAATATAACTCTAGGCAATGTACTTTTCAATTGTAAGACACTAAAATTTTCATTCAGAAGAGTATAGTGGTTAGATTTTTAGAAATAAGTTTAGTCACTTAGGTCAAAATTACAGGCATAAGAATATTCAGTAATCAAGTCTAAGAGTTCTAGTCTTCTATTTATTTTAAGATGAACTATAATTTGTCACATTAAGAGTGCCTTAAAAGATTATGTGAGAAAGGAGTTCATGCAAACTTTCCTAGAATGTAGGCTAGTACTTTAAATATAAATTCAGAAGTGAAATCAAGTTTTCCCTTTAGGGTAATTCAAGTGAAGCTAATTTTTTATTAGGCATCTCCTCAAAATTCTCCTCATAAATATTTTTCTTTTCTTTTTTCTTTTCTTTTTCTTTTTCTTTTTGGGATTGCTTTTCAATCCTTCTTTTCTTTTCTTATTTTTTTCTTTTCTTGAGGATTACTTTATCTCGATAGCCTTTAATAATTTTGAACTTCACTCTCCTCTTTCTAAAGTTCAAACTTGAAACACCACCTTAATTTATAGTTAGGTACAGGCTTTATTATTTTTCATAAAGTTACAATCTCTTCTTAACACACAACACTTTAAGTCCCTTAAAATTTCTAAAATATAGTTTTCTTTACTTTAAATAGTTAACTATAATCAAATCCTTTCGTACTAAATATCTTACTTCTATAAAATCAACTTTTATTACAAAAAATTTTCATCTTATCCTTCCATAATATTGAACTGAAATAAAAAGTTTTAGTTATCTTACAATGAGGTTCAACTGCCTGAAGTTATGTTAATAACTTTTTGAAAATATAACAGTTGAGAACAAATAAAAGTTTAGTATTTCTCTACCCTCCCCCAAACTTAAATTTTTTCAATGAATTTGAAAAAGTTGAGAGTAAATGAAAACTAAACTTTCTGTGCTGGGATCTTGAAATCTTCAATAGCTATCTGGTATTAATCAACATTTATAACTAGCAGGCAAGTAGCAATTAGTAGCAGTGATATATCAATTTTTTAAATATTTGCATGGGTAAAGAGAAATTAATTGTAAACATCTAAACATCCAACAGAACACTACAACAGGAAAAAAACAATAACACTACTATAAGTAAAACTAATAGTTTTTAGTGTTTAGTACAACACAACTATTTAACATGGAAAGTAAATAACACAACATCACACAGTACAACAGAGCAGGGGTACACATCACATGAAAAGTAAATGTCTACTACATCACATCAGTACAACACATTACAACAAGATCAACAAAAATAACAAACAAACAAACTATCTACCAGTCTCCATCACCAGGATCAGCAGCAGGGTCATCAGTAGGGTCAGGTCTATATGGTGTATAGCTGGGGCAAGTAGGAAATATTACATCGGACTCCCCCTCATAAATCTAACCTGAGCATCATATTAAGCAATATCAAACTCCACTCTCCTCTGCAAATAATTTTCATATACATCACTCCTCGCCTCAAATACATCCATCCAACCATGGAGTCTATCCATACTAGTACTCTGTAGTTGCAGCTGCTCTGTGATATTAGATAAAGTATGCGGCTCAGAAGTCGATGGAACATCATAACTCGTAGCAGGAATATCAGTACTCCTACGCTCAACTCTAGCTCCAACATGAGACTCATAAGTACGAATAATATTCTTTGTTATAGGTCTCAATGGTTTAGCCACTTCCTCAGAACTATTGAACTCAACTCCAGACTGAACACAAAGGGCACGACCTAAAGCAGGATGTCCTAATCCTTTAGTCGTTACACCTCTAGCAATCGACTGAATATTCTTGTAAATAATGGATCCAATATCAATCTTTTTCATTTTATGTATGCAGTAGTTTAGAATCGCTCTATCTCTAGTAACTTTGTTGTGGTGATAAGATGGTAATAACCTTGCAGAAATGAAATAATGTCATACCTTTGAAGCAAGATTCAATGTGGAGGCGGGGAAATTTATCAACTGTTTTGAACTTACTTTCCACTCTCCTCGCCCGTCAGTCATAAAAGCAATAACTTCTCTCATATTCTCCCTTCCAGTGTCAAAGTTTTTGTATTCACATACGAACGGTTCCCAAGTCTTATAAAAAGCATTGATGCATTGAGGAGTAAACTCAACCATCTTTGCTCTAACAAGCACATACTCAGTCTCAGTCCAGGGTAAATTTGAATAGAATTCTTGAACAACTCCCATAACATCATTCGCAGTGAAATAACAAAATCTTTCCCAGTTTCGTTCATCAATTAACTGTTCTACAGTTCCACCAGGACTATCAAAAGATTGATCCTGAATACACTTCTTGTTGTGAAGGATAGAGTTATAGCGAAATTGGGCTTTTACATTGATGTCGACATATTTTTAGGTTGTGTGTTGTATTTTGAAAAGAAGGTCGCCTACAGAAATTGTCGGCAAATTTTTAGTTTAATTTAATTATATAATTTAAAAAGCAGTATTTGATTTTGAAAATAATTTTAAATTTGAAAAATTTTAAGATATGAAATCAAACCGATTTCACATCCCAAATAGTTTATATAAACGAGCATCGCACCACAAACCGTGTATCTATCCCGCAGAATAGGCACACTGCTTGACGATGGGGCTCGATTAAATAAACTAGACGACTTGTGACATCCGTTTAGTCTGCGAACCAATTTTATAAGCCGACAAATTCCCCTGCTTAATATAAATGAATTAAACAGGGTTTATATTACCTGGGTTCTTAAAGTTCCCTATAAGGGCAAGCCCCTATAGTTAATTACATCTTAAATGAAGTGAATCATTTAAGAAAACTCTCGATAATGATCAGTGAATTTGCTCTCAAGAATTTCAAAGTTTAAAGTTTTCAAAGGATTGGATTTTAGAAATTTCAACAGGGAATGGATCAAATTTAGAACATTTATTTTCAGGAGTCCAATGGAAGAAGAGTAGGAGAAGCTGAAGATCTAAGAAGAATCTTGGCAACTTCCCAAACTATCCTATTGTTTGGCTCAGATTTAAGAAAATCCTAATATTATCTGATATTTCAATCTTACCAATTTTAATTAATTTGGACTTATATTTGTATGATAAAATCATACAAAAAGCCTTGAAGATGTGAGGGTTTATGTCGTACTAAACGACTACCTCGGAGTCCTAAGACCGGTTAGGGCTTAATTTACATGATATGATCATGCAAAAGCCTAACAAAAGGTTGAGGATTTATGTTGCACTAAGCAAACTACCTCGAAATCCTATGGCTTGGTTATTTAATTCAAAGAAAGTTTTGCTGAAGTAGACTCAGGTTTTGCTGATGACGATGGCCATGCTGCCCACTATGCTCCGAGCTCCTTGTTGTTGCAGAGGTTTAGTTTTAGAAGATTGTAATCAAAAGAGAAGAGAAGAGTTTGGTTTTAGGAATCTTAAAGTCCAAGTGTTTTTAGTATTTTAGTTAAAACAAATCTTAAAGTTGATTATAACAGAACCGATTAAGATCCCACAGTTTCGTCATCCCGGCACCGTTATTTTCATTGAATTCACTTAGTCTAGATGAATTTGCTAAACTCAACTGAATGAATTCCACACTTTCATTTAGACCGTGGGTAATTGTCGGCATATTTTTTAGGTTGTGTGGTATTTTGAAAAGGGGTCGCCTAACAGAAGTTGTCGGCGAATTTTTAATTTAATTTAAATAAATAATTTGAAAAGTAGTATTTAATTTTAAAAATAATTTTTAAATTTGAAGATTTTAAGATATGAAATCAAGCCGATCTCACATCCCAAATAGTTTATATAAACGAGCACCGTACCACAAACCGTGTATCTATCCCGAAGAATAGGCACACTTGCTTGACGATGGGGCTCGATTAAATAAACTAGAAGATTTGTGACATCCGTTTGGTACGCGAACCAATTTTATAAGCCGACAAATTCCACAGCTTAATATAAATGAATTAAACGAGGGTTTATATTACACAGGTTCTTTTAAAATTCCCTATAAGGGCAAGCCCCTATAGTTAATTACATCTTAAGTGACGGGAATCACCTAAGAAAACTCTCGATAATAATCGATAATTCCGCTCTCAAGAATTTCAAAGTTTAAATTTTCAAAGGATTGAATTTTGGAATTTCAATAGGGAATGGATCAAGTTTGGAACATTTTGTTTTGAGAATTCAAAGGAAGAAAGGTAGGAGAAATTACGGATTCGAAGTGAACTTCGGTAACTTCTCGACTATCCTATTGTTTGGTTTGAATTTAGGAAAGTCCTAATGTCTATTTAATGTTTTGATTTTGTCAATTTTAATTAATTAGGGCTTATATTTATATGACAAAATCATACAAATAGCCTCAAAGATGTGAGGGTTTATGTCGTATCGGACGACTACATCGGAATCCTAAAACCGGTTAGGGCTTAATTTACATGACGTGATCATGCAAATGCCTAACGAAGAGTTGAGGATTTATGTTGCACTAGGTAAACTACCTCGAAATCCTATGGCTTTGTTGTTTAATTCTAGGAATGTTTAGGCGATGTAGAGTTGTTTTGCTTGATGACGATGGTCGTCTTTGCCCACCATGCTCCGAGCTCCTTGTTGTCGCAGAGGTTTAGTTTTCGAAGTCATAAATCAGGAGATGAGAAAAGTATTTTGGTTTAGAGAGAATCTTAATTTCCAAGTGTTTTCAATATTTTAATTAAAACAAATCTTAAAGTTGATTATAACGACACCGGTTAAGATCCCATGGTTCCATCCTTCCGGCATCATTATTTTTATCGGATTCACTTAGTCCAGATGAATTTGCTAAACTCAACTGAATGAGTTCCACTCTTTCATTTAGACCGTGGGAAATCCCGTTAGCAACACGTAGGTTACATCATCCGAGGTATTCCCGATCATCCAACATGACATTTTAATTTAGTTGTAATTGTAGTTTTGTGTTCTGTTTGTGATTAAATTTGAGTTGTTTTATATTTTGAAATGTTGTAGCGGTGAATTTTATCTTGCAATAACTTATAACTTAGTTTTGGTTTCAGTTTTAGGGACTATCCTAAAGGTGTGGGTTTTCATGCAACAATTGTTTATCATGCAAGAAAAGTAAGTGCAATGCGGTTAAATAAATTGCAATAATGTAAATTGCAGAAAGTAAATAAAAGCGTACCGGAGGGTCTTCCCGTCATCCCAAGCTGCACTTAAGACACAATTAGAATATTTAAGCAAGTTCCTAGGTAAAGCTAAGGGAAGGGTTATGGTTTTCTACCAAATTCCTAATCCTATAGCTAGTCATTTCATATGACGTCTAGTGTCTTGTGTTTTTGTTTGAAGACGATTTTCTTCATCGAAGAACAATTAAGTTCAATTGTTCTTATGAACATTCAATCATATCGAGGAAGTGCTTAAGGCAAATCTTAAACATCTTTTCGATATTTCTAGGATTGTTTTAAGTCCAAATGAATTCGATTACACGAAATGAATTAATCGTCCGAGGTTTAGTTAAGTTTTGTTATTATCTTACTCGATGAGCTAGGATGTTTGAATGTCCTATAAGTGAAGTAACATTTCATTTAATATTTTGTTTAGGAGTTTTGACAACTAAAGCTTTCGAGGTAAATTTATGATTTAGTTTAAATTCAATTAATGGGTTTAAATTTGGAATAGTGTTCAATTTGCTTTATATTTAATTTCCTTCGTTTTAGGTGATGTTATTTAATTCAATTTAATTTTAAATTTAATTTAATTTAATTTAATTTTAATTTAATTTAATTCAATTTAATTCAATTTAGTTTGATTTAATGTTAAATTAATTTAATTTGATTTGATTTAATTTAATTTAATTTAATTTGATTTAATTTTAATTTATTTTAATTTAATTTAATTTAATTTAATTTGATTTGTTTTAACTTAATTTAATTTAAATTTGATTTTATTTATTTAATTTAATTTAATTTAATTTATTCATTTAATTTAATTTAATTTGTTTATTTAATTTTATTTAATTTAATCTTTAATTTAATTTTACTTTTAATTTTAATTTTAATTTAATTTAATTAATCGTTAATTTAATTTAATTTGATTTAATTTAATTTAATTTGATTTAATTTACTTAATTTAATTTAATTTTTAATTTAATTTTATTTTTAACTTTAATTGAAATTTTAAAAGAGTTTAATAATTTAACTTTAGTTTAATGATTAAGTCTTTTAATATTTTAAATTTGAGTTATCATTTTAATTAAGAATTGAATATTAATGAGATGATTAATTTAGGGATTTTTAAATTAAAGAATAAATCTCTTCCCAATAATATCCCTATTTTAATAATTCCAATTTTATTATTCTTCCCAAATTTAATCAATTATTTAATTAAGGTTTAATTATTTTAAATTGTTTAATGGGTTTCTACCCTTTAATTATTTAAATTTCAATCATCCAAATCAGATTAAGATCAAATATTTTACTTGTTAATTTTATTAAACCTAAAGTTTTAATTAAGGGTTAAAATTTTAATTACCACTTTGCCCTTTAAGCTTAATAATTTCATAACTCACTAAATTGAGCTCAAATGAACTTGGAATTTTTATGTGACTTCACTCATATGTCAATAAAGACATGAGAGGAGAAATTGTGATTTTTCTATATTTAATTTATTTATATAATTATTTTTGGTAGAAAATAGAAATTTCCAAGGAAAGTTTAATAACATGACCAAGGGAAAGTTTCTGTCCTTAAGAAAATTAGGGGACATTCTTAATGACCAGAGGACCACTTGGACCAATTTTGGTGATTTTTTGAATTATATTATTTTTATTATAATTATTTTAAGTTTTGGAGTGTTAATTAATTTAAAAATAAAATAAAGGTTGAAAAATGAATTTTATTTTTTTCAAAAATCTCTCTGATATCAAGGAAATCAGAGAATTAATTTTTACAATTTTTTGATTTTTCTATGATTTATTATAATTATTTTAGTGAAAATGCTAGAAAATACATTTTTTTAATTTTAAAATTACCCTAGGGCTTTAAAATTTAATATCTCATTAAATAGACCTAAGAAAAATATGGGGTTTGTTCCTAAGTGATTAAAATTCAAAATGTGACATTTTGGTGAATTTTATTATTTTTATGATTTTTATTATTTTTTAAATATTAAAATATTAAAATAATATTAAAAATCAACTTTTTTAGAAAATTGAAATTTTAATTTTCTTAAATTCCCCTAATATCAGAGAGGCTCCAAAACCAATTTGGTGAATTTTTGAAAGATATTTTGAAAGTTATGAATTTTTAAACTTTAAAATGTCTAAATGGCTTAATCAACCCAATTAGTAGGGCTAACCAAGTCCAATTGACCTCAAATTTTTATGGTGGGTTCCTCTGATCCAAAAGGTCAATGTAGAATTGATTTCAAGTCAATTTGATGTATGGTTAGCTCTAATTAATTAGAGACCTATTTTGGGTGTTTAAGCCAATTAGGGTTATTTTAAATGAACTAACTCAAAACCTATTTTTCTTAGGGTCCTCTGGTCATAAGGAACATCACCAAATTTTCCTAGAATTTATTTCACAACATGCTAATTATTGGAATTAAAATACTCAAAACAGTAACATAAATTTGAAAAATCAATAACTTCTCATAGGGATGGCCTCTGACTTTGGAAAATTCAGGGAATGTTCCCAAATTCAGAGGCTTCAAAAGCCCTATGGTCTCATGCCATGGCGAATTTCCTATATGCATGGAGAATTAAAAGAATGCAAACGAGTAAATAAATTATTAAAAATAAAATACTTGATGAAATTAAATGATTTCTTTTCCACATTATTCTCCTCTGTTCACTTGAGCAAGAGGGTATTTTTATTTTATTTTTATGATTTTTCTAAACAAAGTTATGAATTTTCCAAGTTCAGGGAATTAAATAAATAGGAAAAATCCCTAATTTTCTATTTATCCGAGTCGGCGCCGCGTCATCCTCGGCATCTCCGAACGGCCACGCGGCGCGCTCTCATGCGACGCCACCGCTTGAGCCAGCAGCCCGGGCCCCGCGGTTCACGTACCATCTCCTGGTCCGACGCCATCTGAGCCATCCGTCCGCGCGTGTATTAAATGGACGACATCCGTTCATCGTCCCCGAGCATCCTCACCCGAGAGCCGTCCACACTAAATCCCTAATATCTCACTCGATACTCGATGGATTTTCGTGTTCTTATGCTCTATGGATTCGTCTTGAGAAGATGAACACATCCATACGGTTTATGTGGGATGAAATTTACTCAATAAAAATGGAGAAAGTTCAGAAGCTCGAGAAGAAGAGTGAGGCCATACCTTTGCTCAGAGAAGTGTGGCTTCGATCCGAGGGTTGTTTCACCTTCGATTGGATCCCGACAATCTCCGGATGAAGTCTCCCGGTCCGGTGAATTGCACTAGGTAGGATTTTGACCACGGCCGATCACAAAGCTTGGAGGCTGGAGCAAGCTGGGTGGCTCCGGAGATGGGGCTTTTGCTTGGTGGACACCTTCTCTTGGTCCGGTGAAGGTGTAGGACCAATCAATTTGGGGATTGGCTCACTGTGGAGAAGTGTCCTGGTTTTGGGCTTGGATTTCAACTCTGAAATTGAGCTCACAGAGAGGAAATGGCAGGGGGATTTCAGTGGAGATCAAATGCTCTATGTATGGGGAGTAGTCTGGAACAATTTTGGCGAGTTTCCTTAAGGTTTGTTTCCAGCACCCCCATGGCCGAGAGGGGTGGTGTTTAAATAGGAGAGGGTGGAGGGCCTCCCGGGAGAGTTAGGGCTTGGGATCGAGCTGCTCTTGGCAAGAGAAGAACAGCTACAATGGCCACTGGGGATGGGGCGACTCGGCGAGTGAGAATTCCAAGTTTGGGCTCACATGTGAGCTCTCAGCCTTGTGGTTTCCGGCAGCTGTGGTGGCTGGCCGGCCAGGGTCAGGTCACTGTTGTCATCATGGAGGTCAGGGCTGGAGCTTAGTGCAGTTAGTTGGCCAATGCCATGTGTAAAGAGCTTGGATTGAAATGGAATGGGGGGAAGACCATTTTGGGTTCAAATGAGTCAACCCATGATTTTGGGCTAGGTTCACCACCCAAGGCCTGGTCTTGGGCTGAAAAGGATCACTTGGGTCAACCAAGAGAGAATGGTGTGGTCTCCATCCATGATGAGGTGGCTAAGCATGGTTTAGTGTGTGACATGCTTAAGGTAAAAAAGGGTTTAAGAAGGATTAGGAAAGGGGGCCCTCCTTTTGCCATTAATGGCTTGATCACATGTCGAAGCCTTCCATGGCTTCATGTGGCTTGTCCATGGCTTGCATGGCTCACCTTTGGCTTGGGAAAAGTGGAGTCAATTTCATAAAAATGGATTTAAGAAAAATTTTGGTATTTAGGGGTGATTTGGCATGAGGCTTGATTTGGAATTATTTGATGATGGGATTAGAACTTAGGGAATGGCTTTGATTAAGTGGATGGCAAATGGAGATGTCATGTGGGCTTTAGGGTAGATTTTGGGCTTTTGTATTTGGTAGAAATGGGCTTTTAAAATGGTTTAGGGAAGTGGGCTTTTGGATTTTAAAATAGATTTTTGGATGGAATTTTGGCAAAGGTTTGGGCCAAATAATTGTTGGGTTTAGCTCATAGATGTGTCATGAGTGACTTGGAGCAAATTGGGAGTGATTTGGGTTTGAATTGGGTTGAATTTGGGCTTCTTTGGTGAATGGGCCAATATAGGTCAAATTGGACTAAGTTGGGCCAATGTTGGGCTAGGGTTGAAATTGATGTAAAATTAATGTTGAGAAATGTTTATGGGGGTGTTTGAAAGAGGTTTTGACTTTGGTTGGGTTTTGATTTTGGGGTTTGGGTTCATTTGGGTTAGGTTTGGGTTTAGGTCGAAATTGGGCCTTTTAGCTTTGGGTTGAATTTGAGTGGGGTTTGGGTCTAAATTTTGGGTAAATCATGTTAGTGTTTTGCTTGTGGGGATGCTAAGGAAGATTTAGAAAAGATTTGGGGTTAATTGGAGTTGAATTGGGTGAGTTTGGGTCAGGTTTGGGTCATGGGTCCAAATTGGGCTTTAAGGCCAAAAGTGAAATTGGATCCAAATGTCAATCAAATTGGACTTGGATTTGGTCTAGATTGGTGTTGGGAATGTTGAATTGAAGTTTAGGATTGAATTGGACCAGAATTTGGGTCAAATGGGTAGGTTTGGTTTGACATTGGGTTCACTTAGGGTTAAAATGGGTCAAATTGGAGGTTTTGACAAAAGTAGGGTAAATTGACAAAATTGGCCCATGGTGTAGTTGAACAAAATGAAATTGGGAATATTTGGGATTTTCTGGAATTTTCTGGGAATTTTCTGAATTTTTGGATTTTTGGGTCGAGGGGGCATTTTGGGTATTTGGAGGGTATTGGGAGGTATTTTTGGAATTCTTGGTATTTTTGGCTATGGATGATCAATTTGAGTGATGTGGAAATGTTTGGGATTGATTTTGAGGAATTTTGGGTGATTTGGAAATTTTGCAAAAATTTGGGTAATTTCAAGGGTTTTGGGTAGGTTAAGCGGGTGTAGGGTCCCGGGGGTCAAAAATTGAAAATTTGAAAAATTGAAAATTTGAAAATTTGAAAATTTGAAAAATTGAAAATTTGAAAAATTGAAAATTTGAAAAATTGAAAATTTGAAAAATTGAAGATTGGGTGAATATAAGTGGAATGAAATCATTTTGGTTGAGCCGTGAAGCCACATCAAGCCCACATGAGCCATGAAGGGACTCATTTGAGGCATTCACTATGTTGTTCCTAACCCTCTTAGCCAAGGGCTTAGGGGTTAAGGACCATCCATGTGAATCACCTACATGAGTCAGGAGGTCGAGATTAGGTATGGGTGTGGTTTTAGGAGGTGTGTGAAAGTGTAGTGTATAAGTGTAGTGTGTGTGTAAGTCGGCCCCTTCACCGGACCGAGGCCACCTGGGCGGTCCTAAGGCCAAAGAGTCCTATAGGAACTCATCCTTTAAACTTCCACATTTGATTTCAACCCTCTAGGTGATTAGGGGTCTACGGTCGAGTTTGTGGAGTTTGCAGGGAGTTAAGAAGTGGTTTGAAATTCTAGATGGTGGATCCCAATTCTAGTCCTCTAAGATAGTCAAAGGAAAAGCCTAAGGCTAGATCCTAAGTACTAAAGAGAAGAAGAGAAGACCTCATCAAAAATGAGGTCAACAGTAATCCCATTAGCAACACGTGGGTTACATCATCCGAGGTATTCCTGATCATTCAACGAGACATTTTAATTTAGTGGCAATTGTAGTTTTGTGTTTTGTTTGTGATTAAATTCTGAGTTGTTTTTATATTTTGAAATGTTGTGGCCGTGATTTTTATCTTGCAGTGACTTTTAATTTAGTTTTGGTTTCAGTTTAGGGACTACCCTAAAGGTTTTGGTTTTCATGCAACAATTGTTTATCATGCAAGAAAGGTAAAGTGCATTTGCAATAAAGTAAATTGCATTAAAATAAAAGCGTACCTGGAGGGTCTTCCCATCATCCCAAGCTGCAGTTAAAACACATGTTAAGGCTTTTAAATATTTCAACAAGTACCTAGGTAAAGCTAAGGGAAAGGTTTAGGTTATCTATCCAAGTCCTAATCCTATAGCTAGTCATCTCCTATGACGTCTAGATTCTTGTATTTTGATTTAAGGACTATTTTCTTCATCAAAGAAACAATTAAGTTCAATTGTTCTTATAAACGTTCTATCATATTGAGGAAGTGCTTAAGACAAATCTTAAACATCTTTTCAATATTTCTAGGATCGTTTCAAGTCCAAGAGAATTTAATTATACAAGTGAATTAATCATGCGGGAGTTTAAGTGTTATTCTTTTGCTTAGTGAACTTAGGACATTTGAATATCCTATAAGTGAGGTAACACTTCACTTGATATTTCATTTAAGAGTTATAACAATAAGAGCTTTAAAAGGGCAAATCAACTTATTAAGTATTTTAATGATTTAAACTTAATGATTCAATTTTAATTTTGATTTAATTATAGAAAATTAGTTTAAGTTTGGAATAGTGTTCAGGTTATTTTAGGTTTAATTCTTAATAATTTCATTTAGGTTTGTTATTAAATGATTTTAATTTAATTTAATTCAATTTAATTTAATTTAATTTACCTTAATTTAAATTTAGTTTCAATTTAATTTATTATTATTAATATTTTTTTAACTTAGTTTAATTTAATTTAATTTAATTTAATTTGATTTAATTTAATTTTAATTTAATTTAACTTGGATTATTATTTTAATCTTTTAATTAAGAATTAAGTATTATTGAAATAATTTATTTAGGGATTTTTTTTAAATTAAAGAATAAATATCCTCTTAATAATATCCCTACTTTTATAATTCCAATTTTTTTTATTAATCTTCCAAATTTAATTAATTAATTAATTAAGGTTTACTTTAATTATTCTTAAAATGGTTGGTGGGTTTCTACCCTTAACCGTTTAGGTTTCAATCATCCAAAATCAGTTTAAAATTAAATATTTTACCCTTCCCTATTGATTAATCCTAAAACTTTAATTAAAGGTTGAAAATTTTAATTACCATTTTTCCCTTCAAGCTTAATAATTTTATAACTCACTAAATTAAGCTCAAATGAACTTGAAATTTTTATTTGACCTCACTTACATGTCAATTAAGATATTAGAGGAGAAAAGGTGATTTTTCTGTATTTAATTTATTTATGTAATTATTTTTAATGGAAAATAGGAGTTTTCAAGGAAAATTCAATAACATGACCAAGAAAATGTTTCTGTCTTTAATAAAATTATGGGATGTTCCTAATGACCGGAGAACCACTTGGACCAATTTTGGTAATTTTTTGAAATATATTTTATTTATTATAATTATTTTGAGTTTTGGAGTATTAATTAATTTAAAAATAAAATAAAGGTTGAAAAATGAATTTTAAATTTTTCAAAAATCTTTCTGATATCAGAGAAATCAGAAACCAATTTTTATACTTTTCTAATTTTTCTTTGATTTATTAGAATTATTTTAGTGAATAGGTTAAAAAAATACATTTTAATATTAAAAATTACATTAAATCTTTAAAATTCAATATCTTATCCTAGGGACTTAAGAAAAATATTTAGTTTGTTCCTAAATGTTTAGAATTTAAAATATGACATTTTGGTGATTTTTAATATTTTTATGATTTTCATTATTTTTTAAATATTAAAATTATTAAAATATTGATAAAAATCAATTTTTTTTAGAAAATTACAATTTTAATTTTTCTAAGTTCCTCTGATATCAGAGAGGCTCCAAAACCATTTTTGTGAGTTTTTGAAAAGTATTTTGTGAGTTATAAATTTTTAAAGTTTAATTTTATTCATTATTACTTAAGGGGCTTAATCAACCCATTCGGTGGGGTTAATCAAGTCCAATTATTTTCAAATTTTTATGTGATGTTCTCCTATCCCTAAAGGACAGTGGAGAATTGTTTTTAAGTTAATTTGATGAATGGTTAGCCCTAATTAATTAAAGTTCACTTTTGGGTGTTTATGCCAATTAGGGTTGTTCAGAATGAATTATCTCAAAAATTATTTTTTCTAGGTCCTTCTGGTCATAAGAAACATCACCAAATTTTCCTAGAATTTATTTCTCAACATGCTAATTATTTGAATTAAAATACTCAAAACAGCAACATGAATTTGAAAAATCAATAACTTCTCATAGGGATGGCCTCTGACCTTGGAAAATTCAGGGAATGTTCCCAAGTTCAGAGGCTTCAAAAGCCCAATGGTCTCATGCCATGATGAATTTCCTATATGCATGGATAATTGAAATAGTGCATAGAGTAAATAAATAATTAAAAATAAAATACTTAATGAATTACGTGATTTCTTTTCCATATTATTCTCCTCTGTTCACTGAGCAAGAGGGTATTTTCATTTTATTTTTAGGATTTTTCTACACAAAGTTATGAATTTTCAAAGTTCTGGTAATTAAATAAATAGAAAATAGCCCTAATTTCCTACTTATCCACATGGCGCCGCGTCAACCTCGGCGTCTCCGAAGCTCCACACGTCGTCTTTTAATTCGGCACCGCCATCTGACTGGGATGCCACGCGGCCCGCAGTTCATGTCCCGTTGCTCCATCCGGCGCGATCCTGACCGTCCGCTCGATACACGCGCGATCCGACGGCTCCTGGTCATCGTCTACGACTGGTGTGAACCCGTGACCTTCAACCTTCTAACCCTAATTTCTCACTCGATTCTCAACGGATTTTTGTGTTCTTATGCTCTATGGATTCGTCTTGAAGAGACGAACACATCCATACGGTAAACATGCATTGAAATTAATTCAAATTAAATGGAGAATCTCTCTAAGCTCTGGAAGAAGAATGAGTCCATACCTTTGCTCAGAGAAGTGAAGCTTCGATCTGAGCGTTGTGTCACGTTCGATTGGGTCCAAGAAAGCTAAAGATGAAGTCCCTTGGCCTGGTAAATTGTCTAGGTATTATTTCGACCACAACTGATCACAAAGCTTGGAGGCTGGAAGCAATGGCTGGCTTGGAGAGGGGGCTTTTGCTGGTAAACTTCTTCTCTTGGTCTGGTGAAGGTGTAGGACCAATCAATTTGGGGATTGGCTCCGTTGTGGAGAAGTGTCCTGGTTTTGGGCTTGGATTTCAACTCTAAAATTGAGCTCGCGAGAGAAGAAATGGCGGGGGATTTCGGTGGGGATCAAGTTCTCTATGTGTGGGGAGTAGTCTGGAATAATTTTGGCAGAGTTTCCTTAAGGTTTGTTTCAGCACCTCCTTTGGCCGAGAGGTGGTGGTGTTTAAATAGGAGAGGCTGGAGGGCCTCCCAGAGGGAGTTAGGGCTTGGGATCAGCTGCTTAGGTTAAGGGAAGAACAACCATGGCAGCCACTGGACTTGGGGCAGCTCAGCAAGGGGGAATTTCAATGTTGGCTCACATGTTAGCTCTCGGGTGTGGTGTTTTCTGGCGATCCAGGCGGCTGACCGGCAGGCATGGGTCACCCTCAGGTTCTGGTGGGTAAGGGCTGGGGTTTAGTGTAGGCAATTGGGCTTTGCCATGTGTCAAAAGCTTGGATTAAAATGGCATGGGGGAAGGCCAATTTTGGCTTGATTTCATGGAAGTAGAATTTAGGAATTTTGGTACTTTGGTGGAGAATTTTCATGAAGCTTGATTTGGAATGGTTTAATGATGATTTTGAAACTTAGGGGTGATTTTGATTAAATGGATGATGAGGGGAAGTGTCATGTGGGCTTTGGATGAATTTTGGGCCTTTTGAAATCATTTTTGATGGGCTTTTAGGAAGGCTAAAGGGGATGGGCCTTTAGGTTTAAGAATGAATTCATGGATGGGAATTTTGTAGAATTTTGGGCCAAATAATTGTTGGGTTTGGTTTAGGGATATGTCATGAGTGATTTGAAATGAGTTTGGAGTAATTTGGGTTTGAATTGGGCTGGATTTGGGCTTCTTTGGTAAATGGGCCAATGTAGGCCAAATTGGGCTAACTTGGGCCAATGTTGGGCTATGGTTGAAATTGATGTAAAATTAATTTTGGAAAAGGTTTATGGGAGTGTTTCAAAGAGGTTTTGACTTTGTTTGGGTTTTGATTTTGGGGTTTGGGCTTATTTGGGTTAGGTTTGCGTTTAGGTCAAAATTGGGCCTTTTAGTTTTGGGTTGAATTTGAGTGGGGTTTGGGTCCAAATTTTGGGCAAATCATGTTAGTGTTTTGTTTGTAGGGGTGTTATGAAGGTTTGGGAAAGATTTGGGATCAATTGGAGTTGAATTGGGTCAAATTGGGTCAAGTTTAGGTCATGGGTCAAAATTGGGCTTTAAGCTCCAAATTAGAATTGAATCCAAATATCAATCAAGTTGGACTTGTATTTGGTCTAAGTTGATATTGGGGGTATTGAATTGAAGTTTAGAATTGAATTGGACCAAAATTGGGGTCAATTGGGGAGGTTTGGTTTGACATTGGGTTCACTTGGGTTAAGAATGGGCTAAATTGGGGGTTTAGAAAAAAGTGGGGTAAATTGACAAAATAAGCCTATGGTGTAGTTGAACAAAATGAAATTGGGAATATTTGGGATTTTTTGGAATTTTCTGGAAATTTTCTGAATTTTTGGATTTTTTGGCTAAGAGGGGTATTTTGGGTATTTGAAGGGTATTGGGGGTATTTTTGGAATCTTTGGTATTTTTGGCTATGGATGATCAATTTGATTGGTGATAAAATATTTAGGGCTAATTTTGGGGAATTTTGGGTGATTTGGAAATTTTGGAGGATTTGGGCAATTTTAAGGGCTTTTGGTAGGTTTGATAGGTGTAGGGTCCCCGGGGTCAAAAATTGAAATTTTAGAAAAATGAAGATTGATCAAATATGAGTGAAATGGAAGCACTTTGGTTGAGCCATGAAGCCATGTTAAGCCTATATGAGCCATGAGAGGACTCATTTGAGGCATTCACTATGTTGTTCCTAACCCTCTTAGCCAAGGGGTTAGGGGTTAAGGTCCGTCCATATGAATTACCTGCATGAGTCAAGAAGTCAAGTTGGGTATGGGTGTGGTTTTAGGATTTGGATTGTGTGTGTGGGAGTGTAGAGTATGAGTGTAGTGAGTGTGTAAGTCAACCTTCACTAGACCAAGCTACTCAGGGTGGTCCTAAGGCCAAAGAGTCCTATAGGGCACTCATCCTTTAGACCTCCACTTTTGATTTCAACCCTCTAGGTGATTAGGGGTCTACAATCAAGCTTGTGGGGTTTGCAGGGAGTTAAGAGGTGTTTGAATTTCTAAGCGGTAGGTTCCATTTCTAGTCCTCTAAGATTAGTCAAAGGAAATGCCTAAGGCTAGATCCTAAGTACTAAAGAGAGAAGCAAAATACCTCATCAAAAATGAGGTCAACAATTGACAAATCTCTCCTCATCAAAATCCAATTCCTCTTTCCTCTTGGAGCCATGTGAATTTCTAAAATTTGCAAAAATATTCCAATAAATCCAAAATTCACATTGTATCAACTCCAAAAACTATTCTAAACAAGTAAGAGTAAATTTCATCATGGAAATCTCAACATTTCATTAAATCTCCAAAAATTCCACTATAAGAAATGTGAGAAATTTCCATGGTGAAAATCCAAAAATTCTAACTTAAAGTGAAGCTCTTACCAAGAGAAGTGCAAATTCAGAGTCGAATAGCCTTGAAATCTCCTTAAATCCAAGATCTAGCAAGCCCTAGACATTCAATGTCGCGAAAATGGAGGTAGAAGATGAAGGAAATGGAAACATTTGTGGGTCCCAGGGCAAAAGTCGCGAAATCGAGGCTTTAAAGCCATTTTTTGTGTTCAAGCGCTAGCGGCGCTCTATTTAAATAAATTAGCCAGACTCTCTGGATTTGGGCGCTGGTGGCGCCAACCCAAAATATTTTTACGGGTCAAAAATTTTTTTTTGTAATTTCGGTCTTTTTGACGTCCACAATGATGTTTATCACTTCAATAGGCTTTTACATCACCCCATAAGCAATAATTAACACATTTCAATACACAAACAACATACAACAATCTTATATAAATAAAATCCAAGTTACATCAAACACACTAAATAAGTTCATTCAAACCAACAATTCTTAGATTTTTAGTGTAGCAAGTACTCTACGATAGGCAAGCACTAATATCTAAGCAAACACTAAAGGTAAACATCCCAATCCAAGTTCAAATTGCAAAGCAAGTACTACTCAAGCCATATTTCGATCCATGCACAATTAATCCAAGTACTGATTTTACAATAAGATTGTCAATGCCAACCGACCTTCCAGTTTGAATGCATAAATTCAAAATGGCGCTTTCCTTGGTCACCTTACTTATCTTCAATGTAGGAAGCAATTTTGCAGAAATGAAGTAGTGCCACTGCTTCGATACTGGTTTGAGAAATGCGGATGGGAAACTTATATATCCATTCTCCCTGATTTCCCATTCCTCACTCTCATGCGTCAGATACCGATACACATCATTCATATTATCTCGAGTGGCATTGAAATTTGAATAGTGGCAAATAGTAACATTTTCAATCATGAAGAGATCGTTGATTCATGCAGGAGTGAATTGCACGAATCTACCATGCACGAACACAAACCCTTAGTTGATCCCGTGAAGATTTGCATAGAATTCTTTCACAACGAGAACAACAACGGTGGCGGTAGTGAAACAAAAGACTTCCCAATGTCTCTCCTTAATAATTTCTTCAGTTCTAGTTGAAGGATTGTCCATACCTCAATTAATGAAGCCACGTTCCTTGATAATGCGACTTTTCACCATCACTTTGTTGAACAAACGCTGGGCTTCAAAACTGATGAACTTCCTCCTATTTAAAACGCAAAATCGAGAAGTTTCAATGGCATAGGAATCCATAGGAACCGAATGGGTATTGGTGGTTTTCATTTTTTTAAAGTTTAGAAGTCAAAAATGGAGTTTGGGGAGTTTTAAGGATGAAAATACCGCTAAAAACTTCCAAAACTCGCATTTTGAAACTTAAAAACCGTCAGACAGATTTTGGGTACCGGCGGTGCTTGATAGGGCGCCGATGCGCTCAAATAAATAAGTTCAGTTGGGTATAAATGATAGGGCACTGGCGGCGCCTGTGGTAAAAAACTACACTGAACTTCGTTTGATCCAAAATATTCCAATATCTCGATTCGATCCATCATTTATCAATTTTTTTAAGTATTTAGGAGTAATTAGGATTAGGAAACAACTATCTAAAAAAAGCACAACTACAACAAACATACAAACACACCACACAAATACATATGGGTTGCCTCCCATAAAGTGCTTGGTTTATTGTCGTCAGCCCGACAAACTATTTAGTTAATCGAGATGACTCAGCATTAAAACCTCCTTGAAATCAGGTAGAAACCTGTCAAAGTAAGGCTTTAATCTATGCCCATTAACCTTGAAAATCTTTCCAGTATTATGGTCTTTAATATCAACAGCTCCAAAAGAATGAACTTTTACAACTGTAAAAGGTCCTAACCATTTAGACTTGAGCTTTCCAGGAAATAACTTCAATCTTGTGTTGTATAATAAAACTTTTTGTCCAATTTCCAAGTTCTTTTTCAATATATTTTGATCATTCCATAACTTCCTTTTCTCTTTATAAATCCTATCTTTGTGATAAGATGCATTTCTAATCTCTTCCAATTCATTTAATTGCATAAATCTTTTCTCTCCAAAGTTTTTTAAATTAAAATTTAACTCATTTATCGCCCAATATGCTTTATGCTGCAATTCAACTAGTAAATGACAAGTCTTACCAAACACTAGTCTATAAGGAGACATTCCTATAGGGGTTTTAAAAGCAGTTCTATAAGCCCATAAAGCAGTATCTAATCGAACAGACCAATATAATTTATGAGTATCCACAGTTTTCTCCAAGATTCTTTTAATTTCACAATTAGATACTTCTGCTAAACCATTAGTCTGGGGACGATAAGCAGTAGAGATTTTATGAATAATATTATATTTCTCAATTAATCTCTTAATTTGATTATTCCTGAAGTGGGATCCACCATTAGTTATGATCACTCTCGGCATTCCATATCTTGTAAATATAATTTTCTTTAAAAGTTTTGAAACACTCCGAGCATCACATCTTGGTAAAGCAATAGCTTCAATCCATTTCGAGACTTAATCAACAACGACCAATATATATATATTTCCAAATGAAGGAGTAAATGATCCCATAAAATCTAATCCCCATACATAAAAAGTTTCAACTTCTAAATTATAATTTAGAGGCATTTTATTTCTTCTAGATATATTACCTACTATATGACATCGATCACATGATTTAATATATCTATAAACATCTCTAAATAGAGTAGACCAATAAAATCCAGATTGTAAAAGTTTTAAAAGCAGTTTTATCAACACCAAAATGACCTCCAAATTCAGAATCATGACATTGTTGAATAATAGAATTTATTTCTTTTTGTGGCACACATTTCCTAATAATCAGATCTTTACACTGTTTATATAGATAAGGCTCATCCAAAAAATAGAATTTTGCATCATATTTAAACTTTTTGACTTGTTGCCTTGTTAAATCAGGTGGTACAATATCGCTTACAATATAATTTACAATATCAGCATACCGAGATAAATTTCTTTCCATAATAATATAAAGTTGCTCATCAGGGAAAGTTTCTATAACTTCTTTTTCAAATTTAGATAATTTATCATTTTCTATTATGGACAAATGATCAGCTATTTGGTTATCAGTTCCCTTAAAATCGAATTCTTGCAGAAGAAGTATCCATCTAATGAGTCTAGGTTTTGCATCCTTCTTTTGCATTAAATATTTGATAGTTGAATGGTCTGTATGCACAATACTTTTAGTTCTCATTAAATGAGGTCTTCAAAAGCAAATACTATAGCTAATAATTCTCTTTCAGTTGTGGTATAATTCACTTAAACCTCATTAAGAGTTTTACTAGCATAGTAAATAACTTTGAAAACTTTATCATAACTTTGCCTAAATGCTACTCTAATTGCATAATCACTAGCATCACACATCAGTTTAAATGGTTTCTCCCAGTCGGGTGAAACAATTATAGGTGCAGTGATTAACTTTTCTTTTAATAATTTAAAAGCTTTCAAGCATTCATCATTAAAATAAAACTTTCTATCATTTTCTAAAAGTTGGCATAAAGGTTTAGTAGTTTTAGAGAAATCTTTAATATATCGCCTGTAAAATCCATCGTGTCCTAAGAAACTCCTCACCTCCCTCACAGTAGTGGGTGGCGGCAATGTCTCAATCACTCTAATTTTAGCAGGATCGACCTCCATACCATGTTCAGAAATTTTATGCCCTAGCACAATTCTTGGTTAGCATAATCTCTTAAAGGTCTTGAAAAATTTCCAATATCATTTCTCTGATTATCTTGAATATTCACCATTTCGCAATAATTTTTGATTTGTTTTTTTTGTTTTCTAATTTTTCTGACAGTACACTCTAACTCTGAATCGTAAGACATTAAACCTATAGATCCACTACCACGCATATACAATCTCACAAACACTTTTTTTTACTTTGACTTCGTTACCTCCCTGAAAACGGCGCCAAAAACTTGATGCGATTGGTTTGAATACACGAATTCAACACCACTACTAGGAGATATAATTCCTCGGCAACGATGCTAAAAAATTGATGTGATTGGTTTGAATACACGAATTTGACACCACTACTAGGAGATATAATTCTCTAGCAACAACGCTAAAAACTTGATGCAACCAGACTTTACTTCTATATTTTTAAATGCAAGATTTTGTTAACTTCAAATTTATATATTTATAATGATTTTGTAAAGTCCACTCATTCAATGCAAGTATATGTATCGTATCAAGTAATACATGGCTCTAGTGAAGTCCTGGTTATCGATCCCACAGAGAGGTTTTAAGTTGAAGCATAGTAAAAGTTTAACAAGTTAGAATAAAGCACTAGAACTTTCTTCTAACACTACTACTACTATGCTGAAAGCAGTAACAACCAACTAATCTATAATAACTTCTAATAACTTTGAAAAGAGAATTAACAAACAGACACACTAAACTAAGTATTTGAAAGGTTTTTGATATATGAGAAAAGTATCTTTCTTCTTGCAATGAGAATATGATGTGTGGATTGATATGAATTAATTATGTAATTTTTTGTGCCAAATATGAGCATAGATGATTCTTAACCTTTAGAAGAGTACCCCCTCTAAATAAGAAAAGAACATTGACACATTCTAAGTTTAGTTACTAATTCTAGGGCTAGGCTGGGAGGATACCGGCTCTCACTTAGGAGCTCGCACTCACCCTTCACTGGAAAGTTCAGCCAGTCACCTTAAAATCTTTTAGCCTATCACCCAGAAAATTCTTAGAACTAATCTGGGGATTTCAGCCTGTACCCTGAAATCTCCACATTGAAGTCCTTCATAACACATTTCCCTATTTATTTGCACGCAATTCCTATGAACTACACAATTCATCCATGGAAATTGAATGGATCTTTCATTATTGTTGTAGGACATTAAATCCTTTCAAACTTAATGTTCAACAACATATTTTAACATTTCAATTGGCCAAATCGAAAGTAAATTAAGTTCTAAATGAAAAACCATCACAATTTCTTCATCACATTAAAAGCACATCAAATCCACTTCAAACCATCATCACATCTCTAAGCAAAAAGAAAGACAAAGAAGACTACTCAGAATACATGGAGAATATACAATAAAACATGGATTTTATATATAAAAGAAAAGTATACAACCCACAAAAGGAAATACAACTTATCTCTTTCTCTTCCTCAATGCAAACTCCTTGAAGTTCCTTTGAATCCTCTTTTCTTCTTTACAACACTTGATTCTCTCTTTAGAATGGAAAGAAAGAAGCAATATCTCACTTTACTCCTTCTCCTTCACTCCTTAGAGAAGAATCCCTCTCTTCTACACTAAACCCTAACACTAATAACTAAGAGAAAGTAATGGAATGCAAGAGAGCACACTCTAAAACTCTCTAGAACTCCTCTTCCCCTCTCTTCTCTCATCCAAATTCAGTTATTTAAGAGTTAGGGATGAAATCCTAAGAGTTTCCATAGGCATCCCTTCAAAATTTTGCCAAAACTCTCAAAATTTGAATTTTATCAACCTCGGGCGCCGGCTGTGCCAGATAGGGTGCCGGCGGCGCTCTATCATCCATAATATTTTCTGAGCTCTTTGTTTTTAGGCGCGGGCTGTGCCCATTCTAGTGTCGGTGGCTCCAGAATACCTTTTCCACCATTTTGCTCCTTTTCGCTCCAAATTTGTTCCTTTTCTATTCTTTTCGCTCCAATCACCTAAAATCATCATTCCTGTAACAAATCATGAAAAATACCTTTCTTTAAAGTGCAATATCACCAAAAATAAGTAAAATTAGATAGCATAAACCATATATATTTTTGGTGCATCAAAAGTCAAAATGCTACGATTAGAAACATAAAGAATCAACTGGGAGAGATTGCTAATTCACTTAGCAATAGACCCAAAGGAACACTTCCTAGCAACACTGAGATCAAACCTAAAGAGAACGATAATAAACAACTATTCCTTGTTACTAGACAAACTATAATAGACGTGTAAAAATGAGAGTTGATTATGAATATTAATGACTAGGAAGTCACTTTTGATGTGTTGAAGACTATGAAATTTCCAGCTGAGAGAAAAGATGATGAATGTTTTTGGATGGATGAAATTGATTATCTAAGTGAACTCCATTTCCAAGAAAGTTTTGAGAGTAAGATAACATATGAGGTTGGAATGGATTTTCATGATGAGTTGAAAACGTTATCTAAAGAAGACTGTATGTATGTCCAAGAGAGGTGTGAAATGATGGAAGCTGCCAAAAATAGTGAACTTGTAATTCCATTTGTTGAAAAATCTCATGAAATTAAGATGGATGTACCCCATATAATTTTAAAGCCTGCCCTTTTAGGGAATTCATCTATACCACTAGTCTTTATATCTTTATATCTTCATCTACACCACTAGTCTTTATATCTACATGATAAATTTATTGAACTAGGACTTGGAAGAGAATTTGAGGATAAATTTCAAAAACAATTTGAGTTGAGAAAAGAGGATAAGGATATTGGAAGGCCATTAGAAGAAATTCTTAAGGAATTAGAAAAACCTATTTCCTCAACTAAGATAGATCCTCCATCATTTAATAATTATAAAGGGGAAAAATTGGAAGATAACTTGAAACAGAAGAGTGACATAGAAGAATTTGATCCTGAATCTAAATTATCTAGAGAGAATCCGATCCAAAATTTGGGAGATTTTGAATTATCTTATAGAGATCCATTTCTTATAAATTTTAAGGATGATATTAATATGAAAATTCAAAAAATCAATAGAAGAATATTGGATCTAGAAAGAAATATGAGGAACAATGATATAAATCCATTTGAAAAGGAAGAGCTGAATGAAAAATTACAATTTGAGGATTTTGTAGGAATTCCTGAATCTAAAAAGGATTGGGCAATTGATTGAGGATTAATTAATTGGAATTTTGATCCAGGAGAAATCATTTGTCTGGCCCGCGACGTTAAAACCAAGCGCTTTAAAGGAGGCAACCCATAGTTATCAGCGTGCTTTGATTTAGTGTGCTTGAGAGTCATGATTGTTATTGTTGTATGGTGTTGCTTTAGAGTGGATTGACTTGATCTTTATGTGTCATTATGGATTGATAAGTTTGATTGTTGATTGGTAGAAGTTTGGATTGTTAGTATTTTGATTTGATCTTTGTGTGTCTTGAGGCAGGTGATTCTTTAACTTTTTATTATGGTTAGACTTGTATGTTCTCTTGTAGTAGTTGGATTGACGAGTTCACTATAACTCGGGTCTTACTCAAACTTGAGTTTTACAAGAGATATCATGAATTTGAACAATAACAGCTTCATCTCAATTTTGTTACATCCTTTCTCTAACTTTGTTTTCATTTGATAGAGGTCATGAACTTATTTGATGAATAACATTAGGATGATCTTACACTACAATATGTAACTGTTAGAGGTGCTTAATTATAGGGATTAGATGATGCCTGAGATTGGTGCCTAGGAACCAATTTATCAGGGATAATCTTATCTTTGGGATTATAATCTATAAAATCATTTTAAAATGTACCTAATTTATTAGTGTAGTGATTCCGTTAGAAATTAGAAGTAAATCAGTGTGATGTGACGAGTTAATGGAAGAATTGAACTCATTTATCTTATGTGTGTTTATGTTTGTGTTACAATTTTATATAATAATTGAAGAACATTTTTCTATTCCCTTGCTGATTATGCTAGTTAAACTTTTATTTAGTGAATTTCATTCTAGCATGATTAGTTTAGATTTACTTTCTATTGTATATTGTTTTGTCCTCATGAATACTTGTAAATGGTTTTGATAGACATTCGTGGTAGATAGAATTTCTAAATTGTTTTTCTTCTTGCTTATATTTTTTGTACTAAATGCTATATATGTTAAAAATTAAGTTTGGGGGTAGGAAGAAAAATAAAATTTTAATGTGAAAATACTTTCTTTTAGTGTAATTTTATTACAAGCATGTTTTAGGTTAGATTTACTTTCTCCTTTAGTCATTCTATTATGATTATGCATGTATATGAATTTGATAGGAAGTTGTAGAAGTAGATTCAACCTTTACTTTTTCTTCCTACAACATTTTATGGAATTAATTGTAAAATATTTTAAAATTTAAGTTTTGGGGGAAGAAAAATTTTTAAAATGTAACTTTATTTGTCCTCAGTAGCATGTATTTAATTTGATGTCACTTTTAAAATGACTTGTGGAATGTGGTGTTACCTTTAGGTTACTATAATTTTGATTTTAGGAATGTTAGAAAAATAACTTAGTTGAAATCCTATGTGAAGAAACTGTTCTAGAGTTAAGACATTTTGTAGGAAACATTGGAAAAATGATTTTTCTATTTATGGTAGAAAAGATGCTAAAATTCTTAGATTTATACTTAATGAGAATTGAGCCTTTATTGAAAACCTTTTTCAAACTAATACTTACAATTATAAAAAGTGAGGGAAATTTTTAAGTTTTAGATTTTAGAGAGAGGATAGTGAATTTCAAAATTATTAAAGGCCTATCCAGATATAGTAATCCTCACAAAAAAAAGTAAAAAAAAAATGATTGAAAATGATCCCGAAAGAAAGAAAAAAAAGTGAAAAAAAGGATTAAAAATGATCCCGAAAGAAAGAAATAAAAGTGAAAAAAGGGGATTGAAAATGATCCCGAAAGAAAAGAAAAAAAAAGAAAAGAAAATAAGTTAGGAGAGGCTTGAGGGGAAGCCTAACCAAAAATTGGTTTCACTTAAATCTTTTTAAATGAAAAGACTTAAAAATAATCCTAAGCTTATTCTTATTTCAAAAGGTATTGGTTAAATTGGTATAGATAAGGTGCTTAAATTCTATTTTTATACTTTCTATGAATCTTTAGTTTGACAATTTTCAATAACTTTTGAAGTAAATAGAAAATAAGGATTCCTAAGTTGAATATGAGAAATTCTTACACTCTAGTTCTAGGTTGATTTGCTAGAATTTCTCCTATGTTATACTATAATATTTCTGAGATGAAATTATAGGAAACTCTATTTAAACCCGCAACCACAAGTCAACATATTTTATTTTTGAAGTTATAGTGTTACTTGAGTACAAGTAACAGTTAAGTTTGGGGGTATTGACACACCTAAAATATATATGATTTTCGCTATATAATTTTACTCATTTTTTATGATATTACACTTTAAAGGAAGGTATTTTGTATGTTTTTTTGTTTTAGGTACAAGAAATTGTGATTGGAGCAAAAAGAAGCAAAATGGTGCAATTTGGAGCAAAAACGAGCAAGAAAGCAAATTTTGGCTTGACACGTTTCTATAAGTCTTTCTATGTTTAATCTCATTTAAACTTCTTGCATATTTTTGAATGAGATTACACTTTAAAAAAAGATTTTTTTTATGCTTATGTTGTAGGGCTATATGTAAGGAACACAACGCAACTGAAACGGGGCGAATCAGAGCTGAAACAGAGAAAAAGGGAGCAAAATGGTGGAGCTGCGCAGGATGGGCGCCCAAACCGGTGCCGGTGGCGCCAGAAACCCGAGGGCACAAAAATAGGGCGCCAACAAGGTCCTATTAAGCGCTGGCGATGCTCCGGACGGTTGGGATGCCATATTGGGCAGTTTTTGGCCATATACATCGAATCTGGATGCTTGTTGGAAGGTTTCTTCATGCACCTCTTGGGAAATTCATCTCTACACTATTTTAAACTGAATTTCAAGCCAAAAAGTGGAGGGAGATGATAGGGAAAACTTGGAGAATGCTTAGAGATCTTAGAATATAAGTTGAAATGTAAATTTCTACCTTTTTGAAGAGATTGGTGAGAGGATTTTGAGAGAATCTATAAGGGAATGTTCTAGCATTGCATGAATCGGTGGGAGACTTTGTAGGAGAGATTTTCATCTTTCTTTTAAGGGGAAAAAGTTAAGTATTGTGTTATTCATTATCTTATGATTTTGTAAACACTTATTTTGTATATTTTCTTTGAAATGAAATTTTCCTTTGTGTTTTCTTCATGCTATATGATGTCTTTCTCTTACTCTTTCTTCTTATTTGGAGATAGTGACATAAGAAGTTTATGTCATTATTTTCACTCTACTTTTCTTTTGCAATGAGTAGGATTCATGTTTAGGATATTGGGATGCTTGCTAAAAGATGTTTTAATTATAAATGTGATGGTTTTTACTTGTACTTCATTTACATTACAAAAAGGGCCCATTTTATTGTTTAAATTCATTGTAATTGCATTGTCCCAAAAGGGCGGTGTAATTCTCAACAAAGTGGAACCACATTCAATGTCCGTGAATGAATTGCGTAGTTCTTGGGGATTGACTGCAAATAAATAAGGAAATATGGTTTCATGGGCGTCGAATTGGAGGTTTCAGGTGACAGACTGAGATCCCCAATTTGGTCCTAAGATTGGTAACTAGAGTCAAAGGTTAGCCTTCAGGTGAAGGGTGGGTGGGAGCTCCGTAGTGATAGCCAGTATCCTCCAGAACTAGCCTTATATTTAGTGACTGAACTTAGGATATGTCAATGTTCTTTACATGCTTGGAAGAGGGGGTACTCTTTTGAGGGTGAAGAAACATTTATGCTCTTATTTGGCACATACAATATTTAATGCATCTCATTCCTATACATTATCTAATTCATTACATGAGAATACTTGTTTTTATTATATCAAAATTCACCAAACCAATTTCCCCAAAAAGGGTTATCTCTAGTATTAATATTTGCATTAGGGAGTAGTTATTATTCTTACATATAATCATCTGCATTTAGGAGTAGTTGTTAGAAAAACCACTTATATCACCCTTCCAAACTATGGTTGTTAGTAGTAGACTAGAATTTAACTAAGAACCTCTTACCTCGCTTTCCTGTGGGATCGATAAACCGGACTCCATTAGATCCCTGTATTACTTGATACGATACGTATGCTTGCGTTGGATCATTGTGACTTTATAAAAATTATTATATATCTATTGTTCATAAATCCTTACATATAAAAAAAGTTGCATCAAACTCCCTAACCACATAAATCACCGCAACAGCAGAAAAACTACAGAACTGATCCTAGTGTCGGCGAATAATTAAGTCTTCTACTTCTCCAGCCAAATTCTTAAAATAATGCTCAGGAATCAATTTCCTTGGTACAACACTTCAGTATATTTATCCTGATCCTTCGAACTAATGAACTTGCTCGAATCGAATGTAGCTTTCCCCTTACTCCTCTTCATCCTTGGTGCCTGATCTACTGAAAATTTGATAGCTTTTTAATGTTTTTTTCATACTTATTTTTAATGATATTGCACTTTAAAGAAGGGTATTTTTCATCATTTCATGCAGGTACGATGATTTTAGGCCTTTAGAGCAAAATAAAGCAAAAATGAGCGAATTCGGAGCAAAATTAAGCAAATTGGACATTTTAACCTAGAGCGCCAGACAACACCCTACCCAACGTCGGACCACGCCCAAATCCAGAGAGCTTGGACAGAATGATAGAAAATAGCGTCGGACGGCGCCCTATCCAACACATGATCGCGCCGTATCGCAAACTTAACCAGATTTAATGTATTTGGCCATATTTTGGAGGGGTGATTGAGGGAAGTCTTGGGAAAGTGGTTTCTACCCAAATTTAAACGAATTTGGAGCCAAAGGTTCAGAGTCTCTTCAGTGTTTTTCAGATTCTTTCATTGTTCTTGAGTGGAGAGTCCATTAGAGACAGTTTAGGGATTAGTGTTTAGTGTGTTTTCTCTACTAAGGAGTGTAGGAGGAGAGGAAAAGTGAGAGATTTCTTCTGCCTTACTCATCTTAAGAGAGAATTGTGTGTTGTTGTGGAGAAAGAAGAGGAGTCAAAGGAATTTCAAGAGATTCTCTTGGGGAAAAAATTGAGATAAGTTATATTTACTTTTCTTTGTTTGTATGAAGTTTCTTTTATATATAAAATTCATCTTTTGACGTACTTTCCTCACGAGTCTTGAGTAGATTTCTTTGTCTTCCTCCTTTTCATATGATGTATTGATGTCGTGATATGAAAATGATGTGTCTATTTAATATAGGAAATTTGTGATGTTCTTTTCACTTTGAGCTTCATTTACATTTTGATCTAACCAATTGAATTGGTAAAACTTATTGTGAGACATATGTTCCAAAAGAACAATGAGTTCTACAACAAAAGTGAAGGTCACATTCAATGTCCATGAATGAGTGACGTAGTTCATGGGGATTGGGTGCAAATAAATAGGAAAATATGTTTTGATGGGCGTCGAATAGGAGATTTTAGAGTGACAGGCTGAAATCCCCAATTTGGTTCTATGGTTTAGAAACTAAATCGAGAGTAAGCCTTCAGGTGAAGGGAAGTGGGAGCTTCGTAGTGACAACCGGTATTCTCCCACCTAACCATAGATTTAGGGACTAAACTTAGGATTAACCAATGTTCTTTATTGTTCAAAAGAGAGTAAAGAATAGGAAAGCTCCTATTTGATACAATACAGTTGTGTCACAGATCTATGCTACTAAATCATCACATTATCATTGGAAGGGAGGAGTATTATTTATTGCATTTTGAAATTTTGTTATAAAATTTAGTCTTGTGTTTGTTAATTCTGTTAGAAGAGTTGAACATACTTTGGTAGAATTAGTATCTGCTACTGTCTGAACATCCTTAAAGTATTAGTAATTGTTGAACTTGTGTTGTGATTCGAGTATTGATTTCTATGCTCCATTATAGAGTTTTCAAAACTCCTCGTGGGATCGATAACCAGGATTCCACTAGAGCCCTGTATTACTTAAGCAATACGTATACTTGCTTTTTGAATGTGTGACTCACTAGAAATCTAGATCAATATATATATATATATATATGTATATATATATATCCGTGTATATACATATATATATATATATGTGTATATACAAATATATATATGTGTGTGTATATACATATATATATATATGTATATATATATATATATATATATATATATAT
The DNA here is from genome assembly GCA_022702705.1 of Papilionanthe hookeriana x Papilionanthe teres. Classification (NCBI taxonomy): domain Eukaryota; kingdom Viridiplantae; phylum Streptophyta; class Magnoliopsida; order Asparagales; family Orchidaceae; genus Papilionanthe; species Papilionanthe hookeriana x Papilionanthe teres. The sequence goes on along the minus strand of CM040421.1, from coordinate 159,390,489 downwards.
ATATATATATATATATATATATATATTAAGAAAAGGAGAAAATTCATTCGAGCAAAAGTCGACAAAGTTTACATACATCTAATATAGGGAATATCGATCAAATCCCCAAAAGTAAAAGCTTTAAAGGATCATCGAGTTTAACGAAAAATATAATCCTTTGAGTCGCAGTAGCACGTTTGGCGACCGGTTAGCGGGTTGGTTACCTTCTCTAAAGATATGGGACCACTTGAGGGTGATAGAGCCAAATGTAGAGAGCAATGTTCTGTAGGGGTATACCAAATTCCATGGAGGAGGGGATAATCCTTGTATAATATTGTCGGCATATTTTTAGGTTGTGTTTTATTTAAAAAAGAGGGGGTCGCCTAACAGAAGCTGTCGGCGAATTTTTAATTTAATTAAAATAAATAATTTGAAAAGTAGTATTTGATTTTGAAAATAATTTTAAATTTGAAGGTTTTAAGATATGAGATTAAACCGATCTCACATCCCAAATAGTTTATATAAACGAGCACCGCACCACAAACCGTGTATCTATCCCTAAGGATAGACACACTCGCTCGACGGTGGGGCTCGATTAAATAAACTAGAAGATTTGTGACATCCGTATGGTCCGCGAACCAATCTTATAAGCCGACAAAACTCCCTCGCTTAATATGAAAACATTAAACGGAGGTTTATATTACACAGGTTCTTTAAAATTCCCTATAAGGGCAAGCCCCTATAGTTAATTACATCTTAAGTGATGGGAATCACCTAAGAAAACTCTCGATAATAATCAATAATTCTGCTCTCAAGAATTTCAAAGTTTAAGATTTTCAAGGGATTGAAATTTGGAATTTCAATAGGGAATGGATCAAGTTTGGAACATTTTGTTTTGTGAATTCGAAGGAAGAAAAGTAGGAGAAATCACAGATTCGAAGTGAACTTCGGTAATTTCCCGACTATCCTATTGTTTGGCTTAGATTTAGGAAAATCCTAATGTTTATTTAAATGTTTTGATTTTGTCAATTTTAGTTAATTAGGACTTATATTTATATGATAGAATCATACAAATAGCCTTGAAGATGTGAGGGTTTATTGTCGTACCGGACGACTACCTCGGAATCCTAAGACCGGTTAGGGCTTAATTTGCAATGCAAGTGCCTAACGAAGAATTGAGGATTTATGTTGCACTAGGCAAACTACCTCGAAGTCCTATGGCTTGGTTATTTAATTCTAAGGAAGTTTCTGTGAAGTAGGCTCGAGTTTCTGTCGATGACGATGGCCGTGCCGCCCACCATGCTCCGAGCTCCTTGTTGTTGCAGAGGTTTAGTTTTATAAATCATAAATTAGGAGATGAGAAAAGTGTTTTGGTTTAGAGAAGTCTTAATTTTCCGAGTGTTTTTTGTGTTTTGATTAAAACAAATCTTAAAGTTGATTATAACGACACCGGTTAAGATCCCACGGTTCCATCCTTCCGGCATCATTATTTTTATCGGATTCACTTAGTCCAGATGAATTCGCTAAACTCAACCGAATGAGTTCCACACTTTCATTTAGACCGTGGAAATCCCGTTAGCAACACGTAGGTTACATCATCCGAGGTATTCCCGATCATCCAACGAGACGTTTTAATTTAATTGCAATTGTAGTTTTGTGTTCTGTTTGTGATTAAATTTTGAGTTGTTTTATATTTTGAAATGTTGTGGCGGTGAATTTTATCTTGCAATGACTTTTAACTTAGTTTTGGTTACAGTTTTAGGGGCTATCCTAAAAGTGTGGGTTTTCATGCAACAGTAGTCTTATCATGCAAGAAAAGTAAAGTGCATTTGCAGTTAAGTAAATTGCAATAATGTAAATTGCAAGAAAGTAGATTGCAATAAAATAAAAGCGTACCTGGAGGGTCTTCCCGTCATCCCAAGCTGCACTTAAAACACAATTAGAATATTTAAGCAAGTTCCTAGGTAAAGCTAAGGGAAAGGTTATGGTTTTCTACCAAATTCCTAATCCTATGCGCTAGTCATTTCCTATGACGTCTAGGTCTTTGTGTTTTTGGTTTGAGGATGATTTTCTTCATTAAAGAATAATTAAATTCAATTGTTCTTATGAACATCCTATCATATCGAGGAAGTGCTTAAGACAAATCTTAAACATCTTTTCAATAATTCTAGGATTGTTCTAAGTCCAAATGGGTTTAATTATACAAATGAATTAATCGTCCGAGAATTCAAGTTTTGTTATTATCTTGCTCAGTGAACTAGGACATTTGAATATCCTATAAGTGAAGTAACATTTCATTTAATGTTCTGTTTAGGAGCTATGATAACTAAAACTTTCAAGGGTAAATTAGTATTCAAATGATTTGTGATTTAGTTAAAGAGTTTAAATTTGGAATAGTGTTCAAGTTATTTTAGATTTATTTTGAATTCTTTATGTCTTTGGTGATGTTATATTTAATTTAATTTAATTTAATTTAATTTAATTTAATTGAGTTTTAATTTAATTTAATTCAATATAGTTCAATTTAATTTGATTTGATTTAATTTTAATTTAATTTGATTTAATTTAATTTAATTTAATTTAATTATTTTAATTTAATTTAATTTGATTTAATTTAATTTAATTATTTAATTTAATTTAATTTGATTTAATTTAATTTAATTTAATTTAATTATTTAATTTAATTTGATTTGATTTAATTTAATTTAATTTAATTTAATTATTTAATTTAATTTAATTTAATTTAATTTAATTAATTTAATTTAATTTAATTTTAATTTAATTTTATTTTTAATTTTAATTGAAATTTTTAAAAGAGTTTAATAATTAAGTCTTTTAATATTTTAAATTTGAGTTATCATTTTAATTAAGAATTGAATATTAATGAGATAATTAATTTAGGGATTTTTAAATTAAAGAATAAATCTCTTCCTAATAATATCCCTATTTTAATAATTCCAATTTTATTATTCTTCCAAATTTAATCAATTATTTAATTAAAGTTTAATCATTTTAAAATTGTTTAATGGGTTTCTACCCTTTAATTATTTGAATTTCAATCATCCAAATCAGATTAGGATCAAATATTTTACTTGTTAATTTTTTTATTAAACCTAAAGTTTTAATTAAGGATTAAAATTTAATTACCATTTTACCCTTTAAACTTAATAATTTCATAACTCACTAAATTGAACTCAAATGAACTTGAAATTTTTATGTGACTTCACTCATGTGTCAATAAAGATATGAGAGGAGAAAATGTGATTTTTCTGTATTTAATTTATTTATATAATTATTTTTGATAGAAAATAGAGATTTTCAAGGAAAATTTAATAACATGACCAAAGGAAATTTTCTATCTTTAAGAAAATTAGGGGACATTCCTAATGACCAGAGGACCACTTGGACCAATTTTGGTGATTTTTTGAATTATATTATTTTTATTATAATTATTTTAAGTTTTGGAGTGTTAATTAATTTAAAAATAAAATAAATGTTGAAAAATGAATTTTATATTTTTCAAAAATCTCTCTGATATCAAGGAAACCAGAGAAGCAAATTTTGCAATTTTCTGATTTTTCTATAATTTATTATAATTATTTTAGTGAAAATGCTAGAAAATACATTTTTTTAATTTTAAAATTACCTTAAAGCTTTAAAATTTAATATCTCACCAAATAGACCTAAGAAAAATGTGGGATTTATTCCTATGTGATTAAAATTCAAAATGTGACATTTTGGTGAATTTTATTATTTTTGTGATTTTTATTATTTTTTAATTATTAAAAATATTAAAATATGATTAAAAATCAACTTTTTTAGAAAATTGAAATTTTAATTTTCTTAGGTTCCCCTGATATCGAGAGGCCCCAAAACCAATTTAGTGAATTTTTGAAAGGTATTTTAAAAGTTATGAATTTTTAAAGTTTAAAATGGCTAAGTTGCTTAATCAACCCAATTAGTGGAGCTAACCAAGTCCAATTGACCTCAAACTTTTATGGTGGATTCCTCTGATCCTAAAGGTCAGTGGAGAATTGATTTCAAGTCAATTTGATGCCTGGTTAACTCTAATTAAATAAAGACCTATTTTGGGTGTTTAAGCCAATTAGGGTTGTTCTAAATGAACTAAGTCAAAACCTATTTTTCCTAGGGTTCTCTAGTCATAAGGAACATCACCAAATTTTCCTAGAATTTATTTCACAACATGCTATTTATTGGAATTAAAATATTCAAAACAGTAACATGAACTTGAAAACTCAATAACTCTTCATAGGGATGGCCTCTGACTTTGAAAAATTCAAGGAATGTTCCCAAATTCAGAGGCTTCAAAAGCCCTATGGTCTCATGCCATGGTGAATTGTATGCATGCATGGAGAATTAAAATAATGCAGAGAGTAAATAAATTATAAAAAATAAAATACTTGATGAAATTAAATGATTTCTTTTCCACATTATTCTCCTCCGTTCACCGAGCTAGAGGGTATTTTTATTTTATTTTTCTGATTTTTCTACACAGAGATATGAATTTTTGAAGTTTAGGGAATTAAATAAATAGAAAAATACCCTAATTTTCTATTTATCCACGCGGCGCCGCGTCAACCTCGGCAGCCTCCGAACGCACACGCGTCGCGCTCCCATTCAACGCCGCCACCCGAGTCGGCAGCCCGGCCCCGCGGTTCTCGTTCCGTCTCCCGGTCCGACGCCATCCGAGCCGTTCGTCCGCGCGTGTATTGAATGGACGCGCATCCGTTCATCGTCCCCGAGCGTCCTCACCCGAGAGCCGTCCACACTAAATCCCTAAGATCTCACTCGATACTCAATGGATTTTCATGTTCTTATGCTCTATGGATTTGTCTCGAAGAGACGAACACATCTATATGGTTAACATGCATTGAAATTAAGGCATTTGAAATGGAGAATCTCCGGAAGCTCGGGATAAAGAATTAGCTCATACCTTTGCTCGAGAAGTGTGGCTTCAATCCGAGAGTTGTTGCACCTTCGATTGGATCCTAGCAAGCTCCGCATGAAGTCTCCCGGTCCGGTGAATTGTCTAGGTTGGATTTCGACCAAGCCCGATCACAAAGCTTGGAGGCCGGAGCAACCGGGTGGCCCGGAGATGGGGCTTTTATCGGTGGACACCTTCCCTCGGTCTCGGTGAAGGTGTAGAACCCATCAATTTGGGAATTGGCTCACTGTGGAGAAGTGTCCTGGTTTTGGGTGGAATTTCAACTCTGAAATTGAGCTCACAGAGGAGAAATGGCAGGGGGATCTCACTGGGGATCAAGTGCTCTGTGTATGGGGAGGAGTCTGGAACAATTTTGGCAGAGTTTTGGCAAGGTTTGTGCTTAGCTCTCTTCATGGCCGAGAGGGGTGGAGTTTAAATAGGAGAGGGTGGAGGGCCTCCCGTGGGGAGTCGAGGCATGGGATCAGCCGCTCTGGTGAGGAGAAGACCAGGCCATGGTGACCACTAGGCATGGGGCAGCTCAGCAAGTGAGAATTTCAATGTTGGCTCACATGTGAGCTCTCGGCCATGGTGTTTTCCTATGGCACTGGTGGCCGGCCGGCTGTGCATTGGTCACCATCTTGGTCGTGGAGGTCGTGGCTGGGGCTTAGTGCAATCAATTAACATTGGCCATGTGTAAAGGGTTCGATTTAGATGGAATGGGCGCATGGCTAAATTTGAACCTAAATGGGTCAACCCACCCATTCGGGCTAGGTGCACCACCCAAGGCCCGGTTTTGGTCGAGGGAAAAGTGATTTGGCTCAAGCATAATCAGTAGGGTCAAGTCACCATCCAAGCACAATTAGGCATAAGCATGGTTAAGGGGAATCATGGGAGTGGTTAATCACCTTTAGGAATTAAGGAAAGAGTCTCCTCCTTTTGCCCAAAATGGCATGGTGACATGTAAAGAGGCTCTCATGGCTTGCATATGGCTTGTGCATGGCTCCATGGCTCCATTTGGCTTGGGAAAAGGTTGAGTCAATTTCATAAAAATGGGTTTTAAGAATTTTAGATATTTTGGGGTGATTTGGCATGTGGCTTGATTTGGAATTATTTGATTGATGATTTTGGAACTTAGGGACAATTTTGATTAAATGGATGATGAAAGGGAGTGTCATGTGGGCTTTGGATGAATTTGGGCTTTTGAATTTGAAGGGAGTGGGCTTTTAGGAAAGTTTAAGGGAAATGGGCTTTTGATTTTAGGATGGGCATTTGGATAAAAAATTTTGTGAAGAACTTTGTCAAATAAATGTCATAATTGGTTTAGGGATGTTCTATGAAGGGCTTGGAATCAATTTGATGTGATTTGGAGTTGAATTGGTTTGAATTTGGATTTATTTGGTAAGTGGGCCTATGTAGGTCCAAGTGGGCCAAGTTGGGCTAATGTTGGGCTAGGGTTGAAATTGATATAAAATCAATGTTGAGAAATGTTTATGGGAGTGTTTCAAAGAGGTTTTGGCTTTGGTTGGGCTTTGATTTTGGGGTTTGGGCTCATTTGGGTTAGGTTTGGGTTTAGGTCAAAATTGGGCCTTTTGGTTTTGGGTTGAATTTGAGTGGGGTTTGGGTCTAAATTTTGGGCAAATCATGTTAGTGTTTTGCTTGTGGGGATGCTAAGGAAGATTTAGAAAAGATTTGGGGTTAATTGGAGTTGAATTGAGTGAGTTTGGGTTAGGTTTGGGTCATGGGTCCAAATTGGGCTTTAAGGTCAAAAGTGAAATTGGATCCAAATTTCAATCAAATTAGACTTGGATTTGGTATAGATTGGTGTTGGGAATGTTGAATTGAAGTTTAGAACTGAATTGGACCAGAATTTGGGTCAATTTGGTGGGTTTGGTTTGACATTGGGTTCACTTAGGGTTAAAATGGGTCAAATTGTGGGTTTTGACAAAAGTAGGGTAAATTGACAAAATTGGCCCATGGTGTAGTTGGACAAAATGAAATTGGGAATATTTGGGATTTTCTGGAATTTTCTGGGAATTTTCGGAATTTTTGGATTTTTTGGTCAAGAGGTATTTTGGGTATTTGGAGGGTATTGGGAGGTATTTTTGGAATTTTTGGTATTTTTGGGTATGGATGATCAGTTTAAGTGATGTGGAAATGTTTGGGAATGATTTTGGAGAATTTTGGGTAATTTGGAAATTTTTGAGAATTTGGGTAACTTCAAGGGTTTTGGGTAGGTTAAGCGGGTGTAGGGTCTCGGGGGTCAAAAATTGAAAATTTGGGAAATTGAAGATTGGGTGAATGTAAGTGGAATGAAATCATTTTGGTTGAGCCATGAAGCCATATCAAGTCCATATGAACCATGAAGGGACCTATTTGAGGCATTCATTATGTTGTTCCTAACCCTCTTAGCCAAGGGCTTAGGGGTTAAGGACCATCCATGTGAATCACCTACATGAGTCAGGAGGTTAAGTTAGGTATGGTTGTGGTTTTAGGAAGTGTGTGAAAGTGTAGTGTACAAGTGTAGTGTGTGTGTAAGTTAGCCCCTTCACCAGACCAGGCCACCCAGGGCAGTCCTAAGGCCAAAGAGTCCTATAGGAACTCATCCTTTAAACTTCCACATTTGATTTCAACCCTCTAGGTGATTAGGGGTCTACGATCAAGTTTGTGGAGTTTGCAGGGAGTTAAGAAGTGGTTTGAATTTCTAAAAGGTGGGCCCCAATTCTAGTCCTCTATGATAGTCAAAGGAAAAGCCTAAGGCTAGATCCTAAGTACTAAAGAGAAGAAGAGAGGACCTCATCAAAAATGAGGTCAACAAATGGACCCCCAATAGGTGTGGTGAGCTGACGGAGCACACCGCGCGTATTGGTGTTGACCGAAGCGATCAACAAAACCAACACAGATGTCCCAGTGATGAACTTAGGACGAAGTAGGAGAGTTTCCGCTGGGGAGTAGCAAGTATATCTCTGAAACCGGAGATTCCAAAACTCTCGTTGGGGAAAGGAAAAGGAGGTGAATCCCAAATCACATGACCTGGGGGAATTTCGATTTAGATTTTATTTTGTTTCAATTTAAGTTTTGATGTGTGAGTTTAGATTTCAATTTGGAGTTTCAATTTAGATTGAAGTTTGTCAAGATTAATTTGGAGGGATTTGATTCGAAATGAAAATTGGAATTCTGAGGGTTTAGATGTAACATCTTCAGCCTCGAAAGAAAATTGAATTGATCAGATTGAATCGTTGCAATGAGGAGAGATCTCAGAGTAATGCGGTGTTGGATTTAAAATCCTTAACCTCAAGTGTTTGATTTTGATGTATTTCAGTGCAATAGGAAAAGAATCCTAAAGCAGTGCAGTCTTGAATGTAAAATCCTCGACCCAAAAGGATTGAATTTGATGTATTTCAGTGCAATAGGAGAGAATCCTAAAGCAGTGCAGCCTTGGATGTAAAATCCTCGTCCCAAAAGTTTGATTTGATGTATTTCAGTGCAATAGGAAAGAATCCTAAAGCGAAGGCGGTCTTGGATGTAAAATCCTCGACCCAAAAGTTTGATTTTGATGTATTTCAAAGGCAATAGAGAGAATCCTAGCAAAGGCAGTCTTGGATGTAAAATCCTCGACCCAAAAGTTTGAATTTGATGTATTTCAAGTGCAATAGGAGAGAATCCTAAAGCGAAGGCAGTCTTGGATGTAAAATCCTCGACCCAAAAGTTTGAATTTGATGTATTTCAAAGGCAATAGGAGAGAATCCTAAGCAAAGGCAGTCTTAGATGTAAAATCCTCGACCCAAAAGTTTGAATTTGATGTATTTCAAGTGCAATAGGAGAGAATCCTAATGCAAGGTGCAGTCTTGGATGTAAAATCCTCGACCCAAAAGTTTGAATTTGATGTATTTCAAGTGCAATAGGAGAGAATCCTAAGCAAGGTGCGGTCTTGGATGTAAAATCCTCGACCCAAAAGTTCGATTTGATGTATTTCGAAGGCAATAGGAAAGAATCCTAAAGCAAGTGTAGTCTTGGATGTAAAATCCTCGACCCAAAAGGTTGAATTTGATGTACTTCAGTGCAATAAGAAAGAATCCTAAAGCAAAGGCAGTCTTGGATGTAAAATCCTCGACCCAAAAGGTTGAATTTGATGTACTTCAAGTGCAATAGGAAAGAATCCTAAAGCGATAGCAGTCTTGGATGTAAAATCCTCGACCCAAAAGGTAGAATTTGATGTATTTCAAGGTGCAATAGGAAAAGAATCCTAAAGCAAGCAGTACTTGGATGTAAAATCCTCGACCCAAAAGGTTGAATTTGATTTATATTTAATTCGAGATCTGGAAGAAATTGAATTTGAATTTGATTGAGACTTGAAATCTGGAAAGATTGAATTTGAGATTTGGAAGGATGAGTTTGAACTCGACTGAAATTTGATTTAAGATTTAATTTGAAATTTGGAAGATCAAATTTGAAACTTGATCGGGAGTGGATTTGGAATTTGATTGAGAATTTGATTCGAGATCCGGAAGGTTGAATTTGAAATTTGATCGAGAGTGGATTTGGAATTTGATCGAGAATTTGATTTGTGATTTGAAAAGATTGAAATTTGATTCGGAATTTGGAAAGATTGAATTTGAAATTTGATTTGAAATTTGGAAGGATGGAATTTGAGATTTGTGTTGATTTCGTTTATCTTTTAATGGTTCAAATTTTATTTTATCGTTTATTTAATGTTCATTTGAATTTGGTGTTTGTCATTTTTAGATTTTTAAAGAAAGTTTTCTTTTATCCCTTTTTTTTATTTCTTTTCTGTTCTTTGTTCGAAGTTCATTTAACTTTAATGGAGTTTCCCAATCAATTTGCACAAAAGAGGTGAAGGCCAAAAACGTGACATGGTCACTTTCATTCCAATCATGTTGAAAATACATCATACAACTCTATCTGGAATATATTTCATACAATCCATGTAGACTCAAAACGGACTATGTATGATCTTTGTTGGTCCATTAAAAGAAGCATCTATCAAAAATCCATGTCTGAATAGTGAGGTACATGGTTAATAACATCACCTTCCAAGCCATCCTTGGCAAGGATGCCGGCTGGATGTACGTTGGAGGTGTGATATTTCCCATGTAACTCACAGCTCGTAAGGTCGGAGGTTCTCTAGCTCCGGGTCCGGTTGGAAATGGTAAGGTATCTTGCTCGTCGTCCATTCTCCCGAAAGTAACCGAGATTCGCTCCACCGGCACTCCCGGTATGCAATGCTTAGCGATATCCGCTCCGTTTCCCTTCGCATCATGACGGAACCCACCGGTAAAGGTATCTTTACCGGCCCTCGGAACTCACCCGGCCTCGCTATCCGGAGATCGATCCGAACATGATGTCACACTCGTTCAAGAAAGAGACCGTGCAGTAAAGGTCCGACGAAGTCGTGGTGATTTATATGTGGGGGTATGCAATCACCCTGTTTGTAGATGTTGATAATGCAACTATTGGGTATGCAATCCGCCGGCAGTACCCTCCATGTTATCAATCTTTTTACCATTCTCCCGATGACTAATGGCATCGGATCTACTTGTCCATGACGGAGTATCCCCGGTGGGTTTCCCTTCGTCTTCAAGAAAGTTGTAGCAACGATCCGCATTGTATCGTGATTCTTCCCTTCCCCGGCATCCATCTCCGGGGTTCCGAGTAGGTATTCTCCTCAGCGGCCCTGCTCGGCCCATTCTCTTCAAATCCCGGATACAATCCACGATTTGCTGTTGTTCATACTCGGAGAATACGTCGGTATGTAGCTCGAGGCCCTCTAGTATGTTGATTCTTCTTCCTTTAATTCTCTCAAAGTATTCAAAGGTCTTGTTTTCAACATTCTGCATTCTCTCCAGCTTCGTATTCCGGAATGATCCGCAGATGGCGAGGCCTCGTGACATATTGTGGGATATATGGTTCAATCCCTTCACGTTCCCCCGCATATCTCGGCTCCTCGTGGATGATGCCTGTCGGGACATCCCCCGGGTTGCTTTTGCAACAAGGTCATGCATTATCGGTGGTTCTATCCGGCGGCGTTGTAGCCTTCTTTCTTCTCGATCTTCCGGGGATTTCCCCGGTTCTTTCGTTATCCTAGGAGCCGGCCTCCTTTCTTCGGGTTCCCGGTGAACCGGTGTCCTCGAAATGTGTGTGCCGGCATTAGCGATTGTCTCGTCGCGCCGGTCCGCAGCCTAGTTTTGTTAATATCTTACGGATACGGCGATTCTTATTTCTTCGTTGCGTGGTCGTGAGAGTAGCTCTCCGCACTTCTTGAATCTCTGCGGGCGCGGCGCCGACAAGCCCGCCCTCCGCCGTAACGACTACGGACTTCATTTTCTTATCTTCTTCGGTGTTTGCTTTTCTTTTCTTGTTGTTGGATTGGTGGCTCGGGCCACCCACTCTCATCACCGTCTCGCCCGGCAGCTCTTCTCGGTCAATCGGGACCCAGCCACTTTCCTCGTATCGTAGGCTCCGCTCGGTGCGAAATCCGAGTCAATCTCGATTATCGCTCCATCTTTCACCCTCTTTTCATCGAGTGCAAGGCTTATGCCATTCTTAAAGTTCAGGACCAACCGCCCGTTCGACATTTCCCCGCGAAAAGACAAGGAAAAGGATCGAGGGTCGTACTAAGAACAAGAACATTAAGAAAATGTTTATTAAAGGTACATTTTTTTATATATATATTTTTTTATTTTCAAATTTAACAGGAATGAAGTAGGATAAGAAAATCAGGAAAGAGATTTTGATTTGGAAGAGAAAACAAGGAAATCTTTATTATCATGATTTTATTTATCTTAGCACATTTTATTATTTTTTTGGGTTCGGATCCAATCATAAGTAATTACTTCGCCCGTGTTTCTTAGGGATGAAGAATTCATTCCTTCGAAACATCAGGTAGCGTAATACTTTTTCAAGTATCGTCCGTTGATCGGAAGCATATGTCGTTCTCCCTGGCAATTCACTAGCTGGTAGGAACCTCCCGAGTATACCGCTTCAACCACAAACGGTCCTTCCCAAGTGGGTTCAAATTTTCCTCCTATCTTGCGATGTGCAAGGATAGGTCTCTCGAGAACGAGAACTAAGTCACCAACTTCTGAAGGTTCTCGGGCGGACTCAGCTTTGTCATGGGCTTCGAACCATCTTAGCTTGGTATAGTTCTAAATTCGTTGCGCCGCAAGTCTTTTCCCATCCAAGCTTTCTAATTCTTCGAGTCGTAATTTGGCGTTTTCTTCCGTCGTGATCTTATTCGCAATCGCAATTCGAGTGAAGGAAGCCGAACTTCTAATGGTAACATCGCCTCGGACCCATACACCGGAGCGTAAGGTGTAGCTTCGAGTAGGAGTTCGAAGGTTGTCCGGTAGGCCCATAAGGCTTCTAACAATTTCTCGTGCCAATTTCTCTTATTATCGTTCAAGGTTTTCTTTAAGATTTGAACGAGAGTTTTATTAAAAGCCTCGCCGAGACCGTTTGCTCTCGGGTAGTAAATTGTCGAGTATCGCCGCCGATTCCGTGTCTCCCGACAAAATTGTTGATTTGCTTGCATCCGAATGCCGACCCATTATCCGAGATAATTCCGCGCGGCACTCCGAAACGGTAGACAACTTGGTTCTTGAAAACCGTAGCACGTGGTGTGCTTTCACTTCTTTAAGTGGAACTCGCCCGCCCACTTGGAAAAGTAATTTGTAGCCGCAAGAATAAAGCGATGTCCTTTTGAAGATGGTGGTTCTATCGGACCCACTATATCTGTGCCCCAACATTCAAACGGCCACGACGCAATTGTCGGGTGCAGCACATTTGGAGGTTGGTGTAGAACCACTCCGTGCACTTGGCATTGGTGACGGCTCTCGGCGATTTTCATGCGATCGGTCATCATCGAGGGCCGTAGTACCCTAGTCTTTTAATTTTCATTTTCATCTTCGGACCCGACCGGTGAGCGCCACGAGTCCCGAATGCACCTCTTTAACAATTTCACGGGCCTCGGACCCGCTTAGGCACCTTAGCCACATTCGATCAAAAGATCTTCCGTACAATGTGTTGTTTATTAATGCGTAAGACGCAGTTCTTTTCTTGATCCGATGGGCTAGCGACCTATCGTCCGGTAGTTTTCCTCGTTTGCAGTAGTCCATTAATGGCCGTCGCCAATCTTCTCGTGTTTTCTCGTCACCGCCGCAACTACTTCTTTTTCTTTTTCCGATTTGTGTATCGTGTCTATGTCGAGCCGCGATAGGACCCGACGTCCGTGAACCGACACTTCCACCGATTCATCTTGCAAACGAGCGAATTCTTTTGCGAGACGGGCTAAAGCATCCGCTAAAGCATTCTCTTCTCGGGAATTTTGTAGATTGTCACATTTGGAATCCGTTCCAACAACTCGTATGGCATACCGGAAGTATTGTTCGAGTTTTGGCTTTAAAATCTCGTATTGTCCGGCGATCCGTCGAATGATTAACTGCGAATCCCCGTAGATGTCGATGTCCGTTATCCCCATTCGAATAGTTAATTCCAGTCCCGTTATGAGGGCTTCGTATTCTCGCTTCGTTGTTTGTACACCGGCTTCGTCAAGTGGTAGGAGTATCTTAACATCCCCCGCTCCGGCGTTATAAAGATTAGCCCGATTCCCGCCTTACCGGCACTATCACTTGCGATTCTTCGTCTTTGTGTGCCGAAGATGCTCCGTCGAAATATAATTCCCAACGTCGATCATCAAGGTCTTCTAGATTCATTATTTGTTCATCCGGCAAATCGTCATCGAGAGGAGATTCGCCGCAAAGGGTGTCGCCGCGAGGAAATCCGCTAAGACTTGTCCCTTTACTGGCACGCAGAGGCACGAAAGTTATATCGAATTGCAATAATATCATCGACCATCCGGCAAGTCCGCCGGAAAGTGTTGGACGAGTCATCAAGTATCGCAATGGATTAAACTTCGAGATTAGGTTGACCTTATAAGAAAGCATGTAATGCCCGAGCTTTCGAGCGGCGAAGATCGTGGCCAAACAATGCTTTTCAATTACGGGATACCTTACTTCCGTCGGAAGTAAACGACGGCTTAAGTAGTAAAGAGCATTTTCTTTACCCTCATCATCGACTCCTGCCAACAGTGGCTCCGAGAGAGTCGTCTAAAGCCGCGGTGTAAAGTATCGCTGGTCTACCCGAGATCTGGGTCGCTAAGACAGGAGGTGTCATTAAATATTGTTTAATGTCCTCGAAGGCCTTCTCGGCATTTCCCTTCCCAAACAAATTTGGCGTCCTTTTTAACTAGTGCCGAGAAAGGCCGACACCTACCCGACAGTTTCGAGATAAAGCGTCGAAGATATGCCGACTTTCCTTGAAAAGATCGTAGTTGTTTTAAGGTTTTGGGAGGCGGCATTTCTAAGATAGCTTTTAATCTTCTCCGGTCGATTTCAATTCCACGATGTCGGACAACGAATCCTAAGAATTTCCCGGAGGTGACGCCGAAGGCGCATTTTAAGGGATTCATCTTAAGGTTAAATTGTCTTAATCGTTCGAAAACAATTCTCAAATCATACAGTGGTTTTCCTTTACTTCGCTTTTGATGACCACATCGTCCACGTAGCATTCGACTCGATTGTGGATGAGATCATCAAAAATTCTTGTCATTGCTCTCGGTAGGTCGCTCTCGCGTTCTTCAGCTCCGAATGACATTACCGTGTAAGCAAAATACTCCGATCGGCATTCCGAATGCCGTAAGCTTTTCATCTTCTCGGAGCCATTTTTATCCGGTTGTATCCTGAAGATCCATCCATGAACGAGAATATTTCTTGTGTTGAAGCAATGTCGATCATTAATTCTGGGATCGGTAGAGGGAATTCATCTTTTGGACATGCCTCGTTTAAATCTCTCGAAGTCCACACGCATTCCGATCCGACCATTCTTCTTCTCGATCGGCACTACATCAGCTAACCAAGTCGGGTATTGTTCTTCACTGACAAATTTAGCGTCTATTAGCTTTTTAACTTCGGCTATGACTTGTTGTTCGATTTCTAGAAGCATTCTTCCGGGACCTCGTCCGACCGGGACGTAAGTAGGATCCACTCCTAGCTTATGGACCGCAACCTCCGGAGCTAATCCCGGCATCTCATCGTAGCTCCAAGCAAAACAGTCTTTAAATTCCATTAATAATTTGATTATTTCTTCGGAGTCTTCTTCGTCGAGTAAGGAGCTAACAAAGGTAGGTCTAGCTCTTCGCTAGTACCTAAGTTAACTTCCGTTAACTCATCTATTGTAGATTTGATTTCTTCTTCGAATTCTGGTGGAGCATCTCCAATTTGTAAATCTTCGAGGTCGTCTGTAGTTTCCATGCAGCTTTCGTTGGATTTGCAAGTGACAACCAAGCAAAATTCAGTATCGTCAACTGACCCTACTGTGCCGAATCCGAGTCCATGCTTTGAATTGGGTGGACGATCGGAATTATTCCATAATTTTTAAAAATGTTGTAATTGGCCTTTTGTCCATTGTCGAGGTAAGAAACCACGCCGAATTAAATTTTCGAACACAGGAGAGTACCACTCAAAAGGTAATTCCATTAATTCCGATGAAGTGACATCTTCGAATTGTACATTATTTTCGCTTTGAGGAAGAAGCACCACGGTAGAATTTGATTGGCCATGCACCGTCGTTACGTACCTCTTCGACCACCATACCCTCGATCTTGCTAGGATCGGATCGGGGTTAGGGTCATAGTATGTACGTAGTGGTTAATCTTCTCGTACATCGATTTGTAGTCTTCGTTCTTTTCATCTTCGAGGGAGATCTTGAATTGCGGCTTCTTTCGACTTATTGTTGTCGCTTCTTGCTTCGATTTCCTTTTCTTCTTCGTAACTATCATTCCAATCAACATTGATGGTCGGTTTCTCTCGTCCAACTCGTCCTAACGTCTCTACCACGACCTCGTCCCCGGCCTCGACCTCGGATGCGAGTTGTGGAGAAACCTTCACCATCTCGCCGCAAGGGAGTGGTGAGTGATCGTTGGACTAGAACCTCGTGTTCTTCGTTGTCCCGAACTTTCTTTGCTTCATTTGTTACGGTATCTCCGGAGAAGATCGTCTTCTTGGCGGTGCATAATAAGCCGCATCTTCATGGATTCCAATCTCATGTACGGAGAATGGTTGCAAGTCGCCTTTGATGCACTCGTTCCCCTCCATCATAGTATTTCGATGCACCGGTGCGCAGATGATGGTACCATCCCGTTTTCATGTATCCATGGTCGGCCCAAGCAAAGCGTTGAACGACGTTTCGAATCGATTATATGAAATTTCGCGGTTGTCTTTGCTAAGTCACCGGTCTTCATCGCAGCGTTATTGACCCGAGGGCTCTTTCTCCTTTCCGGTCGAATCCTCTTAATAACATTTTGTTCTGCTTCGAGCTCACGAGCATCAATTTCCAAGTATGCTAGCGTTCGAAGACTCATTATATTGATTGATGCTCCCGGATCCACCAATACTCCGGAGAGCGTAAACTTCCCAATTGTAACCGAAATGTACAATGGTCGGTCGTGATCCGTCGTCCCAAGTAGTAGGTCATTGTCCGTGAAGGTAACGCCTCGTCGTTCCTTTAACGAGCAAACCTCATCTAAGGAATCTCCGCCATTCGAGCTAAGCAAATTTCTGGATCAAGTAAGGCTTCGATCGAGCTTCTCTCATCTCCTTTGATAAGATGAGAGCATCGTAAATGCTCGCCTTGGCCGGTAGTTTCCTAAGATAAAGCTAGCACGTTGTAGTCCACTTTGTTCTCATGCGTCTCGACTTCTTCTCGAATGGGTATTTCTTCCGCCGGGGTTGGTTCTTCTTGAACAACCACCTGCTTTCCTTTGTCTTTCGGACTCATTCTCGGAGGTAGAACTTTTCCACTTCTTAAGTCGACTTCCGTAATTTCTTCCGAATCTAGTGTTGAACTTGCCGGTGTCTCCTCCCGAATCGGAATGATCGGCTCTTCTCGGATTAGCTTCGAATCCGAAAGCTCTAATTCTATCGTAACCGGAGCTCCTCGAAACTCACGCATAGATCCGTTGCTTGTTGAACTCTCGTAGCCTCCTCGATGGATGTCTTCTTCGTTATTTTGATCGTCGAGATTGTGTATGATTCGAGAATTGTCGTTGGTATCGAAATCGATGTCCGGATTGTCGCTAGTTACGTAATCGTTAGAAACAAATCAAAACGTAGCCAACGCCATCACCCTTATCATTATATGATCCCACCGAAGTGAGCAGATAATCATACAAAATCGAGGTTCGAGGGATTTCTCCCCGAATCGAAACAACTATCCTAGGATAAGCAGCCCCTAGTCTAGCCTTAGGAATCTCGGTCCCCTCTTCTTTGTCAATTTTCTTCTTTTCTTCGATCGTCTCCTGTCGAGGTGGTTCTTCTATCGCAAGTGATAAGTACCGGCTTAACAGTGTCTCGAACTCGAATCGAGGCTCGCACCGAGGCGGTTCGGATGTCGTCTAAAATCTTCTTCGAAGACCTCGTCCGTGCGGTAGTCCATCCATCGTCGGCTGCATAGGGATCTATCGGAATGACGGGATCGGCTGAGATAACATCGACGGAACCTCCTTTCGGGGTTCCTTCATGTACTCCTTCAGGATTGTTATATTTCCTTTCCGAAGGTTGTCGTCGAGCCAACTTTTAAAGGTAATGCAATCTTCTATCTTGTGCCCAAGCATCCGATGGTAGGGGCAAAAGTTGGGATCACCGTTCTTGTTGACTTCCTCTGGTCTTTTGGGCTCGGCACTGGAAATCTGGAGTTTTCATTAGGCTACGGAACATCTTCAGCATCGCTTCATTTTTGAACGGATATTCTCTCGCTCGAAGCTCCCTTAATGTTCGTTGCGGACGAGGCGGTTGTTCATACCGGCGGAGACTACCGATAGCTGGACCGGGGTTGCCGGTAATTCTGTTGTGGTTGCCGCGGCCGTTCCGGTGGTATTTCGCATTGGTTGCTTGCCTTTATCAACCGCCGCAATGATCCCGCATTTCTTTTCGAAGGTCTTCACCGGCTTCTCGCTTGTCCGTCTTATCGGCGAAACTTAATTGCTTCGCCTCTTCTTGCAAGCTTCCGGCCTTGCTTAACAACTTCTCAAAAGTCTTAATAGTGAATCCTTTGAGGAGAAGTGCTATCGGGCCGTGAATGCTTTTAAGCAAGATGCCGATCGCATGTTGTTCTTGCAGCTCGTGGTTCACACTTCATGCTTAAGTTTCTCCATCGAAGTATGTAATCCACCAAAGTTTCATTCGGCCTTTGTTTCTCTACCACTAAATCACCTATAGTGATGTGGTGCCGAGCTCCGGCAAATCGCTCGATGAAAAGGCTCTCTAGCTCCGAGAATGTCTTCACCGAACCGTCGGGTAATCCCGCGTACCAGCCGAAGGCGATTCCCGACGTGACCGCCGACGAACCGTCGGAAGAGTAGCGCATCGCTCCCGCCGCATTGCAACAACCGGCACGAAAGTGTGCAACATGCCGTCGGGGTTCCCGGCTCCGTCGAAGGTCTCGAACGAGGTGGCACGAAGCCTTTCGGTATCGGGACGCGTCGACCCTTCTCGGGTAAGGTCTACCCGTCCGAATGGATGTCCCGTTCTTCGATTGTGCTAAGGCTTCTCGCACTCGCCGTTCTACCAAGTTCTTGATATCCTTTTCGTGGATCATACTTTGTGCCGTATCCTTTTTCACCGGTCATCCCCATCGACGGATGTAATCTCCTTTCCTCCGTCTACAATGTGAATGACCTCTGGGGGTGTTTCTCTATGTGGTTGTACTTCGACTCCGGAGAGTGGCCGTGGCTACGGCCATCTCTTCCATCCTTTTCGCCATTCGAGCGATCGTGTCGTCTTTTTCCCGAAGCCGTCTTCTCATCGCCCGGCTCCTCTCTTCGCGGCCGCAGGAGCACCTTGCGAAGCCGATGAAGCTCGTGTCTCAACCATATTGATTTCTCGCATATTCATCGTCCATGAACTCCGATGAATCGATCTCATCTCCGAACTTTTCTTCTCTTTCTTTTGCCAATCATCGTGACATCGGTTCTCAACTTTTCCATGGCATCTTCTAGCGGAGCTTTCGTGTGTCTTTGCGGTTGTCATGCGATAGTTGCCGGTCCCTTTTTCACGAGTCCCCTTTATCGCAAGTAGCACTTTCTTCGCATTCCAGCCTCTCCCGGCGAGACTTTCTTTCTCGGCCGTCGTTTCAATCATAACTCGCCCAGTAGTGGGACGCCATACCATCCTTCTAGCAGCAGAAGGTCTAGGACCGGATGGTCCGTCTCGGCCAAATGCCGGAAGGTGGTATCCTCCCTAATCCGTAATCCCGAGACTACGACAGCGGGCTAGCCTTCATTCTCTTGCTCGGCTTTTCCGTCATGACGGCGGGCTCTACTCGGGGCCCAAGACGGGATTTGACCGGCACCCGCCCTATCCTTCGTAGAATTTCCGATACGGGCGCTTTTCCTTCCTTGCTAACTTTTCTACCAAAGTTCGGTAACGAGCAAACGGCGTAGTTCTAGTTCTTTTCTTGCGGCTATCGTTGTAGTATGCGGGCCGAGGTAATGTGGCAAAGCAATCTTGCGAACATTCTCCTCGTCCTCTCGCGGCGGAGAGAGGATGAAACCCGCTTCCTCCCAAAAGTGGTATGTAGTCGTGCAGCGGTGTATATTCTCGGTAGCGGTGTATATTCGGTAGTTCCGGAATTTCCTCCAGAAAGCAATTTCAAGCAGCCTCTAGCTTCTCTCGGCGATCCTTCTACTTCGTTTCTTCTTCGGGTCTTGTCGCTGACGAAATCTTCGAACCGGACCCGATTTCGAAAACGTAAGGTCTTACAGAAGATCTCGTACCCTCCACTGGTAACGTGTTTACCATAATTCCGGATTTCTTTCCCTTCGATTCGGCGTAGCTCGGGGTAGGTGCGTAAACAACTAGACTAGTGGGGGTAGTGAGAACAGTCCTCCCGCGGACGGCAAGCATTCCTCCTAGTCGGACCCTTCGCAGGGGAGGAAACTCTCGGGTCGACCTAAGGTCGAACCCGCAGCGGGCTCCTCGCCTTCGTATACCTTGTTCGTCGCTGCAAAGAGGGAGACGTCGGTGACCTCGACGTTCGTAGTTTTCAAATCCTCGTCCAAATCTGGATGATCCCATCGTCTGGCATCTCATCCTTATAGACGCCGAAGTCCAGTCCGTTGGTAAAGGAGAAAATCCGCTCGGGGCTTCCATTTCTGCAGGTAGATTCTCGGTTGTCGATCCCAAGTTATGCTTCTTTTCTTTAGGACGAAAAGAAAGGAATTGAAAAGAGTTCGAACTCATTCTTGTTCATGTATTTATAAGAGGGAATCATTTGTTAAAAGAGTCACTTATTAGAGGGTTTGTTTATTTAGAACGGAATGTTCAAAAGTGTAGAGAAGGTAAGGAATCTGATTCGTAGTTGGAAAGGAAAAGAGAGTCTTAAGCAAGACTTCTCGACTCGAAGGATCATTCCTAAACTAACACCTATCGGGGTCCACCCCACCTCGAAATGAGGTAAAAGGATCTCGAACCTCTCTCGTTTAGGGGTGTCTAAACAAATGGCTCCTAAATCCGGGAGAATGTCGGCTATACTTGTCCAAGGTAGAAATGAACATTGTATTCCAACGGAAAGAAGGGTAGTTTGATCCTCTAAGGACATGAATGCACTACCGATTTTTGAAAGCGCACTATTTCGATTATAATGGAGAGAGGAATTTTCCTCACGGAGTCGCCGTAAATCTTGTCGCATATTTTTAGGTCGTGTTTTATTTAAAAGAGGGGTCGCCTAACGTAAGCTTTCGGCGAATTTTTAATTTAATTAAAATAAATAATTTGAAAAGTAGTATTTGATTTTGAAAATAATTTTAAATTTGAAGGTTTTAAGATATGAGATTAAACCGATCTCACATCCCAAATAAGTTTATATAAACGAGCACCGCACCACAAACCGTGTATCTATCCCTAAGGATAGTACACACCGCTCGACGCGTGGGGCTCGATTAAATAAACTAGAAGATTTGTGACATCCGTTTGGTCTGCGAACCAATCTTATAAGCCGACAAAACTCCCCTGCTTAATATGAAAACATTAAACAGGGTTTATATTACATGGGTTCTTTAAAATTCCCTATAAGGGCAAGCCCCTATAGTTAATTACATCTTAAGTGATGGGAATCACCTAAGAAAACTCTCGATAATAATCAATAATTCTGCTCTCAGGAATTTCAAAGTTTAAGATTTTCAAGGGATTGAAATTTGGAATTTCAATAGGGAATGGATCAAGTTTGGAACATTTTGTTTTGTGAATCCGAAGGAAGAAAAGTAGGAGAAATCACGGATTCGAAGTGAACTTCGTAATTTCCCGACTATCCTATTGTTTCGGCTTAGATTTAGGAAAATCCTAATGTTTATTTAAATGTTTTGATTTTGTCAATTTTAGTTAATTAGGACTTATATTTATATGATAGAATCATACAAATAGACTTCGAAGATGCGAGGGTTTATTGTCGTATCGTACGACTACCTCGGAATCCTAAGACCGGTTAGGGCTTAATTTGCAATGCAAGTGCCTAACGAAGAATCGAGGATTTATGTCGCACTAGTGCAAACTACCTCGAAGTCCTATGGCTTGGTTATTTAATTCTAAGGAAGTTTTGCCGAAGTAGGCTCAAGTTTTCGCCGATGACGATGGCCGTGCCGCCCACCATGCTCCGAGCTCCTTGTTGTTGCAGAGGTTTAGTTTTAGAAATCATAAATCAGAGATGAGAAAAGTGTTTTGGTTTAGAGAAGTCTTAATTTTCCGAGTGTTTTTTGTGTTTTGATTAAAACAAATCTTAAAGTTGATTATAACGACACCGGTTAAGATCCCACGGTTCCATCCTTCCGCATCATTATTTTTATCGGATTCACTTAGTCCGTATGAATTCGCTAAACTCAACCGAATGAGTTCCACACTTTCATTTAGACCGTGGAAATCCCGTTAGCAACACGTAGGTTACATCATCCGAGGTATTCCCGATCATCCAACAGACGTTTTAATTTAATTGCAATCGTAGTTTTGTGTTCCGTTTGTGATTAAATTTTGAGTTGTTTTATATTTTGAAATGTTGTGGCGGTGAATTTTATCTTGCAATGACTTTTAACTTAGTTTTGGTTTCAGCTTTAGGGGCTATCCTAAAGGTGTGGGTTTTCATGCAACAGCTTGTCTTATCATGCAAGAAAAGTAAAGTGCATTTGCAGTTAAGTAAATCGTAATAATGTAAATTGCAAGAAAGTAGATCGCAATAAAATAAAAGCGTACCCGGAGGGTCTTCCCGTCATCCCAAGCTGCACTTAAAACACAATTAGAATATTTAAGCAAGTTCCTAGGTAAAGCTAAGGGAAAGGTTATGGTTTTCTACCAAATTCCTAATCCTATAGCCTAGTCATTTCCTATGACGTCTAGGTCTTTGTGTTTTAGTTTGAGGACGATTTTCTTCATCAAAGAATAATTAAATTCAATTGTTCTTATGAACATCCTATCATATCGAGGAAGTGCTTAAGACAAATCTTAAACATCTTTTCAATATTTCTAGGATTGTTCTAAGTCCAAATGGGTTTAATTATACAAATGAATTAATCGTCCGAGAATTCAAGTTTTGTTATTATCTTGTTCGAATGAACTAGGACATTTGAATATCCTATAAGTGAAGTAACATTTCATTTAATGTTCTGTTTAGGAGCTATGATAACTAAAACTTTCAAGGGTAAATTAGTATTCAAATGATTTGTGATTTAGTTAAAGAGTTTAAATTTGGAATAATGTTCAAGTTATTTTAGATTTATTTTGAATTCTTTATGTCTTTGGTGATGTTATATTTAATTTAATTTAATTTAATTTAATTTAATTTAATTGAGTTTTAATTTAATTTAATTCAATATAGCTTCAATTTAATTTGATTTGATTTAATTTTAATTTAATTTGATTTAATTTAATTTAATTTAATTTAATTATTTTAATTTAATTTAATTTGATTTAATTTAATTTAATTTAATTTAATTATTTAATTTAATTTGATTTAATTTAATTTAATTTAATTTAATTATTTAATTTAATTTGATTTGATTTAATTTAATTTAATTTAATTTAATTATTTAATTTAATTTAATTTGATTTAATTTAATTAATTTAATTTAATTTAATTTTAATTTAATTTTATTTTTAATTTTAATTGAAATTTTTAAAAGAGTTTAATAATTAAGTCTTTTAATATTTTAAATTTGAGTTATCATTTTAATTAAGAATTGAATATTAATGAGATAATTAATTTAGGGATTTTTAAATTAAAGAATAAATCTCTTCCTAATAATATCCCTATTTTAATAATTCCAATTTTATTATTCTTCCAAATTTAATCAATTATTTAATTAAAGTTTAATCATTTTAAAATTGTTTAATGGGTTTCTACCCTTTAATTATTTGAATTTCAATCATCCAAATCAGATTAGGATCAAATATTTTACTTGTTAATTTTTTTTATTAAACCTAAAGTTTTAATTAAGGATTAAAATTTAATTACAATTTTACCCTTTAAACTTAATAATTTCATAACTCACTAAATTGAACTCAAATGAACTTGAAATTTTTATGTGACTTCACTCATGTGTCAATAAAGATATGAGAGGAGAAAATGTGATTTTTCTGTATTTAATTTATTTATATAATTATTTTTGGTAGAAAATAGAGATTTTCAAGGAAAATTTAATAACATGACCAAAGGAAAGTTTCTGTCTTTAAGAAAATTAGAGGACATTCCAAATGACCAGAGGACCACTTGGACCAATTTTGGTGATTTTTTGAATTATATTATTTTTATTATAATTATTTTAAGTTTTGGAGTGTTAATTAATTTAAAAATAAAATAAAGGTTGAAAAATGAATTTTATATTTTTCAAAAATCTCTCTGATATCAAGGAAATCAAAGAATCAATTTTTGTAATTTTCTGATTTTTCTATGATTTATTATAATTATTTTAGTGAAAATGCTAGAAAATACATTTTTTTAATTTTAAAATTACCCTAGAGCTTTAAAAATTAATATCTCATTAAATAGACCTAAGAAAAATATGGGGTTTGTTCCTAAGTGATTAAAATTTAAAATGTGACATTTTGGTGAATTTTATTATTTTTATGATTTTTATTATTTTTCAAATATTAAAATATTAAAATAATATTAAAAATTAACTTTTTTAGAAAATTGAAATTTTAATTTTCTTAGGTTCCCCTGATATCAGAGAGGCCCCAAAACCAATTTAGTGAATTTTTGAAAGGTATTTTAAAAGTTATGAATTTTTAAAGTTTAAAATGGCTAAGTGGCTTAATCAACCCAATTAGTGGGGCTAACCAAGTCCAATCGACCTCAAACTTTTATGGTGGATTCCTCTCGATCCTAAAGGTCAGTGGAGAATTGATTTCAAGTCAATTTGATGCCTGGTTAACTCTAATTAAATAAAGACCTATTTTGGGTGTTTAAGCCAATTAGGGTCGTTTTAAATGAACTAAGTCAAAACCTATTTTTCCTAGGGTTCTCTCGGTCATAAGGAACATCACCAAATTTTCCTAGAATTTATTTCACAATATGCTATTTATTGGAATTAAAATATTCAAAACAAGTAACATGAACTTGAAAAATCAATAACTCTTCTTAGGATGGCCTCCGACTTTGGAAAATTCAGGAATGTTCCCAAATTCGGAGGCTTCAAAAGCCCTATGGTCTCATGCCATGGTGAATTGTATGCATGCATGGAGAATTAAAATAATGCAGAGAGTAAATAAATTATAAAAAATAAAATACTTGATGAAATTAAATGATTTCTTTTCCACATTATTCTCCTCTCGTTCACCGAGCAAGAGGGTATTTTTATTTTATTTTTCCGATTTTTCTACACGTAGATATGAATTTTGAAGTTTAGTGAATTAAATAAATGAAAAATACCCTAATTTTCTATTTATCCACGCGGCGCCGCGTCAACCTCGATGACCTCCGAACGTACACGCGTCGCGCTCCCATTCGACGCCGCCACCTGAGCCGCCAGCCCGGGCCCCGCGGTTCTCGTTCCGTCTCCCGGTCCGACGCCATCCGAGCCGTTCGTCCGCGCGTGTATTGAATGGACGCGCATCCGTTCATCGTCCCCGAGCGTCCTCACCCGAGAGCCGTCCACACTAAATCCCTAAGATCTCACTCGATACACAATGGATTTTCATGTTCTTATGTTCTATGGATTCGTCTCGAAGAGACGAACACATCTATACTGCTAACATGCATCGAAATTAAGGCATTTGAAATGGAGAATCTCCGTAAGCTCGAGATAAAGAATTAGCTCATACCTTTGCTCGTAGAAGTGTGGCTTCAATCCGAGAATTGTTGCACCTTCGATTGGATCCTAAGCAAGCTCCGCATGAAGTCTCCCGGTCTCGTGAATTGTCTAGGTTGGATTTCGACCAAGCCCGATCACAAAGCTTGGAGGCCGGAGTAACCGGGTGGCCCGGAGATGGGGCTTTTATCGGTGGACACCTTCCCTTGGTCCGGTGAAGGTGTAGAACCAATCAATTTGGGAATTGGCTCACCGTGGAGAAGTGTCCCGGTTTTGGGTGGAATTTCAACTCGAAATCGAGCTCGCAGAGGAGAAATGGCAGGGGGATCTCACCTGGGATCAAGTGCTCGTGTATGGGGAGGAGTCCGGAACAATTTTGGCGTAGTTTTGGCAAGGTTTGTGCTTAGCTCTCTTCATGGCCGAGAGGGGTGGAGTTTAAATCAGGAGAGGGTGGAGGGCCTCCTGTGGGGAGTCGAGGCATGGGATCAGCCTGCTCGGTGAGGAGAAGACCAGCCATGGTGACCACTAGGCATGGGGCAGCTCAGCAAGTGAGAATTTCAATGTTGGCTCACATGTGAGCTCTCGGCCATGGTGTTTTCCGGTGGCCTGGTGGCCGGCCGGCCAGGCATTGGTCACCATCTTGGTCAGGGAGGTCAGGGCTGGGGCTTAGTGCAATCAATTAACATTGGCCATGTGTAAAGGGTTTGATTTAGATGGAATGGGCGCATGGCTAAATTTGAACCTAAATGGGTCAACCCACCCATTCGGGCTAGGTGCACCACCCAAGGCCCGGTTTTAGTCGAGGGAAAAGTGATTTGGCTCAAGCATAATCGCAGGGTCAAGTCACCATCCAAGCACAATTAGGCATAAGCATGGTTAAGGGGAATCATGGGAGTGGTTAATCACCTTTAGGAATTAAGGAAAGAGTCTCCTCCTTTTGCCCAAAATGGCATGGTGACATGTAAAGAGGCTCTCATGGCTTGCATATGGCTTGTGCATGGCTCCATGGCTCCATTTGGCTTGGGAAAAGGTTGGGTCAATTTCATAAAAATGGGTTTTAAGAATTTTAGATATTTTGGGGTGATTTGGCATGTGGCTTGATTTGGAATTATTTGATTGATGATTTTGGAACTTAGGGACAATTTTGATTAAATGGATGATGAAAGGGAGTGTCATGTGGGCTTTGGATGAATTTGGGCTTTTGAATTCAAGGGAGTGGGCTTTTAGGAAAGTTTAAGGGAAATGGGCTTTTGATTTTAGGATGGGCATTTGGATAAAAAATTTTGTGAAGAACTTTGTCAAATAAATGTCATAATTGGTTTAGGGATGTTCTATGAAGGGCTTGGAATCAATTTGATGTGATTTGGAGTTGAATTGGTTCGAATTTGGATTTATTTCGTAAGTGGGCCTATGTAGGTCCAAGTGGGCCAAGTTGGGCTAATGTTGGGCTAGGGTTGAAATTGATATAAAATCAATGTTGAGAAATGTTTATGGGAGTGTTTCAAAGAGGTTTTGGCTTTGGTTGGGCTTTGATTTTGGGGTTTGGGCTCATTCTGGGTTAGGTTCGGGTTTAGGTCAAAATTGGGCCTTTTGGTTTTGGGTTGAATTTGAGTGGGGTTTGGGTCTAAATTTTGGGCAAATCATGTTAGTGTTTTGCTTGTGGGGATGCTAAGGAAGATTTAGAAAAGATTTGGGGTTAATTGGAGTTGAATTGAGTGAGTTCTGGGTTAGGTTTGGGTCATGGGTCCAAATCGGGCTTTAAGGTCAAAAGTGAAATTGGATCCAAATTTCAATCAAATTAGACTTGGATTTGGTCTAGATTGGTGTTGGGAATGTTGAATTGAAGTTTAGAACTGAATTGGACCAGAATTTGGGTCAATTTGGTGGGTTTGGTTTGACATTGGGTTCACTTAGGGTTAAAATGGGTCAAATTGGGGGTTTTGACAAAAGTAGGGTAAATTGACAAAATTGGCCCATGGTGTAGTTGGACAAAATGAAATTGGGAATATTTGGGATTTTCTGGAATTTTCTGGGAATTTTCTGAATTTTTGGATTTTTTTGGCCAAGGGGTATTTTGGGTATTTGGAGGGTATCGGAGGTATTTTTGGAATTTTTGGTATTTTTGGGTATGGATGATCAGTTTAAGTGATGTGGAAATGTTTGGGAATGATTTTGGAGAATTTTGGGTAATTTGGAAATTTTTGAGAATTTGGGTAATTTCAAGGGTTTTGGGTAGGCTAAGCGGGTGTAGGGTCTCGGGGGTCAAAAATTGAAAATTTGGGAAATTGAAGATTGGGTGAATGTAAGTGGAATGAAATCATTTTGGTTGAGCCATGAAGCCATATCAAGTCCATATGAGCCATGAAGGGACCTATTTGAGGCATTCATTATGTTGTTCCTAACCCTCTTAGCCAAGGGCTTAGGGGTTAAGGACCATCCATGTGAATCACCTACATGAGTCAGGAGGTTAAGTTAGGTATGGTTGTGGTTTTAGGAAGTGTGTGAAAGTGTAGTGTACAAGTGTAGTGTGTGTGTAAGTCAGCCCCTTCACCAGACCAGGCCACCCAGGGCAGTCCTAAGGCCAAAGAGTCCTATAGGAACTCATCCTTTAAACTTCCACATTTGATTTCAACCCTCTAGGTGATTAGGGGTCTACAGTCAAGTTTGTGGAGTTTGCAGGGAGTTAAGAGGTGGTTTGAATTTCTAAAAGGTGGGCCCCAATTCTAGTCCTTTAAGATAGTCAAAGGAAAAGCCTAAGGCTAGATCCTAAGTACTAAAGAGAAGAAGAGAGGACCTCATCAAAAATGAGGTCAACAAATATTAACAAGCTGCTGAGAATCAGTTTCAATCCAGACAAATTGGTAGTTCAAAGCTTTAGCAGTAATCAGGGCCCAGTAAGCAGCTTGAAGTTCATAATGGAGAGCTGACAGTGAGATGATTGGCACTTGGAAATACCACAAGTAACTTACCTCCGTAATTTCTACAACCGCCCCAATTCCAGACAGAGAGTTAGTGAAGCTCCCATCTATATTTATTTTTATCCATGGTGGAGGTGGAAGGGACCACTTCGAGCAATGTAGGTTTTCTTTGGTTTGTAGGCTCCAACAGTGGCTTCTTTCTCGTAAAAGCTGCAGCAGCTTAGCCACCATATGATTAATATTGCAATTTCGTTGTCAAACTTTAAATGATTCCTATGCATCCAAACAAACCAGCAGATAACTAAAGGTAGATGGAACCATTTTTCACTTTTCCAGATCCTCCCAAGAAGCCTCCCAATTGAGCCAATTGTGATTAAGATGAGTAAGATGGAAATGTTTTAAAACAAGTAATCCACACCTGTTTAGTGACAAGGCAATGGAGAAAGAGGTGGGAAAAAGATTCTTCCCGAGCTTCGACAGAGCCAACATCTAGAAGCTAGTCTTAGGCCTTTGAGTTTTAAAATATCATCTAATGGAAGATAATGATGGAATAATCTCCAGCAGTAAGTAAGACATAGAGGGGGATAAAAGCCTCGGTCCAGATTTTCTCCCCAAGAAGTATCGAGCCAAAGTCGAAGTGAGTCGTGAATCATCTCGATTGAAAGATTTTTTATTAGACTTCTTCAAGAAGATTCTATCAGGTTTAGTTGGATTAATAGGGATTTGAATAAGCTGTTGTATGCTCTCCCCATCCAAAACTTCATTCAGCCTGTTGACATTCCAGTGATCCTCCACCCAAAAATCTGCAATAGTTAGTTGGTGATTGAAATCAACAGTAAAATTTAGAGTTCCATCTCCTATCTAGTTGTCATAATAAAATTCACCTCCCCTTGCCCACTTCTCGGCCAGAAATATCGATTGGCCATGTCCCTAACTTTCAGCAAACTTCTCCAATGCTTGGAATCCCTTGTCTTGGCACAACTGAATTTGGGTGATCTTTCCAAAGAATACTTGTCAAAAAGGAATTTTGCCCACATGGTATCTTTCCTTCGAATTTAATCCACTCGCTTACAATAGAACAAATGGCTCATCTCGTTGGAAATTTCTCACCTCTAGTCCCCCAGCCTTGGTTGGTTTACTAACCTTGTTCCGGATAGCCCAATGATATTGCTTGGTTTGGCCTTCCCGGAGAAATTTATTAAACATTGTTTCTAACATTTTCTCGGGTGCTTTTTTTCATTCTAACTATTTAGAATCGATAAAGGGGAAAGGTTGAGAGTATACTCTTAAGTAAAGTTAATCTTCCACCATTAGATAGAAAGGTATTAGTCCAGCAGCTTAAAGTTGATGTAATCTTCTTGACAACTTCATCATACCGAGATTGCTTTCTCCTTCCTTTAATTAGCCGTACACCTAAATATTTCAAGGGGAGATCGACAGCAGAGAACCCACCGTACTCTTTCACCCACTCGTTGATGATTGAACCCTTTGCTGCCCAAAAATCGACACTTCCTTTGGTTTAATTCCGAGCTCGCAACCAAGGCTAGGTGATCGCCGGCTGCAAGGTTTTCTTAACGAGCAAGCTTACTTCCATCGGTGAAAATGATAACATCATCGCATATGCCAAATGACTTATCATCCGTGAAGAACCATGCTTAAAATGGAGATAAGGATAAATTGTTCGAGCAGCATTCGCAGTTCTGAGAAGTAATCAAAAGCCAATATGAAGATGGTTGGAGACAATGGGTCTCCTTGTTTCAACTCCCTACCAGCTTTGAAGAAACCACATACTGCAGTACCATCGACCGAGTACATCGTAATAAACATTAGACAACCATCTTTGAATTAAAGTACAAAAATCAGGATGGAAACCTCTAGCTTTAAGTACTAAATCAATAAATTTCCAACTCGATAGAATCATAAGCCTTTTTAAGATCCAATTTGAGAAGTAAATTGTGTCCCCTACATTTCTTATCAATATCAAGTAACAGCTCTCGAGCCAAAAGACAATTATCAATAATAGTTCCGCCTCGCACAAAAGCGTATTAGTTAGAGCCGATCAATTGGTTAAGATAGGGTTGTAGTCTTCCCACAAGAATTTTACTAATTATTTTAGAAAAGGTAGTAGTAAGACTGATAGTCCGAAATCAATCCATCGGTTTTTTTGAGATCCTTTGGGAATAAGTGCAATGTCGGTCGCAACAGAAATATTTAGGAAGATCGGATCCAAGAAAGAAAGAATGAACTGCCTGAATAAGATCAAGCACCCACAATATCCTGTGCTTTAATATAAAATGTTGAAGTAAACCCATCGGGTACTCGCTGTTTTATTACCATCAATGCTCTTTAAAGCTTGCAATATCTCCCGTTTATCGGTAAGAAAGTTAAATTAAGTTGATTCACATAATCTTGATGATCGAAAAACATCTCAAAGAATAAATGAAGTAGAGGATATAGGTACGTTCAAGCAAACAAATTCGAAAATGTAATACAAACACTTTGTGAGAGGGAAGATTGGTCGATAACTCCAATTGCCGGACTCATCCTTGATTTTAAGTATAGCATTTATTTTTCTTTTGTGCTTAATGACCGCATGAAAATACTTAGAATTCCTGTCCCCATAAAGGTACTTGTTTACAAGCAGCTTTTGTTGTAGAAAATCCTCTTCCCTTTCCAAGTGCTTGGAATAAAACCGACTGGCAATTTCAAGTTCATGTGCCCGATTCTCCCCCAAATCATTTGCAGCTTCCAACAAATGGACTTTAGCTTCGCATCCTTCACTTGTTGAAAAATATTTCCAAACCGAGTCTTATTCCACGAACTTAAGTTTAAAAGCTACATTCTTTTGCAATCTCCATAGTCTCACAAGAGGACTACAGACTAATGTGATCGTGGACCTTCCGAGCTCTTTGTACTTCAGCCTAGAAAGCTATCATGAGTGCACCAAGCATTGAGAAATCTAAACTGGGAGTACCCTTTGTAAGAGCTGAAAGAAATCTGAATTAGTAGTGGGGAGTGGTCAGATGTTGCCCTATGTAAATGCTGCACTTGAGTTATGGGAAAAGTGTTGAGCCAAAGGTCATTAGCTAAAGCTCTATCAATTCTCTCAAGCAAATTACTCTCTTCCATGTGAAAGGGGTACCAATGTATCCTAGATCAAATAATCCCGCATTAGTGATATTCCGAGAGAATTGTAGCATGGTATTAAGATCGGAGTTCTTCCCCCCTTTTTCTCACTGGGATCTCTAATGCAGTTAAAATCCCCACTGACAAGCCAATTTGAAGAGTTACTTGTACTGATCTGCCACAACTCATTCCAAAGAGAAACTCTATCCATAGGAGTACACCCAGCATAGATGATAGTAGCACTACCCTGGAAAGAATCCATCCCAAACTGTAAATGGAGAAATTGATAATTATCAAGTTGAACATTGCAGTTTAGCTCCTTTCTTGTAAAAATCCGGATCTTATTGTTGCAGTTGGAGTGAAAATGGAATCTAGGAAATCTTTTAGTGAATTTAGAGATGTTGGTATGCACCATAGGTTCTAGTAATGCTATAATCCAAGGTTTAAAAGTCATGTTAAGATGTAGTAATCTATTAAGGGTGCCAGGACTTGCCACACCCCTAACATTCCAAGCAAATCGCATTAATCATGGTGTAATGCCTTACCAGTCTCTAGTAATTCTAGGGGTGTTGCATCGAATGATCCATACCAATAATATTAGACTTAGATAAATTTTGCAGCTCCATAATATCTTTTCTCCTCCTTCTACTTTTCGTTGAGACCAAGCACCATCGAGCAGTAGTTGCTAAATTCTCAAGAATCATTTGGGCGCATTCCCCAATTATGGGACTTGAAGGGGTTATAAAAGTGGCACCTGCATCGAATAATCTGGGATCACTTCCTTAGTAGTATCAACTCCCCGTGCAAGCACTTGTGATCCTAGATGTGGTGGAAGCCGTAGGCTCCTTAAGGACAAGTGTTAGATAAATCAATATGCTCGTAGATTCTTATTTCTCCTCCTCCTACTTCCTTGTTGAGACCCGGCCCCTTCGCATCGAATTATCTAAACTCACATCATCGGCTTCGAGTAACCGATGTAGCATTATTCATACCATTGTCTCTAATCTCTATTGGTAGATCCGCATATTTTCCAATAGTTGCCGCCCTAATTTGATCGACATAGTTTTTAAAATCCCCTCCTTATCAACAAGCCCATTCGGACCTTGATTTAGAATTGCAAGTTCATTATTCAAATCCTCGGGTAGTAATTGGGACGAGGCTAACCGGAATCACCTGGAGAGATAGGTGGATTATCGGTTTTCTTAGTAACCTTATTATTTACATTATAAGGTCTTAATTCGAGGTGGAGTTTAAAACATTGTTCCATGGTGTGTCCAAATAGGTGACGAGTGCTTGCAATACAAAGGTTGATATTCCATAACAATGGGTTGCCGATATCATTATTAGCAAGTGCC
The DNA here is from genome assembly GCA_022702705.1 of Papilionanthe hookeriana x Papilionanthe teres. Lineage (NCBI taxonomy): Eukaryota > Viridiplantae > Streptophyta > Magnoliopsida > Asparagales > Orchidaceae > Papilionanthe > Papilionanthe hookeriana x Papilionanthe teres. The sequence goes on along the minus strand of CM040421.1, from coordinate 159,357,804 downwards.
TAGCCAAACCCCATCCAAATAAGGTTGAGTAATGTCCCTTTCAACTAGAAATCTTGCATTGGAAATCCCGGTAACATTAGCAGAGGGGATATCAAGTTTGAGTGGCCTTCCCATAGCATCGACTATATCATAGATGATTCTATGATTGTTAAAAGGAAGTTTTAAGTTAGGGAGACCGAACCACACCGGAACTATAGGTGGTTCTTTAGTTGGATCAAAGTCCATTGTCCACTTGAGGAGCTTCATGGGTTTTCCATCTTTCATTATCACTTTTTAGAAAAAACCCGTGCATAATCCTCCTCCTTAGCAAGCCGCAACATAATGTGTCTATCGTCAAAAACCCCTAATTTCCAACTGCCCACTAGCTTGAAATCATCAACTGACTTTTCTCAAGATATCCATTTTAGGATGGCCAAACCGAAATTTCCCTACCAAGGTAAATTTATAAGGCTCCGACAGCTTCGTAATCTCCTCCTCGCAAAAATCGAGCCGCGCTTCCCAGCCTTCCTAGTACATTTCCTAATAAACTCACACTCAGCTTTCCCATCCATTGCATCATGAAATAATTGTGGGAACACCAGTTTATCTCCTAGAGTGGTTCCACCATCTTTCCTCACTATAACTTCAGCAAAAGTACCCCTTCCAACAAAGTGTGGATCAGCCCGAGTTAGATCAAGTGCCATTGCCAATGTAACAGTTCCACAAGCAAAATTCAAAAAATAAGGAGCCCGGGAAGTGAGAAAGAATCACCCCCACCCAAAACCAAAGGAAGAAGAGAACTGAGAAGGCTTCCAGCCTTCTTAACGACCACCTTTCTCCACCTTGCACCAAGCACAGCCGCTCACCTTACCAGCTTCCTCCATGGAAACCCTAGCGGAGCACCTCCCTCCAAACCAGCCGCCATTTTTTTTATGTATATATATATATATATATATATACATATATATATATATATGTATCTACATATATATATATATATATATGTATCTACATATATATATCTATATATATATGTATATACATATATATATCTATATACATATATATATCTATATACATATATATATCTGAGTTCATAAAATTTTGGCATTTAAAAAGTCACACTAAGTTTTTGGCGCCGTTGCCGGGGAGGTAACAGTAAAAGTAAATTTGGTAGTACTTGAAAACTTATATTTGAATTACAAATTATAATTGTGTGTGCTTGCTTATTGCTAGTGTGCTTATTGTGATTGTGCATAAGTAGATTCAGAACTGAAAGTTTAATACCTTACGATTCTGAATTGGAGTGTACTATTAAAAAGATTAAAAAAAGAGAGAATTTAGAAATTTAAATCAAATGGCGAACAATCTAAACAATCAAGGAATTGAAAATTAAAACCAACCAAGACCATTAAGAGATTATGCTAACCCTAAATTAGATGAAATTCACTTAACTATCCAAAACCCTGATGTAGCTGCTAATTCATTTGAACTTAAACCTACTCCAAATGGTACAAAATAATCAATTCAATGGAACATCAAATGAAGATCATAATTTACATCTTGCGAGTTTTCTAGAACTATATGCTACATTTAAATACGATGGAGTGTCAAATGATGCTGTTAGAGTAAGGCATTGTTTCTTTTTTCATTAAGGGATAAAGCCAAGGATTGGTTAAATTCGTTAGCACCTGGATCTATTAGAACTTAGGGAGAACTTTCACAAAAATTCTTATCAAAGTATTTTCCACCATCAAAGACTACTAAGCTTAGAAATGATATAACATCTTTCAGTCAATTCGAGGGAGAATCAATATATGAATCTTAAGAAAGATTTAAAGATCTTCTTAGAAAATGTCCACATTATGCTCTACCATATTGGTTAATAATTCAAACATTTTACAATAGATTGGTAGGATCTCTTAGATCAATTATAGATGCTGCTACCTGTGGATCACTAATGTCAAAAACTTTGAAGAGGCTTATGCTTTAATTGAAGAAATGGCTAGTAATAATTTTCAATGGCCTGCTGAACGGGTAAATCCTAAGAAAGTAGCCAGTATTCATGATTCTGATGCTATAACTATGATAGTTTCTCAAATCTCTTATCTTTCAAATAAAATAGATCAATACGGAGTGAATTATTCTCAAACACCCTCAGTATTAGAGGAAAATTCACTAGGATAAAATATTGATGCTCAATCTTCATATGAAACCTTAAATGCGATAAAAAATAGGCAAGGCAATCCTTATTCGAACTATTATAATCCTGGTTGGAAAAACCACCCAAATTTAAACTGGAATAATAACAATAATGTTAACATTGTTAATCCTCAGTGGGGAAACAACCCAATGAACCTATTAGGAAACTTGAACAACCAGGAAATATGAATTATAGACCTTCTCATCCTTCGGGCTTCTACACTAATCCACAATTTAAGGAGAATAAGTTGTCAATGGAAGAAATGGTTCTGAATATGGGAACTCAATTACAAAGCCAGGAAGCTGCAATTAAAAATATAAAAAATTAATTAGGACATATTGCTATTGAAATTAGCAATAGACCTTCAGAAACACTCCCTAGAAATGTTGAAGTAAATCCAAAAGACCAAGGTAAAGAACAAATCAAGGTTATTCATTTAAAAAGTGGAAAAGAATTGGAAACAAGGGTCCAAAAAGAAACTAAAATTAAAAAAGAAAAGGTGGAAACTGAAAAAGAAAATGAAAATTTATATACATACTTAGAATATCCATTAAAACCAATGAAGATCACTGTAGAAAGACAACCACCACTGTTTTCTCAAAGATTAAAGCAACAAGATAAAGAAAAAAGATTTACAAAATTTTTAGAAATCTTAAGAAAGTTATCTGTGAATATTCCCTTCGTTGAAGCTTTAGAACAGATGCCTAATTATGTTAAGTTTATGAAGAATATACTCAACAAAAAGAGGAAATTACTAGAGCATGAGACTGTTGCACTGAGTGAAAAGTGTAGTGCTATAATTCAAAAAAAGCTTCTTGGAAAACTTAAAGATCCTGGTAGTTTTATTATCCTGTGTGTTATAGGTGAAAAATTCTACGGACGAGCATTGTGTGATTTGGGAGCTAGCATAAATCTTATCCCTCTATCAACCTTTAAGAGATTCAGAATATGAGAAATTGCACCAACTTCTGTAACTCTCTAGATAGCTGATCGATTTATTACTCATCCTAAGGGTGTTGTAGAAGATGTTTTTGCCAAGGTTGATAAGTTTATCTTTCATGTAGACTTTATTATCTTAGATATGGAAGAAGATAAGGAAATACCTATTATCTTAGGAAGATCATTCCAAGCTACAGGAAGAGCTATGATTGATGTTCAAAGAGGAGAATTAACTACGAAAGTAAATGACCAAGATGTAACATTTAACATTTCAAAGTCAATGAAATATACCTCAATAGAAAAAGATGATGAATGCTTTAGAATGGAAATATGTGATTATTTGAGATAGGAATAATTCAAAGAAAAATTTGAAGAGAAAATAGAACATGGAGATCTGAAAGACAAGAATCATGATGAGATAGAAGATGATTCTGATGACACTGATATTGAAGAAATAGAATATGTTCAAGAAAAATTTAAAATGCTTGATTCAACAGAACCTGAAAATAAAAATTTAATTCCAACTATTGGGAAACCTTCTAAACTTGAAATGAAAACTCTTCTAAAACATTTGAAGTATGTATTTTTCGGGGAGTCATAAAAATTATCAGTTATCATATTCTCCGATTTAAATGAGTTACAGGAACAAAATTACTGGATATGTTAAAGAAATATAAAAGAGCTTTTGGTTGGATTTTATTTGATATCAAAGGATTTAGCCCTTTTATTTGTATGCACAGAATTTTGTTGGACAAGGAACATAAACCTAGTGTTGATCCACAAAGGAGATTGAACCCAATGGTGAAAGAAGTAGTAAAGAAAGAAATTTTAAAGTGGTTAGATGTTGGAATTATATATCCCATTTCTGATAGTGCTTGGGTAAGTCCAATTCATTGGGTTCCTAAGAAAGGAAGAGTGACAGTTTACATAAATGAAAAGAATGAAATTATACCAACAAGGCAAGTCATTGATTCACGAATATGTATTGATTATAGAAATTGAACGCCGCCACCAGAATATATCACTTTCCTTTATCTTTCTTAGACCAAATGTTATATAAACTTACTGGGCACAAGTATTATCACCAAATACCTATTGCTCCTGAGGATCAAGAGAAAACTACATTTACTAGTCCTTATGGAACCTTTGCTTTTAGAAGAATGCCCTTTTGATTATGTAATGCACTTGCAACATTTCAAAGATGTATGATGTCAATATTTAGAAATTTGATAGATGATGGAATAGAAGTGTTTATTGATGATTTCTCAGTATTTGGAGACTCATTTATTGCATGCCTAAGCAACTTAGAAAAAGTTTTAGAGGTATGCAAAAGAACAAATTTAGTCCTAAACTTTGAAAAATGTCAATTTATGGTTGCAGGAGGAATTGTACTTGGGCATAAAATATCTGAATATGGCATGGAAGTAGATCCTTTAAAGATTCAAATTATAGAAAAATTACCACCTCCTACCATAGTGAGAGGGGTAAGAAGCTTTTTGGGACATGCTGGATTCTACAGGTGATACATTAAAGAATTTTCAAAAATAACTACGCCTTTATGCCAACTTTTAGAAAAAGATAAGAAGTTTGATTTTAACAATGAACGTTTAAAAGCTTTCGACTCATTAAAGAAAAAATTAATCGCTACTCATATAATAGTTTCACCTGACTGGGAGAAACCATTTGAATTAATGTGCGATGCGAATGATTATGCTATTGGTGTTTTTTAGGACAAAGGTATGAGAAAATGTTTAAAATTATATACTACGCTAGCAAAACTCTTACTGATGCTCAAACCAATTACACTACTACAGAAAGAGAGTTATTAGTTATAGTTATGCCTTTAAAAAATTTAGATCATACTTAGTTGGAACCAAATGTATATTACATATTGATCATTCTGCTATTAAATATTTAATGCAAAAGAAGGATGCTAAACCAAGATTAATTCGATGGATACTTTTATTGCAAGAATTTGATTTGGTGTTGTTGATAGAAAAGGAGTCGATAACCAAATAACTGATCATTTATCTAAACTTGAACATCATAAATTGTCTGATTTTGAAAAGGAAATAATTAAAACTTTCCTTGATGAGCAACTGTATAATATTAGAGAAGGAAATTTACCGTGGTATGCTGATATTGTGAACTAAATCGTTTGTAACATTTTACCACCAGAATTAACATTGCAACAACAGAAAAAATTCATATATGATGCTAAATCTTATTTTTTTGGACCATCCTTATTTATACAAGCAATGTAAAGATCTTATTATTAAGAGATGTGTGCCTTATGAAGAAACTGAACAAATTATTCGAGGATGTCATGATTCTGAATTTAAAGAACATTTCAGAACTGATAGAACATCACATAATATTTTACAATCTGGATTTTATTGGCCTACTATTTTTAGAGATGTTTATAGATTTATTAAATCCTATGATCGATGTCAAAGAGTAAGCAATATATCTAGAAGGAATGAAATGCCTCTAAATTTTACATCGGAAGTTGAGATCTTTGATGCTTGGGGAATAGATTTTATGGGACCATTTATTCCTTCATTTGGAAATTCATATATATTACTTATTATGGATTACGTATCTAAATGGATTGAGGCAATATCTTTACCAAAATGTGATGCTAGAAGCGTTTCAAGGTTTTTAATGAAAACATATTTTCATAAGATAAGGAATGTTAGAGTAATCATCACTGAAGGAGGATCCCATTTTAGGAATAATCTGATTCAGAGATTGTTTGAAAAATATAATATTCTGCATAGAATCTCTACAGCTTATCATCCCCAAACCAATGGTTTAGCCAAGGTATCTAATCGTGAAATTAAACGAATTTTAGAAAAATTCATAAATCCTAATAAATTAGATAGGACTGCTAGATTAGCCAACACTTTATGGGCAAACATAACTGCTTATAAAACTCTTATATGAATGTCCCCTTATAGATTAATTATTGGGAAGACTTGTCACTTACCAGTTGAATTAGAATGTAAAGCATATTGGGTGATAAAGAAATTAAATTTTAGTCTAAAAGATGCTGGTGAGAAAAGATTATTGCAATTGAATGAATTGGAAGAGATCATAAATGAATCTTGTGACAATGATAGAATATACAAGAAGAAAATGAAAATAAGGCATGATTGGAAAATTGTTAAAAAGGAATTTGTGTCAGGACAAAAAGTTTTATTATACAATACTAGACTGAGATTTTTTCCTGGGAAACTGAATTCTAGATGGATAGGACCATTCACTATTATACAAATCTATCAACTCGGAGCTGTTGTTATTGAAGACCCTAAAACTAGAAGAAGATTCAAAGTTAATAGACACAGATTAAAACTGTATTTTGAAGGCAATAGACCTAATTTTAAAGATATTTTAATTTTGGATCAACCTGAATAACCAAAGGTTATGTTGGGCTGACGATGTTAAACCAAGTGCTTTGTAGGAGGTAACCGACATTTATGTTTAGTATTTTACTTATTTGAATTGTTATTTTTGTTAGATTGCCACATAATTAATCCTACTCATTCTTTTATATCATAAACAAAGTCAAAGAAATGAATCAAATCGAAGTTTGGAACAAATTTGGATGAAATGAAAATTTGGCCAAATTTGAACTGGCGCCTAACAGTGCTGTAATCAACGCTAGACCGCGCCGCTGACCAGAAATAGTTTTTTCGTTATTAAATATGAATTTTGGCAGTTTTAGGCGGAAATCCTTCCATTTAAACTCCAAAAAACCACCTCTAAACTCCAAAACCACAAGAGAAACGAAATGGAAGATCCTAAATCTCGTCTAAATGGATTTCAACTCGATCGAAACTTCAAGATTTCAAGTTTTCGACCATAGAAAGTTCATCAGTTTCGAAGAGCAACGTCTGTTCGACAAAAATATTTCAAAGAAGAGGCTAATTAAGGAACAAGGCTTCGTGAATTGAGGTTTGAATTCTCCTACTACTCGGATTGAAGAAATTATTGTTCAAAGATGTTGGGTAGTTTTATGTTACACTAATTTTATGCAAATCTTCGTGGGATCAATCAAGGATCAGTCTATGTGTGAGGCAGGCTTGTCACACTTACTCCTACGAAGATAAATGACTTATATATGATTGAGAATGTGTTGATATGTCATTATGCAAATTTTATCCCGACGAGAGACAATATGTGCGATATATATAGATATTTGATGGATGAAAATGATGATTAGAAGAGATAACAAGTTTGTGTGTTTTTCGACCACACTTTTGAATCCTACATTGAAGCACTTACATTATTTTATATGTACGAAATTACTCCCAACTATAAAATCAGTAAAGTGACCAAGGAATGTGCTATTTTGAATTACTATATTCAAATGGGGATGCCTATTGATATTGGTTCTATTATTGTAAAATCTGTTTTGGGATTGATCGTACATGAATAAAAAATAAGGGCTTGGACATCCTTCCATCATATTTCTTCTCTGCAGTCAATCACAAGTACCATATGAAAATTGGGAGAAAGTACTTCTTCCCGGGAAGCCTCTAGACCCCTTATCCCTGAATATTTATGCTTACAATTTAGATATGAAATTATACTTTAATTATTTATAATATAGAATACTACGCAAGTATACATATCGTTTATCAAGTAATATAGGACTTTTTGATTAAGCCCAGAGATATCAAACCCACAGGGAAATGTCTAAAATTTTAAAGAAATATGAAAAATAACTTTTTACTTTTTAAAATGATTTTGTAAAGTATGTTTTAAGATATAAAGTTTTTAAAATTTTGTTTTTATTATTTTCTGAATAAAAAGTAAAGCAAACAACTAAAGTTAACAAAACTATAAAATAGTATGAAAGTAAATGAGAATAAAATATCTTTTTTCTCTCTCAATGAATCAGTACTAATTATGAAATTTCGTTGTGGAAGTATCTAAAATGTGTTGTGCCAAATAGAAGCAATTATATTCTTTACCCTTACTTAGTTCTATAAAGAACATTGGTTAATTTGATGTTTTGAAATCATGTAGATGGGTTAGGCAGGGAAGATACTAGCTCTCACTCTAGAGTTCCCTCGATTCCCTCCACCTGGGGCTAACATCACATAATAAATTTAAAACATCAAACCAAATTAAGGGGCTTTAGCCTGTCACTCTAAAGTCCTCTAATTTTACTCCCCATTAAAAACATATCTTCCTATTTATTTGCACCCAACCATATGGACTACAATCCTCATCCATACAATTTCATGATTCTTTCCAATTGTTGATTGAGACAATACTACATTGGTTCTTACATATTCTCACAACAAATTTTTTAACATCTTAATTGGCCAAATTAAGAGGTAAATGAAGTGCAAGGTAGTGAACCATCACAACTTCTACCAACATTGAAATCCTATACTTCTCTCAACTTCCTTCCATATTTAATTACTTCATCATTTAAAAGGAAAAAGAAGAAGAAAACTACTCAAAATCCATGGAGAAAACACAATCACAACTTAATTTGAAAGTAGAAATCATAGTGAAAACACAACAATTATTACTTTAAAATCAAATGTAAAACAAAGTTAAACACTTATCTGAAAATTCTCTCCACAAGACTCTTGAAGTTCCTTTTAAACTTTGATTTCTCTTTACAAAATACCATAGAGGTTGGCACCCAACTCTGTTGACTCTGAATCTTTATTCTACTCTTAACAAAAACTAGATACAATTGATAATAAAAGTGGTGAAGTGAAAATGTGTGCTCTCAATAACTCTCTAACATAAACTTTACTCTTAACACTAATCACACCCTCCAACAACAACCATTTTTATGATCTTCAAGTCTTCTTTTTAAAATTTTCCAAAAGGTTTCTTGGTGTCTCTTCAAAATATGTCCAGATTCAATGTATCAACCAAGACTGCATCCATACGTTCAAATTGTAAATGAATTTTTGCGCTGATGGGAAGTTAGTAAAATTTAAACTAAAGGATGCTTAAAAAACCCCTTCAAATTTGCACCAAATCAAATAAAATTCGTCACTTTAGCTGTGCCGCCTTTGCGCCACGGGTCCGGTGCTTAGCTGCTAGAGCCCAATTTTGTACACCTTTCAATTTTTGCTCCAAATTTGATCCTTCATTGCTCATTTCATCATAGTCAGTCATTTTAATCATACTTGCAAGAAAAACATAAAAATACCTTCCATTAAAGTGCAATATCATCAAAAATAGGTTTAAAATGTATTTAGAAATGCTATATATATATTTAGGTATATCAAAATCCCCCAAACTTAACATGTTACTTGTCCTTAAGTGACACTTAATCACATAAAAAATCTTAACATGCAAATTATGTAAATGAGTTTCTTTAGGAAGGTTTCAAAATTTTGTTCTAGAAATAAAATAGTCCAATTTAGAAAAATGTTTAGTAAATGAGACCAACTTAAAGTTTAGAAGGTTTTTAAGTAAAGGATAATGAAAAATATTAGTTCCTATCTTATTTAGAAATACTTGTAGATTCTTCAAAATATAGGATTCAAACATTTCATCTTCTTCACTTAAAAATTTTCATTTGGAAATAAATTTACTTAATATATTTTAACCTTAAGCTTTAGATTTTCTCAAAACTTATATTTTAAAATTTAGGTATGGAACCAATTTTTGATTAGGCCCTTAAATCCTCAAGCTTCTTCTTCCTTTTTACATACTATTTTTCTCCTTTTTTCTTTTTCTTTTTCTTTTTTTTCATCTTTTTCTTTTTTTTATAAGGGAAGGATTACTGTATCTGGATAGGCCTTTAATGATTTTGAATGCCACACTTTCATTTAAAATAAAGGTCTGATATATATCTTTCACTTAAAAGCCATAATAACAATGTTTGAAAATTATTTTTCAATAAAAGAAATTTAAGCTTTGAAAAATAAAAAGTCAAATATTCTATTTTTCCAAAAATACAACACTTCTCATGAAAGATAGTTTAACTAGATTTATGATTTCTTTACTAAGAAAATATTAACTTTAAAATTATCATCATTACTATAAATTTTAACTAAATTCTCTTACTCATTTCTATATTCAAAATTTTGTTTCCCTAATATAACTTAATATACATAATTATTTTCAATCAAAATCAAATTTTATTTGAGAAAAATGAAAATTTTATTTTTTGAAAATTTGTTTTTAAATTCCCCCCAAACTTTAATTTTTCTTTAGAATAAAACATTTAAGTATAAAAATGATACATGTGTAAGAATTAAAAAAACTAGAATAACATGCTTGCAGGAATTTTAATATTCTAAATATGCAAGTATAACAGTTTAAAAACAATGAGTAAAAAGAAATTAAATTCAGTTTTTCATAAAATAGAAACTTCAAAATTTCAAGGAACTTCTACAATAGTGCAGGTTTTCAAAGCAAATACACACCAACATAAATCACAACATACTAGAAAATAAATGGTAGAAAATTTTGAAAAGTTTAAACATGCTATATAAATAGTGGTTTCTAATAGTGTTCTAATTTTTTCTAATATTTATAGGAATTAAATTAGACACTACTAAAAACTTAAACACTAGAAACACATAAAAACATTTACTACCACAAACACACATATTACAACATAAAACATCAATCCAACACACAAACATCTGAATGTGCATAATAGAAATAGTCCAACTATAATCTACACAACATCAGAGTCCATAGAAAAATACATCACATCACATATGAGAACATTAAATAAAAGCATCACAACACATAAGAAAATCACATAACAACATCACAAACTCAACACTACAATCCTAATCATCATCATTTTCATTCCATTCTCTGGATGGCACATACGGTATATAACAAGGATGAGGGGGTACCTCAGCATTGTGATCTCCTATAATCAATCTCTGTCCATGTTTTGCTGATAATTCTCCTCATATTCATCATGTTTTATAATATCCCATTCAATATTGTCAATCTTACCATCCATATCTCTAATACACTCTCTGGTAAGACTCACCTTCTTCAAAATCTTTTGTAATAATCCAGCATGTGAATCTTTGGAGGATGATGCCTGTGCAGTAGAAGCTCAAGAAGTAGAAGCAACAGAAGTAGAAGCACTGGAAGCTCTAACAGATCCTCCTTTCCAGCAAAATACGTAATGTACAGTGTAAGTGTTCACATTTACACTGGTAATAGGTCTAAGTGGCTGAAAAACCTCTTCACATGTTTCAGACTTAACACCAAACTGCTCACAAAGTGAATAAATTAGAGATGGAAATCCCATACCTGCAGTAGTAGCAGCTCTGACACAATTCAAAATATAATAAAAAATAATACAACCAATATCTAAAGGCTTTCCCTACTGAATACAATGGTCAGAACAACTCTCTCCCTTGTAACTTCACTGTGATGACTTGAAGGCATATGCTTAGATGAGATAAAGTAGTGCCATGCCTTTGAAGTGACATTCAATTTAGAGGCTTAAAAATTCACTCTCCTTTCATTTGTAATCTTTCACAAACCTCTCCCATCAGTAAGAAAGGCCATAATCTCATCTAACTCTCCCTCAGAAGGATGATAATTCACATAATAACAAAACATCACAGGAGGTAATCGATAATAAGTATTTATTATTGCAGGTGAAAACTTGTTGCCCCCTAACCATCACCAAATTATCTTTTGGTGCTGGCAAGTTAGCAAAGAACCCTCCCACCACAGAAATAACTGCAACAGCGGAGAAGCAACAATATCTTTCCCAATTCCTTCTAGTAATCATCTCCTCAATATCTCATCCTAGCTTGGTAAAAACTGGTTCTGGAATCAATTTCTGCAATGCAAGTGCATCGACGTAACAATTCTCTGCTCTATAACTGACAAATTTGTCGGAATCAAATTTTACTTTTTGTTTTGAGCTTTTGACTTTGGATTCTTCTCTAAAAATTCACAAAAAATTCACCATAAATTTCAAATTTAAACTAAACTTGTTAACTCAACTTCCAAAGGCAAACTCCACTAAATCAAACAATTTCTCATGCTTTTCTCAAATTTTCACCATGAATAGTAATTTTCAGAATTTTCAATAATGTACTCAAAATACATGGTGAAAATAAAAAAACTTTTACTTAGGAGTAGTGATCATACCTCAAGGAATTCAAATCCAACAAATTTCGATGAAATCGGCTCTAAAATGATCCAAATAGTGATGCCCTAGGCTCCTATTTCGCGAAACCGAGAGGTTGAAGGTGATGGGGGTGTTAAAAATGGAAAATTTTGGATTTTTAACTGCAAAAAATTTATTTTCGCGAACCAGCTCCTTTGCACGAGGCATACTAAGCTTAGCCGCGAAATCTGGTGCTTATGCGCTTTCGGTTTAGCTCTTAGGCGCTAGTGCCCAAATTTTGACAATTAAGTTAATTCCATAAAAAATCCAAGTTAATCACCTTTAATCTCTTCAAATAATTATTTCTCCCCATAAACTCTTCTAATACTCCAAAAGTACTCTTTAATTTCCAATGATTAAACACAAATTTCACATAAACACAAACTTTTATTACTTAAATTTCAAAACACACTTATTACAAACTATAAATTTCTATCCAAAAACTTTGGATGAGATTCCCCAATACATAAGTTCAATCACATGTAATTAAACACAAATTTACATAATTTAGATGTAACAAACATATGTAAAGTGCAACAAACACAAACATAAAAAAAACACACTTAAAACACTAAACACACATAATCAAACCACAAGACCACTCATAATTTAATTCCAAACTCCATTAGGTTGATTATATCCAAAAGCACCATTAGTTCCATTTGAACCATCTGGAATATAAATCTGATAAAACAGGCGATGATTAAAAGCTCTTACATCTTCTTCTTATATCCATTTGTTCTTCAGATACATTATTCTATTTGCTTCTTCCACATGACTTGTTTGACTGAATTGTATTTTGAGTTTCCATCCAATGTGCGCTAAATGTGCATTAATTTCATGTACCTTTGCATCAATAGACTCCACATTAGCCTCAATATTCGTAATTCTTTCTGCTATTCCTTGGATACTCACAGCTAGAAATCCATATTATAAATCTTGCGTACTATCACAAATAAAATTCTTCTTGTTGGCATCATTTTTCTTCTTAGCTTCGCTCTCCCAAGAAGACATTTTTGCACTCAAAATACTCTTTTTAAGACTGAGGAATGAAAATAAGAACTGGGGCAAGTATCTCATAAATTTAGGGCCTCTTTATAGACTCGGGAAGGCACACGACTGACCCTATACGTGTTAAAAATCCTTAATAACTCCAAAAACTACTCACCCATGATTTAGGCTTTTAGAACCTCATGTTTTCACTTTTTTTAACTGTGACGCCTATGCACCAACTAGTAGCGCATAGCCGCCAGTGCACATTTTTTGCAAAGTTCTGCCAAACATCAAAATCTTCATTCTGAATCCTCTAAGTCATTAAATAAGGTCAAATAAATACTACTATAACATAAAAAAACTTCAAAATTCTACCACATTTCTCAAATCAAACCAAATAAAAGCACACAAAGCAAACATAAAACAATGCACATGATAAATATGGTTGCCTCTCACAAAGCACTTGGTTTAACGTCATCAGCCTGACATACCCAGAGCTTATCCTGAGTGACCCAACATCAGATTCTCATCAGGTTTTGATGGATCGACTGAAAATTAAGTTTCAAGCTTATGGCCGTTCACTTTAAATATTTTTCTGGTCTTAGGATCTTTAATATCCATAGCTCCATATGAATAAACTTTCATCACCATAAATGGGTCTGTCTAGCTGGACTTAGTTTTCCAGCAAAAATTCTCAATCTAGCATATATAGTAAAACTTTTTGCCCTGGCTCAATATCTTTAGTGAGAAGCTTTCGATCATGCCATAACTTCATCTTTTCTTTATAAATCTTAGCATTTTCATAAGATTCATTCCTTATCTCTTTAAGGTCATTTAATTGCAACAATATCTTTTCTCCAGCATTCAAATTAAAATTGAACACTTTAATAGCCCAATATGATTTATGCTCAAGTTCAACTGGTAAATGACAAGCTTTTCTAAAAATTAGCCTATATGAAGACATTCTAACAAGAGTTTCATAGGTAGTCCTATAGGCCCACAAAGCATAATCCAATTTGATTAACCAATCCTTTCTATTTTGATTAACAGTCTTTTCTAATATTCTTTTAATTTCACAATTGGATAATTCAACCAAACCACTTGTCTGTGGATGATAAGCAGTAGCAATACGATGGTTAATATGATATTTCTTTACTAACTTATCCATAATCTCATTTCTAAAATGACTTCCCCCATCAGTTATGATTACACTTGGTATTCCAATACTGCAAAATATATTCTTATTTATATACTTTGCAACACTTTTAGCATCACATCAAGATAAAGCAACAGCTTCTATCCATTTAGATACATAGTTTACTGCTATCAAAATGTATGTATTTCCGAAAGATGGTATAAATGATGCCGTGAAATCTAATCCCCAAACAACAAATATTTTAACTTCCAACATATAATTGAGGGGCATTTCACTTCTTCTAGAAATATTGCCTACACGTTGGCATTGATCACAATTTTTAATATAAACATTAACATCCTTCAAAATTATAGGCCAATAAAATCTAGATTGTAAGATTTTATATGCAGTTATCAACTCCAAAATGTTCTCCATAATCAGAATTATAACATTTTTGAATAATTTCATAAGTTTCTTCTAAAGGCACACATCTTCGAATAATTAAATCCTTTCCTTGTTTATATAAAAAGGGGTCATCCCAAAAATAAGTTCTGGTTTTAGATAGAAATTTCTTCTTCTCCTGGTATGTCAAACCATAGGGTAAAATATCACTGACAATAAAGTTTACAATGTCGGCATACCACGGAACACACCACTCATTAACAGTGAACAATTTTTCATCAGGAAAATGTTCATTAATTTCTTCAGCATCACAAAGATATTTTTTCAGTTTAAAGCATGGATAGATGATCAGCAATTTGATTATCAACACCCTTCTTATCTACTATCTCAAAATCAAATTCTTACAAAAGAAGAATCCATCTAATCAATCTTTGTTTTGCATCCTTCTTCTTTATTAAATACCTAATAACATAATGATCAGTATGCACAACACATTTAGTTCCAATCAAATAGGATCTGAATTTATCAAAGGCAAATACTATAGCTAATAAATCTTTCTCAGTAGTGATATAATTAATTTGAGCTTCATTAAGAGTTTTACTAGCATAGTAAATCACTTTGAAAATCTTATCATATTTCTGACCTTAAACAACGCCAATAGAATAATCACTAACATCACACATTAATTCAAATGGTTTTTCCCAGTTAGGTGAAACTATAACATGTGAATTAATTAGATTTTCTTTTAAAGTTTCAAAATCTTTTAAGCAATCAACATCAAAATTAAAAATCACATCTTTTTGCAGTAAATGAAATAAAGGCTTAGAAATTTATGAGAAGTCTTTAATATAACGCCTGTAAAATCTAGCATGTCTCAGAAAACTTCTAATTTTCCTTACATTAATTGGGCAAGGTAAATTAGAGACCACTTGAATTTTTACAGGATCTACTTTCAAACCATTTTTTGATATACGATGTTTCAAAAAAATTCCTCCTACTACCATAAATTGGCATTTCTCCCAATTAAAGACCAAATTTGTTTCTTCATAGCATTTCAAAACTTTAGATAGATGTTCTAAACATGATTAAAATGAAATTCCAAATATTGAAAAGTCATCCATAAAAACATCAATTCCTTTTTCTCTTAGATCATAAAAAATTGCCAGCATACATCTCTGAAATGTAGCAGGGGCATTATATAAACCAAAGGGCATTTTTCTAAAAGCAAATGTACCTTAAGGACTGGTAAAAGTTGTTTTCTCTTGGTCCTCAGTAGCACTTTGAATTTGGTGGTAACCAGTATATCCGTCCAGAAAATAAAAGTATTTATGCCCAGGTAGTCTATCCAACATCTAATCTAGAAAGGGAAGTGAAAAATGATCTTTCCTGGTGGCAAGGTTTAATTTTTTATAATCAATGCATATTCACCATCCTGTAACTTGTCTTATAGGTATTATTTCATTCTTTCCATTCACAGTCACAGTAACTCCTCCTTTCTTAGGTAGATAGTGAATAGGACTAACCCATGCACTATCTGAAATAGGGTAGATAATTCCAGCATCCAACCACTTTAAGATTTGTTTCTTAAAAAGTTCTTTCATGAAAGGATTTAATCTCCTTTGAGGACCAGCCCGAGGTTTGCAGTTATCCTTCATAAGGATTCTATGCACACAAATTAAAGGATTGATTCCTTTAATATCAATTATTGTCCATCCAAAAACTTTCTTTTAATTCTTCAAAATTTCAAGCAAACCCTCTTCTTCTCTTTGAGAGGAAATTATAACTAGCAAAGTTGAGGAATCATCTAAAAAAACATACTTTAAATGATTAGGAAGCATCTTTAAATCACGCTCAAGCGGTTTTTCAATTGATATACCAAAAGATTCATCTTTTTCAGTCATGTCCAACATTTCAAAATTTTCATGAACATAATTTAAATCTTCCACATGAAAATCTTCAGAATCTTGTAATTCCTTTTCTTGCTTGTGTTCCAATTCTTTACTTTCAGATTTTTCTTCATAAGTTGACTTGAAATGACATTCACACAAAATTTTGATAACATCCATCCTTTAACATTCGTCACTTTACCTCTTGTAGGATATTTCATTGACTTTGAAATATTAAATCCAATAGTTTGATCATTAACTCGCATTGCTAGTTCCCCTATTTGCACATGTATCATCGCTCTGCTTATGGCTAGGAAATGTCTCCCTAAAATTATGGGTATCGTTTTATCTTCCTCCATATCCAACAAAATGAAATCAGCAGGAAAAATAAACTGATCCACTTTCACTAAAACATCTTCTATAACTTCTTTAGGATATGTGATCGAACTATCAGCTAATTGCAAAGTTACAATAGTAAGGGTTATTTCTCCTAATTCCAGTCTTTTGAATATTGATAACAGCATAAGGTTAATGCTTGCACCCAAATCACATAAAGATTTTCCAAAAACTCTATCTCCAATTGCACATGGAATTGTGAAACTTCCAGTATCTTTAAGTTTTTCAGGAAGCTTTTTCTGAATTAATGCACTGCACTCTTGACTAAGTGCAACGGTCTCATTATCTTCAAAATTCCCCTTTTTGTTGAGATTATTCTTCATAAATTTCACAAAGCTTGGCATTTATTCTATGGCTTCAGCAAATGGAATGTTCATTGTATGTTTCTTAAATATCTCCAAGAATTTTGAATATTCCTTATCCAATTTTTGTTGTCAAAGTCTATGAGGAAATGGAGGTGTTGGCTTTTCTAAATCAACCTTAGGTGGAGAAATTAGTCTTTCCAAACCTTTCAGAGTGTCCTCTTTTAGTTTTTCAATTTCTTCTTTCTCTACTTCAGTCTCTTTTTGAACTCTACCTTCCAACTCTCTTCCACTTCTCAACTAAATAGCTTGTACTTGCTCTTTAGTATTGTCTCTTGGATTTATTTCAGTATTACTAGGAAGCATTCCTTAGGATTGAACCGACCCTGTGCTTTAATCCAATTCAAATTTACTTTAGTAACAATTAAATATTTTTATTTTTAATCGCAGAGTTACTTTCAAATGTAAGTATACATATGATTCAAGTAATACAGGGCTCTAATGGAGTCCTAAATATTGATCACATAGGGAATTAAAGCCTATGGATTTAGGATTATGAAAATCAATTCAGAATTACAACTAAATTGAAGTGCTTATCTGTCACTAATATGCAATCGATAATAATAATAAACTTATATTAAAAACTAGTTTAACTAATAATTTACTAATACTACTAGAGTTATGTTTAAATATAGATAATAACAAGAATCTTTCTCCTTAGTTAAGATATTTAAGTGAAATGATCATTATAATTAGTTTTTAATGTGTTGTACCGAATAGGAGCATACCTATTCTTTACCCTTTGGTCCAGGCATAAAGAACATTGACTAATCCTATGCTTGGTTTACTAATTCTGCGGTTAGGCTGGGAGGATACCGACTCTCACTTCGGAGCTCCCACGTTCCCCTCACCTGAGGGCTAACATCTAACATCAGCACCCAAATGATAGGACCGAATTGAGGATTTTAGTCTGTCACTTTAAAATCTCCAATTCTATGCCCGATAATATTATCTCCCTATTTATTTTCACTTCTCCTTGTAAGGATTTACTCACTCTAACTTTCAAAGAGAATTGTGATACATACAAGTTAAAAATCTTTAGCCCACGATCAGGTCGTAAGAATTCTTCACGGATTTTAACAATACAAATGACCAATTTGTATAGTAAATTAAGTTTAGGTATTGTACCATCACAACTTCTTTTATAATTTATTTAATATACTAATTATATAATCATTTCATAAAAACATCAAAACCAGGAGAAAGATAGAACAACTACTCAGAATTCATGAAGAGGATCCAATAAAACTTAGATTTCATAAAATAAAATAAAGTTCTACACACTAAAAACAAATAAACACTACTTATCTCAAACTCCTCCCTAAGAAAACTCCTCGAAGTTCCTCTGGATCTTTTCCTTGGAATACTGCTTCGAAATGTCAATGTGGAAGAGTACTCTCACTTCCCTTCCACACTTGCAATTACTCAAAGAGTTCCTTACAAATTCCCTATTTAAACTCACAACTCACTTAATTACACTCACTAAATGACTCTTTTTACACTATAGACTCACTTACAATCACTTTAGAGATCAGAAGAAGAGCTCTTTTTTGACCAAAATTTGTTCCTTTTAAAGTTGTAGAAGAGTCTCCAAGGGTTACGAAGGCACCCCTTCGAAAATCGTCCACATTTGACGTATTTCTGAAACAAACCGCCGTCCCCGCCGTCGGCGGCCTTGAAGCGTCGTCGACGGCCTTCTAGAAACCATGCCTTTGAACAGACCCCACAGTCGGTGGCATCATCCGTGCCGTCGGCGGCCTCCCTTGTAATTAATTCTGAACTCTCGGGAAAATCACACCGTCGGCGACCTCGACCTCGCCGTCGGCGGCATAGGTCAAATTTGCATAATTTTGTCCTTTTTTTACTTCAAATCCGCCCATTTTTGCATATTTTCGTTCTTTTGTCTTTAATTCTTCATACCTGCATAAAAACACCAAAAATATCTTTCTTTAAAGTGCAATATCATCAAAATCACTGAAATATAAGCAAGTAAATCTTGACCTTTTTCCCTTGAATCAAAATGCCCCAAACTTAACTATTACTTGTCCTCAAGTAATCTTTACCACTACTTAAAAATTATAATTTATCGTGATAAAATTTTAATTCAGAAATAGTATAATTTTGAATTAAATAAATATTATAATAAGAATTCTCAGAAAGATTTTCAAATAATTAGATTAATTCTGCAAATATGAGGCTATTTAGTTATCAAGTTTAAGAGTTCTAGTTTTCTATTTATTTCAAAAATAACAATATGTTGCAATATTAATTCACTTAGAGTGTTCTGAAGGTAGGAAATTCATGAAGAAACTTTTAGTAAGAATCCAATCATAAATATAAGTTCATAAATGTTTTTAGTTTTCCTTTTAGGTTAATCCAAGTGAAGCCAATTTTTGATAAGACATATCCTCAAGCTTCTCCTCACTTTTTTTCTTTTCTTTTTCTTTTTTTTTCTTTTCAGGGATTTTTTTTCAATCCTTTTTCTTTTTCTTTTTCTTTTCTTTTTCAAGTGAGGATCACTATTTTTGGATAGTCTGTTAATAATTTTGAACTTCACTCTTCTTTTCCTAAATTTGAAACTTTCAAATTCTTTACCTTATATGTAATTCATAGTTTTTACTTTATTGAATCTCAATCTTTTCTTTCTCAACTAAATTTCTAAGATTCTTAATATTTCAAATTATAGTTTTCTTTAATTTAAATAGTTAACTATAGTCTTATCCTCTTATACTAAATATCTTATTCTACAAAATTAATTTTCATTATAAAAAATATTTCTTTGAATCTTTTACAATATTTAGATAAAATCTAAACATAGTATTTAGAATTAAATCATATTAATAATTTTTGAAAATATGTTATTTGAGAACATACAATAGTTGAAATTTTTCTTCCCTCCCCAAACATAAATTTTTCTATAAATTGAAATATTAAAGGTGAAAGAAAAAATCTAAATATAAAATTCATACCTTTACACTTTAAGCATTTTTGTCTTTTTTAAATTTGCAGGTTATTTTCAAAATTTCTAACTTCAACTGTCCTGTAATATTAAAATCTTTTATACACACATACAGTTTAGAAAATTTGCTGGGGTAATGAAATTTTTAAAACAAGTATATAAAACTAAACATTAAACAAAAACAACTAACTACACTACACAGGACATATGCATTTTACAACACAGAACAAACATGTTATTAATTTAAACTAAACATTTCATAATTACACTAACTATTACAGATATCACAAACATTCAGAAATAAAAATGCAAATTACCAACTAAACACATATCACATAAAATAATACATAGTCCCCAACATAATACAATACAAATTAAAGTTTATCAAACAAAATTAAAAACAAACAGTACACAAATATATCACATCAAATCAGATCAGGCATTTAAATCCCATGCAATGTCTTCATCACCCTGGTCATCAGGAGGAAAAGGCTGATACTGAGTATATCTGGGGCATTCTGGAAAAGTCACATCTGGCTCTCCTCGATAATATCTAGCTTGAGCATCATAATAAGCCATCTCAAAATCTGAATGCCTCTGAAGATACTCACTATCATGATCATGTCTTCTTTCTAGCCTTTCAATCCTGTGATCAATTCTTTCTAATTTTTCATCTAATTTCTCAAAACTTTTCCTCTGCAGGATCATGGCATTCATCAGATCATACAAGGTAGGGGAACTGGAGGTAGTATGTTCATAACTAGTAGAAGGGATATCTCTATTAGTAGATGGTTCTTTACTCCTACTCCTTGATCTCCGTTCCTCATGGGATGTATAAGTCTTTATATTTCCTTTAGTAATGGGTTTCATAGGATAAATCCATTCCTCATCATTTCTTGCTTCAACTCCCGACAGTTGACATAGTGCATAAATAAGGCCAGGATGCCCTAAGGATCCACTTGTCTCACTCCTTATAGTAGCCATAATATTCTTATAGATTATCTTCCCCATATTAATTCTTCTATTGTTCTGAAGACAGAAATTTAGAACTGCTCTCTCTTGAGACTTCACTATGATGGTATGTTGGTAGCAGAGTTGAATAGATGAAATAATGCCATGCCTTAGCATTGGCATTCATCATCGACAATGGAAAGTTAATCCGTTCACGATATTTAATTTTCTAAACTCCTTTCCCATCAGTGAGAAAGTCAATAACATCATCTAAAGGACCTTCCATTGTTCCAAAAGTTTCGAACTCGCTAGTATAATAGTCTTGAAGCTCGTAAAAAGTGTTAATTCTATTAGCACTAAATTTGACAGAGAAACCCCTTACTTGGACAGGCTTGTCCTCAATTTGAGTCAGATTTGAGTAGAATTCTCTAACAACTTTGACAGCAGCTTTATTGGTTGTATAACAAAAATTCTCCCAACCTCTCTTCTTGATTACTCTTTCCACCTCTCCTCCAGGATTTTCAAAAACTCTATCTTGAATACACTTCTTACTTTGGAAAAGTGAAGTGTACCTCGATTGGGCTTTTGCATTAACGAATCTAGTTTCGTCAAATTCAAGTCTTCTCTTTTGTCTTGGAGCCATCGTTCGATCTATCAAATCACAAAAAATTTCAACTAATCTCTAAAATAATAACACAATGGCTTCTAAATGGGGTTTAAATCAATCTAAATCAATTTCCATGAATTCCTTCCAAGCCTTTTCTCTACATTTTCAAATTTTCCAAAATTTCTCAATGTGGAAGAAATTCATGGTGAAAATAAAACATTTTAACATATGAGTGAAGCACTTACCAAGGGAAGATGAAATCCAGTGTTAAAATTGGTTGAAAATGCTCCAAATCCAAGATCTCTCAAGCCCTAAGTCAGTTTTTTAGGTAAAAAAGGGAAGAAGAAGATGAATAGTGGCTTTTGACAAGTCAAAATCACGGTTAATATGCATTTTTCACGATCGCGCCATAGGCGGGCTCATTCGCGCCATCGGCGGGCTCTATTGAGTTAATATTCTATTGAGTTAATATTTTAGATGCTTCCATAACGAAATTCCATAATTATTACGGATCATTGAAAGAGGAAAGGATTTTTTATTCTCTTTTACTTTCATAGTATTTTATAGTTGTGTTAACTTTAGTTGTTTGCTTTACTTTTTATTCAGAAAATACCAAAAATAAATTTAAAAAACTTTATATCTTAAAACATACTTTACAAAATCATTTTAAAAAGTAAAAAGTTATTTTTCTTATTTCTTTAAAATTATAGACATTTCCCTGTGGGTTCGATATCTCAGGGCTAATTAAAAAGTTCTATATTACTTGATAAACGATACATATACTTGCGTAGTATCCTATATTTTAAATAATTAAAGTATAATTTCAGATCTAAATCGTATGCATAAATATTCGGGGATCAAGCTTTTGGCACCGTTGCTAGGGATAGTAATTAAAATATCTTTTAAAGAAAATATAAGAAAAATTAAGTTTTTACTTTTCATTATTTTTTTAGTGTGTTTTATTTTATTTTGTTAATTGTGAATGCGTAGTTCAGGTTCTAAGGGACTTGTGCATTACGATTCTGAATTAGAGAGAACTATTAGAAAAATTAAAAAAATTAAAAATACTGAAAAAGATAAAAAATATTCAAGAAATGGCAAATTAAGATCATGAAAATGTTGAAATCCATTAAGAATTTAGAACTTTAAAAGATTATGCTAACCATACAGTGGATGAACTTCATGGTAGTATTCAACACCCTGTTGTAGCTACTAATTCATTTGAACTTAAACATGTTATTATCCAGATGGTATCTAGTAATCAGTTTGGGGGAGTAGCAACTGAAGATCCTAATTTACATCTTGCCAATTTTCTAGAATTGTGTAATACTTTTAAATACGATGGTATTTCAGATGATGCTATTGAACTTAGAATTTTTCCTTTTTCACTGAGGGATAAAGCTAAGATTTGCTTAAATTTGGTTAGCACCTGGATCTATCAAAACTTGGGGTGATTTAGCACAAAAATTCCTTGCTAAATATTTTCCACCATCGAAGACTGTGAAGCTGAGAAATGATATCACATCTTTTAGTCAGTTTGAAGGGGAATCTATATATGAAGCATGTGAACTTTTTAAAGATCTCTTAAGAAAGTGTCCACATCATTCGATATCTGATTGGTTGAAAATTCAGACCTTTTATAATGTATTATTTGGATCTCTTAGATTTATTGTCAATGTCATTGCTGGTGGTTCATTGATGTCTAAACAGTTTGCTGATGCTTATGCTTTAATTGAAGAAATGGCTACTAATAATTTTCAATGCCCTTTTGAAAGGTTAAATCCTAAAAAGGTAGCCAACATTCATGAAAATGATGCTTTTGTGATGCTAGCAAATCTAGTTGCTACAATTTCAAGGAAGATAGTCCAATTTGGGATGAATTTTTCTCAACCAACTTCTATGATTAAAGAAAATTCATTAAGCCAAATGGTTGAATCTTATGCTTCATCAGAAACCTTTATGTCATAAGGAAGCCTAATAACCCATATTCCAATTATTATAACCCAGGCTGGAAAAACCATCCAAAGTTTAACTGGAATAACAATAATCAGGGTGGTAGTAATTAACAATGGGGGAACAACCAAGTAAACCCATTGTGGAACCGGAACAACCAAGGGAATAATATTTATAGACCAACCTATCCTCAAGGTTTTAACAATACTTCACAATTTAAGGAGAAGAAGTTGTCCATTGAAAAAGTGGTGTTCCAAATGGGAAATCAATTACAAAGTCAAGGAGCTACAATCAGAAATATTGAGAGTTAATTGGGACAGATTGCCAATTCATTAAGTAATAGATCCAAAGGAACACTTCCTAGTAATACTGAAATAAATCTAAGATTCAAGACTAAAGAGTAAGTAAAAGCTATTTAGTTGTGAAGTGGAAGAGAGTTGGAAGGTAGAGTTCAAAAAGAAACTGAAGTAGAGAAAGAAGAAATTGAAAAACTAAAAGAGGACACTCTGAAAGGTTTGGAAAGACCTATTTCTCCACCTAAGTTTAATTTAGAAAAGCCACAACCTCCATTTCCTCAAAGACTTCGACAACAAAAATTGGATAAGCAATTTTCAAAATTCTTGGAGATATTTAAGAAGCTTACAATCAACATTCCATTTGCTGAAGCATTAGAAAAAAATGCTAAGCTATGTAAAATTTATGAAGGATATTCTCAACAAAAAGAGGAAGTTTGAAGATAATGAGACTATTGCACCTAGTGAAGAGTGCAGTGCAATAATTTAGAAAAGGCTTCCTGAAAAACTTAAAGTTCTTGGAAGTTTCACAATTCCATGTGCAATTGGAGACAAATTTTTTAAAAAATATGTGATTTGGGTGCAATCATTAACCTTATGTCGTTATCAATATTCAAAAGACTGGGATTAGGAGAAATAACCCCTACTACTGTAACTTTGCAATTAGTTGATCGTTCGATCACATATCCTAAATAAGTTATAGAAGTTGTTTTAGTGAAAGTGTTATTAAATTAACTTTTCCTAAATTAACTTAGTTCTTTTAATAAGGTTTAAACATTTTGCAATATGAAATTTTAAACTAAGCAGGAATAAAAATGTATAACAATTAAGTTATTTAAAGTAGTAAAGCATACAGGTATAAGCAACAATATAAAAGAGTAGCAAAGTAAATAACAAATGAAAACTAATACTCTTTTATAATTTTAAACAAATATGCTAAAAACAACATGAGCATAAATAGGATAAAGTTCTAAGCATTCCAACAACAGAAACATAACTGAGCTATTACAGATTTACACATATAGTACAACAATACTTAAAAGTAAAAACACCAATCACAGATACATAACTAAAGCAAAGCAGAAATAAAATCTAATCATCCTCAGTCTCTTCATCATCATTAAAGGAATCATCTGGAGCAGGATTTCTGCGATTTATCCAAGGGGTGAATTTAGGATAGGTAGGAAATTCAATATTCTTATCACCCTTCAAGAATTTCACAAAAGCATCATCTTATTCTCCATTATAATCACTCTTCCTCTGTATATAATCAAATACATGATCGATTTTACTGTCCAGATCTTCTACATTGCACTGCATTAAAAATAGTTCACTTTGATGCTCCAAGTACCTCTCACAAACAGTATTTCACATATCTGCTGGAGGCTCAGAAGTAGAAGTGAAAGGTCTGAATGCAAAAGTAGAAGGCATAGAAGAAGAAAATGCTCCAGAACCTGACTTATTGTCTTTCCATAAACATCCACATGAGATTTTCCAATAGGATTCAGTGTCTTAAGTAACTCTTTAGAATGAGAATAAGTAATACTGGGATTCATGCATATCGAGAAAATGAGAGCCAGGAAGCCTAAACCAGAAATAACACTTCCTCTAGTTGAAGTGCTGATTACATCATAAATAATGGCTCTCACATCGACTGGCTTCATTTCTTGAATGTAATAATTTAAAATAGCTCATTCTTTCGTCACCTCACTCAGGTGATTTGATGGAAGAATGCAAGCAGAAATAACGTAGTGTCAGGCTTTCGAAGTAGAATTAAGCATCAAAGAGGAGAAATTTACCCGCTTATTGTTTCAAATTTTTCAAGGTCCTCTTCCATCAGTCAAGTAGGCCAAGATCTCATCGAGCTCTCCTTCAGATGAAGGAAAAATATCATAGAAATAGTCTGTAGCAGGAGGTAGGCCATAAAAATTTTTAATCACTTCAGGAGTGAACTCAAGTCCTGTCCCCCCTAACATAAACATCGTTGTCAACCGTTTCAGAAAAATTTGCATAAAATTCCCGCACAAAAAAAATAATGGCCACAACAGAAAAATTACAAAATTGCTCCCACTACCGAGCAACAATAATATTTTCAATCGAGACACTGGGAAGATAAAAACTTTGCTATGTAATGAATTTACGAGCCGACGTAAATTTGTTGTAGTGCACTTGAGCACTTGCGCAAACAGATTTTGTTTGATCAAACTAACTTCGTTCCTTACCTCGTTTCGATTTTGGTGCCATTCTGTAAATTTGAAAATAATTCCAAATAATTTATAAAAATCATAAAATGGCACAAAATCTAAGCTTAAAACACTAAATTAAGCTTAGATCCATGGATTTTCCACTTAAAAATCAAAATTTTCCTCCAAATTTTTGGCACTATTCAAATGTAGAAAAATCTATGGTGAAAACTTAAAATAACTAAACCAAAATGTAGATCTAACCTCAAGAAGTTGAAATCCAGAGTTTTTACGCTTTGAAACTTCATGAATCAAGCTTAAAATGGAGCTCTAAGACCGGTTTTCGCGAGTTTGGGGGAAGAAGATGAAGCTTAGGTGCTCTAATGGCTGTGGGGTCAGTTTTATGCCCGAAATTTTGTTCAGGTGAACCAAGACTAATGACCTAGGTGCCAGAATCACAAAAATTTTTGAAAAATTCCTAAAATTTTACATTTTATAATTTAGGTGTTTCTAACATCTGTAAGCTTAAAATCAAGTAGTAAACTTCATCAAACATCTCCCATAAATTAAAGAAAATTTCCAAGTCCAAAATAGATTCCAAATTTAAGATAACATTCAAAACTCGACTTGTTAACATTTCAAACTCAACTTTTACTTCAATTCATTTCATATCTTCAAGATAAGGTTTAAAAAAAATACAGAAAATACAATTAAATAACATCTCACATCTCATAACATCATTTAACAATAAAAAAAATCATTACATAAGACATTTCCAAATCACACAACACTTAACAATTACAATCAATTTCTCCACATAATTCAACCTAATTTCACGGATTCACATCAGAACCTTCATTAGTTCCACAAGGTAATTCACTAAGAACAAAGGAATAGAGGAAAGGGACACGAGGAAATTCCAAGGCCGTCTTTTCATCGATCCAATTGTTCTTAGCATACATGGTTACCTGATAAACTTGAAAGGCTACCAAATGATCAGATTGAAGCTTCATTTCCATTCCATGTGCTCATATTGGTGGTACATTTCATGCAATCTTCCTCCAAGAAAAACTAAATCCTCTTCAATCTTCTCGAGGTGATCAATTAACTTCTCCAATGTCATGGCTAGGTAGCCATTAAAGTAAGTTTGTGAATCCTTGTGCACAAACTTGGCTTTTCCCTCATTTTCAATTTTTAATCTCTCCATAGAAGCAATAAAAACTCTCTTCTCTCTCAAAAGTATTATTTTAGGTCAAAATTTTGATGGCTTGGAATTTGGGGATGATGATGTGGTGGTTTATAGGGAAACGAGTGGGTAAAAACTGCTATGGTGTATTTTTTCCATGACCCAGAATTGTGGCTCCTAGGCGCCAACTCTAGCACTTAGGCACTAGGATCTCATGTGTCTAGCGCATAGGCGCCAATTCAGATACCTAGGCATCAGAATCCTAAAAATCACGGTTCACCCTTCGTCAAATTTTCATAAGTTTCACACCAAATTAAGGTCTAAAAATATATATCAAAAGATATGTAACTAAGTGTAGTCACATATAAAACACACTCAAAATCAAATCAAATCATAATATGGTTGCCTCCCAGAAAGCGTTTGGTTTAATGTCGTCAGCCTGACATAACCAATTATTTACTCCAAATTGGTTAAATATAGCACATCCTTAAAAGATGGCAAGCTTCCTCCAATATAGAGCTTCAAACTTTGTCCGTTACTTTAATTACTGAATCTATTTTCAGATCTTTTATATCCACGACTCCATAAGGATAAACTTTCTTAACAACATAAGGCCCTGTTGATACACCTAAAATATATAGTATTTTTATGCACATTTTGTTACCTATTTTTGATGATATTGCACTTGAATGAAAAATATTTTATGTTTTTCTTGCAGGTATTGATGAAAATGATTAATTATGATGAAAGGAGCAAAAAAAGGATCAAATTTAGAGCAAAATTATGGAGTTTGAGAAATTTGGCCTCTAGCGCCTAAGCACCAAAGTGTCGTCGCTTAAGCGCCACAGTTAAAAATTGAATTTTAATCAAATTTGGTGTCATTTTGAAGGGGTATTTGAAGCAACTTTTGGTGGTGACTTTTTTAACTTTCTTTGGGCGGCAAATATGATTGAAGGGATGCATCTTTTGGTGGATACACTGAATCTGGACATGATTTGAAGAGACACCAAGGAACCTTTTGGAAAATTATAAAAATAAAGCCTCATAATTTGCAAAAAGGTGTGTTTTGGTCGAGTAGTAATTTTTAGTGTGTTGAGAGTGTGTTAAGATTTAGGAGTACTTCTTTTCTATAGTTGTTAATAGTGAATAGAGAGTAAGAAAGGAAAAAGGGTTGGTGTGAAGCCTTCTTCTCACCAATTTTCTTTTATCCTTATATCTAGTTTTTATTAAATTTTAAAGTTTTTATTAGAGTCATAAGAGTTGGGCGCCAACCTCTGTAGAGTTGTGTTGTGGAAAGCAAAATTCCAAAGGAACTTCCAAAGTCTTGTGGAGAGGATTTTCAGATAAGTATTTATCTTTATTTTTACACTTTGTTTTTAAGTAAGATTATTGTGTTTTCATTATGGTTTATGCTTTCATATCAAGTTTTTTTTTGTGTTTTCTTCATGAAATCTGAATAGTTTACTTTATCTTTTTCTTTCTTAGATGATGAAGCAATTAAATTATGAAAGTATGTTGTGGAAAGTATAAGTGTTTAATGTTGGAATAAATTATGATCATTCAATTCCTTGAACTTAATTTACTTCTTGATTTGGCCAATTAAGATGTAAAAATTTGTTGTGAGATTATGTAAGATCCAATGCGGTATTGTCTCGAACAACAATTGGAAAGAATCACATGCAATTATATGGGTGAAAATTGTAGTCCATATAATTGAATGCAAATATATATGGAGATATGCTTTATTGGAGAGTAAAATTAGAGGACTTTAGAGTGACTTGATAAAGCCCACTAATTTGGATTGTTACTTTAAATTTTGTTATGAGATGTTAAGGTGGAGGGAATAGAGGGAACTCTAGAGTGAGAGCTTGTATTTTCCCTGCCTAACCCATCTATAAAATTTCAAAATTTTAAATTAATCAATTTTTTTTATAGAACCATGTAAGGGTAAAAAATATAATTGCTCTTATTTTGCACAATACATTTAAATAAATCCACAATATAAATATCCATAATTATTATTGTTTCATTGAAGAAAGAAAAAGATATTTGATTCTTATAACTTTAATATCGCATTTAGAGTATTGATAAATTTATTCCTGCTTAACTTGTTATTAAAAATATTAAAAACAACTATTTAAAATTAATACCTTAAAACATACTTACAAAAATCAATTCAAAAAAGTAAAAAAGTTATTTTTCTTATTTCTTTAAAGTCTTAGACATTTCCCTGTGGGTTCGATATCTCGGGGCTTAATCAGAAAGTCCTATATTACTTGATAAATGATACGTATACTTGCGTAGTATCCCATATTATAAATCATAAAATTACTATCTAAATCGTAAGCATAAATATTCAGGCATCAAGTTTTTTGCGCCGTTGCCGGGGAAATTGATTAAAATTTCATTTAAAGAAAATTAAGAAAAAATTTAAATTTTTTTGCTTTACTTTGCTTTTGTTAGTGTGTTTTGTTTTATTTTATTTAATGTTGTATGTGTAGTTCAGGGTCTGAGGGACTTGTGCCTTAAGATTCTGAATTAGAAAGAGCAATAAAAAAATTAAAAAAAATTAAAAATTCTGAAAAAGATAAAAATATTCAAGAAATGACAAATCATCAAAATCAAAACGTTGACATCCATCAAGAATTTAAATCTTTAAGAGAATATACTAACCCTACAGTGGATGAACTTCATGGTAGTATTCAACACCCTACTGTAGCTGTTAAATCTTTTGAGCTTAAACCTGCTATTATCCAAATGGTGTCTAATAATCAGTTTGGGGGAGTACTAACTGAAGATCCTAATTTGCATCTTGGCAGGTTTCTAAAGTTATGTGCTACTTTTAAATATGATGGTGTTTCAGATGATGCTATTAGACTTAGACTTTTTCCTTTCTCACTAAGGGATAAAACTAAGATATGGTTAAATTTGTTAGCACCTAGATCTATCAGAACTTAGGGTGATTTAGCACAAAAATTCCTTGCTAAGAATTTTCCACCATCAAAGACTGTGAAACTTAGAAATGATATCACATTTTTTTGTCAGTTTGAAGGTGAATCTATATATGAGGCATGGGAACAATTTAAAGATCTCCTCATAAAATGTCCACATCATTCGATATAAGATTGGTTAATAATTCAAAACTTTTACAATGGATTAGTTGGATCTCTTAAATCTATTATCGATGCTGCTACAGGAGGATCACTGATGTCTAAACAATTTGCTGATGCTTATGCTTTGCTAGAAGAAATGGCTACTAATAATTTTCAATGCCCTTCTGAAATGTTAAATCCTAAGAAGGTAGTCAATATTCATGAAAATGATGCTTTTGCGATGTTAACAAATCAATTTGTTGCAATTTCAAGGAAGATAGACTTATTTCACATGAATTTTTCTCAGCCAATTGCCATGATTGAAGAAAATTTATTAAGCCAAATGGTTGATTCTCATACTTCACCAAAACATTGAATGTTATAAGTAAGCCTAATAACCCTTATTCTAATTATTATAACCGAGGTTGGAAGAATCATCCAAACTTTAACTGGAATACCAATAATTAGGGTGGTATTAATCAACAATGGGGGAACAACCAAGTAAACCCATTGGGGAACTGGAACAACCAAGAGAATAATAATTATAGACTAACATATCCTCCAGGTTATAACAATGCTTCACAATTTAAGGAGAAGAAGTTGTCTATTGAAGAAGTGGTGTTACAAATGGGAAATCAATTGTAAAGTCAAGGAGTTACAATTAGAAATATTGAAAATCAATTGGGATAAATTGCCAATACATTAAGTAATAGATCCCAAGGTAAGCTTCCCAGTAATACTGAAGTAAATCCAAGAGATAAGAATAAAGAGCATGTAAAAGCAATTCAACTGAGAAGTGGAAGAGAGTTGGAAGGTAGAGTGCAAAAAGAAATTGAAGTAATCAGACTGTTACATTCAACATTTCATAATCAATGAAATATCTTGCAAGAGGTAAAGATGATGAATGTTATAGGATGGATGTTATCGAGTATTTGAGTGAATGTCATTTCAAATAAGCTTATGAAGAGAAATCTGAAAGAGAAGAATTAGAACATGAGCAAGAAGAGGAGTTACATCATTCTGAAGATTTACATGAGGAAGATCTAAATTATGTTCATGAAAATTTATAACTGTTGGACATGACTAAAAAATATGAATCTTTTGGTCCATTAATTGAAAAACCTCTTGAATTTGAGTTAAAGATGCTTCCTGATCATTTGAAGTATATTTTTCTAGGTGAGTCCTCAAATTTGCCAGTGATAATTTCCTCTCAATTAACTAAAAAAGAATAAGAGAGTTTGTTTGAAGTTTTGAAAAAATAGAAGAAAGCCTTTAGATGGACGATAGCTGATATTAAAGGAACTAGTCATTCAATTTGTATGCATAGAATCCTTATAGAAGATAATTACAAAACTAGGGTTGAGCCTCAAAGGAGATTAAATCCTATTATGAAAGATGTTGTTAAGAAAGAAATTTTAAAGTGGTTGGATGCTGAGATTATCTACCCTATTTCAGATAGTGCATGGGTTAGTCCTATTCACTGTGTTCCTAAGAAAGGAGGAGTAACTATGACTGTTAATGAGACGAAGGAGATTGTACCAACAAGAAAAGTTACAGGGTGGCGAATATGCATTGATCATAGAAAATTAAATCTTGATACAAGGAAAGATCATTTTCCACTTCCATTTTTAGATCAGATGTTGGATAGAGTGGCTGGGCATAAATACTTTTGTTTTCTGGATGGATATACTGGGTACCACCAAATTCAAATTGCTCATGAGGATTAAGAGAAAACAACATTTACCAGTCCTTATGGTACATTTGCTTTTAGAGGAATGCATTTTGGTATATATAATGCCCCTGCTACATTTCAGAGATGTATGATGGCTATTTTCTGTGATTTAATTGAAAAAGGGATTGAGGTTTTTATGGAAGACTTTTTAGTATTTGGAAGTTCATTTGAATCATATTTAGAACATTTATCTAAAGTTTTAAAATGTTGTGAAGAAACTAATTTGGTCCTTAATTGGGAAAAATGCTAAGTTATGGTGGCAGGAGGAATTGTATTAGGACATAAAATATCATAAAAAGGTTTAGAGGTAGATGCTACAAAAATTCAAGTTATCTCTAATTTACCTTATCCAATGAATGTAAAGGGAATAAGAAGTTTTCTGGGACATGCTGGATTCTATAGGCATTACATTAAAGACTTTTCAAAAATTTCAAAACCCTTATGCCGTTTATTAGAAAAGGATGTAATTTTTTATTTTGATGATGAATGCCTAAAAGCTTTTGAAACATTAAAAGAAAAATTAATCAATTCACCTATTATAATTTCACCAAATTGGGAAAAACCTTTTGAATTAATGTTTGATGCTAGTGATTATGCTATTGGTGCTGTTTTGGGTAAGAAATATGATAAAATTTTCAAAGTAATTTACCATGATAGTAAAACTCTTAAGGAAGCTCAAATTAACTATACCTCTACTGAGAAAGAGTTATTAGCTATAGTATTTGCTTTTAATAAATTTCTATTATATTTAATTGGAACCAAATGTGTAGTGCATACTGATCATTCTGCTATCAAATATTTAATGAAGAAGAAAGATGTGAAATCAAGATTGATTAGACAGATTCTTCTTTTACAAGATTTTGATTTTGAGATAGTAGATAGGAAGGGTGCTGATAATCAAATTGCTGATCATCTATCGAGGCTTGAAACTGAAAAATCTCTTAGTGATACTGAAGAAATTAATGAACATTTTCCTAATGAAAAATTGTTCAATATTAATGAGTGGCGAATTCTGTGGTATGCCGACATTGTAAATTTTATTGTCAGCGATATTTTACCATATGGTTTGACATACCAAGAAAAGAAGAAATTTTTATCTGATGCTAAAATTTATTTTTGGGATGACCCATTTTTATATAAATAAGGAAATGATCTGATCATTCGAAGATGTGTGCCTTTAGAAAAAACTTATGAAATTATTCAAAAATGTCCTAATTCTGATTATAGGGGACATTTTGGTGTTGATAGAACTGCTTATAGAATTTTACAATCTAGATTTTATTGGTCTACAATTTTTAAAGATGTTAATGCATATATTAAAAATTGTGATCGATGTCAGCTTGTAGGCAATATTTCTAGAAGAAACGAGATGCCCCTCAATTACATGTTGGAAGTTGAAATATTTGATGTTTGGGGATTAGATTTCATGAGACCATTTACACCATATTTCGGAAAGATTTATATTTTAATAGAAGTATACTACGTATCCAAATAGATTGAAGCTGTTGCTTTACCTCAATGTGATGCTCAAAGTGTTGCAAAGTTTTTAAGAAAGAATATATTTGACAGATTTGGAATGCCAAGAGTAATCATAACAGATGGGGTAAGTCATTTTAGAAATGCGATTATGGAGAAGTTAGTAAAGAAATATCATATTAACCATTGCATTGCTACTGCTTATCATCCACAGACAAGTGGTTTGGTTGAATTATCCAATCATGAAATTAAAAGAATATTAGAAAAGACTGTTAATCCAAATAGAAAGGATTGGTCAATTGAACTAGATTATGCTTTATGGGCCTATAGGAATGCTTACAGAACTCCTATAGGGATGTCCCCATATAGGCTAATTTTTGGAAAAGCTTGTCATTTACCTATTGAAATTGAGCATAAATCATATTGGGCTATAAAAGAGTTCAATTATAATTTAAAGAATGTTGCTGAGAAAATATTATTGCAATTAAATGAGCTTGAAGAGATAAGGAATGAATTTTATAAAAATGCTAAGATTTATAAAGAGAAAATGAAGTTATGGCATGATCAGAAGATTCTTACTAAAAATCTTGAGCCAGGACAAAAAGTTTTGTTGTATAATGCCAAATTAAGAATTTTTGCTAGAAAACTTGAGTCTGAATGGATGGGTCAATTTATTGAGATAAAAGTTTATTCTTATGGAGCTGTTGTTATTCAAGATCCTAAGATTGGAAACATATTCAAAGTTAATGGTCATAGACTTATACCTTATTTTTCAGTCAATCAACTTAAACCTGATGAGAATCTGAGGTTGGGTCACTTAGAATAAGTTCTGGGTTTGTCAGGCTGAAGGCATTAAACCAAGGACTTTGTGGGAGGCAACCCATAGTAATCTGTGTGCTTTTCTTTATGTTTTCTTTCTGTGCTTTGTTTGGTTTGTTTTCATGATTATGTGATAGTATTTTGAAAAGATTGATTATAGTGGTGTTTATTTGACATCAATTGATGACTTGAAAGAGTCAGAATGAAAATTTTGGACATTTGACAAAGCTGTGCAAAAATGTGCACTGACAGCTAAGTGCCACCTGGTTGGCGCTTAAGCGCCGCAGTTATGAAAAATGTGATAAATAAATTTCTAGAAGCCAAAATCATGGGGAAGTGGTTTTAGAAGTTATTTTGGAGTTTTAAAACATCTAGGGTCGGTTTTAGGACTTCCTATATCTATAAAAAGGCCCTGAATTAAGAGAAATCTTGCCCAAGTCCCTATTTTCATTTCCGAGTCTTAAGAAGAGTGCTTTGAGTGAAAATATGTTTTCTTGGATGAGTTAAATTAAAAAGGAGGAAGCCAACAAGAAGAAATTTATTAGTGAAAGTGCACAAGAGTTATAAAACAGATTCCTAGCAGTTAATATTCAAGGTATGTCGGCATATTTTTAAGTTTGTGTTGTATTTATTTATTTTTTTTTAAAAAGGGGGTCGCCTACAGAAGTTGTCAGAGGATTTTAGATTTTAAATTTAATTTAAATATATATATATATAATTTAGAAAATAGCATTTGATTTTTGAAAATAATTTTAAGTTTGAAAATTTTAAGATATGAAATCAAACCGATCTCACATCTCAAAATTGTTTATTTAAACGAGCACCGCACCACAAACCGTGTATCTATCCCGAAGAATAGACACACTGCTTGATGATGGGACTCGATTAAATAAACTAGAAGATTTGTGACATCCGTTTGGTCTGCGAACCAATTTTATAAGCCGACAAGTTCCCTTACTTAATATAAAGGAATTAAGCAGGGTTTATATTACCTGTGTTCTTAAAGTTCCCTATAAGGGCAAGCCCCTATAGTTAATTACATCTTAAATGATGGGAATCATTTAAAAAAACTCTTGATAATGATTAGTGGTTTTGCTCTCAAGAATTTCAAAGTTTAAGGATTTCAAAGGATTTGAGTTTTGGAAATTTCAATAGGGAATGGATCAAATTTGGAACAATTTATTTTAGGAGTCCAAAGGAAGAAAAGTAGGAGAAGCTGAGGATCCAAGAATTATCTTGGCAACTTCCCAAACTATCCTATTGTTTAGCTTCGAGTTGGAGGAAATTATTTAATGTTGCAATCCTGCCAATTTTATTTAATTAGGACTTATATTAGTATGACATGATCATACAAATAGCTTCGAAGATGTGAGGGTCTATGTCGTACCAAACGACTACCTCAGAGTCCTAAGACCGGTTAGGGCTTAATTTACATGACATGATCATGCAAATGCCTAACGAAGAGGTTGAGGATTTATGTTGTACTAAGCAAACTACCTCGAAATCCTATGACTTGGTTATTTAATTCTAAGGAAAGTTTTGCTGAAGTAGATCCGAGTTTTGCTGATGACGATGGCCGTGCTGCCCACCATGCTCCAAGCTCCTTATTGTTGCAGAGGTTTAGTTTTAGAAGTCATAAATCAGGAGATGAGAGAAGTGTTTTGGTTTAGAGAAAATCTTAAAATCCAAGTGTTTTTTTTAGTGTTTTAAATAAAGCAAATCTTAAAGTTGATTAAACGGAATCGATTAAGATCCCACGGTTCGTCATCCCAGCACCGTTATTTTCATTGAATTCACTTAGTCCGGATGAATTTGCTAAACTCAATCGAATGAGTTCCACACTTTCATTTAGACCGTGGAAAATCCCGTTAGCAACACGTGGGTTACATCATCCGAGGTATTCCCGATCATTCAACGAGATGTTTTAACTTAGTTGCAATTGTAGTTTTGTTGTTCTGTTTGTGATTAAATTTTGAGTTGTTTTATATTTTAAAATGTTGTGACGGTGAATTTTACCTTGCAATGACTTTTAATTTAGTTTTGGTTTCAGTTCAGGGACTACCCTAAAGGTTTTGGTTTTCATGCAACAGTCTTGTTTAACATGCAAGAAAAGTAAAGTACAGTGCATGTAAGTAAATTGTAATGAAGTAACTTGCAATAAAAATAAAAGCATACCTGGAGGGTCTTCCCGTCATCCCAAGCTGCACTTAAAACACATGTTAAAGCATTTACATATTTCAACAAGTACCTAGGTAAAGCTAAGGGAAGGGTTTTGGTTGCCTACCAAATTCCTAATCATATAACTAGTCATCTCCTATGACGTCTAGGTTCTTGTGTTTTGTTTAACGATGATTTTATTCATCAAAGAACAATTAAATTTAGTTGTTCTTCTAAAACATCTCGTCATATTGAGGAAGTGCTTAGGACAAGTCCTAAACATCTTTTCAATATTTCTGGGATTGTTTTGAGTCCAAGTAAATTTAGTTATATAGGTGAATTAATTATCCAGGTTGCTCTTACTCAGTGAATTAGGATGTTTGATTATCCTTGTGAGTAAGGTGACATTTCATTTAATACTCTATTTAAGAGTTATAATAATTAAAGCCTTTAAGGGGAAGTTGGTTTATCAAGAATTTTAATCGTAATTAATTAAAAGTTTGAGTTAATGGTTTAAAGTGTTTTAATTTAATAATGAGGTTTTAATTAATAATTTTAAGTTTGGAATAGTGTTCAAATTATTTTAGATTTAATTCTTAATTATTTCATTTAGGTTTGTTGTTAAATGATTTTAATTCAATTTGATTTTAATTTAATTTTAATTTAATTTAATTTAATTTTAATTCAATTTAATTTTAATTTAATTTTAATTTTAATTTAATTTAATTTAATTTAATTTAATTTAATTTAATTTAATTTAATTTTAGTTTAATTTAATTTTAGTTTTAATTTAATTTAATTTAATTTATTTTTAATTTAATTTAATTTAATTTAATTTAATTTAATTTAATTTTAGTTTTAATTTAATTTAATTTAATTTTAGTTTTAATTTTAGTTTTAATTGTTAATTTTAATTATAAATTTGAATTATTATTTTAATTTTAAATTAGGAATTAAGTATTGTTAAAGTGACTTATTTAGGGATTTTTAAATTAAAGAATAAATATCCTCTTAATAATATCCACTATTTTAATGATCCAAATTTAAATATATTCTTTCCAAAATTTAAATAATTTAATTAATTAAAGTTTCATTTTTGATATTTTCATAATGTTTAGTGGGTTTCTACCCCTTCATTTTCCTAAGTTTCAATCTTCCAAGAGAAATTTAAAATCAAATATTTTACCCCCCCCCCCCCGATTTTGATTAAACCTAAAGTTTTAATTAAGGGTTAAAATTTTTAATTACCTTTATGCTCTTTTAAGCTTATTTATTTCATAACTCACTAAATTGAGCTCAAATGAATTTGAAATTTTTATTTCACCTCACTCACATATCTATTAAGACATTAGAGGAGAAAATATGATTTTTCTGAATTTGATTTATTTATATAATTATTTTTAGTAGAAAATAGGGGTTTTTCAAAGAAAATTCAACAACATGACCAAGGAAAGCATTCTATCTTAAGAAAATTATGGTATGTTTCTAATGACTAGAGGACCATTTGGACCAATTTTGGTGATTTTTTGAATTATATTTTATTTATTATAATTATTTTGATTTTTAGAGTATTAATTAATTATAAAATAAAATTAAAGTTGAAAAAATAGATTTTGTATTTTTCTTAAATCTTTCTAACTTCAAGGAGTTCAGCGAAATAAATTTTATAATTTTATAATTTTTCTTTGATTTATTGGAATTATTTTAGTGAAAAGATTAAAAACTCATTTTTTAATATTAAAAAAATACATCAAGCCTTTAAAATTTAATATCTCACCGTAGGGACTTAGGAAAAATATTTGGTTTGTTCCTAAGTGATTAGACATCAAAATGTGACATTTTTATGAATTTTAATATTTTTATGATTTTTATTTTTTTAATTATTAAAATATTAAAATATTGTGGAAAATCAACTTTTTTAGAAAATTCTAATTTTAATTTTCTTGAACTCCCCTAATATTAGAGAAGCCCAAAAACAATTTTTTGTGAATTTTTGAAAAGTGTTTTTGGAGTTATGAATTTTTAAAGTTCCATTTTGCTCATGAGGCTTAATCAATCCATTTGGTAGGGTTAATCAAGTCGATTGATTTCAAATTTTTATATGATGTCTCTCCGATCCTAAAGATCGAGTGGAGAATTGTTTTCAAGTCAATTTGATGTGTGGTTATCCTTAATTAATTCAAATTCAATTTTAGGGGTTTAGGCAGATTAAGGTTATTATGAATGAATTAACACAAAATATATTTTTCATAGGGTCCTCTGAGTCTGAGGAACATCACCAAATTTTCCTAGAATTTATTTCACAAAATGCTAATTATTGGAATTAAAATACCTATAACAGTGACATGAAATTGAAAATTCAATAACTTGTCACATAGATGGCCTCTGACCTCAAAAAATTCAGGGAATGTTCCCAAGACTAGAGGCTTCAAAAGCCCTATAGTCTCATGCCATGGTGAATTGTCTATGCAAATGAAGAATCAAAATACTGAAATCAGTAAATAAATTATTAAAATAAAATATTCATCCAATTAATTTGATTTCTTTTCCACATTATTCTCCTGTGTTCACTGAGCAAGAGGGTATTTTTATTTTATTTTTGTGATTTTTCTATGCAAAGATATGGATTTTTGAAGTTCTGGGCATTTCAATAATTCAAAATCAACCTATTTATCTACTTATCCACGCGGCGCCAGCGCAACATCGGCAGCTCCGAAAGCCCATGCGGCGCATTCCTATTCGACGCCGCCATCCGACTCAGAGCTCCAGGTGCCCGCGGTTCATGTAACATTCCCTGGTCCAGCGAAATCTGAACCTTCTGCTCGATACACGCACGATCCAACGGCTCCCGGTCATCGTCTACAACTGGTGAGCACCCGTGACCGTCTACACTAAAACCCTAAGATCTCACTCGATTCTTAATGGATTTTCGTGTTCTTCTGCTCTATGGATTCGTCTTGAAGAGATGAACACATCCATACGGTTTATAGGCTATGAAATCAACTTAAACAAAATGGAGAATCGATGGAAGCTCGGGAGGAAGAGTGAGTTCATACCTTTGCTCAGAGAAGTGAAGCTTCGATCTGAGAGTTGTGTCACCTTCAATTGAGTCGCGGCAAGCTCCGGATGAAGTCCACGGCTCCGGGGAATTGTCTAGGTATGAAAGTGACCAAGGCAAATCACAAAGCTTGGAGGCTGGAAGCAATGGCTGGCCCAGTGAGGGGGCTTTCTTTGGGGAACTTCTCCTCTTGGTCTGGTGAAGGTGTAGGACCAATCAATTTGGAGATTGGCTCACTGTGGTGAAGTGTTGTCGGCATATTTTTAATTTAGTTTAAATAAATAATTTGAAAAGTAGTATTTGATTTTGAAAATAATTTTAAGTTTGAAAAATTTTAAAATATGAAATCAAACTGATCTCACATCCCGAATAGTTTATATAAACGAACACCACACCACAAACCGTGTATCTATCCCTAAGGGTAGACACCACTGCTTGATGGTGGGGCTCGATTAAATAAACTAGAAGATTTGTGACATCCGTTTGGTACGCGAACCAATTTTTAAGCCGACAAATTCCCCGCTTAATATGAAAGCATTAAACGAGGTTTATATTACTCGGGTTCTTTAAAATTCCCTATAAGGGCAAGCCCCTATAGTTAATTACATCTTAAGTGACGGGAATCACCTAAGAAAACTCTCGATAATAATCAATAATTCGCTCTCAAGGATTTCAAAGTTTAAGTTTTCGAGGGATTGAATTTTGGAATCTCGACGGGGAATGGATCGAGTTTGAAACATTTTGTTTTGGGAATTCAAAGGAAGAAAGGTAGAAGAAATCACGGATTCGAAGTGAACTTCGGTGACTTCCCGACTATCCTATTGTTTGGCTTGAATTTAGGAAAGTCCTAATGTCATTTAATGTTTTGATTTTGTTAATTTTAATTAATTAGGGCTTATATTTATATGACAGAATCATACAAATAGCCTCGAAGATGTGAGGGTTTATGTCGCATCAGACGACTACCTCGGAATCCTAAGACCGATTAGGGCTTAATTTGCAATGCAAATGCCTAATGAAGAGTTGAGGATTTATGTTGCACTAGGCAAACTACCTCGAAGTCCTATGGCTTGGTTATTTAATTCTAAGAAAGCTTTCTTGAAGTAGACCCGAGTTTCTTCGATGACGATAGCCGTGCTGCCCACCATGCTCCAAGCTCCTTGTTGTTGCAGAGGTTTAGTTTTAAAAATCATAAATCAGGGGATGAGAAAAGTGTTTTGGTTTAGAGAAAATCTTAATTTCTAAGTGTTTTCAATATTTTAATTAAAACAAATCTTAAAGTTGATTATAACGACACCGGTTAAGATCTCACGGTTCCATCCTTCCGGCATCATTATTTTTATCGGATTCACTTAGTCCAGATGAATTTGCTAAACTTAACTGAATGAGTTCCACACTTTCATTTAGACCGTGGGAAATCCCGTTAGCAACACGTAGGTTACATCATCCGAGGTATTCTCGATCATCCAACATGACATTTTAATTTAGTTGTAATTGTAGTTTTGTGTTCTGTTTGTGATTAAATTTTGAGTTGTTTTATATTTTGAAATGTTGTGGCGGTAAATTTTATCTTGCAATAACTTTTAACTTAGTTTTGGTTTCAGTTTTAGGGACTATCCTAAAGGTGTGGGTTTTCATGCAACAATTGTTTATCATGCAAGAAAAGTAAGTGCAATGCGGTTAAATAAATTGCAATAATGTAAATTGCAAGAAAGTAAATCATAATAAAATAAAAGCGTACCTGGAGGGTCTTCCCGTCATCCCAAGCTGCACTTAAAACACAATTAGAATATTTAAGCAAGTTCCTAGGTAAAGCTAAGGGAAGGGTTATGGTTTTCTACCAAATTCACTAATCCTATAGCTAGTCATTTCTATGACGTCTAGGTTCCTTGTGTTTTTGTTTGAAGACGATTTTCTTTATCAAAGAACAATTAAGTTCGATTGTTCTTATGAACATCTTATCATATCGAGGAAGTGCTTAAGGCAAATCTTAAACATCTTTTCAATATTTCTAGGATTGTTTTAAGTCCGAATGAATTCGATTACACAAATGAATTAATCGTCCGAGGTTTAGTTAAGTTTTGTTATTATCTTACTCGAGTGAACTAGGATTTTTGAATGTCCTATAAGTGAAGTAACATTTCATTTAATATTCGTTTTAGGAGTTATGACAACTAAAGCTTTTAAGGGTAAATTTGTGATTTAGTTTAAATTCGATTAATGGGTTTAAATTTGGAATAGTGTTCAATTTGCTTTATATTTAATTTCCTTCTGTTTTAGGTGATGTTATTTAATTCAATTTAATTTTAAATTTAATTAAATTTAATTTAATTTAATTTAATTTTAATTTAATTTAATTCTATTTAATTCAATTTAGTTTGATTTGATGTTAAATTAATTTAATTTGATTTGATTTAATTTCCTTTAATTTAATTTAATTTGATTTAATTTTAATTTAATTTAATTTAATTTTATTTTATTTAATTTAATTTAATTTAATTTTATTTAATTTGTTTTAACTTAATTTAATTTAAATTTAATTTTATTTATTTAATTTAATTTAATTTAATTTATTCATTTAATTTAATTTAATTTGTTTATTTAATTTTATTTAATTTAATCTTTAATTTAATTTTACTTTTAATTTTAATTTAATTTAATTTAATTTAATTTAATTTAATTAATCTTTAATTTAATTTAATTTGATTTAATTTAATTTAGTTTAATTTAATTTACTTAATTTAATTTAATTTTTAATTTAATTTTATTTTTAACTTTAATTGAAATTTTAAAAGAGTTTAATAATTTAACTTTAGTTTAATGATTAAGTCTTTTAATATTTTAAATTTGAGTTATCATTTTAATTAAGAATTGAATATTAATGAGATGATTAATTTAGGGATTTTTAAATTAAAGAATAAATCTCTTCCCAACAATATCCCTATTTTAATAATTCCAATTTTATTATTCTTCCCAAATTTAATCAATTATTTAATTAAGGTTTAATTATTTTAAATTGTTTAATGGGTTTCTACCCTTTAATTATTTAAATTTCAATCATCCAAATCAGATTAAGATCAAATATTTTACTTGTTAATTTTATTAAACCTAAAGTTTTAATTAAGGGTTAAAATTTTAATTACCACTTTGCCCTTTAAGCTTAATAATTTCATAACTCACTAAATTGAGCTCAAATGAACTTGAAATTTTTATGTGACTTCACTCATATGTCAATAAAGACATGAGAGGAGAAAATGTGATTTTTCTGTATTTAATTTATTTATATAATTATTTTTGGTAGAAAATAGAAATTTCCAAGGAAAGTTTAATAACATGACCAAGGGAAAGTTTCTGTCCTTAAGAAAATTAGGGGACATTCCTAATGACTAGAGGACCTCTTGGACCAATTTTGGTGATTTTTTGAATTATATTATTTTTATTATAATTATTTTAAGTTTTGGAGTGTTAATTAATTTAAAAATAAAATAAAGGTTGAAAAATGAACTTTATATTTTTCAAAAATCTTTCTAATATCAAGGAAATCAGAGAATCAATTTTTGCAATTTTCTGATTTTTCTATGATTTATTATAATTATTTTAGTGAAAATGCTAGAAAATACATTTTTTTAATTTTAAAATTACCACTAGAGCTTTAAAATTTAATATCTCATTAAATAGACCTAAGAAAAATATGGGGTTTGT
This sequence comes from Papilionanthe hookeriana x Papilionanthe teres, assembly GCA_022702705.1. Taxonomy (NCBI): domain Eukaryota; kingdom Viridiplantae; phylum Streptophyta; class Magnoliopsida; order Asparagales; family Orchidaceae; genus Papilionanthe; species Papilionanthe hookeriana x Papilionanthe teres. The sequence goes on along the minus strand of CM040421.1, from coordinate 159,314,199 downwards.
TCCTAAGTGATTAAAATTCAAAATGTGACATTTTGGTGAATTTTATTATTTTTGTGATTTTTATTATTTTTTAACTATTATAAATATTAAAATAATATTAAAAATCAACTTTTCAGAAAATTGAAATTTTAATTTTCTTAAATTCCCTTAATATCAGAGAGGCTCCAAAACCAATTTGGTGAATTTTTGAAAGATATTTTGAAAGTTATGAATTTTTAAAGTTCAAATTGACTAAATGGCTTAATCAACCCATTTAGTAGGGCTAACCAAGTCCAATTAACCTCAAATTTTTATGACGGGTTCCTCTGATCCTAAAGGTCAATGGAGAATTTTTCAAGTCAATTTGATGTATGGTTAGCTCAAATTAATTAGGGATCTATTTTGGGTGTTTAAGCCGATTAGGGTTATTTTAAATGAGCTAACTCGAAACTTATTTTTCCTGAGGTCCTATGGTCATAAGAAACATCACCAAATTTTCCTAGAATTTATTTCACAACATGCTAATTATTGGAATTAAAATACTTAAAATAGTAACATGAATTTGAAAAATCAATAACTTCTCATAGGGAAGGCCTCTGACTTTCGAAAATTCAGGGAATGTTCCCAAATTCAGAGGCTTCAAAGCCACTATGGTCTCATGCCGTAGTGAATTTTCTATATGCATGGAGAATTAAAAGAATGCAAACAGTAAATAAATTATTAAAAATAAAATACTTGATGAAATTAAATGATTTCTTTTCCACATTATTCTCCTCTGTTCACTGAGCAAGAGGGTATTTTTATTTTATTTTTATGATTTTCCTACACAAAGTTATGAATTTTCCAAGTTCAGGGAATTAAATAAATAAGAAAAATCCCTAATTTTCTATTTATCCGAGTCGGCGCCGCGTCATCCTCGGCATCTCCGAACGGCCACGCGGCGCGCTCTCATTCGACGCCGCCGCTTGAGTCAGCAGCCCGGGCCCCGCGGTTCACGTACCATCTCCTGGTCCGATGTCCGCGCGTGTATTGAATGAACGGCATCCGTTCATCGTCCCCAAGCCTCCTAGCCCGAGAACCGTCCATCTTCTAGGCCTAAGATCTCACTCGATACTTGACTAAATTTAGCGTTCTTATGCTCTATGGATTCGTCTCGAGAAGACGAACACATCCATACGGTTTATGTGGGATGAAATTTACGCAATAAAAATGGAGAATGTTCAGAAGCTCGGGAAGAAGAGTGAGACCATACCTTTGCTCGGAGAAGTGTGGCTTCAATCCGAGGGTTGTTTCACCTTCGATTGGATCCCGGCAAGCTCCGGATGAAGTCTCCCGGTCCGGTGAATTGCCTAGGTAGGATTTCGACCACAGTACGATCACAAAGCTTGGAGGCTGGAGCAACTGGGTGGCCTGGAGATGGGGCTTTCGCTGGTGGACACCTTCTCTTGGTCTGGTGAAGGTGTAGGACCAATCAATTTGGGGATTGGCTCACTGTGGAGAAGTGTCCTGGTTTTGGGCTTGGATTTCGACTACGAAATTGAGCTCGCAGAGGAAATGGCAGAGGGATTTCGGTGGGGATCAAATGCTCTATGTATGGGGAGTAGTCGGAACAATTTTGGCGAGTTTCCTTAAGGTTTGTTTCAGCACCTCCCATAGTCGAGAGGGGTGGTGTTTAAATAGGAGAGGGTGGAGGGCCTCCCGGGAGAGTTAGGGCTTGGGATCGACTGCTCTTGACAAGAGAAGAACGGCTACAATGGCCACTGGGGATGGGGCGGCTCAGCGAGGGAGAATTCCAAAGTTGGCTCACATGTGAGCTCTCGGCCATGGTGTTTTCCGGCGGCTCGGTGGCCGGCCGGCCAGGCATGGGTCACCCTCAAGGTCAGGTGGGTCAGGGCTGGGACTTGGTGCAAGCAATTGGCAATTGTCATGTGTAAAGGCTTTGATCCAAAGTAGAATGGGGCATGGCTAGTTTTGAGTCTAAATGGGTCAATCCACCATTTGGGCTTGGTGCACCCTTCAAGGTGGCTTTGGATGCTGTGGGGGATCAAAGGGATCGAGTTGGTTTGGCATGGAGAAGTCTCCATCCAAATATATTTGGATTAAATTTAAGTTTAGGTGAAACATGATTAAGGCTAATGAGCTTTAGGGATTAAGGAAAGCCCTCCCTCTTCTTACCCAATATGGCATGGTGGAGTGTCCAAGGCTCTCATGGCTCACATGTGGCTCATGCATGGCTTCATGGCTCACCTTTGGCTTGGAAAAAGTTTGGTCAATTTCATAAAAATGGATTTTAAGGATTTTGGATAATTTGGTGGAAATTTGGATGAAGCTTCATTTAGAATTATTTGATCATTGGTTTAGGACTTAGGGATGATTTTAATTGAAAGTATGATGAGGGGAAATGTCATATGGGCTTTGGGACCAATTTTGGGCCTTTGGATGTGGTAAAAGATGGTCTTTTAAAATGTTTTAAGGAATGGGCCTTTAAGTTTAAAAATGAATTTATGGATGGGAATTTTGTAAAGAGGTTGGGCCAAATAATTGTTGGGTTTAGCTCATGGATGTGTCATGAGTGACTTGAAGCAAATCGGGGGTGATTTGGGTTTGAATTGGGTTGAATTTGGGCTCTTTTGGTGAATGGGCCAATATAGGTCCAAGTGGGCCAAGTTGGGCCAATGTTGGGCTAGGGTTGAAATTGATGTAAAATTAATGTTGAGAAATTTTTATGGGAGTGTTTCAAAGAGGTTTTGGCTTTGGTTGGGCTTTGATTTTGGGGTTTGAGCTCATTTGGGTTAGGTTTGGGTTTAGGTCAAAATTGGGCCTTTTAGCTTTGGGTTGAATTTGAGTGGGGTTTGGGTCCAAATTTTGGGCAAATCATGTTAGTGTTTTGCTTGTGGGGGTGCTAAGGAGGATTTAGAAAAGATTTGGGGTTAATTGGAGTTGAATTGGGTGAGTTTGGGTTAGGTTTGGGTCAAATTGGGGGTTTTGACTTTAAGGCAAAAAGTTAAATTAGATCCAAATGTCAATCAAATTGGACTTGGATTTGGTCTAGATTGGTTTTGGGAATGTTTAATGGAAGTTTAGAATTGAATTGGACCAGAATTTGGGTCTTTTGGGTAGGTTTGGTTTGACATTGGGTACACTTAGGGTTAAAATGGGTCAAATTTGGGGTTTTGACAAAAGTAGGGTAAATTGACAAAATTAGCCCATAGTTTAGTTGAACAAAATGAAATTGGGAATATTTGGGATTTTCTGGAATTTTCTGAGAATTTTCTAAATTTTTGAATTTTTTGGGTCAAGAGGGGTATTTTGGGTATTTGGAGGGTATTGGGAGGTATTTTTGGAATTTTTGGTATTTTTGGGTATGGATGATCAATTTGAGTGATGTGGAAATGTTTGGGATTAATTTTGGGGAATTTTGGGTGATTTGGAAATTTTGAAAAATTTGGGTAATTTCAAGCGCTTTGGGTAGGTTAGGCGGTTGTAGGGTCCCGGGGGTCAAAAATTGAAAATTTAGAAAATTGAAGATTGGGTAAATTTGAGTGGAATGAAATCATTTTGATTGAGCCATGAAGCCACATCAAGCCCACATGAGCCATGAAGGGACTCATTTGAGGCATTCACTATGTTGTTCCTAACCCTCTTAGCAAGGGCTTAGGGGTTAAGGACCATCCATGTGAATCACCTACATGAGTCAGGAGGTCAAGTTAGGTATGGGTGTGGTTTTAGGAGGTGTGTGAAAGTGTAGTGTATAAGTGTAGTGTGTGTGTAAGTCAGCCCCTTCACCAGACCAAGCCACCCAGGGGCGGTCCTAAGTGCCAAAGAGTCCCATAGGAACTCATCCTTTAAACTTCCACATTTGATTTCAACCCTCTAGGTGATTAGGGGTCTACAGTCAAGTTTGTGGAGTTTGCAGGGAGTTAAGAAGTGGTTTGAAATTCTAGATGGTGGATCCCAATTCTAGTCCTCTAAGATAGTCAAAGGAAAAGCCTAAGGCTAGATCCTAAGTACTAAAAAGAAGAAGAGAAGACCACATCAAAAATGAGGTCAACAAGTGTCCTATTTTTTGGGTGGATTTTCAACTCAGAAATTGAGCTCAAAGAGAGGGTTTTAGGGCTGGATTTCAGTGGGGATCAAGTTCTCTATGTCTGGAGAGGGGTCTGGAGTGATTTTGACAGAGTTTCCTTAAGGTCTGGTTCAACTCCTTATTTGGCCGAGAGGTGGTGGTGTTTAAATAGGCATGGCTGGAGGGCTTCCCAGGGGCAATTGGAGGCTGGGATCAGCTGCTCAGGGGAGGAGAAGAACAGTTATGCTGTCCATTTGGGTTGAGACAAGTCAGCAAGGGAGAATTGGAAAGTTTGGCTCACATGGAGCTTTCGTCCATGGCGTTTTCCGGCGACTGTGGTGGCCGACCGGCTAGGCATTGGTCACCATCTTGGCCAGTGAGGTCAGGGCTGGGGTTTGGTGCAAACAATTGGCTATTTCCATGTGTAAGGAGGTTTGATTAAAACGGCATGGGGTAAGGGTCATTTTGGCTTGATTTTCGTCAACTCATGTATTTGGGTTTGGTGCACCCGCCAAGGGACTGATTTGGGCTGAGGGAGGTCAGATGAGTCAGCTAGGAAAGGGTAGTGAAGTCACCATCCATGAATATTTGGATTAATCATGGATTAAGGTGAAGCATTAAAAGGGTTAAAAACTTTTTTAGGGGGTTTAAAAGAGGCTCCTCCTTTTGCAATTAATGGTTTGATGATGTGTAAAGTAATTCCCATGGCTTCATGTGGCTTGTGCATGGCTTCAAAGCTTGCTCATGGCTTGGGAATGGCTTGGCTTACTTGCATGAGAAAGGGATTTTGGGATTTTTGGCATTTAGGGGTGATTTGGCATGAGGCTTGATTTGGAATCATTTGATGATGGGATTGGAACTTAGGGAATGACTTTGATTAAATGAATGGAAAATGAAAATGTCATATGGGCTTTAGGATAGATTTTGGGCTCTTTGAAATTGTTTTAGATTGACTTTTAAAGTGATTTAGGGAAGTGGGCTTTTAGATTTTAAGATGGGCTTTTGGGTGAAAATTTTGTGAAGGACCATGTCAAATAAATGTTGCAATTGGTTTAGGGATGTTTCATGAATGGTTTGGAATCAATTTAGTGTGATTTGGAGTAGAATTGGGTTGAATTTGGGCTTTTTAGTTAAAGGGGCCAAAGTGGGCCAAATTGGGCTAACTTGGGTTAAGGTTGGGATAAAGTTGGATTTGATGTAAAATTAATGTTGAGAAATGTTCATGGGAGTGTCACAAAGAGTTTTCAACTTTGGTTGGGCTCTAATTTTGGGATTTGGGCCCATTTGGGTTAGGTTTGGGCTTAGGTCAATTTAAGGGATTTTGGTTTTAGGTTAGGTTTGGGTGGAGTTTAGGTTCAAATTTTGGGCAAATCAAGTTAGTGTTTTATTTATGGGAGTATTAGGAAGGTTTTAGAAAAGATTTGGGGCCAATTGGAGTTGAATTGCATTGGTTTGAGCTAGGTTTAGGTCATGGGCCAAACTTGGGCCTTAAGCTTCAAATTGCAATTGGGCTCAAATGTCAATCAAATTGGACTTAGATTTGGTATAAATTGATATTGGGGATGTTGAATTGAAGTTTAGAATTGAATTGGATTAAAATTGAGGTCAATTGAAGTGGTTTGGTTTGACATTGAGTTCGCTTGGGTTTAAAATAAGTCAAATTGGGGGTTTTGGTAAAAGTGTGCTAAATTAGCAAAATTAGCCCATGGTGCAGTTGGACAAAATGAAATTGAGAATATTTAGGATTTTCTAAAATTTTTTGGGAATTTTTTGAATTTTTGGATTTTTGGGCTAAGAAGGGCATTTTGGGTATTTGGAGGGTATTGGGGGGTACTTTTGAAATTTTTGGTATTTTTTGGCTATGGATGATCAATTTGAGTGGGGGGAAATGTTTAGGATTGATTTTGAGGAATTTTGGGTAATTTAGGTGATTTTGTAGATTTTGGGTAGTTTCAAGGTCTTTTGGTAGGTTCAGTAGGTGTAGGGCCCCGGGGGTCAAAAATTGAAATTTTGGAAAAATGAAGATTTATCAAGTTTGAGTAGAATGGAATCACTTTGGTTGAGCCATGAAGCCATATTAAGCCCATATGAGCCATGAGAGGACTCATTTGAGGAATTCACTATGTTGTTCCTAACCCTCTTAGCTAGGGGCTTAGGGGTTAAAGACCATCCATGTGAATTACCTACATGAGTCAGGAAATCATGTTGGGTGAGATTGTGGTTTTAGGACTTGGAATGTGTGTGAGAGTGTAGTGTATGTGCAAGTCAACCCTCACTGTACCGAGCCACCGGTGGTATCCCTAAGGCCAAGAAGTCCTATAGGGAACTCATCCTTTAAACCTCCACATGTGATTTCAACCCTCTAGGTGATTAGGGGTCTACAATCAGGCTTGTGGGGTTTGCAGGGAGTCAAGAGGTGTTCGAACTTCTAAATGGTGGGTTCTATTTCTAGTCCTCTAAGATTAGTCAAAGGAAAAGCCTAAGGCTAGATCCTAAGTACTAAAGAGAGAAGAGAAGAGACCTCATAAAAAATGAGGTCAACAAGGTATTGCAGAAAGGATTGTGAAGATTGAAGCCAACGTTGAGTCAATTGAAACAAAGGTAAATGAAACTAACACTCATTTAGCGCATATGGGATGACAAATTAAAATGCAATTCAGTCATACAAGTCATGTGGAAAAAGCAAATATGGCGATCTTTTTGAAAAACAAATGGTTAGAAGAAGAAGATGTGAGACTTGTCAACCATCGCTCGTTTTATCAGATCTATCTTCTAGATGGTTCAAATGAAACTAATGGTGGTTCTGGATATATTCAACCTAATGGAGATTGTAATTAATTTGAGTATAGTCCAGTGTTGTGGTTTATTGTGTTAAGTGTTTTGTGTCTAGTGTTATATGTTTGTGTTTTATTGAACTTTTAAGTGTGTTTGCTACATCTTAATGATGTAAATTTATCTTTGTTTTGATGTTTTTGAATTATAGTGTATTGGGAAATTTCATCCAAAATGTTTGGATAGAAATTTTTAATTTGTATTAAGTGTGATTGTTTTAATAAAATGAAAGTTTGTGTATGTGTGAAATTTGTTTGGAATTGATGAAAATTTAACTTTCTTTGGAGTATTAGAAAAGTTTATGGGAGAGAAATGATTATTTGAAGTGATTTAGGGTGATTAACAAAGTGGTTTGGTACATTTTTAAATTAATTGTGAAAATTAGGATACTGGTGCCTAAGCACAAGAACCTAGGCGCTTAAGTGCCAAATTTCACGGCTAAGCGTCAATGCCTCACGCTTAAGCACCAGTTCGTGAAAATTGGTTTTCTGCAATTAAAAACCAAAAAATTGACATTTTTAACACCTTCCGTCACCCTCAACCTCTCGAAATCGCAAAATAGGATTTAGGGCATCCTTAGATTGGATCAATTAAGAGCCGATTTCAACGAGATTTGTCAGATTTGAATTCCTTGAGGTATGAGCACTACTACTAAGTCAATTTTTTATTTTCACCATATATTTTGAGTACAGTATTGAAAAATCTTAAAATCATTATTTATGGTGAAATTTGAGGAAAAGCATGAAAAATTACTTGGATTTAGTGGAAATTACCTTTGGAAGTTAAATTAGCAAGTTTAGTTTAATTTTAGAATTTATGGTGAATTTGTACGATTTTTTTAGAGATGGCTCCAAAGTCAAAGAGCTTGTCGGCATATTTTTAGGTTGTGTTTTTTTTATTTTGAAAAGGGGGGTCGCCTAACAGAAGCTGTCGGCGAATTTTTAATTTAATTAAAATAAATAATTTGAAAAGTAGTATTTTATTTTGAAAATAATTTCAAATTTGAAGGTTTTAAGATATGAGACTAAACCGATCTCACATCCCGAATATTTTATATAAACGAGCACCGCACCACAAACCGTGTATCTATCCCTAAGGATAGACACACCGCTCGACGGTGGGGCTCGATTAAATAAACTAGAAGATTTGTGACATCCGTTTGGTCCGCGAACCAATTTTATAAGCCGACAAAATTCCCCGCTTAATATGAAAACATTAAACAGGGTTTATATTACCTGGGTTCTTCAAAATTCCCTATAAGGGCAAGCCCCTATAGTTAATTACATCTTAAGTGACGGGAATCACCTAAGAAAACTCTCGATAATAATCAATAATTCTGCTCTCAGGAATTTCAAAGTTTAAGTTTTCAAGGGATTGAATTTTGGAATTTCAATAGGGAATGGATCAAGTTTGGAATATTTTGTTTTGTGAATCCAAAGGAAGAAAAGTAAGAGAAATCACAGATTCGAAGTGAACTTTGGTAATTTCCAGACTACCCTATTGTGTGGCTTAAATTTAGGAAAATCCTAATGTTTATTTAAATGTTTTGATTTTGTCAATTTTAATTAATTAGGACTTATATTTATATGATAGAATCATACAAATAGCCTCGAAGATGTGAGGGTTTATGTCGTATAAGACGACTACCTCGGAATCCTAAGTCCGGTTAAGACTTAATTTACATGACAAATGCCTAACGAAAGGTTGAGGATTTATGTTGCACTAGGCAAACTACCTCGAAATCCTATGGCTTGGTTATTTAATTCTAGGAAAGTTTCTTTGAAGTAGGTTCAAGTTTTCATCGACGACGATGGTCGTGCCGCCCACCATGCTCCGAGCTCCTTGTTGTCGCAGAGGTTTAGTTTTAGAAATCATAAATCGGGAGATGAGAAAAGTGTTTTGGTTTAGAGAAGTCTTAATTTTCCAAATGTTTTTTTGTGTTTTCGATTAAAACAAATCTTAAAGTTGATTATAACGACACCTGTTAAGATCCCACGGTTCCATCCTTCCGCATCATTATTTTTATCGGATTCACTTAGTCCGGATGAATTTGCTAAACTCAACCGAATGAGTTCCACACATTCATTTAGACCGTGGGTAATCCCGTTAGCAACACGTAGGTTACATCATCCGAGGTATTCCCGATCATCCAACGAGACGTTTTAATTTAGTTGTAATTGTAGTTTTGTGTTCTGTTTGTGATTAAATTTTGAGTTGTTTTATATTTTGAAATGTTGTGACGGTGAATTTTATCTTGCAATGACTTTTAACTTAGTTCGGTTTCAGCTTTAGGGACTATCCTAAAGGTGTGGGTTTTCATGCAACGGTTGTTTTATCATGCAAGAAAAGTAAAGTACATTTGCAAGAAAGTAAATTGCAGGAAAGTAAATTGCAAGAAAGTAAATTGCAATAAAATAAAAGCGTACCCGGAGGGTCTTCCCGTCATCCCAAGCTGCACTTAAAACACAATTAGAATATTTAAGCAAGTTCCTAGGTAAAGCTAAGGTAAGGGTTATGGTTTTCTACCAAATTCCTAATCCTATAGCTAGTCATTTCCTATGACGTCTAGGTCTTTGTATTTTTGTTTGAAGACGATTTTTTTCATCAAAGAGCAATTAAGTTCAATTGTTCTTATAAACATCCTATCATATCGAGGAAGTGCTTAAGACAAATCTTAAACATCTTTTCAATATTTCTAGGATTGTTTTAAGTCCAAATGAATTTAATTATATAAATGAATTAATCGTCCGGGGATTCAAGTTTTGTTAACTTGCTCGGTGAACTAGGACATTTGAATATCCTATGAGTGAAGTAACATTTCATTTAATGTTCTATTTAGGAGTTATGATAACTAAAGCTTTTGAGGGTAAATTAAGTATTCAAATGATTTGGTTTAAGTTAAAGAGTTTAAATTTGGAATAGATGTTCAAGTTATTTTAGATTTATTTTGAATTCTTTATGTCTTTGGTGATGTTATATTTAATTTAATTTAATTTAATTTAATTGAGTTTTAATTTAATTTAATTCAATTGAGTTTGATTTGATGTTAAATTAATTTAATTTGATTTGATTTAATTTTAATTTGATTTGATTTAATTTAATTTAATTTGATTTAATTTAATTCAATTATTTAATTTAATTTAATTTATTTAATTTAATTTAATTTTAATTTAATTTAATTTAATTTAATTTAATTAATTTAATTTAATTTAATTTATTTAATTTAATTTAATTATTTAATTTAATTTAATTTATTTAATTTATTTAATTTAATTTAATTTTAATTTAATTTAATTTAATTTAATTTAATTTATTTAATTTAATTTAATTTTAATTTAATTTAATTTAATTTTAATTTAATTTTATTTTTAATTTTAATTGAAATTTTTAAAAGAGTTTAATAATTAAGTCTTTTAATATTTTAAATTTGAGTTATCATTTTAATTAAGAATTGAATATTAATGAGATAATTAATTTAGGGATTTTTTAAATTAAAGAATAAATCTCTTCCTAATAATATCCCTATTTTAATAATTCCAATTTTATTATTCTTCCAAATTTAATCCATTTTTTTAATTAAAGTTTAATCATTTTAAAATTGTTTAATGGGTTTCTACCCTTTAATTATTTAAATTTCAATCATCCAAATCAGATTAGGATCAAATATTTTACTTGTTAATTTTTTATTAAACCTAAGGTTTTAATTAAGGATTAAAATTTTAATTACTATTTTCCCCTTTAAGCTTAATAATTTCATAACTCACTAAATTGAACTCAAATGAACTTGAAATTTTTATGTGACTTCACTCATGTGTCAATAAAGACATGAGAGGAAAAAATGTTATTTTTTTGTATTTAATTTATTTATATAATTATTTTTGGTGGAAAATAGAGATTTCCAAGGAAAATTTAATAACATGACTAAGGGAAAGTTTCTGTCCTTAAGAAAATTAGGGGACATTCCTAATGACGCAGAGAAGCACTTGGACCAATTTTGGTGATTTTTTGAATTATATTATTTTTATTATAATTATTTTAAGTTTTGGAGTGTTAATTAATTTTAAAATAAAATAAATGTTAAAAAATGGATTTTATATTTTTCAAAAATTTCTCTGATATCAAGGAAACCAGAGAAGCAAATTTTGCAATTTTCTGATTTTTCTATAATTTATTATAATTATTTTAGTGAAAATGCTAGAAAATACATTTTTTTAATTTTAAAATTACCTTAAAGCTTTAAAATTTAATATCTCACCAAATAGACCTAAGAAAAATGTGGGATTTGTTCCTATGTGATTAAAATTCAAAATGTGACATTTTGGTGAATTTTATTATTTTTGTGATTTTTATTATTTTTTAATTATTAAAAATATTAAAATATGATTAAAAATCAACTTTTTTAGAAAATTAAAATTTTAATTTTCTTAGGTTCCCCTGATTTCAGAGAGGCTTCAAAACCAATTTGGTGAATTTTTGAAAGGTATTTTGAAAATTATGAATTTTTTAAGTTTAAAATGACTAAGTGGCTTAATCAACCCAATTAGTGGGGCTAACCAAGTCCAATTGACATCAAATTTTTATGGTGGGTTCCTCTGATCCTAAAGGTCAGTGGAGAATTGATTTCAAGTCAATTTGATGCATGATTAACTTTAATTAATTAAAGACCTATTTTGGGTTTTTAAGCCAATTAGGGTTGTTTTAAATGAACTAAGTCAAAACCTATTTTTCCTAAGGTTCTCTGGCCATAAGAAACATCACCAAATTTTTCTAGAATTTATTTCACAACATGCTATTTATTGGAATTAAAATACTCAAAACAGTAACTCTGAATTTGAAAAATCAATAACTTTTCATAGGGATGGCCTCCGACTTTGGAAAATTCAGGGAATGTTCCCAAATTCAGAGGCTTCAAAAGCCCTATGGTCTCATGCCATGGTGAATTGTATGCATGCATGGAGAATTAAAATAATGCAGAGAGTAAATAAATTATAAAAAATAAAATACTTGATGAAATTAAATGATTTCTTTTCCACATTATTCTCCTCTCGTTCACTCGAGCAAGAGGGTATTTTTATTTTATTTTTCTGATTTTTCTACACAGAGATATGAATTTTTGAAGTTTAGGGAATTAAATAAATAGAAAAAAATCCTAATTTTCTATTTATCCACGCGACGCCGCGTCAACCTCGGCAGCTCCGAACGCACACGCGTCGTGCTCCCATTCGACGCCGCCACCTGAGTCAGCAGCCCGGGCCCCGCGGTTCTCGTACCGTCTCCTGGTCCGACGCCATCTGAGCCGTTCGTCCGCGCGTGTATTGAATGGACGACATCCGTTCATCGTCCCCGAGCGTCCTCACCCGAGAGCCGTCCACACTAAATCTCTAAGATCTCACTCGATACTCAATGGATTTTTATGTTCTTATGCTCTATGGATTCGTCTTGAAGAGACGAACACATCTATATGGTTAACATGCATTGAAACTAAGGCATTTGAAATGGAGAATCTCCGAAGCTCGGGATGAAGAATTAGCTCATACCTTTGCTCGGAGAAGTGTGGCTTCAATCCGAGAGTTGTTGCACCTTCGATTGGATCCCAACAAGCTCCGGATGAAGTCTCCCGGTCCGGTGAATTGTCCGGATGTGATTTCGACCAAGCCCGATCACAAAGCTTGGAGGCCGGAGCAACCGGGTGGCTTCGGAGATGGGGCTTTTGCTCGGTGGACACCTTCCCTTGGTCCGGTGAAGGTGTAGAACCAATCAATTTGGGAATTGGCTCACCGTGGAGAAGTGTCCTGGTTTTGGGTGGAATTTCAACTCGAAATCGAGCTCGCAGAGGAGAAATGGCGGGGGATCTCACTTGGGGATCAAGTGCTCGTGTATGGGGAGGAGTCCGGAACAATTTTGCGTAGTTTTGGCAAGGTTTGTGCTTAGCTCTTCTCATGGCCGAGAGGGGTGGAGTTTAAATAGGAGAGGGTGGAGGGCCTCTCGGGGAGAGTTAGGGCTTGGGATCGACTGCTCTTGGCAAGAGAAGAACGGCTACAATGGCCATCGGGGATGTGGGCGGCTCAGCAGGTGAGAATTTCAAAGTTGGCTCACATGTGAGCTCTCGGCCATGGTGTTTTCCGGCGGCCTCAGTGGCCGGCCGGCTGTGCATGGGTCACCCTCAAGGTCGGTGGGTCGTGGCTCGGGGCTTGGTGCAAGTAATCGGCCATTGCCATGTGTAAAGGCTTTGATTCAAAGTAGAATGGGGCATGGCTAGTTTTGAGTCTAAATGGGTGAATCCACCCATTTGGGCTTGGTGCACCCTTCAAGGTGGCTTTGGATGCCGTGGGGGATCAAAGGGATCACCGGCTTGGCATGGAGAAGTCTCCATCCAAATATATTTGGATTAAATTTAAGTTTAGGTGAAACATGATTAAGGCTAATGAGCTTTAGGGATTAAGGAAAGCCCCCCTCTTCTTACCCAATATGGCATGGTGGAGTGTCCAAAGCTCTCATGGCTCACATGTGGCTCATGCATGGCTTCATGGCTCACCTTCGGCTTGGCAAAAAGTTTGGTCAATTTCATAAAAAAGGATTTTAAGGATTTTGGATAATTTGGTGGAAATTTGGATGAAGCTTGATTTGGAATAATTTGATGGTGAATTTAGGACTTAGGTAATGGATTTAATTAAGTGGATGACAAATGGAGATGTCATGTGGGCTTTAGGGTAGATTTTGGGCCTTTGGATGTGGTGAAGTGGGCTTTTAGGAAAGTTTATGGGCTTTTGATTTTAGGATGGGCATTTGGATAAAAATTTTGTGAAGAACTTTGTCAAATAAATGTCATAATTGGTTTAGGGATGTTCTATGAAGGGCTTGGAATCAATTTGGTGTGATTTGGAGTTGAATTGGTTTGAATTTGGATTTATTTGGTTAGTGGGCCTATGTAGGTCCAAGTGGGCTAAGTTGGGCTAATGTTGGGCTAGGGTTGAAATTGATATAAAATCAATGTTGAGAAATGTTTATGGGAGTGTTTCAAAGAGGTTTTGACTTTGGTTGGGCTTTGATTTTGGGGTTTGGGCTCATTTGGGTTAGGTTTGGGTTCGAGTCAAAAAATGGGCCTTTTAACTCTCGGGTTGAGTTTGAGTGGGGTTTGGGTCTAAATTTGGGCAAATCATGTTAGTGTTTTATTTGTGGGAATGTTAAGGAAGATTTAGAAAAGGTTTGGGGTTAATTGGAGTTGAATTGGGTGAGTTTGGGTTAGGTTTGGGTCATGGGTCCAAATTGGGCTTTAAGGCCAAAAGTGAGATTGGATCCAAATGTAAATCAAATTGGGCTTGGATTTGGTCTAGATTGGTATTTGGGATATTTAATTGAAGTTTAGAATTGAATTGGACCAAAATTGGGGTCAATTGGGTAGGTTTGGCTTGACATTGGGTGCACTTTGGGTTAAAATGGGTCAAATTGGGGGTTTTGACAAAAGTAGGGTAAATTGACAAAATTGGCCCATGGTGTAGTTGGACAAAATGAAATTGGGAATATTTGGGATTTTCTGGAATTTTCTGGGAATTTTCGGAATTTTTGGATTTTTTGGCCAAGAGGGGTATTTTGGGTATTTGGAGGGTATTGGGAGGTTTTCTTGGAATTTTTGGTATTTTTGGGTATGGATGATCAGTTTAAGTGATGTGGAAATGTTTGGGATTGATTTTGGAGAATTTTGGGTAATTTGGAAATTTTTGAGAAATTTGGGTAATTTTAAGGGTTTTGGGTAGGTTTAGTAGGTGTAGGGTCCCGGGGGTCAAAAATTGAAAATTTGGGAAATTGAAGATTGGGTGAATTTGGGTGGAAAGAAGTTATTTTGGTTGAGCCATGAAGTCACATCAAGCCCACATGAGCCATGAAGGGACTCACTTGAGGCATTCACTATGTTGTTTCTAACCCTCTTACCGAGGGCTTAGGGGTTAAGGACCATCCATGCGGATCACCTACATGAGTCGGGAGGTCAAGTTAGGTATGGGTGTGGTTTTAGGAGGTATGTGGAAGTGTAGTGTGTAGGTGTAGTGTATAAGTGTGGTGTGTGTAAGTCAGCCCCTTCACTGGACCGAGCCACCTGCATGGCGATCCTAAGGCCAAAGAGTCCTATAGGAACTCATCCTTTAAACTTCCACATTTGATTTCAACCCTCTAGGTGATTAGGGGTCTACAGATCAAGTTTGTGGAGTTTGCGGGGAGTTAAGAAGCAGTTTGAATTTCTAAAAGGTGGGTCCCAATTCTAGTCCTCTAAGATAGTCAAAGGAAAAGCCTAAGGCTAGATCCTAAGTACTAAAGAGAAGAAGAGAAGACCTCATCAAAAATGAGGTCAACAACGCTCAAAAGATAAAGCAAAATTTGATTCCAACAAATTAGTTAGTGCGAGAACAGAGGATAAATACGTCGATGCACTGTCGTCACGTAAATTGATTCCTGAACGAGTATTTAGTAAGCCATGAGAACTTATTGAAGAAATGATTACTAGAAGGAATTGGGCAAATTACTGTTACTTCTCCGCTGTCACTGTTGTTTCTGTGGTCAAAGAGTTTTATGCAAACTTGCCTGCAACAAAAGAGTTTAGTGATGGTTAGAGGTGAACAAGTGCATTTTTCACCTGTGGTAATCAATGTCTTCTACCACTTGCCTCCTGCATTGTTTTGTTTTTATGCTAATTATCATCCTACTGAAGGAGAATTAGATGAGATTATATCTTTTCTGACTGATGGAAGAGGTTTATGGAAGATAAAAAATGATATAAGAGTAAATTTTCAGGCCTCTAAGTTGAATGCCATTTCAAAGGCATGACATTATTTTATCTCATCTAAACTGTTTCCTTCAAGTCATACTAGTGAAGTTATGAGGGAGAGAGCTGTTTTGAACCATTGTATTCAGTTAGGAAAGCCTATAAACATAGGGGCTATTATTTTTTATTATGTGATGAACTGTGCCAGATCTGCTACTACTTCAGGTATGGGATTTCCATCCTTAATTCATTCGATTTGTGAGCGGTCTTGTTTGAAGTTTGAAACATGGGAGGAAGGTCTTCAACCATTGAGACCTATTACCAGTGTAAATGTTGGTGCTTACACTGTACATTCAGAGTTTGGTTAGAGAGGAGGATTTAGAGCTTCCACTGCTTCTACTTCATGTGCCACTACTTCTAGAGCATCATCATCCAGTGATTTACAAACTGGACTATTAAAGAAGATTTTGAAGAAAGTGAGTCTTACCTGAGAGCGTGTTAGAGATATGGATGGTAAGATTGAAAATATTGAAATGTATTTTGTTAAGCATGATGAATATGAGGAGAATTATCAGCAGTACATGGATAGAGTGATTAGAGGTGATCACAGTGCTGAGATGCCCCTCATCCGTTTTATATACCTTATGTGCCATCCAGAGACTGGGATGAAGAAGATGATGATGAGGATGATGATTAGGGTTGTTGTGTTTAGTTTGTTATGTTTAGTGATTTCTTATATGTAGTTATGTTTTTTATTTTGATGTTTTTATATGTGATGTGATGTATTTATGATATGAACTCTGATATTGTATAGAGCATAGTTAGACTATTTCTTTTCATGCACATTCAGATGTTTATGTGATAAATTAATGTTTTATGTTGTAGTTTATGATAAGTGAGTAGTAGTAAAAGATTTAATGTGTATTTAGTGTTTGAATTTTTAATAGTGTAAATTAATTCCAAATTTGGTAGGAAATGTAAAACACCATTAAAAACCACCATTTAAAAATTGCATGTTTAAAAATTTTCAAAATTCACTACCAATTATTATCTAGAATTGTTTTGATTTTAGTTATGTTAAGGTTATATGTATTTGCTTTGAAAACCTCCATTACTGTAGTAGGCTTTTAAATTTTGATTTTATGAAAAACTGAACTTAGTTTCTTTTACTCCTGTTTTTCTTTAAAACTGTTATACTTGCAAATTTAGGATATTGAAATTCCTGCAAGCAAGTTATTTTAGTTTTTAATTCTCACTCATGTATCATTTCTTATGCTTAAATGTTTTTATCCTGACTAAAAATTAAAGTTTGGGGGGAATTTAAAAAACTAAATTTTTTAAAAAACCTAAAATTTTATTTGTTCTCAAGAATACTTAAAATAAATTTGGTTTTTGATTGAAAATAATTATGTATATGAAATTATATTAGGGAAACAAAATTTTGAATATAGAAATGAATAAAAGGATTTAGTTAAAATTTATAGTAATAATGGAAAATTTAAAGTTAAAATGCTTTTAATAAAGAAATGTTAAACATAGTTAAACTATCTTTAGTAAGAATTTTTTTATTTTTGGATGAATAGAAGATTTGACTTTTATTTTTCAAAGCTTAAATTTCTTCTATTGAAAAATAATTTTTCGCACTATTATTATGATTTTTAAGTGAAAGATACATATCAGACCTTTATTTTAAATGGAAGGGTGAAATTCAAAATCATTAAAGGCCTATCCAGATACATTAATCCTTGCCTTATTAAAAAAAATAGAAAGAAGAAGAAAAATAAAAGAAAAAAAACAGAAGAAAAAGAAAAATAGAAAAAGTGAAAAATAGTATGTGAAAAGGAAGGGGAAGCTTGAGGATTTAAGGGCCTAATAAAAAATTGGTTCCATGCCTAAAGTTTAAAATATAAGTTTTGAGAAAAATCTAAAATATAAAGTTATAATATAGTAAGTAAAATTACTGTCAATTAAATTTTTTTAAGTGAGAAAAATAAAATATTCGAATTCTATATTTTGAAAAATCTACAAGTATTTCTGAATTAGATAGAAACTTATATTTTCATTATCCTTTACTTAAGAACTTTCTAAACTTTAGGTTGGTCTTATTTACTAAAATTTTTTATAAATTGGATTATTTCAATTCCAGAAAAATTTTTTTAAACCTTCCTAAGAAACTCATTTACGTAATTTGCATGTTAAAATTTTTATGGTTAAGAGTTACTTGAGGACAAGTAACATTTTAAGTTTGGGGGATTTTCATACACCTAAAATATATAGTGTTTTTATGCACATTTTTATACATATTTTTAATGATATTGCACTTTAATGGAACATATTTTGTGTTTCTCTTGTAGGTATGATGAAAATGATTAATTATGATGAAAGGAGTGTAAAAGGATCAAATTTAGAGCAAAATTATGAAGTTTGAGAAATTTGGCCTCTAGGGCCTCAGTGCTAAAGTGCTCATGCTTAAGCGCCAAAGTTAAAAATCAGATTTTAATCAAATTTGGCACAATTTTCAAGGGGTGTTTTAAGTAACTTTTTGTGGTGACTTCCTTGACTTCCTTTGGGTGGCAAATATGATTAAAGGGATGCATCCTTTGGTGGATACATTGAATCTGGACATGATTTGAAGAGGCACCAAGACACCTTTTAGAAAATTATAAAAATGAAGCCTCATAATTTGCAAAAAGGTGTGTGTTATTGGAGTAGTAATTGTTAGTGTGATTAGAGTGTGTTAAAATTTAGGAGTTCTTCTTTTCTATAGTTGTTAGTAGAGAGTAGAGAGTAAGAAAGTAAAAAGGGTTGGTGTGAAGGCTTCTTCTCACCAATTTTCTTTTATCCTTATATCTAGTTTTTATTGAAGTTAAAGTTTTTATTAGAGTCATAAGAGTTGGGCGCCAACCTCTGTAGAGTTGTATTGTGGAAAGCAAAATTCCAAAGGAACTTCCGGGGTCTTGTGGAGAGTATTTTCAGATAAGTATTTATCTTTGTTTTTACACTTTGTTTTTAAGTAAGATTGTTATGTTTTCATTATGGTTTATGCTTTCATATCAAGTTTTGTTTGTGTTTTCTTTATAAAATCTGACTAGTGTACTTTATCTTTTTCTTTCTTAGATGATGAAGTAATTAAATTATGGAAGTATGTTGTGGAAAGTATAAGTGTTTAATGTTGGAATAGATTGTAATGATTCAATTCCTTGAACTTAATTTAATTCTTGATTTGACCAATTAAGATGTTAAAATTTATTGTGAGATTATGTAAGATCCAATGCAGTATTGTCTCAAACAATAAATGGAATGAATCACATGCAATTATATGGGTGAGAATTGTAGTCCGTATGATTGAATGCAAATATATAAGGAGATATGCTTTATCGGGGAGTAAAATTAGAGGACTTTAGAGTGACAGGCTAAAACCCTCTAATTTGGTTAGTTATTTTAAATTTTGTTATGAGATGTTAGCCCCCAAATGGAGGGAATAGAGGGAACTCTAGAGTGAGAGCTGGTATCTTCTTTGCCTAACCCATCTACAAAATTTCAAATTTTCAAATTAACTAATTTTTTAATAGAACCAAGTAAGGGTAAAGAATATAATTGCTCCTTTTTGACACAATACATTTAAATACTTCCATAATATAAATATACATAATTATTATTGATTCATTGAAGAAGGAAAAAGATATTTGATTTTTATAACTTTTATATCGTGTTTAAAGTAATAATAATTTTATTTCCTGCTTAACTTGTTATTAAAAATATCGAAAGCAACTTTTCAAAATTAATACCTTAAAACATACTTACAGAAATCAATTAAAAAATTAAATAGTTTTTTTCTTATTTCTTTAAAGTCTTAAACATTTCCTTGTGGGTTCGATATCTCAGTGCTTAATCAGAAAGTCCTATATTACTTGATAAACGATATGTATACTTGCGTAACATCCCATATTATAAATAATAAAATTCCCATCAAAATCGTAAGCATAAATATTCGAGCATCACCTATCCATTTGGATCTTAATTTTTCTGGAAACAATTCTAATCTGGAATTGTATAGTAAAACTTCTTTTCCAGGCTCAAAAGACTTTCTTAAATTTCTTTTATCATGCATATTCTTCATTTTCTCTTTATAGATTCGAGCACTTTCATAAGAATCATTTCTAATCTCTTCAAGTTCATTTAATTGCAATAATCGTTTATCTCCATCATCACTTAAATTATAATTAAACTCTTTAATCGCCCAATAAGCTTTATGTTCCAGTTCAATAGGTAAATGACAAGGTTTTCCATATATGAGCCTATATGGTGACATTCCGATAGGTGTTTTATAAGCAGTCCAATAAGCCCATAAAGCGTCATCAAGTCTATCGACCCAATTAGTTCGCTTCGGATTAACTATTTTTTCTAAAATTCTTTTGATCTCTCGATTTGAAACTTCAGCTAATCTACTAGTTTGGGGATGATAAGCTGTTGAAATTTTATGTTTATTACCAAATTTATTTAGTAGTCTCTGAATCAAAAAAT
This sequence comes from Papilionanthe hookeriana x Papilionanthe teres, assembly GCA_022702705.1. Classification (NCBI taxonomy): domain Eukaryota; kingdom Viridiplantae; phylum Streptophyta; class Magnoliopsida; order Asparagales; family Orchidaceae; genus Papilionanthe; species Papilionanthe hookeriana x Papilionanthe teres. The sequence continues at coordinate 159,294,043 of CM040421.1, read as the reverse complement.
TTGTGAAGTGACTTCCCCCATCAGTCGTGGAATTCTAAATCTAGTGAAAATATTTTTAGTTAAAAATATTTTAACACTTTTAGCATCACAATGAGGCAAAATGATTGCTTCAATTCATTTTGAAACATAATCAATAGTTAATAATATATAAATTTTTCTAGAAGAAGATACAAATAGTCCAATGAAATCTAAACCCCAGACATAAAAAATTTCCACTTCTAAACTAAAATTTAGAGGCATTTCATTCCTCCTAGAAATATTGTCTATACGTTGACATCGATCACAGGATTTAACAAAATTGTTAACATCCTTGAATAATGTAGGCCAATAAAATCCGGATTTTAAAATTTTAAAAGCAGTTTTATCATTTCTGAAATGTCCGCCAAATTCAGAGTTGTGGCATTTTTGAATAATCTTGTCAGTTTCTTCATAAGGAACACATCTTCGTATAATAGAATCCTTACATTGTTTAAACATAAAGGGGTTATCCCAAAAATAAAATTTCACATCATGTAAGAACTTCTTTTTTTGATGATAATCTAATCCATAAGGTATAATGTTACTAGCTAAATAATTAACACCATCAGCATACCATGGGATTAATCATTACATTCATTTATTTCTTCCTTATCATTCATTTCATTATTATTTTCATTTCTTGATAGATGATCGGCAATTTGATTATCAGACCCTTTTCTATCAAATATTTGAAAGTCAAGTTCTTGCAGAAGAAGAATCCATCTAATCAATCTGGGTTTAGCTTCTTTTTTATTCATCTGATATTTAATAGCAGAATGATCTGTATGCACTATACATTTATTCCCAAGTAAATATGATCAAAATTTGTCAAAAGCATAGACTATAACCAATAGCTCTTTTTCAGTAATAGTGTAGTTAGTTTGAGCTTCATTAAGAGTTTTACTGGAATAATATATAACTTTAAACATCTTATCATATCTTTGCCCTAAAGCTGCCCCTATAGTGTAATCACTCGCATTGCACGTTAACTCAAATGGTTTTTCCCAATTTGGTGCAACAATGATTAGTGTTGTGATTAACTTTTCTTTTAATAAATTAAATACATTTAGGCAATTTTCATCAAATTGAAATTTTATATCTTTTTTTAAAAGATGGCATAAAGGTTTAGTTATCTTGAAAAAATATTTAATATATCTTCTATAAAATCCAGCATGTCCAAGGAAATTTCTTATACCCATTACAGACATTGGGGGGTTGTAATCCAGCAATAATTTGAATTTTTGCTTGGTTAAATTCCATCACGTTTTTAGAAATTTTATGACCCAGTACAATTCCTTCTGTGACCATAAATTGACATTTCTCCCAATTTAGATCTAAATTTGTTTCTTGACAGCACTTTAACACCATAGACAAATTATGTAAGCAAAATCCAAAGAAGTTCCAAATACAGAGAAATCATCCATAAAAATTTCAATTCCTTCTTCAATTAAGTCACAAAAAATAGCTATCATACACCTTTGAAAAGTAGCAGGTGCATTGCATAACCCAAAAGGCCTTCTTCAGAAAGAAAAAATTCCATAAGGACTTGTAAACGTTGTCTTTTCCTGGTCCTCAGAGTTATAGGTATTTGATGATAACAAGAATATCCATCAAAAAAGCAAAAAATATGAATTTCCTGTTAATTTAACCAGCATTTGATCTAAGAATGGAAGAGGAAAATGATCTTTCCTGGTGGCAGCATTTAGTTTTTTGTAATCAATACAGATCTGCCAACCAGTCACTTGTCTTGTAGGAATTAATTCATTATTTTCATTTTCAACAACAGTCACTCCTCCTTTCTTTGGGATGCAATGAATAGGACTAACCCAAGGACTATCAAATATTCGATAAATAATTCCAGCATCCAACCATTTCAACATTTCTTTCTTAACAATTTCTTTCATAACTGGGTTTAATGTCCTTTAAGGTTCAACACTGGGTTTACCGTCATCTTCTAATAATATTCGGTGCATACAAATTGAAGGACTGATTCCTTTAATATCTGCTATTATCCAACCAAAAGCTTTTTTATACAGTCTTAACACTTCAAGCAATTTCATCTCTTATTTTGTAGTTAATTTAAAGATATAATAACATGTAAAGTTAATGAATTCCCTAAAAAGACATATTTTAAATGTGATGGTAATTCCTTCAGTTCCAATTTAGGAGCCTTTTCAATTGTTGGTTTAAATTCATTACTTTCAGTTGTATCCAACAATTTCCCAATTTTCATTAATCTAATGAGATCTTTTACATCTTCTTCAGAATCACTTTCATCACTTAAAACTTCAGGGTCTAAAACTCTTCTTCCTTAGAAATGATCTGACATTTTTCTTGATAATGTTGTTCTATCTGTAATCAAAGATGTCCATTTTATAACACTTTTCCTTGTTAGGATATCTCATTGATTTAAGAACATTAAATGTTACTTCTTGATCAATAACTCTCATGGTTAACTCCCATTTTTGTACATCAATCATAGCATGTCTGGTAGCAAGAAAATGTCTTCCTAAAATAATAGGAATCTCTTTATCTTCTTCCATATCTAGAATTATAAAATCTACAGGGAAAATAAATTTCCACCTTTACCAATACATCTTCTATCATTCCTTTCGGGTGAGTAATAGATCGATCTGCTAGTTGTAAGGTTATAGTTGTAAGAGATATTGCTCCTAAATCTAACCTCTTTAAGATGTATAAGAGCATGATATTAATACTCACTCCTAAATCACATAAGGATTTTCATGAAATCTGTCTCCTATAGCACAAGGTATAGTAAAATTTCCTGAATCTTTAAGCTTTTGTAGAAGCTTTTTCTGAATAATTACACTACATTTTTCACTTAGTGCAACAGTTTCATAAGCTTCAAATTTTCTTTTCTTGTTAAGAATATCTTTCATAAATTTAGCATACTTAGGAATTTGTTCCATAGCTTCAGCTAATGGGAAATTAATAGTAAGCTTTTTAAATATCTCAAAAAATTTCAAAAATTGTTGATCCAATTTTTGCTATTTCAGTCGTTGTGGAAATGGGAGTGGAGGTTTTTCAAATACATCTTGAGATAGAAATTGTTTTTTATTTTCAGGTATTATTTCCTTAGGTTTCTTAACTACTACCACTTCAGTGTCTTTTTGTATTTTATTTTCTTTTCCAACCCTAAGTTCTTTTCCACTTCTAAGTAATACAGCTTTAATTTGCTCATGATCTTTTCCATTTTCTCTTGGATTTAATTGAACAGTACTAGGAAGTGTTCCTTGCGATTTGTTGTTAATTGCATTTGTAATTCTCCCCATTTGATTCTCGATATTTCTTATCGCAGCATTTTGACTTTGCAACTGACTACCCATTTGTAAAATTAATTCTTCTATAGACAATTTCTATTTCTTAAATTGCTAATTATTAAAACCAGGAGTATAAGAAGGTTGATAGTTAGAATTACCTTGATTATTACAAATTCCAATTGGTTTAGGTTGGTTATTACCTCATTATGGATTTGTATTATTGTAATTTAAGTTAGGGTTATTTTTCCAACTTGAGTTATATTAATTAGAATATGGGTTATTAGTTTTGCTACCGATAGCTTGCAATGTTTATAAAGTTTGAGATTCATCAGTATTTCCTAAATTATCATTACTTAATTATGATAACTGAGACAAATTATCCAATTTCTTAGATATTGAAACTGCTGGAGATGATGATTGATAGTGTAGTATCTTTATTTACATTGCATTTAGTATTTTCTTTATTTGTGATGTACTTGAGACTGTGATTTGTATTTAGTTGTATTTGTTTTCTGTTGAATTGTGATTGATGTAATGTGATATGTGAATTTGCATATATTTGGTTTATTAGTTTAATTTGTGATTGTAATAGTTGGATGTTAATATGTGATGTTTAGTTGATGTTTTATGTTTTCAAAGTTTCAAAATTCTTCACTCTGTAAATCTCTAATATATAATGTGTGTAGAAAAACTCTTATTATTTCAGCCCTACTATTCTAAATTTATGAAGAAGACCTGCCGAAATTCAAAGGTATGAAAAGCCCAACACAATGAGGTATGAGTAATATACATTTTTATGTCTTTTCTTTCTACCTTTGCTAGTTTTATTAGTATTCAAAAACTTAAGTTTGGGGAGGGAAAGGATTAACTATTAATTGTTCTCATTTAAAAGTATTTTCAAAAATTTTAACATGATTTTCTGTAATAGAGCTTAACTTCAGATAACTATAGTTTGATTCAATTAAGCACTTTAGTAGACTTGAATGAAAGTTTTTGGTAATGGAAAGTAATTTTGTAGGATAAGATATTTGGTATAAAAGAATAGGAGTATAGTCAACTATTCAAAGTAAGGAAACAATATTTTTGAAATATTAAGAATCTTAAAAATTTATGTGAAAAGAAAGGATTAAAACTCTATGATGAATCATTTATAAGTTAAAGAAATATCTATAAGGTAATAGTTGGGGGTAAGTTCCAAATTTAGGGATAGAAATGTGAAGTTTAAAATTATTAAAGCCTATTGATCCATGAAAAAAATACCTATTTTTATGCCTTGATTTTTATCAAATTCTTAAGGATATTATGCTTTAATGAAAGCTATTTTTGTGTTTTGGGTGTAGGTGATGCAAAAATATTCAAGAAAAAAAATGATGAAAAAGGAGCAAAAAGGAGCAAAAATGGAGCCAAAATGCAAAATTGTCAAAATAATTACTCGGCGCCAGCGCCGTAATCTGGTGCCTAAGCGCCAGTTCGATACAGAATTTTGTAAGATTTTTGACGACTTTTGGAAGGTTATTTTGACGGTATTAGCGGTTTTTGGACCATCTAGAAGATTGGCAGTTATTCCTGGGTTATAGGACATGTGATACATTATATTTGGACGCTTGGAAACAGTTAGGATCGTGAAGAGGTGTGATCCAAAGTGAAGAGGTACGAAGAACTGGATGCGGAGTTCGGCGCCAAGGTGCCAGATTCCAGCGCCTAGGCACCAGACACACCTTCTAGAAGATTCATTGAACTTGGACACATTTTGAAGAGATGCCTCAAGGCAACCCTTGAAGCCTATAAATAGAAGGCTACTCCTTCAGAGAAAAACGCCTAAAATCAGAGAGACATCCAACCTAGTCCCCTAGCCCCATAGTTCCATTTAGAGAGAGAAATTATAAAAATATTTTATGAGCCATATTTATAGTTTCTTTTATTAATTAGTGAGTTTATTTAGAGTTTGTATTGAGAGTATTTGAAGAGTCGGTGCTTTTGAAGTCTATTTGCTTTGGAGTCAGAAGGATTCAGAGGTTCAATTGGATAAAGACTTGAGATAAGTATTTGTATTTTGATTCAAAGTTTTACTTATATGTTTTGTTATTTAAATTCAATGTTTTCTGAGTAGTTACATTACTTTCTCCTTTCAATTATGAAAAGATAAATAAGATAATATAAATTCGTTGGAGAATTAAAAACTATATATATATTTTAAACATTGTGATGATATTAATACCGGATCTTAATTTAATATTTAAATTGACCATTTAAATTGTTAAAATCTGTTGAAGAGTTTTGAGACCTAGAAGGAGATGAATTCTTAACTAGTAGATATCACATGAATCCTTGGGTATTCGAAGGCCTTGCGAGGGTTATTCAAGGTGAAGTGAAAATAAATAGGAAGATAATATTTAATGGGCATAGAATTGATAAGTTTTTAGAGTGACAGGCTAAATTCTTGTAATTTGGTTTATAGAGAAGGAAAGGTTCACTAGTAGGGCCGACCATAGCCGCCCTTGGACATCTAGTAATGTGAGCCTAGAGTAACCCATTCTACTAACAATACATCCAGACCTGATCTATAGATTAGTCAATGTTCTCTATACTATCGAGTGAAGGTAAAGAATAAGAATGCTTCTATTTGTCACAATACCATAAATTTTTATTCTCCACGAATATTACATTATCTTCAAAAGTCTTGGATTAATTGAAAGGAAGAACGTTGTTTGCTTATTTTTATTTACATCAATCATTACTTTATTACTGCTTTATTTCTGCATCTAGTAAATTAAATATCAACTTTTTAACTTTAAAATAAATACATCAAAATAAAATCAAAATATTTAAAAGAAAAATCTATAATCCTTCTCGTGGGATCGATACTGGGGTCTTTATTTAAAGCCCTATATTACTTGATACGATACGTATACTTGTGTAGTACCCTTAGTGTGTAAAATATTTTCCATAAAATTATATTTATATACACTAGCCACTATTATTATTTAAGTCAAAGTATTGGCTATAACATATTTTTGATAGCATAAATTACTGCATTGTTTGGCGATTGCAAACCAAGTTTTTGGTGCATTGCTGCGGATCGAGGGTCAAGATTTTGGCGCCGTTGTCGGGGAGGCAAAATTTATAGATTTTAAATATTTTTATTTATTTCTTTTATTGTCAAAAATATAAAATACAAAAACATTAAAAAAAACTAAAACAAAAATAAATAAAAAAATAATTTTGTTTCTTGCTATTTTACTTTTTATTTACTTTTTATGCGTAGTTCCGGATCCGAAGAATTATTACCTTTAGATTCCGAATTAGAAAGAACTCGTTAGAAGAATTAAAAAAGGAAAACAAATTCAAAAATATCAAGAGATGGCTAATTTACATAATAATTTACAAAATCCAATTGAAATTAATGAACAAAATGTTTACAAACCATTAAGGGATTATGCTAACCCTACAGTTGATGAACTTCATAGTAGTATTCAAATACCTAATGTAGATTCTAATTCTTTTGAGCTTAAACTATCTATTATTCAAATGGTTCAAAATAATCAATTTGGGGGAACACCAAATGAGGATCCAAACTTACACTTTGCTAGTTTTTTAAAACTTTGTGCTACCTTTAAATATAACAATGTTTCTGATGATGCTATTATACTTAGACTCTTCCCTTTTTCTTTAAGAGATAAAACGAAGATGTGGTTGAACTCATTAGCAACAGGTTCTATTAAAACATGGGCTGAAATGGCATAAAAATTCCTTGCTAAATATTTTCCTCCTTCTAAAACGGCTAAATTAAGAAATGATATTACTTCATTTAGTCAGTTTGACGGGGAGACAATTTATGAAACTTGGGAAAGATTTAAAGAACTATTAAGAAAGTGTCCTCATCATGCTTTACCTGATTGGTTAATTATTCAAACATTTTATAACTTATTGGATCACTTAAATCAATTATCGATGTTGCTGCTGGAGGTTCTTTAATGGCTAAATCATTTGAAGAAGCTTATGCTTTAATTGAAGAAATGGCTAACAATAATTTTCAATGGCCTTCTGAAAGGATTAATCCTAAAAGAATGGCAAGTATTCATGATAACGAAGCCTTTTCTATCTTAGCTTCACAAGTAGCCGCAATATCTAAGAAATTAGATAATTTTGCTATCAATATATCACATAACAACTCTGCTAATAATGAAGATTCTCAAACTATTGAAACTTTACAAGCTATTGCTAGTAAAAATAACCCTTATTCCAATTATTATAATCCTGGATGGAAAAAACACCATAATTTTAACTGGAATAATTCACAACAATGGGGTAATAATGAATCCCATCCAACTCGAAATTGGAACAATCAAGTCAATTCAAACTATAAACCACCTGGATTTAATAATCAATAGAAAAAGTTATCTATAGAAGAATTAATTTTACAAATGAGTAATCAATTACAAAATAAAAACACTGCTATTCGTAATATTGAGAATCAAATGGGATAAATTGCTAATTTAATTAATTATAGACCTCCAGGAACACTTCCTAGTAATGTTGAAATCAATCCAAAAGAAACTGGAAAAGAATATGAACATGTTAATGCTGTGCAACTTAGAAGTGGAATGGAATTAAAAGAAAGAATGCAGAATGAAATTGAAAATGAGATTGAGGTTGAAGAGATTGAAAAACCTAAAGAAACTCCATCTCCTAGTCAAGATCGATCGTTATTCCCGTTAATGTGGAAGTTGAAAAACCACCACCACCTTTTCCTCAAAGACTAAAACAACGAAGCTTGATCATCAATTTTCTAAGTTCTTTGAAATTTTTAAGAAACTTACCATTAACATACCTTTTGTTGAAGCTTTGGAACGGATGCCAACTTATGCAAAATTTATGAAGGATATTTTAAGTAAGAAACAAAAATTTGAAGCTTTTGAAACTGTTGCATTAAGTGAAGAATGTAGTGCAATAATTCAAAAGAAATTACCTCAGAAACTTAAAGATCCTAGAAGTTTTACAATACCTTGTGCTATTGGAGAAAAATTTCGCGGAAAAGCTTTATGTGATTTAAGAGCATGTATTAATCTCATGCCATTTTCTATTTTTCGAAGGTTGAATTTAGGAGAGATTACTCCAACCACTGTAACCCTTCAGTTAGCTAATAGATCTATCACTTACCCTAAAGGAGTTATAGAGGTTATTCTTGTTAAAGTGGATAAATTTATTTTCCCCGTGAATTTCATTGTACTTGATATGGAGGAAGATAAAGAAATACCAATTATTTTATGGAGACCTTTCTAGCTACCGGACGAGCTATGGTTGATGTGCAAAAAGGAGAATTAACCATGAGAGTTAATGATCAAGAGATTAAATTCAATGTTCATAAGTCAATGAAGTAACCTGATAAAGAAAAATGCTATCGAATGGATATTATTGATTATATAATTGAAAAACATTATCAAGAAAGTGTAAAGTCATTTCGAAGAAAAATTGAATTATTAACTCGATGAAAATGAAGAACTAAAAGAAGAAGAATTATCTAAAGAAACTCATTATATTAAAGATAACCGAGAAATTTTGGACATAACACAAAATGATATACTTTTACCCTCAATTAAAAAGCTCTTGAACCGGAATTAAAAATGTTACTCGCACATTTAAAGTATGCTTTTCTTGGAAATTCATTAACTTTACCTCGTTATTATTTCTTCTAAACTAAGTTTAGAACAAGAAGAAAAACTAATAGGAGTGTTAAAGAATTATAGAAAGCTTTTGGTCAGACTATTGCCGATATAAGAGGAATAAGCCCTTCTAGCTGTATGCATAGAATTTTAATGGAAGAAGATTTTAAACCTACTATTGAACCTCAAAGAAGATTAAATCCTATCATGAAAGAGGTTGTTAAAAAAGAAATTTTAAAATGGTAAGATGCTGGAATTATTTATCCTATTTCGGATAGCCAATGGGTAAGTCCTATTCATTGTGTTCCGAAGAAAGGAGGAGTAACTGTCATTGTCAATGATAAAAATGAACTAATTCCTACAAGACAAGTTACTGGATGGTGAATTTGCATTGATTATTGAAAACTAAATGACGCCGCTAGAAAGGATCATTTTCTTTTACCTTTCTTAGATCAAATGCTTGATAAATTAGCTGGACATTCATATTTTTGTTTTCTGGATGGATATTCTGGTTATCACCAATTACCTGTCGCTCCTGAGGACAAGAGAAAATTACATTTACAAGTCCTTATGGAAAATTTGCATTTAGAAAAATGCCTTTAGGTTTATGTAATGCACCTGCAACTTTTCAAAGATGTATGATGACAATATTTTGTGATTTGATTGACAAAAAAATTGAAATATTTATGGACGTTTTTTCAGTCTTTGGAACTTCTTTTGAATCTTGTTTGGAAAATATTTCCAAAGTTCTGAAAAGATGTGAAGAAACAAATTTAGGTCCGAACTGGAAAAATGTCAATTTATTGTCACGAAGGCATTGTACTTGGTCACAAAATTTCACAAAAAGGGATGGAAGTCGATCAAGCAAAAGTGAAAATTATTGTCGAACCGTAACCACCTACTATCATTATCGATGCGAGAAGTTTTCCGGGACATGCCGGATTTTATAGAAGATATATAAAGGATTTTTCTAAAATTGCTAAACGTCTTTGTCATTTATTGGAAAAAGAAGCTAAATTTGAATTTAATGAAGATCGTGTTAATGCTTTTAATATTTTAAAAGAAAAATTAATAATCGCACCTATAATTATTGCACCTAATTGGAATAAACCCTTTGATTTAATTTGTGATGCAAGTGATTTTGCAATTGGAGCTGTATTGGGACAAAAATATGAGAAAATTTTCAAAGTTATATATTATGTTAGTAAAACTCTTACTGAAACTCAAAGAAATTACACTACTACTGAGAAAGAGCTTTTAGCTATAGTCTATGCCTTTGATAAATTTAGAGCTTTTCTTCTTAGTACAAAATGCATAGTTCTTACTAATCATTCTGCTATTAAATATTTAATGTCAAAAAAAGATGCTAAGCCTAGACTGATAAGATGGGTTTTACTTCTACAAGAATTTGATTTTCAAATAGTGGATAGAAATGGAATTGATAACCAAATTGCTGATCATTTATCTAGAATTAAGAATGATGTTATTACTGAGGAAAATATAAATGAAAAATTTCCTGTGAACATTTATATGTTATTCAAGGATGCCAAACACCTTGGTATGCGGATATAGTTAACTATTTAGTTAGCAATATTCTACCTTATGGATTGAATAACAAATATATTAAGAAATTTAAAAATGATGCTAAATCTTATATTTGGGAAGATCCTCATTTATTTAAATTAGGAAGAGATTCTGTAATTCGAAGATGTGTACCTTATGAAGAAACTTTTGCTATTATTCAAAAATGTCATGATTCTGATTCTGGAGGACAATTTGGAGTAGATAAAACTGCATTTAAAATTTTAAATTCTAGATTTTATTGGCCTACCTTGTTCAAAAATGTGAGACATTATGTGAAAACATGTGATAGATGTCAAAGGATGGGAAATATATCTAGAAAAGATGAAATGTCTTTAAACTATATATTGGAAGTTGAAATTTTTGATATATGGGGTTTAGACTTTATGAGACCATTTGTACCATCATCTGGAAAGATTTATATTTTATTAGCAATCGATTATGTTTCAATGTGGATTGAAGTTGTAGCTTTACCTAACTGTGATTCCAAAAGTGTTTCAAAATTTTTAAAGAAAATGATTTTTTCAAGATTTGGAATGCCTAAGGTTATTATCACAGATGGTGGAAGTCATTTTAGAAATATAAGAATTCAATCATTACTGGAAAAATTTGGAATCAAACACGAATTGCAACCGCATATCACCCTCAAACAAGTGGAATGGTCAAGTATTAAACAGAGAAATTAAAAGAATTTTAGAGAAGACAGCTTAATCCTAAAAGAACCGATTGGGTTGATAGACTTGATTCCGCATTATGGGCTTATAAAACAACTTATAAGACACCAATCGAATGTCACCTTATCGGTTAATTTATGGTAAACATTGTCACTTACCTGTTGAACTTGAACATAAAGCTTATTGGGCGATAAAGGAGTTTAATTTTGATTTGAATACTGTAGGAAAAACGATTATTACAATTAAATGAGATGGATGAAATAAGAAATGAATCATATGAAAATGCAAAAATTTATAAAGAGAAAAATGAAGATATTACATGATAAAAAGATTTCAGGAAAAATATTCGAGCCTGGACATGAAGTATTTTTATTTAATACTCGTTTAAGACTTTTTCCTGGAAAATTAAGATCTGAATGGATTGGACCATATATAACTGAGAAAGTATACCATTATGGAGCTGTGGATATTAAAGACCCCAAAATAGGAAAAATATTTAATGATAACAGATTTAGACTGAAGCCTTATTTGGGAGACATTAAAATGATTTATAAAGAGGCTTACGACTTAAGTCAACTTGATTAAAGACTTATTTAGGTCGGGCTGACGACGTTAAACCAAGCGCTTTGTGGGAGGCAAGTCATAGTTATTTTTGTGTGTTTTTACATTTTCAATATAAGGTTATGCCTCAGTCTTGACAAATTTTATATAACTTTAGAAAATTGGATGCTAACAAGTCTTCATTGACTTAAGCTAAAAATTATCTCGAAGTATATAAAATTTGGACTTTCGATCACTCCATTTCATATGTGAGTAAAAAGGAGATCAAGTTAACCTTCATTATGATTGTTTATAATTTGTGTTACTAAGTCAATATTGATCTTACCATTCTAATTTACCTATTTTGGAGAACGAAACTTTGATATTTGAAGATAGGCGAAACTTTGATCTTACCAGAATTCAGCACCTAAGCGCTAGAATAAACTATGTATCGATGGGTCGGGTGCCTAGGCGCTAGAATTGGCGCCTAAGTAGCACAGTTACTGGATCGTGTAAAAACAGAAAATTTTCAGTTTTTCACATGATTTTCTCCTTTAAATTACCCCATCTTCGTCCCCAATTCCTAAGCAACCAAAATCAAGACATAGAAACTTCATTTTTGAGAGATTATAGAGGATTTTTGAAGAAACGAAGAGAAGAAATCTTAGAGAAGAGGCTAGAGACAAAGGTTCGAAGGATCCTTAACCCTACTTCAATGGTTTTATCGCTATAAGTTTGGAGAAAATTTCAAGTCATCTAGATAAATTTGAAGCAGAATTCAAAAGTTGTGGAGATTGCCTCCATGAGATGTATCATCAAATTGAACATCTGGAATGGCAGGCGAAGCTTCAATTTGATCATCTAGCGGCTTATCAAGATGCTCAAGTGGAGATGTATGCAAAGAACAAATGGATCGATGAGAAAACAGCTACGGATTTTCCGAGAGCGTTAGTATTCTTCCCAAGTAGGCCGAGTAATCTTAATTGTGAAGAAAATGAGAATTTCTAATTCAAAGATTAGATAGTTATTGTGGTGTGATCTAGGCTTTTATTAGTGCGTCATTGTATCGATTTAGTAAATCGATCGTATTGTTTGTGTGTTTGATTTATTCTTCAATGTGTGTTGTATTTGCTTTGAAATTGTGTAGTTTGATTGTTTGTTAGACTTGAATCATATTACTATACTTATCTGTATTATATTAAGCCAAAAATTAAAGATTATGAATGGAATTAGAAGAGTTTGATTTAAAACTTATGTTTAATTGGTGGATTTAATTTTTAATTTTTAAAAGTTTTGGAAAATATTTTGGAAGTTGGAAACTGAAGCACTACTCTAATATGAGTAATTGGAAGTTGAATTTATGAGTTTTGGTGGAAAATAAAATTCTTAAAGTGATTTTTGTGTAAGGTGAGTCTGGCGCCTTGGCGCCAGAAATCGGCGCCTAGGCGCCGATTCAGCCTGCTTACCGAAAATTAGCATTTAAACCCCATTAGCCATGGTTGATGTCTAAGCTTCATCCCCTTCCTCTTTTTCATGAAAACCCACCCTCTAGATTCATTTTGAGGTCAAAACATCAAGTTTTTGAGCCCAAAATCACTTGATTTCTTCATCATGAGGTCAGATCTACATTCTAATCCATTTATTTTTGATTCTTACCATAGTTATTCCTATTTTTGGCTAAAAACCAAAATTTTGAGAAAATTTTTGATTTTTAGAGTTTCTCCATGGATTCTTAAACTCATTTTAAGTTTCTCAAGCTTAAAAAGAGTTTAAATTTTTGATTCCTTAATTTATTTGTGTTTTCTTTCACGTTTAGATGGCACCAAAATCTAAGCGAGGAAAGGCACGAGAAAATTTCGACAACAACAAGTTTTCGACTGCGACATCACATTTTCATTATCATGAATTTGTGATGTCAAGAAAGTTTATCTCGGAGCGCAGTTTTTACAATGCTGGTGAAATGATCGAGAACAATATCGTTGCACACAACTGGCAACGATTCTGTTATTTCACTGCTGTTGCTGTTATTCCTATTGTACGTGAGTTTTATGCCAACTTTTTGGATGCGGAAGACTACTCAGGAATGGATCAACATTTTCTACGGCGTGCCACCTACCATCGAGTGCCACTATTCTGGTTTATCTCCATCTGAGGGAGATCTTGAGATGATTATTGCATATCTGGCTGATGGCACTGGAAGTTGGAAGATCCGGGACTACAAACGAGTAAACTTCAAATCTTCTAAGCTAAATGGTATTTCAAAGGCATGACATTATTTTATTTCTGCTAGACTTCTATCTTTCAACCACCTGAACGAAGTTACCAGAGATCGAGCTATCCCGAACTACCGCATTCGGGAGAGGAAGCCGATAGATGTTGGCAGTATTATTTATGATTCAAAGGAATCGATTGCTAGATCCAAGCATTTCCGTGGGATTAGGATTCCCATCCTTGATTCATTCTTTATGCATGAGCAATGAAGTTTCTGCTGATATATCAGAGGAGAAGTTGAAGACTAGAAAGCTAATTGGGCAGGAGAGTGTTAGCATTTATGATTGTCTTCGAGGGAAGAGATCTAATGGTCCTTCTACTTCTGTACCTACTCCAGGTAGAGCTTCTACTTCTAGAACTTCTACTTATACTACTGAGCCACCATCTAGTTTCTGGGAATCGACGCATGATCAATTTCTAGAGCAGCAGAATGAGATATTTCTAACTCACTGCAGAGTAGATACTATAGACAAGAAGATTGATCATCTATCTGAATTTACCCAAAGGAAAAGTGATTATGATTCTGAGTATACAGAGTCTTTAGTGAGATTCTTGAAGGGTGAGTATGATGTTTAGTTTCCTACCTGTCCTAGGTTTACACCGTATGTTGATCCAAAGGATGTGGAGTTTTCTTTTGGTGATGATGATGACAAGGCTACAGATAGTGATTAGTAGCTTGATTTACCTCTGAGATGTGTTGATTCTGTTCTTGTTTGCTAGTATTGCTTGTTGCTTGTTATTGTAGATTTGTTTATGAAACTTTGTGTGGATTGTTTGATGTTGAGACTGTTTTAGATATTTAGTGTATTGTATTGAAGACTGAAATTTGGATGAATTAATGTTTATTTCTGTTTTAGCCTACTGTTTAGTATTCTTAATAGTTAGTAATGTTGTTCTGTTTCTATTACTATGAGTAGTACAGTCATTTAATTCAGCTACTGATATAAAAAAATGAATGAGCCTGCTTACTTTTATATATGCTTCGTTATTTTAGTAATATTCATAAAAAGCATGTGTAGAAGTAAATTTTTCTTTTTAGACTGTTTTTACATACTTATAAAAATTCCTTTTTAAATTATACATTTCTTTCTCTCATACTTTAAATTTTTTTCATAATATACCAAAACTTAAGTTTGGGGGAAGGGAAAACACATGCAAATTTAAATTTTATTTATCCTTAATGAACTAATATTTTCTAAAGAATATTAACATAACATAGGGAATGAAGAATCTATTTAAGATCATTTAAATTTTTGAAATTATAAATAATTTAGTAGACTTAACCAAAATTTTAATAACTTTGATTGATTTTAAGAATAAAATTATTGAACTTAAAGATGAGTAAGATTAAGAAATATTTAATGGGCGTAGAATTGATAAGTTTTTAGAGTGACAGGCTAAATTCTTGTAATTTGGTTTATAGAGAAGGAAAGGGTCACTAGTAGGGCCCACCATAGCCACCCTTGGACAATTAATAGTGTGAGCCTAGATTAACCCATTCTACTAACAATACATCCAGACCTGATCTATAGATTAGCCAATGTTCTTTGAACTATTGTTGACCTCATTTTTGATGAGGTCTTCTCTTCTTCTCTTTAGTACTTAGGATCTAGCCTTAGGCTTTTCCTTCGACTATCTTAGAGGATTAGAATTGGGACCCACCACTTAGAAATTCAAACCACTTCTTAACTCCCCGCAAACTCCACAAACTCGACTATAGACCCCTAATCACCTAAAGGGTTGAAATCAAATGTGAAAGTTTAAAGGATGGGTTCCTATAGGACTCTTTGGCCTTAGGATCGCCTCGGGTGGCTTGGTCTGGTGAAGGGCTGACTTACACACACACTACACTCATACACTACACTTGCACACACCTCCTAAAACCACACCCATACCCAACTTGACCTCCTGACTCATGTAGGTGATTCACATGGATGGTCCTTAACCCCTAAGCCTTCAGCAAGAGGGTTAAGAACAACATAGTTGAATGCCTCAAATGAGTCCTCTCATGGCTCATATAGGCTTAATATGGCTTCATAGCTCAACCAAAATGATTTCATTCCACTTACATTTACCCAATCTTCAATTTTCCAAATTTTTAATTTTCGACCCTCGGACCCTACACCCGCCTAAATTCTACCCAAAACCCTCGAAATCCTCCAAAATTTCCAAATCACCCAAAATTCCTCAAAACCAATCCCAAACATTTCCAAATCACTCAAATTGATCATTCATAGCCAAAAATACCAAAAATTCGAAAAATACCTCCCAATACCCTCTAAATACCCAAAATACCCCTCTTGACCCAAAAATCCAAAAATTCAGAAAATTCCCAGAAAATTACAAAAAATCCCAAATATTCCCAATTACATTTTGTTCAACTACACCATGGGCCAATTTTGTCAATTTACCCTACTTTTATCAAAACCCCCAATTTGACCCATTTTAACCCAAAGTGAACCCAATGTCAAACCAAACCTACCCAATTGACCCAAATTCTGGTCCAATTCAATTCTAAACTTCAATTCAACATTCCCAACACCAATCTAGACCAAATCCAAGTTCAATTTGATTGACATTTGGATCCAATTCCACTTTTGGCCTTAAGGCCCAATTTGGACCCATGACCCAAACCTAACCCAAACTCACCCAATTCAACTCCAATTAACCCCAAATCTTTTCCAAACCTCCCTTAACATCCCTAAAAAAAAACACTAACTTGATTTGCCCAACATTTATACCCAAACCCCACTTAAATTCAACCCAAAACTAAAAAGCCCATTTTTGACCTAAACCCAAACCTAACCCAAATGAACCCAAACCCCAAAATCAAAGCCCAACCAAAGCCAAAACCTCTTTGAAATAGACCTATAAACATTTCCCAACATTTATTTTACATCAATTTCAACCCTAGCTCAACATTGGCCCAAGTTAGCCCAATTTGACCTACATTGACCCATTCACCAAAGAGGTCCAAATCCAACCCAAACCTAGCCCAAACACTTCAAGTTTATTCCAAATCATTCATGAAACATTCTTAAACTAAATTCAACACTCATGGGATCCAATCCTTTGCAAAATTTACATCCACCAATTTTTTTTCAAACCTAAAAGCCCACCTTCACTAAATTTCAAAGGCCCAAAGCCCACATGACAATCCTCTATCATCATCCATTTGATAAAACCATCTCCTAAGTCCTAAATCAATTATCAAATAAATCCAAATCAAGCCATATGCCAAATCCCATCAAATCACCCCTAAATTACCAAAATTTCCAAATTCTATTTTCATGAAATTGACCAAGCTTTTCCCCAAGCCAAAGACAAGCCATGAAGCCACTCTTAAGCCACATGTAAGCCATGTGAGTCGCTCACATGCGACCTTACCACATTTGGTAAAAGGAGGGCCCCCTTTCCTAATCCTTCTTAAAACCTTTTTACCTTAAGCATGTCACACACTAAACCATGTTTAGCCACCTCATCATGGATGGAGACCACACCATTTTCTCTTGGCCGACCCAAGTGATCCTTTTCACCTCAAAACCGAGCCTCGGGTGGTGAACCTAGCCCAAAATCTTGTGTTGACTCATTTGAACCCAAAATAGCCTCTCCCCCATTCCATTTCAATCCAAGCTCTTTACACATGGCATTGGCCAATCGACCGCACTAAGCCCCAGACCCGACCTCCCCGACCTCGAGGGTGACTCGACCCCGGCCGGCCAGCCCACCACAGACCGCCGGAAACCACCGTGCCGAGAGCTCACATGTGAGCCCAAACTTAGAATTCTCACCCGCCGAGCCGCTCCATCCCCAGCGGCCATTGTAACTGTTCTTCTCTTGCCAAGAGCAGCTGATCCCAAGCCCTAACTCCCCCTGGGAGGCCCTCCACCCTCTCCTATTTAAACACCACCCCCTCTCGGCCAAGAGATGTGCTGAACCAGACCTTACTGAAACCCTGCCAAAATTTCTCCAGAACACTCTCCATACTTAGCAGCGCTTGATCCCCGAGTGACAATTTGCCCTAATCCCCACCAACAGAGCCCAATTTCTCACCCAAAATTCCACCCAAAACCAGGACACTTCTCCACAGTGGATCAATCCTCAAATCGATTGGTCCTACACCTTCACTGCACCAAGGGAAGAGGTCCACCAGCAAAAGCCCCCTCTCCGTGCCACCCATCCGTTCCAGACTCCAAGCTTCGTGATCGGGCTTGGTCGAAATCATACCTAGGCAATTCACCGCACCAGAGACTTCATCCGGAGCTTGTCGGGACCCAATCGAAGGTGACACAACCCTCAGATTGAAGCCACACATCTCTGAGCAAAGGTATGAGCTAACTCTTTATCCTGAGCTCTTGGAGATTCTCCATTTCAAATGCTTTAATTTCAATGCATGATCACCATATAGATGTATTCGTCTCTTCAAGACGAATCCATAGAGCACAAGAACACGAAAATCCGTCGAGAAATGAGTGAGTTCTTAGGGTTTTAGTGTGGACGGCTCTCAGGTGAGGACGCTTGGGGACGATGAACGGATGCCGTTCATTTAATACACGCGCGGACCGACGGCCAGGATCGCGTCGGATCAGGAGATGGAATGACACAGCGGGCCCCCTGAGCGCTGAGTCAGATGGCGGCATCGAATCTGAGAGCGCCACGCGGCGTTTCAGAGCTGCCGAGGTTGACGCGGCGCCGCGTGGATAAATAGAAAATTAGGGTATTTTCCGATTTATTTAATTCCCTAAACTTCAAAAATCCATAACTTTGTGTAGGAAAATCGAAAAATAAAATAAAAATACCCTCTCGCTTCGATGAATAGAGGAGAATAATGTGGAAAAAAAATCATTTAATTTCATCAAGTATTTTATTTTTAATGATTTATTTCCTTTCTGCATTGTTTTAATTCTCCATGCATATAGGAAATTCACCATGGCATGAGACCATAGGGCTTTTGAAGCCTCTGAATTTGAGAACATTCCCTGAATTTTCCAAAGTTAGAGGCCATTCCTATGAGAAGTTATTGATTTTTCGAATTCATGTTACTGTTTTGAGTATTTTAAACCTAATAATTAGCATGTTGTGAAATAAATTCTAGGAAAATTTGGTGATGTCTCTTATGACTAGAGGACCCTAGGAAAAAAAGATTTTGGATTAGTTTATTGAAAATAACCCTAATTGGCTTAAACACCCAAAATAGCTCCTTAATTAATTAGAGCTAACCATACATCAAATTGACTTGAAATCAATTCTCCACTGACATTTAGGATCAGAGGAATCCACCATAAAAATTTGAAGTAAATTGGACTTAGTTAGCCCTACTGAATGGGTTGATTAAGCCATTTAGCCATTTTAAACTTTAAAAATTCATAACTTTCAAAATACCTTTCAAAAATTCACCAAATTGGTTTTGGAGCCTCTCTGATATCAGGAGAATTTAAAGAAATTAAAATTTCAATTTTATAAAAAATTTTATTTTTTTGTATTATTTTAATATTTTAATAATTAAAAAATAATAAAAATCATAAAAATAATAAAATTCACCAAAATGTCACATTTTGAATTTTAATCTCTTAGGAACAAGTCCCATATTTTTCTTAGGTCTATTTGATGAGATATTAAATTTTAAAGCCCTAGGGTAATTTTAAAATTAAAAAAAATGTATTTTTTAGCATTTTCACTAAAATAATTATAATAAATCAAAGAAAAATTAAAAAATTACAAAAATTGATTCTCTGATTTCCTTGATATCAGAGAGATTTTTGAAAAATATAAATTTCATTTTTCAAGCTTTATTTTATTTTTAAATTAATTAATACTCCAAAACTTAAAATAATTATAATAAAAAGAATATAATTCAAAAAATCACCAAAATTGGTCCAAGTGGTCCTCTGCTCATTAGGAATTTCCTATAATTTTCTTAAGGACAGAAACTTTCCCTTGGTCATATTATTAAATTTTCCTTGGAAATTCCTATTTTCCACCAAAAATAATTACATAAATAAATTAGATACAGAAAAATCGCATTTTCTCCTCTCATGTCTTTATTGGCATATGAGTGAAGTCAAATAAAAATTTCAAGTTCATTTAAGTTCAATTTAGTGAGTTATGAAATTATTAAGCTTGAAGGGCAAAAATGGTAATTAAAAATTTTAACCGTTAATTAAAACTTTAGGTTTAATAAAATTAACAAGTAAAATATTTGATCTTAATCTGATTTGGATGATTGAAATTTAAATAATTAAAGAGTAGAAACCTATTAAACAATTTAAAAATAATTAAAATAAACCCTAATTAAATAATTGATTAAATTTGGAAGAATAATAAAATTGGAATTATTAAAGTAGGGATATTATTAGGAAGAGATTTATTCTTTAATATAAAAATCCCTAAATTAATCATCTCAATAATATTTAATTCCTAATTAAAATGATAATTCAAATTTAAGTTTTAAAATATTAAATGACTTCATCATTAAAATTAAGTTAAAAGTTAAATTATTAAACTCTTTTTAAATTTTCAATCAAATTAAAATTAAAAATAAAATTAAATTAAAGATTAAATTAAATTAAATCAAACAAATTAAATTAATTTAAGTTAAATTAAATCAAATAAATTAAATTAAATTAAATTGAACAAATTAAATTAAATTGAATTAAATATAATTAAAATTAAATTAAATTAATTAAATAAAATAAAATCAAAAATAATAATTAAATTAAATTAAATTAAACTAAATTAAATTAAATTAAATCACATTAAATTAAATTAAATTAAATTAAATTAAATTTAAAATAAAATAAAATAAAATAAAATCAAGTTAAAATTAAAATCAATTTAAATTAAATAAATTAAATTAAAATTGAAGCTAAACTAAATCAAATTAAATTAAAGTTAAATTAAATTGAATTAAAAATAACATCACCTAAGACATAAAGAAATTAAATATAAAGCAACTTGAACACTATTCCAAATTTAAATTCGATAACTGAAATTAAACTAAATCACAAACCATTTAAACACCAATTTGCCCTCGAAAACTTTGGTTATTATAACTCTTAAATAGAACATTAAATGAAATGTTACTCCACTTATAGGATATTCAAATGTCCTAGTTCACTGAGCATGATAACAAAACTCGAATTCCTGGACGATTACTTCACTCGTTTAATTAAATTCATTCGGACTTAAAACAATCCTAACAAGTATTGAAAAGATGTTTAAGATTCTTCTTAAGCACTTTCTCAATATGATAGGATACTTATAAGAACAATCGAACTTAATTGTTCTTCGATGAAGAAAATCGTCCTCAAACCAAAACACAAGAACCTAGACGTCATAGAAATGACTAGCTATAGGATTAGAACTTGGTAGAAAACCATAACCCTTCCCTTAGCTTTACCTAGGAGCTTCGCTTAAATATTCTAAATTGTGTTTTAAGTGCAGCTTGGGATGACGGGAAGACCCTCCAGTACGCTTTTATTTTATCGCAATTTACCTTATTGCAATTTATTTAATCGCATCGCACTTACTTTTCTTGCATGATAAACAACTCGTTGCATGAAAACCCACACCTTTAGGATAGTCCCTAAAACTGAAACCAAAACTAAGTTAAAAGTCACTGCAAGATAAAATTCACCGCCACAACATTTCAAAATATAAAACAACTCAAAATTTAATCACAAACAGAACAATAAAACTACAATTACAACTAAATTAAAACGTCTTGTTGGATGATCTGGAATACCTCGGATGATGTAACCTACGTGTTGCTAACGGGATTTCCTACGGCCTAAATGAAAGTGTGGAACTCATTCAACTGAGTTTAGCAAATTCATCCGGACTAAGTGAATCCGATAAAAATAACGATGCCGAAGGATGAAACCGTGGGATCTTAACCGGTGTCGTTATAATCAACTTTAAAATTTGTTTTAATTAAAATGTTAAAAACACTCGGAAATTAAGATTTTTTCTCTAAACCAAAACACTTTCCTCATCTCCCGATTTATGACTTCTATAACTAAACCTCTCGCAACAACAAGGAGCTTGGAGCACGGTGGGCAAGCACGGCCATCTTCGTCAAGAAAACAACTCTACATCGACTAAACATTCCTAGAATTAAACAACAAAGTCATAGGACTTCGAGGTAGTTTGCCTAGTGCAACATAAATCTTCAACCTTTTGTTAGGCATTTGCATTGCAAATTAAGCCCTAACCGGTCTTAGGATTCTGAGGTAGTCGTCCGATACGACATAAACCCTCACATCTTTGAGGCTATTTGTATGATTTTAACATACAAATTTAAGTCCTAATTAATTAAAATTGGCAAGATCAAAACATTAAATAAACATTAGGACTTTCCTAAATTCAAGCCAAACAATAGGATAGTCGGGAAATCACCGAAGTTAGCTTTGAATCTGTGATTTCTCCTACCTTTCTTCCTTTGAATTCCTAAAACAAAATGTTCCAAATTTGATCCATTCCCTATCGAAATTCCAAAATTCAATCCCTTGAAAACCCAAAACTTTCAAATTCTCGAGAGCGAACTATCGATTATTATCGAGTGTTTTCTTAAGTGATTCCCGTCATTTAAGATGTAATTAACTATAGTGGGCTTGCCCTTATAGGGAATTTTAAAGAACCTGTGTAATATAAACCCCGTTTAATGCTTTCATATTAAGCTAGGGAACTTGTCGGCTTATAAAATTGGTTCGTAGACCAAACGGATGTCACAAATCTTCTAGTTTATTTAATTGAGCCCCATCATCAAGCAGTGTGTATATTCTTCGGGATAGATACACGGTTTGTGATGTTGTGCTCGTTTATATAAACTATTCGGGATGTGAGATCAGTTTGATTTCATATCTTAAAATTTTCAAATTTAAAATTATTTTTCAAAATCAAATACTACTTTTCAAATTATATATATTTAAACTAAATTCGCCGTACAATTTCTTTTTGGCGACCCCTTTTTCAAAAATACAACACACAACCCTAAAAAAAAAATAATGCCGACAATTTATGGAGACTCCGCTGGGGAAAATTCCTCTCTCCATTTTTAATCAGATAATTCTTCTTTCAAAAATCGGTAGCGTATCCATGTCCCTAATGGATCAAGCTACCCTTCTTTTCGTTGGAATAATATGTTCATTTCTACCTTGAACGAGTATAGCCAATATTCTCTTGGATTTAGGAGCCACTGTTTAGACATCCCTAAATAGAGAGGTTCCGAGATCCTTTTACCTCATTTCCGAGGTGGGGCGGACCCCAACAAAGTGTTAGTTTAAGGAGTAATCCTTCGAGTCGAGAAGTCTCGCATAAGACTTTCTTTTCCTTTCCAACTCGAATCGATTCATTACCTTCTCTACACCTTCGAACATTCCGTTCTAAATAAACAAACCCTCTAATGAATGACTCTTTTAACAAATAACTCCTTTTTATAAATATATGAACAAGAATGTGTTCGGACTCTTTCGATTCCTTTCTTTTCGTCCCGATGAGAAGAAGCATAACTCGGGACTCGACAATCGAATCTACCCCGCTAAATGGAAGCTCCAAAGCTGATTTTCTCCTTCACCAATGGACTCGACTTCGCCGTTTACAAGGATGAGCCGCTCGACAATGGGATCATCCGGCTTCGACGAGGATTCGAGAACACAAATGTCAAGATCACCGACGTTTCCCTTTTCGCGCCGACAAACAAAGTATCCGAAACCGAGAAGCCGCCGATCGAGTTCAACCTCAGGTCGCCTCGAGAGTTTCCTCCCCGCAAAAGATTCCAACCGAGAGGAGTACCGCCGTCCACGAAGGACCGGCTCTTGCTACCCCCACCGGTCAAGTTCGTCTCCGCACCTACCCCGCCTTTCCGCCAAATTAAAGGGGAAGGAAATCCGTAACTATGGTGAACTCCGTTACCGTGGAGGGTACGTACCTTCCCGCGAGACCTTCGTTGTTGAAATCGGGTCCAGCCTCGAGAATTCCATCACTAACACGGACCCAAAGAAGGAACAAAAGCGTGAAGATCGCCGTGAAGGCCGTAGCCGCCGAAGTTGCTTTCCCGGAGGAGATCCCGTAAATCCCCGAGTACACACCCCTACCCGAATACATACCATTGCTCGAAGATACACCCTTTTTGGAAGGAAGTAGATTCCACCCCTTTCCGCCACAACTCGACGAGGAAAATGTCCGCAGGATTGTTTCTACATTACCTCAACCAAAGATACTACAACGACAAGCAGAAAGAAAAAGGCTAGGAACACACCATTTGCCCGACTACAGTATCGTGATCGAGAAGCTAGCAAAGAAAGAGAAATGCCCCGTATCGGAGATTCTAAGAAGGATAGGGCGGGTGCCGCTCAAATCCCATCTAGTGGCCCCGAGTAGTAACCTTCCATCATTACGTAAAAGCCAAATAAAAGGATGAAGGCTAGCTTCGCCTATCGTTGTTTCGTGGTTACAGACTAGGAGGATACCACCTTTCAAAGCATTTGGCCGACGCACCATCCGGTCCTGCACCTTCCGCCGCTAGAAGGATGGTATGGCGTCCCACTACCTGGACAACTAAGATCGAAACAACAACTCGAAAAGGAAAGTCTCGTCAGAGACTCGAATCGAAGAAAGCGCCACCGCAAAGAAGGGGACTCGTGAGAAGGGAACCCGGCAGCTATCACACGACAACTGCGAGGATACACAGAAAGGACCGCTAGAGGATGCTATGGAAAAGTTGAGGACTGATATCCGACGATTAGCAAAAGAAAGAGAAGAGAAATTAGGAGATTAGATCGATTCATCAGAATTCATGGATGATGAGTATGCAGAAATCAACATGGTCGAAACGCGAGCTTCGCCGCCTTCACAAGGTGCTCCCGCAGCACGCAGAAAGAGAGGAGCCGGATGTGATGAGGAGCTAGCTTCAAGAGAAAGACGATACGATCGCCCAAATGGCGAAGAGGATGGAAGAGATGGTCAGTAGCCTCTAGCCACTCTCCAAAGTCAAGTGCAACCCCAAAGAGAGACACCCCTGCAGGTCATTCACATCGTAGACGGAGGAAAGGAGATTACATCCATCAACGGGGATGATCGCCTAAAGAAAGATACAACACAAAGTATGATTCCGTAAAAGATATCAAGAGCTTGGTGGAACAAGCAAAGCGAGAAGCCTTGGCACAATCAAAGAGCGGGACATCCATTCGGACGGGTAGACCTTACCCGGAAGAATTCGACGCCGTCCAATACCCAAAAGGCTTCGTACCACCTCTGTTCAAGACCTTTGATGGAACCGGGAACCCCCGACAGCATGTTGCACACTTTCGTGCTAGTTGTTGCAATGCCGGCAGGAGCGATGCATTACTCTTCCGACAATTCGTCAGTAGCCTGTCAGGGATCGCCTTTGATTGGTATGTAGAATTACCAAATGGTTCGGTGAAGACATTCTCAGAACTAGAAAACCTCTTCATCAAGCGATTTGCCGGAGCTCAGCACCACATCACTATAGGTGATTTAGTGGTAGAAAAGCAGAAGCCGAATGAAACTTTGGTGGATTACATACTTCGATGGAGAAATCTAAGTATGAAGTGTGAGCCACAACTACAAGAACAACATGCAATCGGCATCTTACTTAAAAGCATTCATGGCCCGATAGCACTTCTCCTCAAGGGATTTACTATTAAGACTTTTGAGAAGTTGTTAAGCAAGGCCGGGAGCTTGCAAGAGGAGGCGAAGCAATTAAGTTTCGCCGATAAGACAGACAAGCAAAAGCCTGTGAAGACTTTTGAAAAGAAATCCGTGATCATTGCAGCAGTCGACAAAGGCAAGAAACCGATACAAATATCGTCCGAACGGCCGCAAGAACCTCAACAAAATTATCAACAACCTCGACCCAGACTATCACTCATCTCCACAATATGAACAACCGCCTCGTCCGCAACGTACATTAAGGGAGCTTCGAGCAGTGGAATATCCATTCAAGAATGAGGCAAGTGCCGAAAATGTTCCATAGTCCGATGAAGACTCCGCATTTCCAGCCGCCGCAGCCTAAGAGACCGAAGAAGTCAACAAGAAAGGTGATCCCAACTTTTGCCCTTACCACCGATGCTTGGACACAAAATAGAAGATTGCATTACCTTCAAAAGTCGGCTCAACGACAACCTTCGTAAAGGGAATATAACAATCCCGAAGGAGTACATGAAGGAACCCCAGAAAGGAGGTTCCGTCAATGTTGTCTCGACTGATCTCATCGTTCCGATAGATCCCTATGCAACTGATGATGGGTGGACTACCGCTTGGACAAGGTCTTCAAAAAAGATTTTGGATCACATCCAAACCGCTTCGGTGCAAGCTTCAATTTAGAGTTCGAAACCTGTCAAGTCGACACTGTCACTTGCGATAGAAGAACCACCTCAACAGGAGACGATTGAAGAAAAGAAGAAAATCGACGAAGAAGAGGAGACCGAGGCTCCTAAGGCTAGACTAGGGGCTGCTTATCCTAGGATAGTTGTTTCGGATTCGGGGGAGAAATCCCTCAAACCTCTAACTCTGTATGATTATCTGCTCAATTCGGTGGGATCTTATAATGATAAGGGTTATGGCATTGGCTACGTTTTGACTGTTTCTAATAATTACGTAACTAGCGACAATCCGGACATCGATTTCGATACAAATGACAATTCTCAAATCATACACAATCTCGACGATCACAATGACGAAGAAGACATCCATCAAGGAGGCTATGAGAGTTCAACAAGCAACGAATCTATCTGTGAGTTTCGAGGAGCTCCTGTCACAATAGAGTTAGAGCCTTCAGACTCTGAAGCTAATCTCGAAGAACCTGTCATTCTGATTCAGGAGGAAACACAAGCAAACTCAATACTAGAGTTAGAAGAAATTACAGAAGTTAACTTAAGAAGTGGAAGAGTTCTACCTCCGAGAATGGGTCCAAAGGACAAAGGGAAGCAGGTGGTTGTTCAGGAAGAACCAACCCGGCAGAAGAAATACCTATTCAAGAAGAAATCGAGACACATGAAAATAAAGTGGACTACAACGTGCTAGCCCATCTTAGGAAACTACCAGCCAAACTGAGCATCTACGACGCTCACATCTTATCAAAGGAGATGAGAGAAGCTTTGATCAAGGCCTTATTTGATCCGGAAATTTGCTTAGCTCAAATGGCCGGAGATTCCTTAGATGAGGTTTGTTCGTTAAAGAAATAGCGAGGTGTTACCTTCACGGACAATGACCTATTACTTGGGACAGCAGACCACAACCGACCATTGTACATTTCGGCTACAATCGGGAAGTTTACACTCTCCGCAGTATTGGTGGATCCAGGAGCATCAATCAATATAATGAGTCTTCGAACACTAAGCATATTTGGAAATTGATGCTCGCGAGCTCGAAGCCGATAAAATGTTATTAAGATGATTCAACCGTAAAGGAGAAAGAGCCCTCTGATCAATAACACTACTAATGAAGACCGGTGACTTAGCAAAGACAACCGCAAAATTTCACATAATCGATTCGAAACGTCGTTCAACGCTCTACTCGGGCCGACCATGGATACATGAAAACAGGATGGTACCATCATCTCTACATCGTTGCATCAAATACTACGATGGAGGGGAACAACGGCATCAAAGGTGACTTACAGCCCATTCTCCGTACATGAAATTGGAATCCATGAAGATGCAGCTTATTATGCACCTCCGAAGAAAACAATCTTCTCCAGAGATACCATAACGAATGAAGCAAAGAAAATTTGGGACAACGAAGAACCTGAAGTTCTAGTCCAACAGTCACTCACCACTCCCTTACGACGAGATGGTGAAGGTTTCTCCACAACTCGCATCCAAGGTCGAGGCCGGGGATGAGGTCGTGGCAGAGATGTTAGGACAGTTGGACAGAGGAAACCAGCCATCAGTGTTGATTGGGAAGACAGTTCTGAAGAAGAAAAAGAAATTAAACAAGAAGCAGCGACAATAAGTCGGAAGAAGCCGCAATTGAAGATCTCTCTCAAAGATGAGAAGAACGAAGAATATAAATCGATGTACGAGAAGATTAACCACTATGTACATACTATGACCCTGAACCCCGATCCATTCTAATAAAATCGAGGGTATGGTGGTCAAAGAGGTACATAGCGGCGGTGCAAAGCCAATCAAATTCTACCGTGGTGCTCCTTCCTCCAAAACTGAAAATAATGTACAATTTGAAGATGTCACTTCATCATAATTAATGGAATTACCTTTTGAGTGGTACTCTCCCTGTGTTCAAAATTTAATTTAGCGTGATTTCTTACCTCGACAATGGACAAAAGGTCAATCAAAACATTTTGAAAATTTATGGAATAACTCCGATCGTCCACCCAATTCAAAGCATGGTCTCGGATTCGGCACAGTAGGATTAGTTGACGATACTGAATTTTGCTTGGTTGTCACTTGTGAGCCTAATGAAAACTGCATGGAAACTACAGACGAACTCGAAGATTTACAAATTGGAGATGCTCCACCATAATTCGAAGAAGAGATTAAATCTACAATAGATGAGTTAACAGAAGTTAACTTAGGTACTAGCGAAGAGCCTAGACCTACCTTTGTTAGCTCCTTACTTAATAAAGAAGACTCCGAAGAAATAATCAAGTTATTAATGGAATTTAAAGACCGTTTTGCTTGGAGCTACGATGAGATGCCGGGATTAGCTCCGCAGGTCGCAGTCCATAAGCTAGGAGTGGATCCTACTTCCGTCCCGGCCGACAAGGTTCCGTAAGAATGTGTCTAGAAATCGAACAACAAGTCATACCGAAGTTAAAAAGCTAATAGACGCTAAATTTGTTCGTGAAGAACAATACCCGACTTGGTTAGCCAATGTGGTACCGACCGAGAAGAAGAATGATCAGATCAGAATTTGTGTGGATTTCAGAGATTTAAACAAGGCATGTCCAAAAGATGAATTTCCTCTACCGATCCCAGAACTAATGATCGACATCACTTCGACACATGAGATATTCTCATTCATGGATGGATCTTCAGGATACAACTAGATAAAAATGGCCCCAGAAGATGAAAAGCTTACAACATTCAGAACGCCGATCGGAGTATATTGCTACATAGTGATGCCATTCGGACTGAAGAACGCAGGAGCAACATACCAGAGAGCGATGACAAGAATTTTTTATGATCTCATCCACAATCAAGTCGAATGCTACGTGGACGATGTGGTCATCAAAAGCAAAGTAAAGGACAACCACTTGTATGATTTAAGAATTGTTTTTGAACGATTAAGGCAATTTAACCTTAAGATGAATCCCTTAAAATGCGCCTTCGGCGTCACCTCCGGGAAATTCTTAGGATTTGTTGTCCGACATCGTGGAATTGAAATCGACCCGGAAAAGATTAAAGCTATCTTAGAAATGCCGCCTCTCAAAACCTTAAAACAACTATGATCCTTTCAAGGGAAGCTAGCATATCTTCGACGCTTTATCTTAAACTTGTCAGGTAGGTGTCAGCCTTTCTCGGCACTAGTTAAAAAGGACGCCAAATTTATTTGGGAAGAGAAATGCCAGAAGGCCTTCGAGGACATTAAGCAATATTTAATGACACCTCCCGTCTTAGCAGCCCCGGCCTCGTGTAGACCGTCGATACTTTATACCGCGGCTTTAGACGACTCTCTGAGCTCTGTTAGCTTGTGTCAATGATGAGGGTAAAGAAAATGCTCTTTACTACCTAAGTCGTCGTTTACTTCCGACGGAAATAAGGTATCCCGCAATCGAAAAGCATTGTTTGGCCCCGATCTTCGCCGCTCAAAAGCTCGGGCACTACATGCTTTCTCATAAGGTCAACCCGATCTCAAAATTTAATCCATCGCAATACTTGATGACCCGTCCGACGCTTTCCGGCAGACTTGCCGATGGTCAATGATATTATCGCAATTCGATATAACTTTCGTGCCTCTTCGTGTCGTAAAGGGACAAGTCCTAGCAGACTTCCTCGCAAAGACACCCTTTGCCGGCAGAATCTCCTCTCAATGACGACTTGCCAGATGAACAAATAATGAGCCTAGAAGACCCTGATGATCGACGTTGGGAATTATATTTCAACGGAGCATCTTCAGCACACAAAGATGAAGAATTGCAAGTGATAGTGCTCGGTAAGGCAGGGATCAGACTAATATTTATAACACCGGAGCGGGGGATGTTAAGATACTCCTACCACTTGATAGAACCGTGTACAAACAACGAAGCCGAATACAAAGCCCTCATAACAGGACTGGAATTAAATATTCAAATGGGGATAACAGACATTAACATCTACGGGGATTCGCAGCTAATCATTCAATAGATTGCTCGGACAATACAGAATTTTAAAACCAAGACTCGAGCAATACTTCCAATATGCCATACAATTGTTGGAATAGCATTCCGAATGTGACGATCTACAAAATTCTCGAAAAAAAATGCTTTAGAAGATGCGTTAGCTCCGTCTCGCAAAAGAATTTGCCTCGTTTGCAAGATGAATCGTTGGAAGTGTCAGCTCACGGACGTCGTGTCCTATCACAGCTCGACATAGACACAATACACAAATCGAAAAAGAAAAAGGATCAGTCATAGTAGGATGTGAAAACACGTAAGATCGGCGACGACCATTAATCGTACTACCCGCAAACAGAAAACCGCCAGACGATAGGTCGCTAGCCTCATCGATAAAGAAAAGAACTCCGTCTTACGCATTAATAAACAACACGTTATACGAAGGTATTTCGATCAAATGCGGCTAAGGTGCCTAAGCGGGTCCGAGGCCCGTGAAATTGTTAAAGAGGTGTATTCGGACTCCGTGGCGCTCACTAGTCGGGTCCGAAGATGAAAATGAAAATTAAAAGACTAGGGTACTACCGGCCCTCGATGATGACCGACCGCATGAAAATCGCCAAGAGCCGTCACCAATGCCAAGTGCACGGAGTGGTTCTACACCAACCTCCAAATGTATTACATCCGACAATTGCGTCGTGGCCATTCGAATGTCGGGGTACGGATATAGTGGGTCCATAGTAACCACCATCTTCAAAAGGACATCGCTTCATTCTTGCGGCTACGGATTACTTTTCCAAGTGGGCAGAGGCAGCTCCACTTAGAGAAGTGAAAGCACACCACGTGCTACGCTTTTTAAGAACCAAGTTGTCTACCGTTTCGGAGTGCCGCGCAGATCATTTCGTATAATGGGTTAGCATTCGGAAGAACATAAATCAACAATTTTGTCGAGAGACACGGAATCGACCGACGATATTCAACAATTTACTACCAAAGAGCAAACGGTCCGTCGAGGCTTTTAATAAAACTCTCGTTCAAATCTTAAAGAAAACCTTGGACGATAATAAGAGAAATTGGCACGAGAAGTTATTAGAAGCCTTATGGGCCTACCGGACAACCTTCGTAACTCCTACTCAAGCTACACCTTACGCTCCGGTGTATGGGTCCGAGGCAGAGGTTACCTTTAGAGGTCCAGACCTTCCTTCACTCGTGATTGCAGCTTGCAAACAAAATCACGACGTAAGAGAATGCCAAATTACGACTAGAGGAATTGGAAAGCCCGGAAGGGAAAAGACTTGTAGCAGCAGCAGAATTTAGAACTATACCAAGCTAAGATGGTTCAAGCCCATGCACTGCATCGGGTCCGCCCAAGAACCTTCAAAGTTGGTGACTTAGTTCTCGTTCTCAAAGACCTATTCTCGCACACCGCAAGATAGGAGGAAAATTTGAACCTACTGGGAAGGGTCGTTCGTGGTCGAGGCAACCTACTCGAGAGGCTCCTACCAGCCTAGTGAATCGTCAAGGAGAACGACATATGCTTCCGATCAACGGACGATACTTGAAGAAGTATTATGCTACCCGATGTTTCGAAGGAATGAATTCTTCATCCCTAGAAGCACGGGCGAAGTAATTACTTATGACTGGGTCTGAACCCCAAAAAAAAAATGTGCTAAAATAAATAAAATCATGATAATAAAGCTTTCCTTGTTTTCTCTTCCACATCAAAATCTCTTTCCTGATCTTATCCCACTTCATTCCTGTTAAATTTA
The DNA here is from genome assembly GCA_022702705.1 of Papilionanthe hookeriana x Papilionanthe teres. Classification (NCBI taxonomy): domain Eukaryota; kingdom Viridiplantae; phylum Streptophyta; class Magnoliopsida; order Asparagales; family Orchidaceae; genus Papilionanthe; species Papilionanthe hookeriana x Papilionanthe teres. The sequence goes on along the minus strand of CM040421.1, from coordinate 159,261,952 downwards.
AAAATATAAAAGTAATAAAAAACTGTCTTTAATAAATATTTTCTTAATGTTCTTGTTCTTAGTACAGCCCCTGATCCTTTTCCTTGTCTTTTCGCAGGGAAATGTCGAACGGGCGGTTGGTCCCGAACTTTAGAAATGGCGTAAGCCTCGCACTCGACAAAAAGAGGGTGAAAGATGGAGAGATAATCGAGATCGACTCGTACTTCGCACCAGCAGGCTCCGCAATATGAGGAAAGTGACTAGGTCCCGGCTGATCGAGAGGAACCGCCCATCGGACAAGAATGAAAGTGGGTGGCCCAAGCCACCAATCTAGCAGCAAGAAAAGGAAAGCAAACGCTGAAGAAGACAAGAAAATCAAGTCTGTAGTCGCTACGGCAGATGGCAGGCTTGTCAGCGCCGCACCCACAGAGATTCAGGAAGTTTGAAGAGCTACTCTCACAGCAACGCAACGAAGAAATAAGAATCGCCGTATCCGTAAGATGTTAACCAAACTAGCAGCGGACCAGCGCGACGAGGCAGCTAGCATCGCCGCGACATACACTTCAAGGACACCCGCTCACCGGTATCGGAAGAAAGGAGGCCAGCTCCTAGGATAACGTAAGGGACCAGGGAAATCTCACGAAGATCGAAGAAAGAAGGCTACCACGCCACCAGATAGAACCACCGCAATGCATAACCTTGTTGTAGAGCAACCCCGGAGGATGTCCCGATGGACATCATCCCCGAGGAGCCGAGGTATGCGTGGAGAACGTGAAGGGATCGAGCCGTATATCCCACAATACATCACTGTGCCCCGCCATTTGCGCATTATTCCGCAGTACGAGCCGGAAAGAATGCGGAATGTCGAAAAGAAAACTTTTGAATACTTCGAAAGAATCGTAGGCGTAAGGATCAATATACTAGAAGGCCTCGAGCTACATACGTATGTATTCTCGTAATATGAACAATAACAAATCGTGGATTGCATCCGGAATTTGAAAAGAATAGGCCGAGCGGGCCGCCTAAGAGAAAACACCTACTCGAACCCCGGAGATGGATGCCGTGGAAAGGAAGAATCACAATACAATGCGGATGCTCGCTACAACTTCGCAGAAGACAGAAGGGAAACCCACCGGAATACTTCGTCATGGACAAGTGGATCCAATGCCATTAGTCATCAAGAGAATGATAAAAAGATTGATAACATGGAGGGTACCGCCAGCAGATTGCATACCCAACACTCGCATTATTAACATCTACAAGCGTGGTGACCGCATACCCCCGCACATAGATCACCACGACTTTGTCGACCTTTTCGCACGCTTCTTTTCCGAACGAGAGTAATATCATGTTCGGATCCGACCTCCGGATAGCAGGCCCGTGTGAGTTCCGAGGGCCGTGAAGATACCATTACCGGTAGGTTCCGTCATGATACCGAAGGGCAACGGAGCAGTATGTCGCTAAACATTGCATACCAGGAGTACCAAGTGAAGTAGATCTCAGCTACTTTCGAAGGATGGATGACAGGAAGACACCTTACTACTTCCACCGTACCCGCAGCTAGAGAGCCTCCGGCCTTACGAGCCGCGAGTTACATGGAAAATATTACACCTCCAACGTACATCCATCCGACATCCTCGCCAAGGATGGCTTGGAAGGTGATGTTATCGACCATATACCTCACTATTCGTACATGGATTTCCGACGCTTACCCTTTTTGGATGGATCGACAAAGATCATACATAGTCCTTTTCGAGTCTACATGGATTGTACGAGATGTATTCCGCATCGAGTTGTATGATGTATCTTCAACATGATTGGAATGAAAGTGACCATGTCACATTTTTGGCCTTCACCTCTTTTGTGAAATTGACTGGGAAACATCATTAAAGTTAAATGAACTTTGAACAAAGAACAGAAAAGAAATAAAAAAAAGAGAATAAAAAAAAAACTTTCTGTAAAAATCTAAAAATGACGAACACCAAATTCACATAAACATTAAATAAACGATAAAATAAATTTGAATCGTTAAAGGACAGACAAAATGAACTCAAATTTTAAATCAAATTTTAAATCAAATTTCAAATCAAATCTTGATCAAATTTCAAATTCAACCTTCCAGATCTCAAATCAAATTTTCAATCAAATTCAAATTCAATCTCCCAAATCCGGAATCTAATCCGTTCTACTCTTTCCCTTGTCTGGGATGGAAGTGGTTGATTCCATTGACACGGATCGAATCTGATGGCGAGGAATTATGTCCAATCCAAACCAGTGGCTTCCGATCAACTCTTATGAACGGGGTATGTAACATCTACATATTCTCGCCTAATCAATTTCCTTCCATGAAAGTCTTTTACAACTTTCATGAGATTTTCGAAATACCAAAACTCCACACTTTTCAAATCAACATTAGAAATCTTTGCAAAGTCAATGACTATTCAAATTCAAACTTTTGGGTTGAGGATTTTACATCCGAGACTGCATTGCTTTAGGATTATTTCCCTATCGCAATGAAATACATCGAATTCAAATTTTTGGGGCGAGGATTTTACATCCGAGACCGCATCGCTTTAGGATTCTTTCCCTATCGCAATGAAATACATCAAATTCAAACTTTTTGGGGTTGAGGATTTTACATCCAAGACCGCATTGCTTTAGGATTCTTTCCCTATCGCAATGAAATACATCAAATTCAAACTTTTGGAGTCGAGGATTTTACATCCGAGATCGCATCGCTTTAGGATCATTTCCCTATAGCAATGAAATACATCAAAATTCAAATTTTTGGGTCGAGGATTTTACATCCGAGACCGCATTGCTTTAGGATTCTTTCCCTATCGCAATGAAATACATCAAATTCAAACTTTTGGAGCCGAGGATTTTACATCCGAGACCGCATTGCTTTAGGATCATTTCCCTATCGCAATGAAATACATCAAATTCAAACTTTTGGAGTCGAGGATTTTACATCCGAGACCGCATTGCTTTAGGATCCTTTCCCTATCGCAATGAAATACATCAAATTCAAACTTTTGGGTCGAGGATTTTACATCCGAGACCGCATCGCTTTAGGATCATTTCCCTATCGCAATGAAATACATCGAATTCAAACTTTTCGTCGAGGATTTTACATCCGAGATCGCATTTCTTTAGATTCTTTCCCTATCGCAATGAAATACATCAAATTCAAATTTTTGGGGTCGAGGATTTTACATCCGAGACCGCATCGCTTTAGGATCATTTCCCTATCGCAATGAAATACATCAAAATTCAAATTTCTTGGGGTCGAGGATTTTACATCCGAGACCGCATCGCTTGAGTTCTCTCCCCGTTGCAATGAAATACATCAAAATCAAACTCTTGAGGTTAAGGATTTTACATCCAATACCGTATTGCTCTGAGATCTCTCCTCATTGTAATGATTCAATCCAATCAATTCAATTTTCTTTTGAGGTTGAAGATGTTACATCCAAAACCACAAAATTCCAATCTTCATTTCAAGTTCGAATTCCTTCAAATTAATCTTAACAAAACTTCAATCTAAATTAAAACTCCAAATTGAAATCTAAGCTCACACATCAAAACTTAAACTGAAACAAAATAAAATCTAAATCAAAATTCCCCCAGGTCATGTGATTTGGGATTCACCTCCTTTTCCTTTCCCAAGCGAGAGTTCAGGAATCTCCGGGCCTCGCAGATATACTCGACACTCCCCAACGGAAACTCTTCTACTTTGTCCTAAGTTTGTCACTTGGACATTTGTGTTGGTTTTGTTGATCTCTTCGGTCAACACCAATACGCGCGGTGTGCTCCGTCACCACCACACCTATTGGGGGTCCATTTGTCGACCTCATTTTTTATGAGGTCTTCTCTTCTTCTCTTTAGTATTTAGGATCTAGCCTTAGGCTTTTCCTTTCGACTATCTTAGAGGATTAGAATTGGGACCCACCACTTAGAAATTCAAACCACTTCTTAACTCCCCGCAAACTCCACAAACTCGACTATAGACCCGTAATCACCTAAAGGGTTAAAATCAAATGTGGAAGTTTAAAGGATGGGTTCCTATGGACTCTTCGCCATGTGATCGCCCTCGGTGGCCTCGGTCTCGGTGAAGGGCTGACTTACACACACACTACACTCATACACTACACTTGCACACACCTCCTAAAACCACACCCATACCCAACTTGACCTCCCGACTCATGTAGGTGATTCACATGGATGGTCCTTAACCCCTAAGCCTTAGCTAAGAGGGTTAAGAACAACATAGTGAATGCCTCAAATGAGTCCTCTCATGGCTCATATAGGCTTAATATGGCTTCATAGCTCAACCAAAATGATTTCATTCCACTTACATTTACCCAATCTTCAATTTTCCAAATTTTTAATTTTTGACCCCCGGGACCCTACACCCGCCTAGCCTACCCAAAACCCTTGAAATCCTCCAAAATTTACAAATCACCCAAAATTCCTCAAAACCAATCCCAAAAATTTCCACATCACTCAAATTGATCATTTATAGCCAAAAATACCAAAAATTCCAAAAATACCTCCCAATACCCTCTAAATACCCAAAATACCCCTCTTGACCCAAAAATCCAAAAATTCAGAAAATTTCCCGAAAATTCCAGAAAATCCCAAATATTCTCAATTTCATTTTGTTCAACTACACCATGAGCCAATTTTGTCAATTTACCCTACTTTTATCAAAATCCCCAATTTGACCCATTTTAACCCAAAGTGAACCCAATGTCAAACCAAACCTACCCAATTGACCCAAATTCTGGTCCAATTCAATTCTAAACTTCAATTAAACATTCCCAAAACCAATCTAGACCAAATCTAAGTTAAATTTGATTGACATTTGGATCCAATTCCACTTTTGGCCTTAAGGCCCAATTTGGACCCATGACCCAAACCTAACCCAAACTCACCCAATTCAACTCCAATTAACCGCAAATCTTTTCCAAAACTCCCTTAACATCCCTAAAAACAAAACACTAACATGATTTGCCCAACATTTATACCCAAACCCCACTTAAATTCAACCCAAAACTAAAAAGCCCAATTTTGACCTAAACCCAAACCTAACCCAAATGAACCCAAACCCCAAAATCAAAGCCCAACCAAAGCCAAAACCTCTTTGAAACAGCCCTATAAACATTTCCCAACATTTATTTTACATCAATTTCAACCCTAGACCAACATTGGCCCAAGTTAGCCCAATTTGACTTACATTGACCCATTCACCAAAGAGGTCCAAATCCAACCCAAACCTAGCCCAAACACTTCAAGTTTATTCCAAATCATTCATGAAACATTCTTAAACTAAATTCAACACTCATGGGATCCAATCCTTTGCAAAATTTACATCCACCAATTTGTTTTCAAACCTAAAAGCCCACCTTCACTAAATTTCAAAGGCCCAAAGCCCACATGACAATCCTCTATCATCATCCATTTGATAAAACCATCTCCTAAGTCCTAAATCAATTATCAAATAAATCCAAATCAAGCCATATGCCAAATCCCATCAAATCACCCCTAAATTACCAAAATTTCCAAATTCCATTTCATGAAATTGACCAAGCTTTTCCCCAAGCCAAAGACAAGCCATGAAGCCACTCTTAAGCCACATGTAAGCCATGCGAGTCGCTCACATGCGACCTTACCACATTTGGCAAAAGGAGGGCCCCCTTTCCTAATCCTTCTTAAACCCTTTTTTACCTTAAGCATGTCACACACTAAATCATGTTTAGCCACCTCATCATGGATGGAGACCACACCATTTTCTCTGGCCGACCCAAGTGATCCTTTTCACCCAAAACCAGGCCTTGGGTGGTGAACCTAGCCCAAAATCATGGGTTGACTCATTTGAACCCAAAATAGCCTCCCCCCATTCCATTTCAATCCAAGCTCTTTACACATGACATTGGCCAATTGACTACACTAAGTCCCAGCCCTGACCTCCTGTTGACCTCATTTTTGATGAGGTCTTCCCTTCTTCTTTTTAGTGCTTAGGATCTAGCCTTAGGCTTTTCCTTTGACTATCTTAGAGGACTAGAATTGGGACCCACCTTTTAGAAATTTAAACCACTTCTAAACTCCCCGCAAACTCCACAAACTTGACTATAGACCCCTAATCACCTAGAGGGTCGAAATCAAATGTGGAAGTTTAAAGGATGAGTTCCTATAGGATTCTTCGGCCTTAGGATCGCCCTGGTGGCCCGGTTTGGTGAAGGGGCCGACTTACACTACACTTACACACTACATTTCCACACACTTCCTAAAACCACACCCATACCCAACTTAACCTCCCGACTCATGTAGGTGATTCACATGGATGGTCCTTAACCCCTAAGCCCTTAACTAAGAGGGTTAGGAACAACATAACGAATGCTTCAAATGAGTCCTTTCATGGCTCATATGGGCTTGAAATGGCTTCATGGCTCAACCAAAATGATTTCTTTCCACCTAGATTCACCCAATCTTCAATTTCCCAAATTTTCAATTTTTGACCCCCGGACCCTACACCTACTAAACCTACCCAAAACCCTCAAATTACCCAATTTTTCGCAAAATTTCCAAATTACCCAAAATTTTCCAAAATCAATCCCAAACATCTCCACATCACTCAAATTGATCATCCATACCCAAAAAATACCAAAGATTCCAAAAATACCTCCCAATACCCTCCAAATACCCAAAATACCCTTCTTGCCTAAAAATCCAAAAATTCAGAAAATTCCCAGAAAATTCCAGAAAATCCTAAATATTCCCAATTTCATTTTGTCCAACTACACCATGGGCCAATTTTGTCAATTTACCCTACTTTTGTCAAAACCCCCAATTTCACCCATTTTAACCCAAAGTGAACCCAATGTCAAACCAAACCTATCCAATCGACCCAAATTCTGGTCCAATTCAATTCTAAACTTCAATTCAACATTCCCAATACCAATCTAAACCAAATCCAAGTCCAATTTGATTGACATTTGGATCCAATCTCACTTTTGGCCTTAAAGCCCAATTTGGACCCATGACCCAAACTTAACCCAAACTCACCCAATTCAACTCCAATTAACCTCAAATCTTTTCTAAATCTTCCTTAACATTCCCACAAACAAAACCCTAACATGATTTGCCCAAAATTTGAACCCAAACCCCACTCAAACTCAACCCAAGGTTAAAAGGCCCATTTTTGACCTAAACCCAAACCTAACCCAAATTCAACCCAATTCAAGCCCAAACTACCCCAATTTGTTTCAAGTCACTCATGACACATCCATGAGCTAAACCCAACAATTATTTGGCCCAACCTCTTTACAAAATTCCCATCCATAAATTCATTTTTTAAACTTAAGGGCCCATTCCTTAAACCATTTTAAAAGCCCACTTCCACCAAATTCAAAACCCCAAAAATTCTTCCAAAGCCCATATGACATTTCCCCTCATCATACTTTCAATTAAAATCATCCCTAAGTCCTAAACCAATGATCAAATATTTCTAAATGAAGCTTCATCCAAGTTTCCACCAAATTATCCGAATCCTTAAAATCCTTTTTTATGAAATCGACCAAACTTTTTGCCAAGCCAAAGGTGAGCCATGAAGCCATGCATGAGCCACATGTGAGCCATGAGAGCTTTGGACACTCCACCATGCCATATTGGGTAAGAAGAGGGGGGCTTTCCTTAATCCCTAAAGCTCATTAGCCTTAATCATGTTTCACCTAAACTTAAATATAATCCAAATATATTTGGATGGAGACTTCTCCATGCCAAACCAAACTGATCCCTTTGATCCCCCACAAGCATCCAAAGCCACCTCGAAGGGTGCACCAAGCCCAAATGGGTGGATTGACCCATTTAGACTCAAAACTAGCCATGCCCCATTCTACTTTGGATCAAAGCCTTTACACATGTCCATGGCCAATTGATCAGCACAAACCTCCAGCCCCCGATCCACCCGACCTCGAGGGTGACCCATGCTCGGCCGGCCGGCCACTGTGCCGCCGGAAAACACCATGGCCGAGAGCTCACATGTGAGCCAACATTGAAATTCTCACTTGCCGAGCCGCCCCTTGCCTCGGTGGTCACCATGGCCGTTCTTCTCCTCACCGCAGCAGGCTCGATCCCAAGCCCTAACTCCCCCTGGGAGGCCCCCCAGCCAGCTCTATTTAAACTCCACCCCTCTCGGCCATGAGAGGGGAGAAGCATAAACCTTGCCAAAACTCTGCCAAAATTGTTCCAGACCCTCCTCCACCCTTAGAGCACTTGATCCCCAGTGAAATCCTTCTGCCATTTCTCCTCCGTAAGCTCAATTTCGTAGTCGAAATTCCACCCAAAACCGAGACACTTCTCCACAAGTGAGCCAATTCCCAAATTGATTGGCTCTACACCTTCACCGTACCAAGAGAAGGTGTCCAACATCAAAAGCCCCATCTCCAAAGCCACCCGGCTGCTCCACTCTCCAAGCTTTGTGATCGGGCTTGGTCGAAATCATATCCGTACAATTCACTGGACTAGGAGACTTCATCCGGAGCTTCGTCGGGACCCAATCGAAGGTGCAACAACTCTCGCATCGAAGCCACACTTCTCCGAGCCAAGGTATGAGCTAACTCTTCATCCCAAGCTTCCGGAGATTCTCCATTTCAAATGCTTTAATTTCAATGCATGTTAACCGTATAGATGTGTTCGTCTCTTAAAGACGAATCCATAGTAGTATAAGAACGTAAAAATCCATCGAGAATCGAGCGAGATCTTAGGGATTTAGTGTGGACGGCTCTCGGCGAGAACACTTGGGGACGATGAACGGATGCCGTCCATTCAATACACGCGCGGACGGACGGCTCGGATGGCGTCGGACCAGGAGACGCGTACGAGAACCGCGGGGCCCGGCCGCCGACTCAAGTGGCGGCGTCGAATGGGAGCGCGCCGCGCGGCCTTTCGGAGTCGCCGAGGATGCGCCGGCGCCGACTCGGATAAGTAGAAAATTAGGGATTTTCTCGATTTATTTAATTCCCTAAACTTCAAAAATTCATATCTCCGTGTAGAAAAATCAGAAAAATAAAATAAAAATACCCTCTCGCTCAGTGAAGAGAGGAGAATAATGTGGAAAAGAAATCATTTAATTTCATCAAATATTTTATTTTTTATAATTTATTTACTCTCTCGCATTGTTTTAATTCTCCATGCATGCATACAATTCACCATGGCATGAGACCATAGGGCTTTTGAAGCCTCTGAATTTGGGAACATTCCCTGAATTTTCCAAAGTCAGAGGCCATCCCTATGAAGAGGTCTTGATTTTTCAAGATCAGGTCACTGTTTTGAGTATTTTAATTCCAGTAAATAGCATGTTGTGAAATAAATTCTAGGAAAATTTGGTGATGTTCCTTATGACCAGAGAACCCTAGGAAAAATAGATTTTGGCTTTGTTCATTCAAAACAACCCTAATTGGCTTAAACACCCAAAATAGGTCTTTAATTAATTAGAGTTAACCAGGCATAAAATTGACTTGAAATCAATTCTCCACTGACCTTTAGGATCAGAGGAATCCACCATAAAAATTTGAGGTCAATTGGACTCGGTTAGCCCCACTAATCGGGTTAATTAAGCCACTTAGCCATTTTAAACTTTAAAAATTCATAAATTTTAAAATACTTTTCAAAAATTCACCAAATTGGTTTTGGAGCCTCTCTGATATCAGGGGAATCTAAGAAAATTAAAATTTCAATTTTCTGAAAAAGTTGATTTTTAATAATATTTTAATAATTTTAATAATTAAAAAATAATAAAAATCACAAAAATAATAAAATTCACCAAAATGTCACATTTTGAATTTTAATCACTTAGGAACAAATCCCACATTTTTCCTAGGTCTATTTAGTGAGATATTGAATTTTAAAGTTTTAAGGTAATTTTAAAATTAAAAAATGTATTTTCTAGCATTTTCACTAAAATAATTATAATAAATCATAGGAAAATCAGAAAATTGCAAAAATTGCTTCTCTGGTTTCCTTGATATCAGAGAGATTTTTGAAAAATATAAAATCCATTTTTCAACATTTATTTTATTTTTAAATTAATTAACACTCCAAAACTCAAAATAATTATAATAAAAATAATATAATTCAAAAAATCACCAAAATTGGTCCAAGTGCTTCTCTGGTCATTAGGAATGTCCCCTAATTTTCTTAAGGACAGAAACTTTCCTTTGGTCATGTTATCAAATTTTCCTTGAAAATCTCTATTTTCCACCAAAAATAATTATATAAATAAATTAAATACAGAAAAATCACATTTTCTCCTCTCATGTCTTTATTGACATATGAGTGAAGTCACATAAAAATTTCAAGTTCATTTGGGTTCAATTTAGTGAGTTATGAAATTATTAAGCTTAAGGGGTAAAATGGTAATTAAACTTTTAACCCTTAATTAAAACTTTAGGTTTAATAAAAAATCAACAAGTAAAATATTTGATCTTAATCTGGTTTGGATGATTGAAATTTAAATAATTAAAGGGTAGAAACCCATTAAATAATTTTAAAATGATTAAACTTTAATTAAATAATAGATTAAATTTGGAGGAATAATAAATTGGAATTATTAAAATAAGGGATATTTATTAGGAAGAGATTTATTCTTTAATTTAAAAATCCCTAAACTAATTATATAATTAATACTCAATTCTTAATTAAAATGATAACTCAAATGTAAAACATTAAAAGACTTAATTTAATTATTAAACTCTTTTAAAATTTCAATTAAAATTAAAAATAAAGTAAATTAAAATTAAATTAAAATTAAATCAAATTAAATTAAATAAAATTAAATTAAATTAAACTAAATTAAAATTAAATTAAATTAAATTAAATTAAATTAAATTAAATTAAATAATTAAATTAAATTAAATTAAACAATTAAATTAAATTAAATTAAATTAAATTAAATTAAATTAAATAATTAAATTAAATCAAATCAAATCAAATTAATTAAACATCAAATCAAATTAAATTAAATTAAATTAAATTAAAACTTAATTAAATTAAATTGAATTAAATATAACATCACCTAAGACATAAAAGAAATTAAATATAAAGCAACTTGAACACTATTCCAAATTTAAACCCTTTAACTTAAATCAAATCATTTGAATACTAATTTACCCTTGAAAGCTTTGATTATTATAACTCCTAAATGAAACATTAAATGAAGTGCTACTTCACTCATAAGATATTCAAATGTCTTAGTTCACCGAGCAAGATAACAACAAAACTCGAATTCTCTGACGATTAATTCATTTATATAATTAAATCCATTTCGACTTAAAACAATCCTAGAAATATTGAAAAGATGTTTAAGATTCTTCTTAAGCACTTCTTCAATATGATAGGATATTTATAAGAACAATTGATTTAATTGTTCTTCGATGAAGAAAATCGTTTTCAAACAAAAACACAAAGAACCTAGACGTCATAGAGATTGACTAGCCATAGGATTAGGAATTTGGTAGAAAACCATAACCTTTCCCTTAGCTTTACCTAGGAACTTGCTTAAATATTCTAATTGTGTTTTAAGTGTAGCTTGGGATGACGGGAAGACCCTCCGAGTACGCTTTTATTTTATTGCAATTTACTTTCTTGCAATTTACTTCCCCGCAATTTACTTTATCGAAGATGCACTTCACTTTTCTCGCATGATAAAACAAATGTTGCATGAAAACCCACACCTTTAGGATAGTCCCTAAAACCGAAACCAAAACTAAGTTAAAAGTCATTGCAAGATAAAATTCACCGCCACAACATTTCAAAATATAAAACAACTCAAAATTTAATCACAAACGTAACACAAAACTACAATTGCAACTAAATTAAAACGTCCTCGTTGGATGATCGGGAATACCTCTGATGATGTAACCTACGTGTTGCTAACGGGATTTCCCACGGTCTAAATGAAAGTGTGGAACTCATTCAACTGAGTTTAGCAAATTCATCTGGACTAAGTGAATCCGATAAAAATAATGATGCCGAAGGATGGAACCGTGGGATCTTAACCGATGTCGTTATAATCAACTTTAAGATTTGTTTTAATCAAAATACAAGAACACTTGGAAAATTAAGACTTCTCTAAACCAAAACACTTTTCTCATCCCCCGATTTATGATTTCTAAAACTAAACTTCGCAACAACAAGGAGCTTGGAGCATGGTGGGCAAGACGGCCATCGTCGTCGACAAAACTCGAACCTACTTCAACAAAACCTTCTTAGAATTAAACAACAAAGCCATAGGACTTCGAGGTAGCTTCGCCTAGTGCAACATAAATCCTCAACCTCTTCGTTAGTGCATTTGCATTGCAAATTAAGCCCTAACCGGTCTTAGGATTCCGAGGTAGCCGTCCGATACGACAATAAACCCTCACATCTTCCAAGCTATTTGTTTGATTTCATCATACAAATATAAGCCCTAATTAATTAAAATCGGCAAGATTGAAATACTAAATAAACATTAGGACTTTCCTAAACTCGAACCAAACTATAGGATAGTCGGGAAATTACCGAAGTTCACTTCGAATCGTTGATTTCTCCTACCTTTCTTCCTTTGGATTCACAAAACAAAATGTCCCAAATTTGATCCATTCCCTATCGAAATTCCAAAATTCAATCTTCGAAAACCTTAAACTTTGAAATTCTCGAGAGCAGAATTATCGGTTATTATCGAGAGTTTTCTTAAGTGATTCCCGTCACTTAAGATGTAATTAACTATGTGGGCTTGCCCTTATAGGGAATTTTAAAGAACCTGAGTAATATAAACCCCGTTTAATACTTTCATATTAAGCGAGGGAATTTGTCGGCTTATAAAATTGGTTCGCGGACCAAACGGATGTCACAAAACTTCTAGTTTATTTGATCGAGCCCCACCCTCAAGCAGGTGTCTATCCTTAGGGATAGATACACGGCTTGTGGTGCGGTGCTCGCTTATGTAAACTATTTGGGATGTGAGATCGGTTTAATCTCATATCTTAAAACCTTCAAATTTAAAATTATTTTCAAAATCAAATATTACTTTTCAAAATTATTTATTTAAATTAAATTAAAAATTCGCCGACAATTTCTGTAGGCGACCCCTTTTCAAAATACAACACAACCTAAAAATATGCCGACAACTTCTGGCGACTCCGCTGGGGAAAATTCCTCTCTCCATTATAATCAAATAATTCTGTTTTCAAAAAAATCGGTAGTGTGTCCATGTCCCTAATGGATCAAACTACCCTTCTTTCCGTTGGAATACTATGTTCATTTCTATCTTCGAACAAGTATAGCCAACATTCTCTCGGATTTAGGAGCCACTCGTTTAGACACCCCTAAACAGAGAGGTTCCGAGATCCTTTTACCTCATTTCGAGGTGGGGTGGACCCCCGATAGGTGTTAGTTTAGGAATGATCCTTCGAGTCGAGAAGTCTTGCTTAAGACTTTCTTTTCCTTTCCAACTCTGAATCGGATTCCTTACCTTCTCTACACCTTTGAAAATTCCGTTCTAAATAAACAAACCCTCTAATAAGTTATTCTTTTAACAAATGATTCTTTTTTATAAATACATGAACAAAGAATGAGTTCGGACTCTTTTCAATTCCTTTCTTTTCGTCCCGAAGAAAAGAAGCATAACTCGGACCGACAACCGTAATCTACCTTGCGAAATGGAAGCCCCGAAACCGATTTTCTCCTTCACCAACGGATCGGACTTCGCTCTCTATAAGGATGAGCCGCCCGACAATGGGGTCATCCGATTCGGACAGTGGATTCGAAAACACGAACGTCAAGGTCACCGACGTCTCCCTCTTGCACCGACAAACAAGGTATCCGAAGCCGAGGAACCACCGCTCGAGTTCAACCTCAGGTCGACCCAAGAGTTTCCTCCCCCGCAAAGGGTCCCGACTAGAGGAGTACCGCTTTCCGCAGAGGATCGTTCTCACTACCCCCACCTGGTCTAGTTGTTTCGCACCTACCCCGACTTCCGCCAAATCAAAGGGGAAAGAAATCCGTAACTATGATAAACCCGTTACCGTGGAGGGTACGGATCTTCCCGTAAGACCTTCCGTCTTCGAAATCGGGTCCAGCTTCAAAGATTCCGTCGCCGACAAAGACCCAAAGGAGAAATAGAAATAGAAGGATCGCAAGGGAAGCCGTAGCCGCCGAGATTGCCTTCCTGGAGGAAATTCCGCAGTTGCCGTAATATACACCGTTACCGTAATATACACCACCGCTCGACTACATACCACTTTTGGGAGGAAGCAGGTTCCATCCCCTCTCCGCCGCAGAGGACGAGGAGAATGTTCGAAAGATTGCCGCCACATTACCACGCCCCGCATACTACAACGATACCGCAAGAAAAGAACTAGAACTACGCCGTTTGCTCGACCGCAAACTTTGGTAGAAAAGCTCGCAAGGAAGGAAAACCGCCCCGTGTCGGAAATTCTACGAAGGATAGGGCGGGAGCCGCCCAAATCCCGTCTTGGGCCCCGAGTAGAACCCGCCATCATGATAGAAAAGCCGAGCAAGAGAATGAAGGCTAGCCCGCCCGTCGTAGTATCGGGATTGACGGATTAGGGAGGATACCACCTTCCAAAGCATTTGGCCGACGCACCATCTGGTCCTAGACCTTCTGCTGCTAGAAGGATGGTGTGGCGTCCCACTACGGGGCAGTTGAGATTGAAACAGCAGCCCGAGAGAGAAAGTCTCGCCAGGAGGCTGGAATCTGAAGAAAGTGCTACTGCGATAAAGGGGACTCGTGAAAGGGGGACCCGGCAACAATCGCATGACAACCGCAAAGATACACAGAAAGCTCCGCTAGAAGATGCCATGGAAAAGTTGAGAACCGACATCCGACGGTTGGCAAAAGAAAGAGAAGAAAAGTTCGGAGATGAGATCGACTCATCGGAATTCATGGACAACGAATATGCGTAAATCAACATGGTCGAGACACGAGCTTCATCGCCTTCTCAAGGTGCTCCCGCAACTGCGCAGAAAGAGAGGAGCCGAACCGATGAAGAGACAGCCTTCAGGAAAAGGACGACACGATCGCTCAAATGGCGAAAAGGATGGAAGAGATGGTCGTAGCTCCGGCCACTCTCCGCAGTCAAGTACAACCACATAGAGAGACACCCCCGTAAGTCATTCACATCGTAGACGGAGGAAAGGAGATTACATCCGTCAATGGGGATGACTAGCCGAAAAGGACACAACACAAAGTATGATCCCCGAAAAGGATATCAAGAACTCGGTAGAGCAAGCAGTGCGAGAAGCCTTAGCACAATCGAAGAACGGGACATCCATTCGGACGGGTAGACCTTACCCGTAAGAATTCGACGCCGTCCAATACCCGAAAGGCTTCTTACCACCTCTCGTTTAAGACCTTCGACGGAACCGGAACCCCCGACAAGATGTTGCACACTTTCGTGCCGCTTGTTGCAATGCCGGCGGGAGCGATGCGTTACTCTTCCGACAGCTTCGTCGCCAGTCTGTCGAGAATCGCCTTCGACCGGTATGCGAATTACCCAACGGTTCCGTGAAGACATTCTCGTAGCTAGAGAGCCTCTTCATTAAGCGATTTGCCGGAGCTCAGCACCACATCACTATAGGTGATTTAGTGGTAGAGAAACAAAGGCCGAATGAAACTCTAGTGGATTACATACTTCGATGGAGAAATTTAAGTATGAAGTGTGAACCACAACTACAAGAACAACATGCAGTCGGCATCTTGCTTAAAAGCATTCACGGTCCGATAGCACTTCTCCTCAAGGGATTCACTATTAAGACTTTTGAGAAGTTGTTAAGCAAGGCCGGAAGCTTGCAAGAAGAGGCGAAGCAATTAAGTTTTGCCGACAAGACGGACAAGCGTAAGCCGGTGAAGACTTTCGAAAAGAAATCCGGGTCGTTGCAGCAGCTGACAAAGGCAAACAACCGATGCAAATACCACTGTAACGGTCGCGGCAACCACAACAAGATTACCAAGAACCCCGATCCAACTATCACCGTCTCCGCAAGATGAACAACCGTCTCGTCCGCAACGTACATCGAGGGAGCTTCGAGCAGAGAATATCCGTTCAAAAATGAAGCGGTACCGAAGATGTTCCGCAGCCTTAATGAAAACTCCGCATTTCCACCGCCGCAGCCTAAAAGACCGGAGGAAGTCAACAAGAAAGGTGATCCCAACTTTTGCCCCTACCATCTGGATGCTTGGGCACAAGATGAAGATTGTATTACCTTTAAAAGTTGGCTCAACGACAACCTTCGGAAAGGAAATATAACAATCCCGAAGGAGTACATGAAGGAACCCCGTAAAGGAGGTTCCGTCAATGTTATCTCAACCGATCCCGTCATTCCGATAGATCCCTATGCAATCGACGATGGATGGACCATCGCCTCGGACGAGATCTTCGAAGAAGATTTTAGACAACATCCAAACCGCTTCGGTGCGAGCTTCAATTCGTAGTTCGAGACCCGTTAAGCCGTACTATCACTTGCGATAGAAGAACCACCTCGACAGGAGACAATCGAAGAAAAGAAGAAAATTGACGAAGAAGAGGGGACCGAGATTCCTAAGGCTGACTAGGGGCCGCTTATCCTAGATAAATTTTGCTTGGTTGTCACCACAGTCTAATGAAACTCGCATGGAAACTACAAGAACTTCAAGATTTACAAATCGGGAAATGTCTACCGTAGTTCGAAGAAGAGATTAAATCTACAATTAGATGTGAATTAACGGAAGTTAACTTAGGTACTCAAAGAAGAACCTGGGATCACTCGTTAGCTCCTTACTTCAATAAAGAAGACTCCGAAGAAATAATCAAGTTATTAATGGAATTTAAAGACCGTTTTTCTGGAGCTACGATGAGATGCTTGATTGGCCCGCAGGTCGCAATTCCTTACAACCAGAGTGGATCCTACTTCGTCCCGCCGTACAAGGTCCCGAAGAATGCGTCTAGAAAATCGAACAACAAGTCATAGCTTCGAAGTTAAAAAGCTAATACGCTAAATTTGTCCGTGAAGAATGGCCCCACTTGGTTAGCCAATGTGGTACCAAATGAAGAAGAATGGTCACTGACAAGAATTTAAAGGATTTCAAAGGATCTAAACAAGTGCATGTCCAAAGGATGAATTCCTTCTACCGATCCCGTAATTAATGATCGATATCATTTCGACACATGAATTATTCTCATTCATGGATGGATCTTCAGGATACAACCAGATAAAAATGGTCTTTGCATTTGAAAACTTAAAACATTCGTAACACCGATCGAGAGCATTGCTACACAGCGATGCCATTCAGACCGAAGAACGCAGATAACATACTGTAGAGTTTACATGAATTTTTGATGATCTCATCCACAATCAAGTCGAATGTTATCGGTGGACGATGTGGTCATCAAAAGCAAAGTAAATGACAACCACCTATATGATTTCAGAATTGTTTTCGAACGATTAAGACAATTTAACCTTAAGATGAATCCTAAAATGCGCCGCGTCACCTCCGAGAAATTCTTTAGGATTCGCGTCCGACCGTGGAATTGAAATCAACCTCGAAAAAGATTAAAGCTATCTTAGAAATGCCGCCTCCCAAAACCTTAAACAACTACGATCTTTTCAAGGGAAGCCGGCATATCTTCGACGCTTTATCTCAAACTTCAAGTAGTAGGTGTCGACTTTCTCAAGACAATAAAAAGGACGCCAAATTTATTTTGTAAGAGAAATGCCAAGGCCTTTGAGGACATTAAACAATATTTAATGACACTCTCCTTTCTTAGCAAACAAATTTCGCATCGCCGATACTTTATACCGCGCGGCTTTAGATTTCACTTTCAGCCCCGTTAAATTGTGTCAATGATGAGGTAAAGAAAATGCTCTTTACTACCTAAGTCACAAGCATTTCCGACGGAAATAAGGTATCCCGCAATTGAAAAACATTGTTTCGTCCCCATCGTCAAAAGCTCGGGGCAAGACATGCTTTCTCATAAGGTCAACCTAATCTCAAAATTTAATCCATTGCAATACTCGATGACTCGTCCAACGCTTCCCAGACTTGCCGATGGTCAATGATATTATTGCAATTCGATATAACTTTCTCGCGCCTCTTCGTGCCGCAAGCGGACAAATCCTAGCATCTCCTCAAGACACCCCTCCGCCGGCATATAATCTCCTCTCGAAGACGACTTGCCGATGAACAAATAATGAGCCTAGAAGACCCCGATGATCAACGTCGGGAATTATATTTAGACGGAGCATCTTCAAGACACAAAGACGAAGAATCGCAAGTGATGCGTCTTGCAGGCGCAGATCGGATTAATCTTTATAACACCCGGAGCGGGGATGTTAAGATACTCCTACCACCGAATGAATGTGAAAACAACGGCGTAATATGAAGCCCTCACGACTGAATTAACTATTCAAACGGGGGATACCGTACATCGACACTTACGGGGATTCAGTTAATCATTCAATAGACGTCTGACAAGAAAATTCTAAACCAAGACTCGAGCAATACTTCCAAGATGCCAGCTTGTTGAAATGATTTCGAATGCGACTACTCACAAAATCTAAAGAAAGAAAATGTTTTTTAAATAGGATGGGCAAATAGCCGCTCACAAAAGAATTCCGCATGTTTCATAGCATTTAGTCGTTGTATGTTGGGCTTCACGGATCGCTCGGTCCTATCACAAACACATGTATTAATAATACACAAATCAGAAAAAGAAAAAGAATCAAATTCTGGTAAATGCTGACATAAAACAATTTAAGATCGCGACAAACCTATTGGTCAGACAACCCGCAAACAGAAACCACAAGACGATAGGGTCGCTAGCCCATCGCATCAAGAAAAGAATCCCGTCCTATGCATTAATAAACAACACGTTATACGTAAGGTCTTTCGATCAAATGTGGCTAAGATGCCTAAGCGGTCCGAGGCCCGAAATTTTTAAAGAGGTGCATTCAGATCATACACACTCACTGGGTCCGAAGATGAAATGAAAATTAAAACACTAGTGGTACTACCGGCCTCATGATGACCGATCGCATGAAAATCGCTAAGAGCCGTCACCAATGCCAAGTGCACGGAGTGGTTCTACACCAACCTCCAAATGTGCTACATCCGACAATCGTCGCGGCCATTCGAATGTCAGCACTGACAGCAATGGGTCCAATAACCACCATCTTCAAAAGGACATCGCTTCATTCTTGTGGCTGGGCTGCATTACTCTTCCAAGTGGGCAGAGCAGGCAGCTCCACTCCTGTGAGAAGGAAAGACACCATGCGCTACGCTTTTCAAGAACCAAGTTGTCTACCATTTCGGAGTGCCGCGCAGATCATCTCGTATAATTCGGCCGCATTCAGACATAAATCAACAATCTTGTCGTATATCACTGCACCGATCGCGATATTCAACAATTTACTACCCACAGCAAACGCCCAATTTGTGTTTTTAATAAAAACTCTCGTTCAAATTTTAAAGAAAACATCGGACGATAATAAGAGAAATTGGCACGAGAAGTTATTGCCTTACGCGGCCGCCGTACAACCTTCGAACTCCCGCTCAAGCTACACCTTACGCTCTCGTGTGTATGGGTCCGAGGCAAGCAGCATTCTGAGGTCCAAATTTTCCTTCACTCATAATTGCGCTGCAAACAAAATCACTACGAAGAGAATGCCAAATTACGACGAGGATTAGAAAGCCCGGAAGGGAAAAGACTTGGTAAATAAGCACAGCACTTAGAACTATACTAAGCTAAGATGGTTCAAGCCCATGACAAATTGGAACCACCCAAGAACCTTCAAAGTTGGTGACTTAGTTCTCGTTCTCAAGAGACCTATCCTCGCACACCGCAAGATGAGGAAAATTTCCAACCCACTCGGGAAGGACCGTTTCGTGGCCGGTGCGCTCTACTCGTAGAGGCTCCTACCGCCTAGTGAATTGCCAAGGAGAACGACATATGCTTCCGATCAATGGACGATATACTTGAAAAGTATTACGCTACCCGATGTTTCGAAGGAATGAATTCTTCATCCCTCAAGCAATTCGATAAAGTAATTACTGCCGATCGGGTCCGAACCCAAAAATAATATAAAAAAATGTGCTAAACAAAAAATATAATAATAAAATCATGATAATAAAGTTTTCCTTGTTTTCTCTTCCATATCAAAATCTCTTTTCCTGATCTTATCCCACTTCATTCCGTTAAATTTAAAAATACAAGAAGTAATAAAAAACCGTCTTTAATAAACATTTTCTTAATGTTCTTGTTCTTAAGAGCGCCCCCGATCCTTTTCCTTGTCTTTCGTGGAAATGTCGAACGGCGGTTGGTCTCGAACTTTAGTAATGGCGTAAGCCTGCACGACGAAAAGAGGGTGAAAGATGAAGCGATAACGAGATCGACTCAGACTCTACACCGCAAGCCTCGCAATACGAGGAAAGGATCGGGTCCCAGCGCTGATGGAGAGGAACCGCCCCGCCTCGACGCAATGAAAGTGGGTGGCCCAAGCCACCAATCCATGCCAGAAGAAGAAAAGGAAAACAAACACCGAAGAAGACAAGAGAATCAAGTCCGTAGTCGCGCGCAGGGCAAGCCACAGGCCGCCGTGCCCAGCGTAAATTCAGAAGTGCGAAGAGCTACTCACAAAGAACTCCGCCGAAGAAATAAAAATCGCCGTATCCGCAAGATGTTAACTAAACTAGCAAATGACCGTCGCCGACGAGGCTTGCTACCGCGTGCATATACTTCAAGGACGCCAAGCTCACTGTGCACTGGCTGAAGGCTGAGGCCAGCCTCCGAGGATAACAAGAGACCAGGGAAATCTCAAGAAGATTAGAAGAAGGAAGGCTACCACGCCACCAGATAAAGTCACCAATAATGCATAACCTTGCTGCGTAAGCAACCCCCGAGGGATGTCCCGACTGACACCATCCCCGAGTGAGTCGAGGTATGCAGAGAACGTGAAGGATTGAGCCGTATATCCCACAACACACACAGTCTCGCCATTTGGTGCATTATTCCGTAATACGAGCTAGAAAGAATGCATAATGTCGAGAAGAAAACTTTGAATACTTCGAGAGAATCAGAAAGGGATCAATATACTAGAAGGCCTCGAGCTACATACGTACGTGTTCTCGTAATACGAACAACAACAAATTGCGGACCGCATCCGGCATTTAAAAAAGAATGGCCGAGCGGGCCGCCTAAGAGAAAACACTTACTCGAACACCGGAGATGGATGCCGTTGAAAGGGAGAATTACAATACAATGTGGATGCTGCTACAACTTCGTAAGACAGGAAGGAAACCCACCAGATACTCCGTCACAAATTTGTGTGATCCAATGCCATTAGTTATCAAAAGGATGGTAAAGAGAATGATAACATGGAGTGGTACCGCCACAGATTGCATACCCAACAAGCTTGCATCATTAACATTTACAAGAAGGGTGACCGCATACCCCCGCACATGTATCACCACGACTTTATCGACCTTTTTGCACGCTTCGAACAAGTGTAATATCATGTTCGGATCCGACCTCCCATCACAGCCCGTGAGTTACGAGGGCCGCAAAGATACCCACACGGTAGTCTGGCCATGATACTAAAGGGCAATGGAGCAACGATGTCGCTAAACATTGCATACCGTGAGTACCAATGAAGCGGATCTCGCTTACTTCGAAGGATAATATGTGAGCACCTACCACTTCCAAACGTACCCGAGCTTTTGAGCCTCCGCCTTACGAGCCGTGAGTTGCATGGAAAATATCACACCTCCAACGTACATCCATACGACATCTTTTCCAAGGATGGCTTGGAAGGTGAGACCTAGTACTTGGGATCTAGCCCTGGGGCTTTTCCTACTATATCTTAGAGGATTAGAATTTGAGACCCACCTCCTAGAAATTCAAACCACTTCTTAACTCACCGCAAACTCCACAAACTCGACCGTAGACCCCTAATCACCTATGTGGTTGAAATCAAATGTGGAAGTTTAAAGGATGAGTTCATATAGACCCTTTGCCTGTGGACCGCCCCGAGTGACCCGGGTCTCAGGAAGTGGTCACTCTACACACACACTACACTTATACACTACACTTTCACACACATCCTAAAACCACACCCATACCCAACTGACCTCCCGACTCATGGAAGTGATTCACATGGATGGTCCTTAACCCCCAAGCCCTCACAAGAGGGTTAGGAACAACACAAGGATGCCTCAAATGAGTCCCTTCATGGCCTTATATGTGGGCTTGATATGGCTTCATGGCTCAACCAAAATGATTTTAGGGGACTTACATTCACCCAATCTTTTCAATTTTCCAAATTTTCAATTTTCGACCCCGGACCCTACACCCGCCTAACCTACCGAAAACCCGAAAATACCCAAAATTTGCAAAATCACCTAAATTACCCAAAATTCCTCAAAACCAATCCCAAACATTCCCACATTACTCAAATTGATCATCCATACCCAAAAATACCAAAATTCCAAAAATACCTCCCAATACCCTCCAAATACCCAAAATACCCCTTCGACCCAAAAATCCAAAAATTCTAAAATTCCGTAACATTCCGTAAAATTCCAAATATTCCCAATTTCATTTTGTTCAACTACACCATGGGCCCATTTTGTCAATTCTTACCCCACTTTTGTCAAAACCCCCACCTGACCCATTTTAACCCTAAGTCGAATTCCAATGTCAAGCCAAATCTACCCAATTGACCCAAATTCTGTCCAACTCAATTCTAAACTTCAATTAAACATTCCCAACACCAATCTAGACCAAATCCAAGTCCAATTTGATTGACATTTGAATCCAATTTCACTTTTGGCCTTAAAGCCCACTCGGGACCTACGACCAAAACCTAACCCAAACTAACCCAATTCAACTCAATTAACCCCAAACCTTTTCTAAACCTTCCTTAGCATCCCCAAAACAAAAAAACTAACATGATTTCCGCCTAAAATTTAGACCCAAACCCCACTCAAATTCAACCCAAAGCTAAAGGCCCAATTCTCACCTAAACCCAAACCTAACCCAAATAAGCCCAAACCCCAAAATCAAAACCCAACCAAAGCCAAAACCTCTTTCAAACAATCCCATAAAAATTTCCCAACATTTATTTTACATCAATTTCAACCCTAGCCCAACATTGTCCCAAGTTAGCCTAATTTGACCTACATTGGCCCATTCACCAAAGAGGTCCAACTAACCAAAACCTAGCCCAAACACTTCAAATTTGTTCCAAACTCATTCATGAAACATTCCTAAACTAAATTCAACACTTATTGGATCCAATCCTTTGCAAAATTATCTATCATAAAATCAAAAGAAACCCACTTCCATCAATCATTTTAAAAGCCCATCTAAAACCATTTCAAAGAGCCCAAAATCTACCCTAAAGCCCACATGACATTTCCATTCGCCATCCATTTAATCAAAGCCATTCCCTAAGTTCAAATCAATCATCAAATGGTTCCAAATCAAGTCATATGCCAAATCCCATCAAATCACCTCTAAATTACCAACATTTCCAAATTCCATTTTCATGAAATTGACTAAGCCATACCCAAGCCCAAATAAAGCCTTCTTGGCCATTCCCCAAGCCCCATGTAAAGCCATGAGAGGTTCGACATGTGACCATCCCGTAAATGGAAAGAGGAGGAGGCTCTTTAAGGATTCTCTTAAAGGTGATTAAACCTTTTCATGCTTCCCCGAAACTATGTTTAAAACTTAAACATGCTTGGATAGTAACTTCTCCCGCCTAATCTAGCCGACTCACCCGACCTCCTCGCCCCAAATTGGAGCTTGGAAAGGTGCACCCAACCCAAACCCATGTGATGACCAAATTGAGCCTAAGAGCCCCTTCCCCATTCCATTTTAATCAAGCTTTCTACACATGGCCACTCTCCATTGCTTGCACCATTGCCAACCCCTGACCCTCCCGATGACAACAGCTGACCTCGACCCCCGGCCGGCCACCACCACAGCCCGCCGGAAACCACTATGCCGAGAGCTCACATGTGAGCCCAAACTTGGAATTCCCACCCGCCGAGCCGCCCCATCCCCAATGCCATTGCAGCTTGTTCTTCTCTTGCCAAGAGCACTCGATCCGAAGCCCTAACTCCCCCCTAGGATGCCCTCCACCCTCTCCTATTTAAACACCACCCCCCTCTCGCCAAGAGAGAGCCACTTACCGAAACCCCGCCAAAATTGTTCAACACTCTCCCACGGTAGAAAGGCTTGATCCCCGCTGACAATTTTCCCTAATCCCCACCAACAGAGCCCAATTTCTCACCCAAAATTCCACCCAAAACCAGACACTTCTCCACAAGGGATCAATCCTCAACCGATTGGTCCTACACCTTCACTGTAATTTTCGTGAAGGAGTCCACCAGCCAGCCCCCTCTCCGTGCCACCCAACCGTTCCGCACTCCAAGCTTTTAGACGGGGCTATTAGTTTGGCCGAAATCATACCTAGGCGATTCACCACCAGAGACTTCATCCTGAGCTTGTTTCGGACCCAATCGAAGGTGACACAACCCTCGCATTGAATCCACGCTTCCGAGCAAAGGCATGAGCTAACTCTTTATCCCGAGCTTCTCGGAGATTCTCCATTTCAAATGCCTTAATTTCAATGCATGATCACCGTATAGATGTATTCGTCTCTTCAAGATGAATCCATAGAGCACAAGAACACGAAAATCCGTTGAGAGATGTGCGAGAAGTTCTGTGGCTTCAGCGCGGACTCGCCCGGGGCGAGGACGCTTGGGATGATGAACGGATGGTCGTCTAATCCATACACGCGCGGACGGATGGCCGCTGGGTGTGAACCTCGCGAGTAGACCGTCTCGACCAGAATGGCCCTTCCCATGTTGGTTCGTATTTACCAACTATCTCGCGATGTGCGACGAGTCTTCGATAACTAAAACTAAGTCGCCGACTTCGAACGTCCCGGGACTGACCAATTTGTCATGGGCTCTGGATCATCTTGGCTTGATACAAGCTCCAAATTCGCCGTGCGGAAAGTCTTTCCCTTCCAAGCTTTCCAATTCTTCCAAGCCGTAGTTTGACATTTTCTTCTCAGAAGGATCTTTTCCGCAACCGGCACTCCGAATGAGACTCGAAGCCGAACTTCCAGGGGCAAGACGACCTCGGACTCGTACACTAAAGCATAAGGCGTAGACTCGAGTAGGAGTCCTAAAAGTTGTTCTCCAGAGGGGCCCATAAGGCTTCTAACAACTTCTCGTGCCAATTTCTTTTATTGTCATCCAAAGTTTTCTTTTAAAATTAATGAGAGTTTTATTAAAAGCCTCTCTGGCCAAGCCGTTTGCTCTGGGGTAGTATATTGCCGAGTATCGCCAATCGATCCCGTGTCTTCCGACAAAATTGTTGATCTTTGTGCTTTTGAATGCGTAATCTACTATCCGAAATGATCCCGCGTGGTACCCCGAAATGGTAGACGACTTGGTTCTTGAAAAATTGTAGCACGTGGTGTGCCTTTACTTCTAAGCCGTGTATAGCTCGCCCTTTTAGAAAAGAATCAGCCGCAAGGATGAAGCGATGTCCTCTTGAAGGAAGTGCCTCTATCTGATCTAATTATATCTCGTGTTCCCCAACACTCAATCGGGGCCATGACACAATTATCTAGATGTAGCACATTTGGAGGTTCGTGTAGAACCACTCCGTGCACTCGCACCGGTGACAACTCTTGGCAACATTCATGGGCCGGTCATCACCAGGGCCAGTACTACCATAGTCTTTTAATTTTCATTTTCATTTTCTGGACCCGACTGATGAGCGCCATAAAGTCCCGAATGCACCACTTTAACGATTTCACAAGCCTCGACCCGCTCGTGCATCTTAGCCACATCCGATCAGAAGACCTTCGTATAATGTATTATTTATTAATGTGTAAGATAGAGTTCTTTTCTTGATTTGTTGGGCTAATGAATTATCGTTCTCGTAGGTTTCCGTCCATAGTACAAGAAGTGGCCGCCGCCAATCTTCTATATTTTCCGTCATTGCCGTAACCGATTCTTCGTTTTTCTTTCGATTTGTGTATCGTATCCATGTCGAGCCGTGATAGGACCTGCCATCCTTGAACTCACACTCAACCGACTCATCTTGCAAGCAAGCGCGAATTCCTTTGCAAGGTGAGCTAATGCATCACGAGAGCATTTTCTTCAGGATTTTCAGATTGTTACATTTAGAATTTGTTCCAACAATCTCATGGCGTACCGAAAGTACGTTTCGAGTCTTGGCTTTAAAATTTCGTACCGTCCGTTTAATTAAATGAGATCAATCGGGGAATCGCAGATGTCGATGTCCGTTATTCCCATTCAACGACTAACTCTAATCCCGTTATAAGGGCTTCGTATTCGCCGTTGTTCGTAATAATGTAGCGCCCGTTAAGTGGTATGGGGAGTATCTTAACATCCCCGGATCTGGTGTTATAAAGAGATTAGTCCACCGCCTTACCGGGCACTATCATTTGCAATTCTTTGTCTGGGTGGCCGAGGATGCTCCGTCAAAGTACGCTCCCAACGCCTCGATCATCTAGGTCTTCTAGATTCATTACTTGTTCGTCTAGAGGCAAGTCGTCGTTGAGAGGCGATTCCCCGCCGCAAAGGGTGTGCCGGCATGAAGTCCGCTAGGACTTGTCCCTTTACGGCATGAAGAGGAACGAAAGTTATGTCGAATTGAAATAGCATCATCGACCACCCGGCAAGTCCCGTAAAAGTGTCAGTCGGGTCATCAACATCGCAATGATTAACTCTAAATAAGGTTGACCTTATGAGAAAGCATGTAATGCTTGAGCTTCGAACGACAAAGATCAGTGGGCCAAACAATGCTTCTCAATCGAGGATACTTTACTTCGTCTGAATCGACGACGACTTAAGTAGTAGAGAGCATTTTCTTTTCCCTCATCATCGAATTCGAGCTACAGGCTCCAAGTGGAGTCGCCTGTGAGCCGCGGTATAAAGTATCAACGGTCTACCCGAGACTCGGGGTCATAAGATAAATGAGGTGTCATTAAATATTGCTTAACGTCCTTAAAATCCCGCCGGCATTTCTCATCCCAAACGACCTGCGTCCTTTTTAACTAATGCCGAGAAGGGTGACACCTACCCGATAAGTTCGAGATAAAGCGTAAGATATGCCAACTTCCTCAAAGATCGTAGCCGTTTTAAAGTTTTGGGAGGAGGAATTTCTAAGATAGCTTTAATCTTTTCCGATCGATTTCAATTCCACGATGTCGAACAACAAATCCTAAGAATTTCCGAGGTGACGCCGTGAGGCGCATTTCATGGGATTCATCTTAAGGTTGTATCGTCTTAATCGTTCGAAAACAATTCTCAAATCATACAAGTGATCTTCTTTAGTTTCATTTCGATGACCACATCATCCACGTAACACTCGACTATGTTGTGAATGAGATCATCAAAAATCTTTCATTGCTCTTTGGTATAAAGTCAAGCCATGCATTCTTTAATCCGAATGGCATTACTAGAAATACACTCCGATTGGCGTTCTAAAATGCCGTAAGCTTTCGTCTTCCGGAGCCATCTTCATCCTGTCAGACCCCGAAGATCCATCCATGTTAGTGAATATTTCATGTGTCAAAGCGATGTCGATCATTAAATCTTAGAATTGGTAGTGGAAATTCATCCTTTGACATGCTTTCGTCTCAAATCTCCGAAATCCACAATGACTCGATCCGACCATTCTTCTTCTCGACCGGTACCACATTGGCTAGCTAAGCTCTGTATTGTTCACAACAAATTTAGCATCTATTAGCTTCTTAACTTCGCTATGACTTGTCGTTTGTCGACCCCATTTCGATGAGGTCTTCTTCTCTTCTTCTCTTTAGTACTTGGGGGATCTAGCCCTGGGGTTTTCGACTATCTTAGAGGATTAGAATTGAGACCCACCACCTAGAAATTCAAACCACTTCTAACTCCCCGCAAACTCCACAAACTTGACTGTAGACCCCTAATCACCTAGAGGGTTGAAATCAAATGTGGAAGTTTAAAGGACGAGTTCCTATAGACTCCTTCGCCTGGGGACCGCCCCGGGTGGCCCTGCCCTACAATACCGACGACACACACACACTACACTTATACACTACTCTTTCACACACATCCTAAAACCACACCCATACCCAACTTAACCCCGCTATGGAAGTGATTCACATGGATGGTCCTTAACCCCTAAGCCCTCGCCAAGAGGGTTAGAACAACATAAATGATTTTTCCTAAATGAGTCCCTTCATGGCTCATATGGGCTTGATATGGCTTCATGGCTCAACCAAAATGATTTCATTCCACTTACATTCACCCAATCTTCAATTTTCCAAATTTTCACTTCACCCCCGACCCTACACCCGCCTAACCTACCCAAAGTCTCCTCGAAAATACCCAAAATTTGCAAAATCACCTAAATTACCCAAAATTCCTCAAAATCAATCCCAAACATTCCCACATTATCAAATTGATCATCCATACCCAAAATACCAAAAATTCAAAAATACCTCCCAATACCCTCCAAATACCCAAAATACCCTCGACCCAAAAATCCAAAAATTCGTAAAATTCCCGTAACATTCCAGAAAATCCCAAATATTCCCAATTTCATTTTGTTCAACTACACCATGGGCCCATTTTGTCAATTTACCCCACTTTTGTCAAAACCCCCAATTCACCCATTTTAACCCTAAGTGAACCCAATGTCAAGCCAAATCTACCCAATTGACCCAAATTCTGGTCCAACTCAATTCTAAACTTCAATTAAACATTCCCAACACCAATCTAGACCAAATCCAAGTCCAATTTGATTGACATTTGAACTAATTTCACTTTTTGCCTTAAAGCCCAATTTGGACCCATGACCAAAACCTAACCCAAACTAACCCAATTCAACTCCAATTAGTCCCAAACCTT
This sequence comes from Papilionanthe hookeriana x Papilionanthe teres, assembly GCA_022702705.1. NCBI lineage: Eukaryota > Viridiplantae > Streptophyta > Magnoliopsida > Asparagales > Orchidaceae > Papilionanthe > Papilionanthe hookeriana x Papilionanthe teres. Next base: position 159,232,995 of record CM040421.1, on the reverse strand, counting down.
TTCTAAACCTTCCTTAGCATCCCAAAAAACAAAAAAACTAACATGATTTGCCCAAAATTTAGACCCAAACCCCACTCAAATTCAACCCAAAGCTAAAAGGCCCAATTTTCGACCTAAACCCAAACCTAACCCAAATAAGCCCAAACCCCAAAATCAAAACCCAACCAAAGCCAAAACCTCTTTGAAACAATCCCATAAAAAATTTCCTAACATTTATTTTACATCAATTTCAACCCTAGCCCGTCCCAAGTTAGCTTAATTCGACCTACATCGGCCCATTCACCAAAGAGGTCCAAATCCAACCCAAACCTAGCCCAAACACTTCAAATTTGTTCCAAATCATTCATGAAACATTCCTAAACTAAATTCAACACTTATCGATCCAACTTTTCAGAAAATTCTCATCATAAAATCAAAAGAAACCCACTTCCATCAGCAATCATTTTAAAAGCCCATCTAAAACCATTTCAAAGAGCCCAAAATCTACCCTAAAGCCCACATGACATTTCCATTTGCCATCCATTTAATCAAAGCCATTCCCTAAGTTCAAATCAACCATCAAATGGTTCCAAATCAAGCCATATGCCAAATCCCATCAAATCACCTCTAAATTACCAACATTTCCAAATTCCATTTTCATGAAATTGACTAAGCCATACCCAAGCCCAAATAAAGCTCAAGCCATTCTCAAGCCCCATGTAAAGCCATGAGAGGTTTTGGTATGCGACCATCCCATAACTGAAAAGAGGAGGAGGCTCTTTAAGGATTCTCTTAAAGGTGATTAAACCTTTTCTTACGTTTTCCCCAAACTATGTTTAAACTTAAACATGCTTGGATGTTGACTTCTCCCACCAATCTTACGTACCCACCCGACCTCCTCGCACTTGGGCCCTGAGCTTGGAAAGGTGCACCCAACCCAAACCCATAGGATGACCAAATCGAGCCTAAAAAGAGCCCCTTCCCCATTCCATTTTTAATCAAGCTTTCTACACATGGCCACTCTCCACTGCTTCTTGCACCATTGCCAACCCCCGACCCTCCCGATGACAACAAGACCTGACCCCGGCGCCGCCCACCACAAACACCGAAAACCACCATGCCGAGAGCTCACATGTGAGCCCAAACCCGAATTCTCACCCGCCGAGCCGCCCCATCCCCGGCCATTGCAATAATTTCGCCAAGAGCAAACTCGATCCCAAGCCCTAACACCCCCCGGGAGGCCCTCCACCCTCTCCTATTTAAACACCACCCCCTCTCGGCCAAGAGAGGTTCGAACGTAATCTTACCGAAACCCCGCCAAATCGTCTTTTGCAACACTCTCCATAATTTCGTGTTAGCCGATCCCCGCGGGACAATTTTCCCTAATCCCCACCAACAGCCCAATTTCTACCCAAAATTCAACCCAAAAACCAGGACACTTCTCCAATGCTGGATCAATCAAATTGATTGGTCCTACACCTTCACCAAGACCAAGGGAAGGAGTCCACCAAAGAAAGCCCCCTCTCCGTGCCACCCAACCGGCTCCACTCCAAGCTTTGTGATCGGGCTCGGGTCGAAATCATACCTAAAGCGATTCACCACCAGAGACTTCATCTCTGAGCTTGCTCGGGACCCAATCGAAGGTGACACAACCCTCGCATTGAATCCACGCTTCTCCTCGAGCAAAGGCATGAGCTAACTCTTTATCCCGAGCTTCGGAGACTTCTCCATTTCAAATGCCTTAATTTCAATGCATGATCACCGTATGCATGTATTCGTCTCTTCAAGATGAATCCATAGAGCACAAGAACACGAAAATCCGTTGAGAGATGTGCGAGTTCTTAGGGTTTTAGTGTGGACGGGCTTCTCCCCGAAGCAGGACGCTGGGGGATGATGAACGCATGTCGTTCAATCCATACACGCGCGGATTTACGGCCGTGATCGCGCCTGGATGAGGAGACGGAACGATATAGCGGGCACCCGGAGGCCGAGTTGGATGGCGGCGCCGAATCAGAGGACGACGCGTGCGCGCGTTCGGAGCTGCCGAGGATGGCCCGGCGCCGCGTGGATAAGTAGGAAATTAGGGCATTTTTTGATTTATTTAATTCCCTAAATTTCAAAAAATGCATAACTTCGTGTAGGAAAATCAGATAAATAAAATAAAAATACCCTCTTGCTCAGTGATCAAAGGAGAACAATGTGGAAAAGAAATCATTTAATTTCATCAAGTATTTTTATTTTAATAATTTATTTACTCGTCTGCATTGCTTTAATTCTCCATGCATGTAGGAAAATCACCATGATACGAGACCATGTGGATTTCCGTTTCCGAATTTGGAAGCATTCCCTGAATTTTCCAAAGTCAGAGGCCATCCCTATGAAGTTATTGATTTTTCAAATTCAGCGTTGCCGTTTCGAGTATTTTAATTCCAATAATTAGCATGTTTGTGAAATAAATTCTAGAAAATTTTATGGATGCTTCTTGCGACTGTAGTGATCTCTGTGAAAAAATAAGTGCTTAATTAATTCACTCGAGTTAACCCTAATCGCCTAAACACCAACAGTCCTTAATTAATTAGAGCTAATCATGCATCACATTGACTTGAAATCAATTCTCCAATCGACCTTTAGGATCGAGGAACCCACCATAAAAATTTGAAGTCAATTGGACTTTGGTTAGTCGTACAAATGGGTTGATTAAGCCATTTAGCCAATTTAAATCTTAAAAATTCATAACTTTCAAAATACTTTTCAAAAATTCACCAAATTTGTTTTGGAGCCTCTCTCATATCGGGGAATTTAAAAAAATTAAAATTTCAATTTTCTTAAAAAAGTTGATTTTTTGTATTATTTTAATATTTTTAATAATTAAAAAATAATAAAAATCACAAAAATAATAAAAATCACAAAATAATAAAATTCACCAAAATGTCATATTTTGGATTCTAATCAGCTCAGAACAAACTCCATATTTTTCTTAGGTCTATTTGATGAGGATATTAAATTTAAAGCCCTAAGGTAACTTTTAAAATTAAAAAAAATGTATTTTTTAGCATATCCACTAAAATTCTAATAAATCAAATAAAAATCAAAAAAATTGTAAAATTCGATTCTTTGATTTCGATATCGTAGGATTAAAATATAAAATTCATTTTTCAACCTTTATTTTATTTTTAAATTTATTAATACTCCAAAATAAAATAATTATAATAAAAATAATATAATTCAAAATATCACTAAATTGGTCCAAGTCATTCTCATTATTGTGAATGCGTCCCATAATTTTCTTAAGGACGGAAACTTTCCTTTGGTCATATTATTAAACATTAGCACCCCAAGCTCCATCCATTGACCATGGCTATAAAGGCCACCCTTGACACCAAAAGAGTGGTGCAGAAATTTTCTGAAGAAAACCCTGCTAAAACCTCACCAGAGCTTCCCTGAGACTTCCTGAGTGCAAGCCCACCATCCTCAGCCATTGAAGCCCACTGTCTAGAGCCAATTTCCTCATTGAAATTTCAACTGAAATCATGACATAATTCACCATAGCTCCAGAGTGCACCAAATTCAAATTAATTGCACCCACACCTTCACAACACTAAATAAAAAAGATCCCCCATCAAAGCCCCATCACAGAGAGCCTCTACACCAGACTTTGGTTAACACCTGAAATTGGCTTGGTCGAACTTAGGTCTAGACATTTCACCACAACAAAAGGCTTCATCTGGAGGTTCGTTGAGACCAATTGAAGCTTCCACAACCATCTGATTGAGGCCTCCCTTCTCAGACAAAGGTATTGAACCTCACCTTCCGCCCGATATTATTTTGATTCTCCATACATGTTGGGTCAATTTCAGGCTAGGTTAGCCATATAGATAGGTTCTTCTAGACCAGATGAAGCTCCAGAACAAACCCCACGTGATTTGGTTAAGTTTAGATCGAGATATTAAGGTTTTAGTGAATTATTTACGGGTTAGGCTAGTCAGAGACAATGAACCACACTCGATGGATCACGTGTGTTTTCTTTGGACGGTTAGGATGGAGTCGGAAAGACTCTTGATGCATAAAACACGGAGCTGAGTTAGATGGAGGTGTCAAACCAGGAAGCGCCGCGTGTGATTTTGGAGCTACTGAGGATACAGTCAGGACCGCATCACATAAATAGAAAATTAGGGGATTTTTGATTCATTTAAATCCCTAAACTTTAAAAATCCATAAATTGGTGTAGAAAAATCATAAAGATAAATGAAAAATACCTTAGTGCTCAGTGAACAGAGGAGAATAATGTGAAAATAGTTTGAAATTTATTTGACTCATGTTTGATTTTTAATGACTTAAATACCATTTTGAATGTTTTGATTCTTCATGCGCATAGAAATTTCACCATAGCTTGATATTTTGATATGTTGTTGCCTCTTGTTGACCTCATTTTTGATGAGGTCTTCTTTTCTTCTCTTTAGTACTTAGGATCTAGCCTTAGGCTTTTCCTTTGACTATCCTAGAGGATTAGAATTGGGACCCACCACTTAGAAATTCAAACCACTTCTTAACTCCCCGCAAACTCCACAAACTCGATCGTAGACCCCTAATCACCTAGAGGGTTGAAATCAAATGTGGAAGTTTAAAGGATGAGTTCCTATAGGACTCTTCGACCTTAGGATCGCCCTACAGGTGGCCCGGTCCGGTGAGTGGTCGACTTACACATACACTACATTTATACACTACACTTTCATACACCTCCTAAAACCACACCCATACCCAACTTGACCTCCTGACTCATGTAGGTGATTCACATGGATGGTCCTTAACCCCTATGCCCTTGGCTAAGAGGGTTAGGAACAACATAGTGAATGCCTCAAATGAGTCCCTTCATGACTCATGTGGGCTTGATATGGCTTCATTGCTCAACCAAAATGATTTCATTCCACTTACATTTACCCAATCTTCAATTTTCCAAATCTTCAATTTTCCAAATCTTCAATTTTCCAAATTTTCAATTTTCCAAATTTTCAATTTTTGACCCCCGGGACCCTACGCCCGCCTAGCCTACCCAAAGCCCTTGAAACTACCCAAAATTTGCAAAATCACCTAAATTACCCAAAATTCCTCAAAATCAATCCCAAGCATTCCCACATTACTCAATTGATCATACATACCCAAAAATACCAAAAATTCTAAAAATACCTCCCAATACCGTCCAAATACCCAAAATACCCCTCTTGACCCAAAAATCCAAAAATTCAGAAAATTCCCAGAAAATTCCAGAAAATCCCAAATATTCCCAATTTAATTTTGTTGAACTACACCATGGGCCAATTTTGTCCATTTACCCCACTTTTATCAAAACCCCCAATTTGACACATTTTAACCCAAAGTGAACCCAATGTCAAACCAAACCTACCTAATTGACCCAAATTCTGGTCCAATTTAATTCTAAACTTCAATTCAACATTCCCAACACCAATCTAGACCAAATCCAAGTCCAATTTGATTGACATTTGGATCCAATTCCATTTTTGGCCTTAAAGCCCAATTTGGACCCATGACCCAAACCTAACCCAAACTCACCCAATTCAGCTCCAATTGACCCCAAATCTTTTCTAAACCTTCCTTAACATTCCCACAAACAAAACACTAACATGATTTGCCCAACATTTAGACCCAAACCCCACTTAAATTCAATCCAAAGCCAAAAAGCCCAATTTTGACCTAAACCCAAACCTAACCCAAATGAACCCAAACCCCAAAATCAAAACCCAACCAAAGCCAAAACCTCTTTGAAACACTCCCATAAACATTTCCCAACATTTATTTTACATCAATTTCAACCCTAGCCCAACATTGGCCCAAGTTAGCCCAATTTAACTTACATTGGCCCATTCACCAAAGGGGTCCAAATCAAACCCAAATCACTCCAAACTTGTTTCAAATCACTCATGACACATCCTTAAACCAAACCCAATAATTATTTGGCCCAAGCCTTTGCCAAAATTTCATCCTAAAATTCATTTTAAAATCCAAAAGCCCACTTCCCTAAACCATTTTAAAAGCCCATCTAAAACCATTTCAAAGAGCCCAAAATCTACCCTAAAGCCCACATGACATTTCCATTTGCCATCCATTTAATCAAAGCCATTCCCTAAGTTCCAATCCCATCATCAAATAATTCCAAATCAAGCCTAATGCCAAATCACCCCTAAATACCAAAATTTTTCTTAAATCCATTTCCATGAAATTGACTCAACTTTTCCCAAGCCAAAGGTGAGCCATGAAGCCATTCTTAAGCCACATGCAAGCCATGTGAATTTTTTGACATGTGACCATACCACATTGGGTAAGAGGAGAGGGAGCTTTCCTTAATTCCTAAAAGTCTTTAACCTCAGCCATGATACCCCTTAACCAAGATTTAATCCAAATATTCTTGGATAAGGACATCACCACCTTTTGATCGACTAACCTAACTCGATCTTCTCAGCCTAAGGCTAACCATGGGGAGGTGAACCCAGCCCAAACAAATGGGTTGACCAAACCTAGCCAAAATTAGCCATATCCCCATTCCATTTTGATCCAAACATTTTACACTTGGCAACTGCCAATTGAATACACTAAGCCCCGACCCTGACCTCCCTGAGCTTGATGGTGACCAATGCTCGGCCGGCCACCACTGAGTCGCCGGAAAACACCACACCCGAGAGCTCACATGTGAGCCCAAACTTGAAATTTTCACCTGCTGAGCTGCCCCATCCCCAATGACCATTGTAGCTGTTCTTCCCATGCCCAGAGCAGCTGATCCCAACCCTTGGCCATCCCTGTGAGGCCCTCCAGCCACCTCTATTTACACCCGACCCCCTCAAGGCCATGAGAGGAGAGTTGCACAAACCTTGCCAAAACTCTGCCAAAATTGTTCCAAACCCTTCTCCATCCTTAGAGCAGTTGATCCCCAGTGTCAATTTGCCCTAATCCCCACCAACGAATCCAATTTCTCAACCGAAATTTCACCCAAAACCAGGACACTTTGCCACAGTGAGCCAATCCTCAAATTGACCGGTCCTACACCTTCACTGGACCAAGAGGAGAAGTTCCCCACCGAAAGCCCCATCTCCAGAGCCACCCGGTTGCTCCAGCCTCCAAGCTTTGTGATCGGCCGTGGTCGAAATCCTACCTAGACAATTCACTGTGCCAAGGGACTTCATCCGGAGCTTGCTGGGATCCAATCGAAGGTGACACAACCCTCAGATCGAACCCACACTTCTCTGAGCAAAGGTATGGCCTCACTCTTCTTCCCGAGCTTCTGAACATTCTCCATTTTCATTGAGTCAATTTCATGCCACATAAACCGTATGGATGTGTTCGTCTTCTCGAGACGAATCCATAGAGCATAAGAACGTTAAATTTGGTCAAGTATCGAGTGAGATCTTACGCCTAGAAGACGGATGGATCTCGGGTAAGGACTCCTGGGGACGATGAATGGCTGTCGTTCATTTAATACACGGGATGACGGACGGCCAGGATCACGCCGGATCAGGAGACGGAACGACACAGCGGGCCCCCGGAGCTCTGAGTCAAATGGCGGCGTCGAATCGGAGAGCGCCACACGGCGTTTCGGAGCTGCCGAGGTTGACGCGGCACCGCGTGGATAAATAGAAAATTAAGGTATTTTTCTATTTATTTAATTCCCTAAACTTCAAAAATCCATAACTTTGTGTAGGAAAATCAGAAAAATAAAATAAAAATACCCTCTTGCTCAGTGAACGAGAGGAGAATAATGTGGAAAAGAAATCATTTAATTTCATCAAGTATTTTATTTTTAATGATTTATTTCCCTTCTGCATTGTTTTAATTCTCCATGCATATAGGAAATTCACCATGGCATGAGACCATAAGGCTTTTGAAGCCTCTGAATTTGGGAACATTCCCTGAATTTTCCAAAGTCAGAGGCCATCCCTATGAGAAGTTATTGATTTTTCAAATTCATATTACTGTTTTAAGTATTTTAATTCCAATAATTAGCATGTTGTGAAATAAATTCTAGGAAAATTTGGTGATTTTCCTTATGACCAGAGGACCCTAGGAAAAATAGATCTTGGATTAGTTTATTTAAAATAACCCTAATTGGCTTAAACACCCAAAATAGCTCCTTAATTAATTAGAGCTAACCATACATCAAATTGACTTGAAATCAATTCTCCACTGACCTTTAGGATCATAGGAACCCACCATAAAAATTTGAAGTCAATTGGACTTGGTTAGCCCTACTAAATGGGTTGATTAAGCCATTTAGCCATTTTAAACTTTAAAAATTCATAACTTTCAAAATACCTTTCAAAAATTCACCAAATTGGTTTTGGAGCCTCTCTGATATCAGGGGAATTTAAAGAAATTAAAATTTCAATTTTCTAAAAAAATTTAATTTTTTGCTTTATTTTAATATTTTAATAATTAAAAAATAAGAAAAATCATAAAATTAATAAAATTCACCAAAATGTCAAATTTTGAATTTTAATCACTTAGGAACAAATCCCATATTTTTTTTAGTTCTATTTAATGAGATATTAAATTTTAAAGCCATAGGATAATTTTAAAATTAAAAAAAATGTATTTTCTAGCATTTTCACTAAAATAATTATAATAAATCAAAGAAAAATCAGAAAATTGCAAAAAATAATTCTCTGATTTCCTTGATATCGAGAGAGATTTTTGAAAAATATAAATTTCATTTTTCAACCTTTATTTTATTTTTAAATTAATTAATACTTCAAAACTTAAAATAATTTTAATAAAAATAATATAATTCAAAAAATCACCAAAATTGGTCCAAGTGGTCCTCTGGTCATTAGGAATGTGCCATAATTTTCTGAAGGACAGAAACTTTTCCTTGGTCATATTATTAAATTTTCCTTGGAAATTCCTATTTTCCACCAAAAATAATTATATAAATAAATTAAATACAGAAAAATCACATTTTCTCCTCTCATGTCTTTATTGACATATGAGTGAAGTCACATAAAAATTTTAAGTTCATTCAAGCTCAATTTAGTGAGTTATGAAATTATTAAGCTTGAAGGGCAAAATGGTAATTAAAATTTTAACCCTTAATTAAAACTTTAGGTTTAATAAAATTAAAAAAGTAAAATATTTGATCTTAATCTAATTTGCATGATTGAGATTTAAATAATTAAAGGGTAGAAACCTACTAAACAATTTAAAATAATTGAAATAAACTTTAATTAAATAATTGATTAAATTTGGGAGAATAATAAAATTGGAATTATTAAAATAGGGATGTTATTAGGAAGAAATTTATTCTTTAATTTAAAAATCCCTAAATTAATCATCTCAATAATATTTAATTCCTAATTAAAATGATAATTCAAATTTAAGTTTGAAAATGTCAAAGGACTTAATAATAATATTAAATTAAAAGTAAATTTTTAAACTCTTTTTAAATTTTCAATTAAACTAAAATTAAGAATAAAATTAAATTAAAGATTAAATAGAATTAAATCAAACAAATTAAATAAATTAAATTAAATTAAATAAATTAAATTAAATTAAATTAAATAAAATTAAATAAAATTAAATAAAATTAAATTAAAAAATAATAAATAAATAATTAAATTAAATTAAATTAAATTGAATTAAATTAACTTAAAACATATTAAATTAAATTAAATTAAATTAAATAAAAATAAAAATAAAATAAAATCAAATAAAAATTAAAATTAAAATTAAAATTAAAATTAAAATTAAAATTAAAATTAAAATTTAAAATCAAAATTAAAACTAAACCAAATTAAATTAAAGTTAAATTAAATTGAATTAAATAACATCACCTAAGACATAAAGAAATTAAATATGAAGTAACTTGAACACTATTCCAAATTTAAATTCGATAACTGAAATTAAATTAAATCACAAACCATTTGAACATCAATTTGCCCTCGAAAGCTTTGGTTACCATAACTCCTAAATAGAACATTAAATGAAATGTTACTTCACTTATAGGATATTCAAATGTCCTAGTTCACTGAGCAAGATAACAACAAAACTAAACTAAACCTCGGACGATAACTTCACCTGATTAATTAAATCCATTTGGACTTAAAACAATCCTAGCAGTATTGAAAAGATGTTTAAGATTCTTCTTAAATACTTTCTCAATATGATAGGATACTTATAAGAACAATTGAACTTAATTGTTCTTTGATGAAGAAAATCGTCCTCAAACCAAAACACAAGAACCTAGACGTCATAGGAAATGACTAGCTATAGGATTAGGAATTTGGTAGAAAACCATAACCTTTCCCTTAGCTTTACCTAGGAACTTGCTTAAATATTCTAAATTGTGTTTAAGTGCAGCTTGGGATGACGGGAAGACCCTCCGGGTACGCTTTTATTTTATTGCAATTTACTTTTCTTGCAATTTATTTAATCGCATCGCACCTACTTTTCTTGCATGATAACAAGCTGTTGCATGAAAACCCACACCTTTAGGATAGTCCCTAAAACTGAAACCAAAACTAAATTAAAAGTCATTGCAAGATAAAATTCACCGCCACAATATTTCAAAATATAAAATAACTCAAAATTTAATCACAAACAGAACACAAAACTACAATTACAACTAAATTAAAACGTCCTGTTGGATGATCGGGAATACCTCGGATGATGTAACCTACGTGTTGCTAACAGGATTTCCCACGGTCTAAATGAAAGTGTGGAACTCATTCGGTTGAGTTTAGCAAATTCATCCGGACTAAGTGAATCCGATAAAAATAACGATGCCGGAAGGATGGAACCGTGGGATCTTAACCGGTGTCGTTATAATCAACTTTAAAATTTGTTTTAATTAAAATATTAAAAACACTTGGATTTTAAGATTTCTCTAAACCAGAACACTTTTCTCATTTCTTGATTTTCGTCTTCTATAACTAAACCTCTGCAACAACAAGGAGCTCGGAGCATGGTGGGCAGCACGGCCATCGTCATCGGCAAAACCTGAGTCTACTTCAGCAGAACTTTCTTAGAATTAAATAACCAAGCCATAGGACTTCGAGGTAGTTTGCCTAGTGCAACATAAATCCTCAACCTTTTGTTAGGCATTTGCATTGCAAATTAAGCCCTAACCGGTCTTAGGATTCCGAGGTAGTCGTCCGATACGACATAAACCCTCACATTTTCGAGGCTATTTGTATGATTTTATCATACAAATATAAGTCCTAATTAATTAAAATTGGCAAGATCAAAACATTAAATAAATATTAGGACTTTCCTAAATCCAAGCCAAACAATAGGATAGTCGGGGAATTACCGAAGTTCGCTTCGAATCTGTGATTTCTCCTACCTTTCTTCCTTTGAATTCCCAAAACAAAATGTTCCAAATTTGATCCATTCCCTATTGAAATTCCAAAATTCAATCCCTTGAAAACCCTAAACTTTAAAATTCTTGAGAGCAGAATTACCGATTACTATCGAGAGTTTTCTTAGGTGATTCCCGTCACTTAAGATGTAATTAACTATAGGGGCTTGCCCTTATAGGGAATTTTAAAGAACCTGAGTAATATAAACCCTGTTTAATGCTTTCATATTAAACAGGGGAATTTGTTGGCTTATAAAATTGGTTCGCAGACCAAACGGATGTCACAAATCTTCTAGTTTATTTAATCGAGCCCCATCACCAAATAGTGTGTATATTCTTCGAGATAGATACACGGTTTGTGGTGCGGTGCTCGTTTATATAAACTATTTGGGATGTGAGATCAGTTTGACTTCATATCTTAAAATGTTCAAATTTAAAATTATTTTCAAAAATCAAATACAACTTTTCAAATTATTTATTTAAACTAAATTAAAAATTCGCCGACAATTTCAAAATTCAACACACAACCTAAAAATAAGCCGTACACCTCTGTCTTGGGGAATCTTCCCTGATTTTTCCAAAGTCAGAGGAGATCTCTACTATTTTTCAAAGAATCATATCTGTTTTGTTATAGAAATTGTAATAATTAAAATACTAATAAAAAAATACAAAGTAAATTTTGGTAGGTTACTTATAACTAAAAGACCTTAAAAAATGAAAACTTAGTTTAACTCATCAATAATGATCCCTATTGTAATAAAACCCTAAAACTAAGAGCAAATTAATTTGGACTAAATATAAATGTAAAGGATCCAAAAATCACTCTCCACTATAAATTAAGGTTAGGGAAACACCTCATAAAAATTTCAAGTCAAATGGAGTTAACTTAAATACTTAAATGAATTTTTAAAGTTAAATCACATTTTTGGCAATTATATCATTATAACAATTAAAATACATTTCAAAAAATTACCAAATTAATTTTGGGAGTCCTATGTGATTAGAGGAGTCTTTAAAAAATAAAATTGTAATTAAAATAAAAATTTCAATTTTAAGCATTATTTTAAGATTTAAATAATTAAAAATTAAAAAAAATCATAAAATTAATAAAATTATTGGAAATATTCCAAATTTTCTCCAAATCATTTAGGAACAATTGGAGAAATTTTCTAAAGGTATTAAACTTTAAAGGGATAAAATCAATTTATGAAAGCTAAGAATGGAGATTCCCTAAATTTTCACTAAAGTAATTGTAATAATTAAAATATAAATCATAAAAATATAAAATTTAATTCTTTAGGTTTTCTAACCTTAGAGAGATTTATAAAAAATATAAAACTTAATTTTCAACTTAAATAATATTTTATATTTAAGTAATACTCTAAAAATTAAAATAATAATAATAATTAAATTAAAATTGAAAAAATCATGAAATTTGGTCCACGTGGTCCTCTGGTCAATGTGAACCTCCAATATTTTTTTCAAGGATAGAAACTTTTTTTTTGATTAAGTTATTGAATTTCCTTTGAAATCCTATTTTTTGCATAAAAATAATTACATAAGTTAAATTAAATTTGGGAAAATCACTTTTTTTTATCTAATGTTTTAATTGACCCATGTGTGAGGAGATATGAAAATTTCAAAGTCATTTGAGTTAAATTTAAGGAATTATGAGGTGATAAGGTCTTTAGGGGTAAAAGTGTAATTTTGAGGAATTTAGCCTTAATTAATATTTAGGCTTAATTAAGGTGGGGAATGGGTAATGAATGACCTTAATTATTATATTTGAATGATTTAAATATAAAGGGATAAATGGTAGAAACCCATCTAATTTTTGTCACATTAAAAGGATAAGCTCATAATTTAACTAATCATTTCAATTGGGAGGAAAGTTAAATTAAATGATCCTTAAGGCAAGGGGTTATTTTTGGAAGTTTATAATCCACTAATTTAATACCCCTACTTGTTGTTTAAATGATAATTCACCAATTTAATAAGAATCATAATTAAATAACTTAATATTTCTTAAGATCATAAAATATACCCACTAAAATCTTAAGGGCTTGGTAGTGAGCTAAGCTTAATTAAAAAATTAACTAATGAAGATTAGACTAGAAAACACAATTATTCTTAAACCACTTTTGAGCACTACTAGCCCATCAAAATTTATTAAGTTCATTCATAAATTAAGTTTGCCTCTAAAGTACCTAGTTACATAATTCCTAAGTTGAATATCAAGTGATGTTTTACCCCACTTATTGTGATAATCAAACATTACTGCACTAAGCATAAGGGTATGAAACAGATGAATCATTTAATAATTATGATAAGTCTAAATTGAACTCAAGAAATCTCAATAGGATTGTGGAATATCTAAGTAATTCATAGAGCCTTCTCACAAATCATCCGAACACCTTGTAGGACAACTGAACCTATCATATTTATTAAATGAAGAGATTTCTTAAATGAATGAATAAGAGCCACCAAGTTATGACATAGAGTTTGGTAGGCCTGTACGAACCTATCTATAGGCTTTCACTTTCCTGCAAATTATAAATATTTATTGCAAAGATACTAAAGTTTCAAGTGGAGGAACAAGAAGATTGGCCATGTACACTTTTATAGTTTACACCACTTTCTTTTCCTGCACTTTCTTTACTCTTCTTGCTTAAGAGCTTGCATGTTAAACAACAATGTCACCCTGCATGAAAATCAAAACTTTTAGGATAACCACAAAACCAAAACTAAAATCTAAATTAAAAATCAAAGCAAGATAAAATTCACCGACACAACAGTCAAAATATAAAACAACTCAAAATTTAATCACAAACAAAACAAAATCATAATTGTAACAAAATTAAAACTTCTCTATCGGATGATCGGGAATACATTGGAGGATGCAACCTATGGCTGCTAACGGGATTTCCCACAGTCTAAATGAAAGTATGGAACTCATTAAGTTGAGTTTAGTAAATTCATCTGTACTAAGTGAATTCGGAGAAAATATTGATGCTAGAAGGAGAGAATAGTGGGATCCTAACCTGTGTCGTTATAATCAACTTTAATATTCCCCTAAATAAGACATTAAGACATCTCAATTTAAATATTTCCAAAACGTGATACTTATCTTTTCCTCTTCAATTGACACTTAAACAAAACCTGCTCTGATGAGGAGCTTGGAGCATGCATAGTAGGTAGAACACCATCTTCAATAGCAAAAGTCCTTAGAAATTAAAAAGACAAGCCATAAGAATTCGAGGTAGCTTGCCTAGTGCAGCATAAACCCTCACCTTATCCCTTTAGGCTTTTGCATTTCTTGATATAGAAGCCCTAACGCGTCTTAGGTTTTGAGTTTGCCATCAGGTATGACATAAATACTCCTATCTTCCAGGCTATTCACATGATTGGTATCAGGTGAATATAACTCCTAAATAATAAATCTGCAAGATGAAACATCAGATATATGTCTTAAATTTGAACAAAAAATAGGATAGTTTGGGAAGACACTGCGATACTCTCAGATCCTTGTTTTTCCCCTAGCTTTCTTCTCCTTGGACTCTTAGAATAAATGTTTTGAATTTTGAGCCATTCACCTATTGTATTTCCTATTACCACATTTTCTTGAAGAAGCCTACCATTTGTAATTCATGGATACAATATTTCCTTATCTTTATCAAAAGTTTTCTTAGTTAACTTTGGTCTTCTAAGATGTAATTAACTATAGGGGCTTGCCCTTATAGGAAACTTAAAGACCCCATATTAATATAAACCTTATCTAATTCCTCTATATTAGATAGAGGAAATTGTCGGTCAACACAGAAGGTTCGCAGATCAAATAAATGTTATGAATTCTGTAGTTTATTTGATCAAGCCTCATTATCAAGCAATGTATCCATTCTTCGGGATAGATACATGTCTTGTAATGAGGCGCTCGATTATTTAAACTATTGATTATATTGGATCAATTTGATTTCATATTTAAAAAAAATTTAAATGGTATTTTTCAAGTATATATATATATATATATATTAATTTAAACTATTATATTTTAAAATCACCAACCCTCCAAAATTTAACGGTTGACCATTTTCTGGCAACTCCACTGGTGATTAGTTTCTCTCGTCATTGAGATCAGGAAATGTTATCTTCATACATCGACAATGTGTTCATGCCACTGATGAACCAGATTTCCATTCTTCCTATGACATACTTTACCCACTTTTTTCTTGGGAAAGTACAATTAACTTTCCTCGATCTCAGGACCATCTGTTTAACCATCCTTAGACAGAGGGGTTCAGGTATCGTTAGGCTTCTCCTTGATTTTTGTGGGGTCGAACCCCCGATTGGTGTGTTGGTTAATAAGTTTTACCTGGACAATGTGCATAATGAAGGGAATCCTAGACGAGATTCCAAACTTCATTTTCCCCCTATGCCTCCTGTGTTCAATCCCGTCATCGACAAATTAGCCCATGCATTCTTAAAAATCTTAAAATTCCTTTTAACAAACATATGAAAATCTAAAAGCAAGATAATAATAATAATGAATATCAAGATGAAGTGAAATTATGCCAAGTTCATAAAACGACTTTCATTTTTCATATTGTCTGCACTATGATTAAAGGGTTTAAGCCTTTGCTAACTTTCAGAATTCTTTTCCTTCAATAGTCACGATGTTAACCCCTACGCTGAATTTCTCCTGCAACTTGCTCTCCTCCCGTGAGGCCCGTCCTGTAGCACCAATGATTCAGTTTGGGACTGTCTTCAATGAGTTTGGAGTCTTCCTTGGAGAAGCCCCGTTTGTTGTCGTAAAGGTTGATGCCTCTGAAGTCCAAGAACTGTGTGCCGAGTTCGACCTGAACTTTCACCAAGATTTCCCTTCTACTAAGAAGGTGAATCTTTTTACTACCTTGGTCAATTCAGTCATCTCCGTGCCTAAAAGAGATGTGACCCCTACCGTTACCAGTTTTACCGTCACTACGGTGACCTTTCTGTCTGTCAAAGGGAATAAAATTCTGCATAAAGAAAACTCTGAAAATGCCTTTCTTGCCCCACCGTCAGTTTTTAAGATTGGTTCTAGCTTTAGAATTCCCCCTCCAACCAGGTCGTAAAAGAGGAATCGCAACAGGAGGAATCTCAAAGCCTCCAGGTACAAGTTGCAAGTTTTCCAGTGATTGATGAGATTCCTCAATAGGAGGAACATGATTTATCAGATACCTCTCCTCTCCTCCGAGGGCTTAGGTTCCACCCGCTTGTTGATACTACTGGAAATGAAAGCCTAAACAGGATTATCACTACGCTTCAATCATTGCATGGTCGTGATGAGGTGAGGGAGAGGCTCACATCCATCATCCGAGTTCATACCCTTCTCCGAAAATTGGTCGAAAGGGAAGGATGCTCTGTTGCTAAGCTCCTCAAGAGTATGGGATGTGCAATATCCTCTTAAATAGAGGATGAAATTGTGAAAATGGAGAGGCTCGTCCGGGTATCCGTCAAACACCGCTTGGAGAGACATGTTGATGCCACTACTACAGAGATTGCTATTGCCATTCCGACACCCGCAGTACACAGGTCAGTCAAGTCTTGGCTGGGTCGGAGAGTACCAGCTGTTAATGACTATAAGGAACCTCAAAAGAGAAAGAACGAGAGAAGATTATTCTCCTCTGTGCATGGTCTGCACCCTCTGGAGCACACTTCCCCTCACTACCCTGATGTCCCCGCTGAGACACCTCATGTTAAGGCGTCAACTTTTAAAAGGAAAGTATGGTTACCAAAGGTCATTGAACCAGTACTTTCCGAATGGTCTGTTGAACACAAGATTGATCATGAGTCTGATGTTTCCATTACCACTACTTCCGTTGTTTTAGAATCAGTCGCAGAGAAAAGTGAAAGCCGAGGGAAGACTGTAGATATGAAATTGATTAAAGAGAAAATAATTGATGATAAAGTTTAAAAGCTCAAAGCAGAAATTTCAAAATTAGAAAAACAGCAAGGATTAAATGTCAAAGATGAAGATGATTACCTATCTGAAAAATTCATGAAAATCAATACGGTTGAAACTAGGTCCGTGTCATCTATGCGTGATGATTATAGTGAGGAGAACACCTTGGATGAGCTTTGAAGGACCATTCTGACAAGAGATAAACAAATTAACCGTCTGGAGAAGAGGATGGAGGAGATGACTGCCACCATGACCTCCATGGCTACATTCCACGGACAATCACAGTCATGACCAGCAGCATCTCTGAAGGTAAACCAGCCTGAAATCATACATATACAGAAGAAAGAAGAGAAGTTTCTTGAGCCAATGAAGACGAACCTCCAAATAAAGATTCAACTCTGAGTCCACCAGAAAAGACATCAAGCAAATGATCGAACAACAAGTATGGGAGGCCTTGGCTCACTCTAAAGGCGAAGCATCAGTTTCAAAGGCCAGACTCTACTCGACATAATTTGATGTCGTGCCTTACCCTAGAGGCTTTGCACCCCCGACTTTCAAGACATTCGATGGGATAGGAAATCCTCGTCAACACATAGCGCACTAGTGCGACTTTTTTAATTTGCCAAAATTTATGATCTTAGATTTATATATATATATATATATATACACTTAGTTTAGTAATGAGTCACATAGTTAAACGAAAGTATACATATCGCTCAAGTAATACAGGGCTCATGTGGAGTCCTGGATATCGATCCCACAGGGAGGCATTAATTTTATGGTGTAGCACATAAATCACTCATCGAATCACAATAAAATTTTAATTAAGTTCAATTCTTAAAATAAAGACAAACTGTTTTAACTACTATTTCTACCAAAGTACGTTCTAAACTCTAGCAAGTTAAACTAATACAAGACTAAATTTATAATAATGTTCAGTTGTAAGAAAGAGTCTTTCTCCTTTTCAATTATAATATGATGATTATTGTGACATAGATCAGTTATGCAAACACATCGTAGGAGCATTCCTATTCTTTACCCATATTTCAGCGTATAATGAACATTGGCTAATCCTAAGTTTAGTCCCCAAATTAGTAGTTAGGTTGAGAGGCTCCCACTTCCCTTTGCCTGAAGGCTAACTCTCGCTTTAGTTTCCAAACATTAAGACCAAATTGAGGATTTTAGCCTGTCACTCTGAAATCTCTAATTCTACCCCCATCAAAGTATATTTCCCTATTTATTTGTACTCAATCCCCATGAACTACGTCTCTCATTCATGGACATTGAATATGACCTTCACTTTCATTGTGGAACTCATAATCCTTTCGGAACATATGTTTCCTAACAAGTTTTAATAATTTAATTAGCTAGATCAAAAAGTAAATGAAGTTCAAAGTGAAAAGGTCATCAGAAATTCTCCATAATAAATCAACACATCATTTCCATATCACAACATCAACACATCACATGAAAAGGTGAAAGACAAAGAAATCTTCTCAAGACTCATGAGGAAAAGATGAAAAATCATGTATTTTATATATCAAAACAACGTCATACAAACAAAGTAAAGAAAACTTATCTCAAACTCTTCCCCAAGCGAATCACATGGAATTCCTTTGTCTCCTCTTCTTTCTTCACAATGACACATAGTTCTCTCTTTAGATAAGTAAGGAAGAAGAAATCTCTCATGTTCTCTCTCCTCTTACACTCTTTAGAAGAGAAAACACAAAACCTATATTTCCTAAAGTAAATGGAAATACACTCTCTCTAAACTCTCTCTACACTCTAAACTCTTCTCTCCTCTCTAAACTTAGCTCCAAAGGAGTTTATATTAGGCCAAAACTGATTTCCCAAGAGTTTCCTCAAGCAACCCTCCATAATCAGACCAAATACATTGAATCTAGTTTGAAATCGGGATAGGGCATGGTCTGGTACTGTATAGGGCGCCGTTCGGTGCATTTTTCTGCCAATTCGATCGCTACTCTCTGTAAAATAACACGGTCTGACGCTGGTGACAGCACCGTTCGACGTTAGTTCAATAAAGTGCACTTTTATCCCTTTTTTCTCCAAATTTGCTCTTTTTCGCTTCCTTTTGCTCCAAAGACCTAAAATCATTGTACCTGCATGAAATCATGAAAAATACCTTTCTTTAAAGTGCAATATCATCAAAAATAGGTATGAAATGAATAGTAAAAAGCTATCAAATTTTCAATGGATCAAGATCCCCCAAACTTAACTATTACTTATCCTCAAGTAATTTTAGTTAATACATAAAATAATGATCCACTGCAATGAACTTTCTTTCTAGAATACCATAATTTTGATTTAGATAAGTACAATAGTAAATTTTCATAATCTTTAAATAATTCAAGTAAATTTTGTAAGTGTAAGACTATCTAGTAATCAAGTCTAAGAGTTCTAGCCTTCTATTCATTTCAAAAATGACTGTATATTGTTCTATTAAGGCACTTAAAAGGATTACATGAACAGAAGTTTATGACAACACTACTAGTAAGGATGCTAATCCACATATATAAGTTCAGGAAAGTAATTAAGTTTTTTTCTTTAGGTAGGTCCAAGTGAAGACAATTTTTGATTAGGCCTCAAGCTTCTCCTCACTTTTCTTTATTTTATTTCCTTTTGCTTTTCTTTTCTTTTCTTTTAAGTGAAGATTACTGTATCTGGATAGCCTTTAATAATTTTGAACTTCACCATTCTCACCCTAAATTTGAAACTTACCACATTCCGTTACCTTATAGGCATTTCTTTAGCTTATTAATGATTCATTATAGAGTCTCAATCCTTTCATATCACATAAAGTTTTAAGATTCTTAATATTTTAAACATACTGTTTTTCTTACTTTGAATAGTTGACTATAGTCCTACTCTCTTATACCAAATATCTTAGCCTACAAAATTACTTTTCTTTTCCAAATACATTCATTCAAATTTACAAAATACTTAAATAAAATCAAAATATTGTTATCTGAAATTGAGTTATATTACAGGAAATCATGTTAATAATTTTGAAAATACTTTTAAATGAGAACAATTAATAGTTAATTCTTTCCCTCCCCCAAACATAAGTTTTTACATATCAATACAATTAACATGGGAAGAAAGACAAGCTAAAAACATATAACTCATACCGCAATATGTTGGGCTTTTCATACCTTTGAGTTTAAGCAGATTTTTCTTCATAAAGTATAACTGTAAGCCTGAAATAATTAAGAGAATTTCTATACACAAATATGGGTTAGAAATTTGTAAGAGAAGAAGTTTAAAAACATGCAACATAAACTATTCACACAACATTAACATCGAACTGTTACTATCATAGATTAAACTAACAAACCAAACACATGAAATCTCTACTATCACATCACATACATCACAAATCAACATAAAGTCTTCTATAAATACAACCAAATACACATTACATCACAAATACTAATAAAAAAGAGTCTAAGGTATATCACATACAAAACACAAATACAAAATAAAATGAAAATAAAACTATAAAACTACCAATCTTCATCCTCTGCAGGAGCTCCACCATCATTAGGTTCTTCAGGCTGGTATGGAGTATACTCAGCGTAAGTAGGAAATAAAATACTAGTGTCTCCCCTAAAAAATCTCATCTGTGCGTCATGATAAGCTATCTCATATTCTCTTCACTGCACTTTATAATCATCATTTATCTTGTTCCTTACTTCTAGTCCTTCTACTTTGGTGTTTAACCTTTCTCACTGAACAATAACATCATGTATAGTAGGCTTTCTAGATGTAGATGGTCTCTCATGACTAGAAGAAGGCTCATCAGCTTTCTTACTCCACTTCCATCCTACATGATCTTCATAGGTTTTCAAATTTAGTTTAGTAATGGGCTTCAGGGGATGGACTACCTCATCGTTATCTTCAGTTGCTACACCTGACTGAATGCACAAGGTATGAATCAGGCTGGGTTGTCCTAGTCCACCTGTAGTCTCTCCTTTTGAACTTGTCAAAATTCTTTTATCAATAATTGCCCCAATATTGATATTCTTCATGTTCTGAATACAGTCATTCAGAATAACTCTATCTATAGTAATCTCACTATGATGGTTGGTAGACAAAAGTCTTGCAGAAATGAAATAGTGCCAGGCTTTTGATACATGATTCAAAGTAGAAAGGGCGAAGTTAACTTTTAACCTTTGTTTAAGCTTCCACTCTCCTTTTCCTTCAGTCAAAAAGTTCACAATCGTATCCAATGCTTCATTCGTAATAGGAAAATTTTCGTATTCACAAGAAAAAGGCGCTCTTAGCTGATAAAATGCATTTATGCGAGCAAGGGTAAATTCAACCATTTGTTCTCTAACCAATATGTATTCACTCTCAGAGTAATACATGTTTGCATAAAATTCTCTAACAATTCCAAGCATCGCTACAGCAATGAAATAACAAAAAATTTCCCATTGACGATTCATAATAAGCTCTTCAAGCATACCTCCAAGATTTTCAAAGCCTTTCTCTTGAATACATTTTTTATTGCTAAGAAACGTACTAAAGCACGAAGAAGCCTTGAAATTTACAAATTTGCTTTCATCATACTCAAATTTTCTCTTCCCCTTTGAAATTCTTGGAGCCATTTTTCTAAAAACATTAAATTTATCCAAATCAATTTTAAAATTGCAATGTAATGGTCTCTAAGGTAAATTTAAAGAAATAAAAACTCAAAATCCATGAAATATCTCCAAAGTTTCTCCAAAAACATCAAAAGTTCAAATCTTCCTAATGTAGGAGATTTCCACGGTCAAAATCAAAAAATTTTAGGTTAACGTGTAGCTCTTACCAAGAGAAGATGAAATTCGAACTTTTCTGGCCACGAAATCGCTTCAGATTCAAATGCTAGTGAGCCATAGGTTCAAAAAATAGCCTTGGCAGGAGGTTGAAGATGATTGTTTGGGCAAAAATGGCGGGTCCCAGGGTTAAATCATGAAAATTAAGAGTTTAAGCCTTTTATTCTGGTCCAGTACCATCCGGCGCCAGCAGCAGCGCCGTTCGATGCATTTGTTTTGCTCTTATGGTAAAACTCTTCTATCTGTTGGCATGGTCCGACGCTGGTGAAAGCACCGTTCAACGCTAGTTAAAAAACTAGGCTTCCGACTTTCTTTTGCAATTTCAATCTTTTCAAGCCCGCTCCGACATCTAATTAGTCTAATTAAACATTGAATAACATTCTACAGCCATGTCAAATGATATTTTTTAACACAAACAACACAAAACATCACTTTCATATATAAAATCAAAGTTTCAGACACATACACATAATACTAAATGCTACATATCATCAAGCCATATAATTCTAAAATTCAGTGTCAATCACTACCACAACACAATAACACTGAAAACTAAACAAGAAAGCAAGTCCAAATATAACATCCAATCAAAGCAAAGCAAACCAAAGCAAAGCAATCAGACACACAAACGTAGAAATACATTAATCAAGTCTTCAGTCTTCCTCAGAACTATCATCAACTCTAAGATCTTTAATTGATGGAGCGTGAACGAACAGATTGTAGAATGGACAAAACGGGAATTTTTCAGTAGAATCTTCTTCAATCCAACCTTTCGTTTTCAACAACCGCGTCAAACTTCCTTCAAGATATCTAGAATGATCAAAGTGCTTCTTCATTCTCCAATCCAGATGATCAAATAAATCAAGTAGATTGTTGATTGCATTCATCAAGTGTTGTACTTCTTTCTCTAATTTCTTAATTTTCTTCAAGATGATCTATGAACTTTCAGGAAAGTCAGGAGGAATAGGTGTTGACCTCTGAGATGGTTTCTCTTCAATAATGCTCGTGTCATTCATATCACCAACTGCTTGGTTACTGTCTGCATTTTTTTAGGTTTTAATTTAAATATATAAATAATTTAGAAAGTAGCATTTGATTTTGAAAATAATTTTAAATTTGAAAAATTATAAGATGTGAAATTAAACCGATCTCACATCCCAAATAGTTTATATAAATGAGCACCGCACCACAAACCGTGTTTCTATTCCGAAGAATAAACACACTGCTTGATGATGAGGCTCGATTAAATAAACTAGAAGATTTGTGACATCCGTTTGGTTTGCGAACCAATTTTATAAGACGATAAGTTCCCCTTCTTAATATAAAGGAATTAAACAGAGTTTATATTACCTGGGTTCTTAAAGTTCCCTATAAGGGAAAGCCCCTATAGTTAATTACATCTTAAATGACGGGAATCATTTAAGAAAACTCTCGATAATGATCAGTGGTTTTGCTCTCAAGAATTTCAAAGTTTAAGGTTTCAAAGGATTGAGTTTTGGAAGTTTTAATAGGGAATGACTCAAATTCGGAACAGTTTGTTTTAAGGAGTCCAAAGGAAGAGAAGTAGGAGAAGCTGAGGATCCAAGAAGAATCTTGGCAACTTCCCAGACTATCCTATGGTTTGGCTTCAATTTGAGAATTTATTTAATGTTTCAATCCTACCAATTTTAATTAATTAGGACTTATATACATAAATAGCCCCGAAGATGTGAGAGTTTATGTCGTACCAAACAACTACCTCGGAATCCTAAGACTGGTTAGGACTTAATTTGCATAAAATGATTATACAAGTGCCTAACGAAAAGGTTGAGGATTTATGTTGCACTAGGCAAACTACTTCAAAATCCTATGACTTTGTTATTTATTTCTAAGAAAGGTTTAGCTGAAGTAGCCACATGTTTTGCTGATGACGATGGCCGTGCTGCCCGCTATGCTCCAAGCTCCTTGTCGTTGCAGAGGTTTAGTTTTAGAAGTCATAAATCAAAGAATGAGAGAAGTGTTTTGGTTTAGAGGAATCTTAATATCCAAATGTATTTAATGTTTTATTAGGGAAATCTTAATGTTGATTATAACAACACCGGTTAAGATCCCACGGTTCCATCCTTCCGGCATCGTTATTTTTATCAGATTCACTTAGTCCGGATGAATTTGCTAAACTCAACTGAATGAGTTCCACACTTTCATTTAGACCGTGGGAAATCCCGTTAGCAACATGTAGGTTACATCATCCGAGGTATTCCCGATCAGCCAACAATATGTTTTAATTTAGTTAAAGTTGTAGTTTTGTTGTTCTATTTGTGATTAAATTTTGAGTTGTTTTATATTTTGAATGTTGTGGCGGTGGATTTTATCTTGTAGTGACTTTTAATTTAGTTTTAGTTTCAGTTCAGGGACTATCCTAAAGGTTTTGGTTTTCATGCAACAGTCTTGTTTAACATGCAAGAAAAGTAAAGCGCAGTGTATGTAAAGAAAATACAATAGAGTAAATTGTAATAACATAAAAGCGTACCTGGAGGGTCTTCTCGTCATTCCAAGCTACACTTTAAAGCACATATTAAATCATTTAAATGTTTCAACAAGTACCTAGGTAAAGACTAAAGGAAGGGTTTTGGTTGTCTACCAGAATCCTAATCCTATAGCTAGTCATTTCCTATGACGTCTAGGTTCTTGCTTTTGGTTAAGGATGATTTTCTTCATCAAAGAACAATTAAGTTCAGTTGTTCTTTTAAACTACCCATCGTATTGAGGAAGTGCTTAGAACAAATTCTAAACATCTTTTCAATATCTTTGGGACAATTTTGAGTCCAAGTGAATTTAAATACACAGGTGAATTAATTATCCAAGGGTTTAGTTAAGTTTTGGTCCCTTGCTCAGTGAACTAGGATATTTGATTATCCTATGAGTGAAGTGACATTTCACTTAACGCTTCATTTAATAGTTATAATAATTTAAAGCTTTCAGGGGCAAGTTAATTTGTTAAATATTTTAATGATTCAAAGTTAAAGTTGATGATTTACTTTAATGTGATTTAATTATAAAACTTTAATCAATGATTTTAACTTTGGAATGATGTTTAAGTTGAACTTTTTATAAATGATATCAATATTTCATGTTAATTAAAATTTTTAGATTAACTTAGGTCAAAAGAGGAGTTCAAATTATTTATTAAATTTTGATGATTTAATTTGGATTAATTATATTAATTAATTTAATTTTTACATTATGTTTTAAGGTAAGTTGTCTTAAAATTATTTAAAATTTGCAATTTTGATTTAAGTTTGTTTTGAAATGATTTTAAATTAGTTTCAAATATTTTAATTTACTTTTTAATTATTTAACATTTTAGGTTTTAATCAATTATTAAATTATTTAATGATGTAGGTTTTAATTAAATTAAGAATTATTTACTTTTAATCATTTAATTATTAATTCCACTTATCCTCTTAAGTTTAAGAGTTAAGTATTTTTAAGTGATTTATTTAGGGATTTTTAAATTAAAGAATCAATATCCTCTTAAGTTATATCCCCATTTTAATAATCCAATTTCAATTCTTCCAAAATTTAAATTATTCACTTAATAAAGTTTCATTTTTGGTTTATTAAAGTGATTAATGGGTTCCTACCCTTTGATTTCCCAAAGTTTCAATCATCTGAGAGAAAATTAAAATCAGATATTTTACCCCCATTTTGATTAAACTAAAGTTTTAGTAAGGGGTTAAAATCTTTTAATTACCTTTATGCCCCTTTAAGCTTATTTATTTTATAAATCAATAAATTAAGCTTAAATGAACTTAAAATTTTTATGCCACTTTACTCACATGTCAATTAAGACATTAGAGGAGAAAATGTGATTTTTCTGAATTTAATTTATTTATATAATTATTTTTAATGGAGATTAGGGGGTTTTCAAAGAAAATTCATTAACATGACCAAAGTAAAGTTTTTTTCCTTAAGAAAATTATGGGATGTTCCTAATGACCAAAGGACCACTTGGACTAATTTTGGTGATTTTTTGAATTATATTTTATTTATTATAATTATTTTAAGTTTTGGAGTGTTAATTAATTATAAAATAAAATAAAAGTTGAAAAATGAATTATATATTTTTCAAAAATCCCTCTAATCTCAAGAAAGTTAGAGAAACAAATTTTATATTTTTATGATTTTTCTTTGATTTATTAGAATTAATTTAGTGGGAAGGCTAGAAAATACGTTTTTTTAATTAAAAAATATGTTTTAAGGCTTTAAAATTAAATATCTTAACTTAGAGACTTAGGAAAAATATTTGATTGGTTGCTAAGTGATTAGGGGACCAAATATGACATTTTTATGATTTTTATTATTTTTGTGATTTTTATTATTTTTTGTAATTTTTATTATTTTTTAATTATTAAAAATATTAAAATATGCTTAAAAATGAAAATTTTTAGAAAATTCCAATTTTATTTTTTATAGACTCCTCTAATATCAGAGAAGTCCCAAAATCAATTTGATGAATTGTTGAAATGTATTTTTGAAGTTATGAATTTTTAAAGTTTAATTTTGATTATGTGGTTTAATTAATCCATTTAGGGGGGATAAACATTTCTAATTGACTTCAAATTTTTATGTGAGGTTCCCCTGATCCTAAAGATCACTGGAGAATTATTTTCAAGTCATTTTAATGTGTGATTAACTCTAATTAATTAAAGTTCAATTTTGAGTATTTAGGCCAATTAGGGTTATTCTTAATGAATTAACTCAAACCATAATTATCCTAGGTTCCTCTATCCTAAGGAACTTCACCAAATTTTCCTGAAATTTTCTAAGCAACATGCTAATTTTTGGAATTAAAATGTCAAAAATAGTGACATAAACTTGAAAAATAAATAACTTACCACAAGGATAGCCTCTGGCCTTGGAAAATTCAAGGAATGTTCCCAAAATCAGAGGCTACAAAAGCCCTATGGTCTCATGCCATGGTGAAATGTATACATGCATGGAGAATTAAAATACTCAAAACAGTATTAAATTAATTAAAAATAAAATACTGAACAAAATAGATCAATTCCTTTTCCACCTTATTCTCCTCTGTTCACTGAGCAAGAGGGTATTTTTTTTTATTTTTATGATTTTTCTATGCAAAGATATCAATTTTTGAAGTTTTTGGTATTTAAATAAATAAGAAAAACTGGTTTTTCCTACTTATCCACATCAGCGCCAACTCAACATACGGCGGATCGAACTCCACGCGTTGCTCCCTGATTCGGCGCCGCCATCTGACTCAGCAGCAACGCGGCCCGCAGTTCATGTCTCATTGATTCATCCTGTGCGATCCTAGTCGTTCACCCGATACATAAACCATCCGACGGTCCCTGGTCATCGTCTACAACTGGTGCGTCTCGTGAGCCATCCAACTTCTAACCTTAGGATCTCGCTTGATACTCAAAGGATTTTCAAGTTTTTATGCTCTATGGATTCGTCTTGAGAAGACGAACACATCCATATGGCTAACATGCATTGAAATTGACTTGAATGAAATGAAGAATCGCTAGAAGCTCGGGAGGAAGAAGAGGGCAATACCTTGGCTCTGAGAAGTGAAGCTTCTATCAGAGAGGCTCGGCACGTTCATTGGAGTCCAAGGAAGCTAGGGATGAAGCCTGGAGCTGTGGTGAATTGCCTGGGCTTGACTTCTACCAGGCCAGATCACAAAGCTTGGAGGCTGGAACAACTGGGTGGCCTGGAGAGGGGGCTTTCACTGGGGAACTTCTCCTTTACCTCTGGTGAAAGTGTAGGAAGAGTTAATTTAGATTTGGTGAAGTTGCAGAGAGTGTCCTGTTTCGGCTCGATTTTCACCGAGAAATCGGGCTCACTCGGGGGATTCGGGCGGGAGAACGAGTGGGGATGAGCTTCTCTTGGCTAGGAGGAGCTCTGGGAATAAAATGGAGGACTTCTGTTGAGAAAAATTTTGACACCTCTCTCATGGCCGAGAGGTGGTGTTTAAATGGCTAGGGCCATTAGGCTAAGCTAGGGCTCAATTGAAGGGTGGATTTAGTTGCTTAGGTGGAGGGCAGAGAGGCTCCAATGTTCAATTTGGCTGAGGTGGCCATTTGGTGGAGTTTGGGTGAGTTTAGGTGGGTGGTGGCTCTCGGTTTTGACCCCCTCTGGCAGCTAGGCCGGCCAGCAAGGACAGGGGAGTTCGCCCCTGAGGTCAGGTGAGTCATGAAGAGGTTTAATGGTGATTAGCAGTTGTGGGGAGGTTTTGGGGTAAGGCGAAAGAGGATTTATCCACTTAAGGGAAGAGATCCCTTAAAATGGGGAACCCTTGGTCCATGTCTCACTTAGCTTGGGCTAGGTGGATCTAGGGTGGTTCCTAGGGTTCACTTGGTGGCTGTGGAAAGGTTGGTTTAGCCACACTTCGTTCAGTTTGGTTTGATTAGGCCATGGGTTCAAATTGGCTCACTTGGGTTTGGGTTAGGCTAACTTGGGTTTGGGTTTGATTTAGGTCCAAGTGTCTTGAGAAAAATTATAGAAATGATTGCCATGAAAAACTTTCATGAAGACATGGAATGATTTTGAGTTCAATTGGAAGGTCAATTTGGTGGATTTTGGTATTTTGGTTAATTTAGGCAAGGTTGAATCAACTTGGGTCCAAGTTGGGTTAAGGTGGGGTTTAGACCCAATGGAAAATTTCAAATGGTATAAGGGAATGTATTGAAGAGTTCCCAACATCAATTGGGATGAAATTTTAGGGATTGGCTAATCAATTTGGTAGGTTTAGGGCATGGATTCACTTTAGGCTAAAATGGGAGATTTTGGATTTCAAATGGAATTGAACTCAAATATGAATCAAATTAGGCTTGGATATGGTTTAGATTGATATTAATGATGTTGAATTAAAGTTTAGAATTGAAATTGGGCAACATTGAGGTCAAATGGGTTGGTTTGGTGTGACATTGGGTCCATTTAGGTTAAAAATGGGTCCATTTGAGGATTTTGATAAAAGTGGGTTATTTTGGCAAAGTTGGGCTATGGTGTAGTTGACCGAAATGAAATTAAGAATATTTGGGATTTTCTGGAATTTTCTGGGAATTTTTAAAATTTTTGGAATTTTGTGCCAAAAGGGTATTTTAGGGTATCAAGAGGTTATTTGGAGGGTATTGAGGTATTTTGGTGAATTTAAAAGGTGGGGGTTGTTTCAAAATGATCTTTAGGATTTTTGGGGATTTTGGGTAATTCTTGGAAGTTTTGGAAAATTTGGAGCAATTAGGTAATTTTGGGTAGGTTTGAAGCACCCAATGTCAAAACCCGACATTTTGGCAAAAGTTAAATTTTGATCATGATGAAGCTTAAAGTGAACCATGGACCAAGAAATGTCCACCCTGAACATCTCATGGGTTGTTCCCAACCCTCTTAGCCAAAGAGCTAGGGGTTTGGACTTAGCCACATGAGTGCTCCAATGAACCAGGGGGAAGAATTGGGTAAGGATGGTGTGTGTGAGAGTGCAGTGTGTGTAAGACAGACCTCACCAGGACCAGGCCACCCAGGGTAGTCCTAAGGCTTGAAAAATCTTATAGGAGATCACTATTGGTTCTCCATACGGTGGCCTTAACCTTCTAAGGTGATTTAGAGGTTTGCAACCATCCAAGTGGGATCCCAAGAGGAGTCAAGAAGTAGCTGAATTGCTAAAGGGTGAGTCTCAATTCTAGTCCTCTAGGATAGTCAAGGAGAAAACTTATGGCTTGATCCTAAGAACTAAGGAGAGAAGAAAAGAACTCACAAAAAATGAGGTCAACTGTTACTATACGCATCTGCTGGGTTTATAGGCTTCCAAGGTAGAAGTACTCTTTCCCAGTTCTCATATGGCACTTGTGATTGACTATAGAGGAGAAATATTGTGGAAGGAAGTCCAAAACCATACTTTGATCCATGAACGATCAATCCCAAAATAGATTTAACAATTATCGAACCAACATCAATAGGCATCCCCATTTGAATACAGAAGATCAGTATAGCACACTCCATAGTTACTTTACTGATTTTCATAGTTAGGAGCAATTTTGCACATATGAAATAATGTAAGTGTTTCGATGTAGGAATTAGCAGTGTGGTCGAGAAACTTACATATCTGTTATCCCTTATCTCCCATTCATCACTTTCATCCATCAGATATCTGCACATATCATTCATTTGTCCTTCGTCGGGGCAAAATTCGAATAGTGGCACATTAGCTCATTCTCCATCATGTATAAATCATTAACCTTTGCAGAAGTATATGTGACAAACCTACCTCACACATAGTTTGATCCTTGGTTGATTCCATGAAGATTTGCATAGAAATCCTTCACAATCGGGACAATTATGGCGATAGTAGTATAACACAATACTGCCCAACGTCTCTGAACAATAATTTCATCAATTCTAGTGGTAGGAGAACTCGTACCTTGATTCAGAAAGCCTCACTCTCAATCTCATTTTTCAGATATTTTTGTTGAATAGACGTTGCGCTTTGAAACTGAAAAACTTTCTATAGTTGAAAACATGAAATCTTGAAGTTTCCATCCAGTTGAAATCCATTTGGACAATATTTGGGATCTTCCTCTTCGTTCCTTTCGTAGTTCCTGCATCTAGGGGCAGTTTTTGAGAGTTCTAATGGATGATTTACGGCCTAGAACTGCCAAAACTTGAATTTAAAGATGATAAACTGTTTTTCTGAACAGCGGCGCGGTCCGACACTGATAACAACGACGTTCGATGCTAGTTCAAATTTTGCCAAACTTCACTTTATCCAAATTCTTTCTAAAATTAGGTTAAATTCATTTTTTACATGTTGTTAATGATAATTAAGGAAGAATAAGACTTAATTAAGTAACAAACAAACACAAATAACTCATCAAATAAAGCAAACACTCAGTAACTGTTAGTTGCCTTCCATAAAGTTTTGGTTTAATGTCGTCAGCCCGACATAACTTCCAGTTATTCGGGTTGATACAACATTAAAACCTCTTTAAAATTAAGTCTATTGCCTTCAAAATATGGTTTTAATATTTGGCCATTAAATTTTAATATTCTTCTAGATTTAGGGTCTTCGATAATCACAGCTCCAAACTAATATATTTTTATGATAATGAAAGGTCCTGTCCATCTAGATTTTAGTTTCCCAGGAAATAATTTCAATCTTGTATTGTATAATAAAACTTTTTGTCCTGGTTCAAATTTCTTTTTAGTAATCTTCCAATCATGCCATATTTTTCTTCTTTCCTTATATATTATATCATTATCATATGATTCATTTCTGATTTCTCCAATTCATTCAATTGCAATAGTCTCTTCTCACCAGCATCTTTCAAATTAAAATTCAATTTCTTTATCGCCCAATATTCTTTATATTCTAATTCAATTGGTAAGTGAGAAGTTTTTTTAAAGATTAATCTGTAAGGGGACATTCCTATAGGAGTTTTACAAGCAGTTATGTATGCCTATAAAGTAGTGTTTAGTCTAGCAGACCAATCCAATTTCTCAGGATTAATGACTTTCTCCAAAATTCATTTAATTTCACGATTAGATACCTCTGCTAAACCATTAGTTTGGGGATGATAAGCTGTAGAGTGTCTATGCATAATATTAAACTTTTCCACCAATCTCTGAATCATATTATTCATAAAATGGGATCCTCCATCAGTGATGATTACTCTAGGCATTCCATATCTTATGAATATGTTTTTCATTAAAAACCTCAAAACACTTCTAGCATCACACCTAGGTAAAGCTATTGTCTCAATCAATTTTGATACATAATTAACAACAATCAGTATATATATATATATATTTCCAAATGAAGGTATAAATGGTCCCATAAAATCTAATCCCTAAGAATTAAAAATTTCAACTTCCAAAGTGAAATTAAGAGGCATTTCATTTCTTCTAAATATATTGCCTATTCTTTGACATCAATCTCAAGTTTTGATAAATTTATAAACATCTCTGAAAAGTGTAGGCCAATTAAATCTAGATTGTAAAATCTAATGTGCAGTTTTATCACTTCCGAAATGTCCTCCAAATTTAGAATCATGACGTTCTCTAATAATTCTTTCAGTTTCTTAATAAGGCACACATCTCCTAATAATGAGATCTTTACATTGCTTGTATAGATAAGGATCGTCCCGGAAATAAAATTTAGCATCACGCTTAAATTTTTTCTGTTGTTGCATTGTTAAGTCAGGTGGTAAAATTTTACTAATAATGTAGTTTACAATATCGGCATACCACGGTAAAGTTCCTTTAATAATATTATAAAATTGCTCATCAGAAATGTTTCAGTGATTTCCTTTTCAAAGTCATCCAACTTAGGTTTTTCAAGTCTAGATAAATGATCAGTTATTTAATTATCGACCCCTTTCCTATTAAAGTTCTCAAAATTAAATTCTTGCATTAAAAGTATCGATCGAATCAGTCTACGGTTTGTGTCCTTCTTTTGCATTAAATATTTAATAGCAGAATGATCAATAAATACATTTAGCTCCAATTAAGTAAGATCTAAAATTTTTAAAGGCATAAGCAATCGCTAATAACTCTTTTTTCTGTAAAATTTGAGCATCAGTAATAGTCTTACTAGCGTAGTATATAACTTTAAGCATTTTGTCATGTCTTTGCCCTAAAATAACTTCAATAGCATAATCACTAGCATCAAACATTAATTCAATTGATTTCTCTCAGTCAGGTGAAACTATTATTGGTGCAGCGATTAATTTTTCCTTTAATAGATCGAAACTTTTAGACATTCATCGTTAAAATAAAACTTCCTATCTTTTTTTGAAAGTTGGCATAGAGTCTTAGTAATTTTTGAAAAGTCTTTAATATATCACCCGTAGAATCCTAGATGTCCCAAAAAGCTTCTTGCCCCTCTCACAGTTGTTGGAGGTGGTAATTTTTCTATAATTTGAATCTTCACAAGATCTACTTCCATGCCATAGTTAAATATTTTATGCCCAAGCACAATTCCTCATACAACCATAAATTGACACTTTTCCCAGTTTCGGACTAAATTTGTTCTTTCACATACCTCTAAATTTTTTTCCAAGTTGCATAGGCATGCACTAAATGAATCTCCAAATACTGATAAATAATCCATAAAAACTTCTATTCCATCATCAATTAATTTGCTAAATATGGACATCATACATCTTTGAAATGTTGCAGCTGCATTACATAATCCAAAGGGCCTTCTTCTAAAAGCATAAGTTCCATAAGGGCTAGTAAATGTAGTCTTCACTTAATCCTCAGGAGCAATAGGTATTTGGTGATAACCAGTACATCCATCTAAAAAATAATAGTTCTTGTGTCCAGCAAGTCTGTCTACCATTTGGTCTAAGAATGGTAATGGAAAGTGATCTTTTTTGGTGGCGGCATTTAATTTTCTATAATCAATACATATTCACCAACCAGTGACTTCTCTTATCAGTATTATTTCTTTTCGATCATTTATGTCAACAGTCACTCCTCCTTCCTTAGGAACACAATGAATTGGGCTTACCCAAACACTATCAGAAATATGATATATAATTCGGACATCTAACCACTTTAAAATCTCTATTTTAACCACTTCTTTCATTATTGGGTTCAGTCCCATTTGTGAATTAAATTTAGGTTTATGTTGTTCATTTAACAAAATTCTGTGCATACAGATCAATGGACTGATTCCTTTAATATCAACTATGGACCAACCAAAAGCCTTTTTTGTATCTTTTTAAGGTGTCCAATAATTTTTGTTCTTGATATTCATTTAAATCTGAAGATACAATGACTGATATACTAGATGATTCTCCTAAAAACATAAACTTCAAATTGTTAGGGAGAATTTTCAGCTCAAGTTCAAGGGGTTTAATGATAGATGGAATTAAACTTTTATCTCCCTTTTCCATAGTATCCAATCTTTGAAATTTTTCCTGAACAAATTCTAACTTTTCATTTTCATATCATCCAAATCATCTTCACTTTCACTTTTATATTCATCATCATATTCCAGATTTTCTTCAAATACTTTTTTAAAATGATCTTCTCTCAAATAATCTCAAATTTCTATTTGAAAGCACTCATCATCTTTTCAGTTGAAGGGTATTTCTTAGATTTCAGAATATTGAAAGTTACCTCTTGGTCATTAACTCTCATAGTTAATTCTCCTTTTTGAACATCGATCATAGCTCTTCCAGTAGCAAGGAATGGTCTTCCCAAAATAATTGGAATTTATTTATCTTCCTCCATATCTAATACAATAAAGTCCAGAAGAAAGATAAATTTATCCACCTTTACTAATACATCATCCCCAACTCTTTTAGGATAAGTGATAGAACGATCAGCCAGTTGAAGAGTCACAGATGCAGGTGAAATTTCCCCTATTCCTAATATTTTGAAAGTTGATAAAGGAATACGATTAATACTAGCTCCAATATCACATAAGGTCTTCCAAAAAATTTCTCACCTATAGCACACGTGATAGAGAAACTACCTGGGTCTTTAAGTTTTTCAGGAAGTTTCTTCTGAATAATTGCACCACACTCACTGCTAAGTGCAATAGTCTCGTGGTCTTTGAACTTTCTTTTCTTTTTAAGAACATCCTTCATAAACTTTACATAATCAGGCATCTGCTCTAATGCTTAAAAAAAGGAATATTAATCATTAATTTCTTAAGAATTTCCAAAAACTGTGCAAATCTGTTATCCCTATTCTGTTTCTTTAGTCTTTGAGGAAAAGGAGGAGGTGGTTTTTTAACAGTTATCTTCATTGTCTCTAGTGGATATTCATCTGGATATATCTTATTAGAAACTTTCTCAATGTTCACTTCCTCTCTTTCAACTTTTACTTCTTTTTGAAATCTTGGTTCCAATTATTTTCCACTCCTTAATTGAATAACCTTAATTTGCTCCTTGTTTTGATCTTTTGGGTTGATCTCAACATTGCTCGGAAGATTTCGGAAGGTCTATTATTAAGTGCAGTAAAGATATGTCCTAATTGATTCTAAATGTTTTTCATTGCAATGTTTTGAGCTTGAATTTGATTACCCATATTCAGAATCATTTCTTCAGTAGACAACTTCATTTCCTTAAATTTTTGATTACTATTAAAACCAGGAGGATAAGAAGGTCTATAATTGGTATTTCCATGGTTGTTCAGATTTCCAAGTGGATTCATAGGTTTGTTTCCCCATTGTGGGTTAACAAAAATATTGCTGTTTTTTCAGTTGAAGTTCGGGAGATTCCTCCAACTAAGATTATAATAATTTGAATAAGGATTTTTGACTTTGTTATTTATGGCATTCAAGGTTTCATAAGATATTTGAGAGTCTATCATCTGTCCTGATGACTTTTTTTCTAACCTTGGGGGTGTTGGAGAATAATTCATTTCATATTGATCTATTTTCTTAGAAAGTGCAGCAATTTGAGAGACTATCATAGTTATTACATCAGAATCATGAATAAAAGCTACTCTCTTAGGATTTACCCTCTGAGAGGGCCATTGAAAATTATTAGTAGCCATCTCTTTAATTAACAAATATGCTTCATAAAAAGGTTTAGACATTAATGCTCCACCAGCAGCAGCATCGATAATTGATCTCAAAGATCCCAATAATCCATTATAAAATGTTTGAAATATTAACCATTCTGGTAAAGCATGATGTTGACACTTTCTCAGAAGATCTTTAAATCTTTCCAAAGATTCATATATGGATTCTCCATTAAACTGACTAAAAGATGTGATATCATTACTCAACATAGCAGTTTTGGAAGGAGGGAAATATTTTTGACAGAAACTTTTGTGAAAGCTCTCCCCAAGTTCTAATAGATCCAGGTGCTAACGAATTTACCCACTCCTTAGCCTTATCCCTTAACGAACATGGAAAAAGTCTAAGCCTAACAAAATCGTTTGAAACTCCATCATATTTAAAAGTAGCACACAGTTCTAGAAAATTAACGAGATGTAAGTTAGGATCTTCATTAGGTTGTTGACCTCATTTTTGATGAGGCCTTTTTCTCCTCTCTTTAGTATTTAGGATCTAGCCTTAGGCTTTTCCTTTGACTAATCTTTGAGGACTAGAAGTGGAATCCACCCTTTAGATGTTCAAACACCTCTTGACTCCCTGCAAACCCTACAAGCTTGATTGTAGACCCCTAATCACCTAGAGGGATGAAATCAAATGTGGAGGTTTAAAGGATGAGTTCCCTATAGGACCTTTTGGCCTTAGGAATACCTGGGTGGCCTGGTCTGGTGAGGGTTGACTTGCACATACACTACACTCTCACACACATTCCAAGTCTGAAAACCACACTCTCACCCAACTTGACTTCCTGACTCATGTAGGTAATTCATATGGATGGTCCTTAACCCCTAAGCCCTCAGCTAAGAGGGTTAGGAACAACATAGTGAATGCCTCAAATGAGTTCTGTCATGGTTCATATGGGCTTAATATGGCTTCATGGCTCAACCAAAGTGATTCCATTTTACTCAAATTTGATCAATCTTAATTTTTCCAAAATTTCAATTTTTAACCCCCGGGGCCCTACACCTACTAAACCTACCAAAAGCCCTTGAAACTACCCAAAATTTACAAAATCACCAAAATTACCTAAAATTCATCAAAATCAATCCTAATCATTTCCCCCCACTCAAATTAATCATCCATAGCAAAAAAAAAAACCAAAAATTCCAAAAGTACCCCGCAATACCCTCCAAATACCCAAAATGCCCTTCTTAGCCCAAAAATCCAAAATTTAAGAAAATTCCCAAAAAATTCCAAAAAATCCCAAATATTCCTAATTTCAATTTGTTTAACTACACCATGGGCCAATTTTGCCAATTTACTCCACGTTTACCAAAACCCCCAATTTGGCCCATTTTAAACCCAAGTGAACCTAATGTCAAACCAAACCACCCCAATTGACTTAAATTTTGGTCCAATTCAATTCTAAACTTAAAATCAACATCCCCAAAATCAATTTAGACCAAATCCAAGTCCAATTTGATCGACATTTGAGCCCAATTTTAATTTGAAGCCTAAGGCCCAATTTTGGCCCATGACCTAAACCTAGCTCAAACCCATCCAATTCAACTCCAATTAACCCCAAATCTTTTCCTAAACCTTCCTAATATCCCCACAAACAAAACTCTAACTTGATTTGTCCAAAATTTGAACCTAACTCCACCCAAACCTAACCCAAAACCAAAATCCCCTTAAATTGACCTAAGTCCAAACCTAACCCAAATGGGCCCAAATCCCCAAATTAGAGCCCAGCCAAAGTTGGAAACTCTTTGTGACACTCCCATGAAAATTTCTCAACATTAATTTTACATCACATCCAACTTTAGCCCAACCTTAACTCAAGTTAGTTCAATTGGATCCATTTTGACCATAACCAAAAAAGACGCAATTTTAACCCAATTCAACCCCAAATCACTTCAAATTGATTCCAAATCATTCATGAAACATTCCTAAATTAAATTCAACACTTATTGGACCCAATACTTTGCAAAATTTTCATCCTAAAATTTGTTTTGAAATCTAAAAGCCCACTCCCTAAACCATCTTGAAAGCCCATCCAAAGTAAAATCCAAAAGCCCAAACCCATTCCAAAGCCCACATGACAATTCCTTCTCATCATCCCTTTAATTGGAATCAATTCCTAAGTCCTAAATCAATCATCAAATCAACCTAAATCAAGCACCATCTAGATTTTTCACTAAATTGCCAAAATCTCCAAATTCCTTTTTCATATAAATGAATCCACTTTTTCTAAGCCAAGGATGAGCCAAATGGAGCCACATGCAAGCCATGGACAAGCCACTTGAAGCCATGGGGGGTTTGACTTGTCACCAAGCCATTAATGGCAAGAATAGGGAGTCCTTTCCTAAGCCTTCCTTAAGCCATTTTAACCTCTTTAATGCAACACCATAACCCAAAATTAACTTAAACTATTTTGATGGGGACTTCACCACTCCATGGGAGCTGACTCAACTGATCCCCTTGGCACAAAATCAGACCATGGGGAGGTGAACCAAGCCGAAATACATGGGTTGACACATGTGAACCCAAAATCACTCTTCTCCCTTTACCACTTAAATCCAACCCTTTACACTTGGCATTGGACAATTGCTTGCATAAACCTCCAGCACTGGTCCTCTTGACCTTGAGGGTGACCTGACTCTGGCCGACCAGCCACCTCAGTCGCCGGAAACCAACAGGCTGAGAGCACCCATGTGAGCCAATTTTTAAATTTCTCCTTGCTGTGTTTTCCCAGCCCAATTGAACACCATGGCTGTTCTTCCCTGGCCCTAACCAGTTGATCCAAGCCATCAAACCCCCTGGTGAGCCCTCCAGCCATGCCCATTTAAACACCACCTCCTTTAGACCAAAGAGAAGTTGAACCAATCCTTACCAAAACTCTACCAAAATCATTCCAGACCCCTCTCCAGACATAGAGAATTTGATCCCCACTAAAATCTAGCCCTAAAACTCTGTCAGTGAGCTCAATTTCTGAGTTGAAAATCCACCAAAAAAAATAGGGCACTTCACCACAGTGAGCCAATCTCCAAATTGATTGGTCCTACACCTTCACCAGACCAAGAGAATAAGTTCCCCAGCAAAAGCCCCCACACCAGGCCAGCCATTGCTTCCAGTCTCCAAGCTTTGTGTTTGGCCTTGGTCACTTTTATACCTAGACAATTCCCCAGAGCCAGAGACTTCATATGGAGCTCGCCTGGGCTCAATCGAAGGTGACACAACTCTCAGATCGAAGCTTCACTTCTCTGAGCAAAGGTATGAACTCACTCTTCCTCCCGAGCTTCCAGTGATTCTCCATTTTGTTTGGGTTAATTTCAGAGCCTATAAACTGTATGGATGTGTTCGTCTCTTCAAGACGAATCCATAGAGCATAAGAACATAAAAAACCATTGAGAATCGAGTGAGATCTTAGGGTTTAGTGTGGACAGTCACGAGTGCACACCAGTCGTAGACGATGACCGGGAGCCGTTGGATCGCGCGTGTATCGAGCGGACGGTTCAGATTACGCTGGACCAGGGAATGTTACGTGAACCGCGGGCCCCCGGAGCACTGAGTCGGATGGCGGCGTCGAATGGGAATGCGCCGTGTGGGCTTTCGGAGCTGCCGATGTTGCGCTGGCGCCGCGTGGATAAGTAGATAAATAGGGTATTTTTTGAATTATTTAAATGCCCACAACTTTAAAAATCCATATCTTTGCATAGAAAAATCACAAAAATAAAATAAAAATACCCTCTTGCTCAGTGAATAGAGGAGAATAATGTGGAAAAGAAATCAAATTAATTGGATGAGTATTTTATTTTTAATAATTTATTTACTATTTTTAGTATTTTGATTCTTCATTTGCATAGATAATTCACCATGACATGAGACCATAGGGCTTTTGAAGCCTCTGATCTTGGGAATATTCCCTGAATTTTTCAATGTCAGAGGCCATTTCTGTGAAAAGTTATTGAATTTTCAATTTAATGTCACTATTTTAGGTATTTTACTTCCAATAATTAGCATGTTATGAAATAAATTCTAGAAAAATGTGGTGATGTTCCTTAGGACCAGAGGACCCTATGAAAAATATTTTGAGTTAATTCATTCATAATAACCTTAATTGGCCTCAACCCCTAAAATTGAATTTGAATTAATTAGGGTTAACCACACATCAAATTGACTTGAAAATAATTCTCCACTGATCTTTAAGATCATAGGAACTTCACATAAAAATTTGAAATCAATTGGACTTGATTAACCCCACCAATTGGATTGATTATGCCTCATATGCAAAATGGAACTTTAAAATTTCATAACTCCAAAAATACTTTTCAAAAATTCACAAAAATAGTTTTGGAGCTTCTCTGATGTTAGGTGTATTCAGGAAAATTAAAATTGGAATTTTTTAAAAAAGTTGATTTTTCACAATATTTTAATATTTTAATAATTAAAAAAATAATAAAATCATAAAAATATTAAAAATCATAAAAATGTCACATTTTGACTCCTAACCACTTAGGAACAAACCAAATATTTTTCCTAAGTCCTTAGGATAAGATATTGAATTTTAAAGTCTTAATGTAATTTTTACTATTAAAAAATGAATTTTCAATCTTCTTCACTAAAATAATTCTAATAAATCAAAGAAAAATCAGAAAATTATAAAATTTTTTTCTCTGGACTTCTTGAGGTTAGAGAAATTTAAGAAAAATATAAAATCTATTTTTCAACTTTAATTTTATTTTTTAATTAATTAATACTCTAAAATTCAAAATAATTATAATAAATAAAATATAATTCAAAAAATCACAAAAATTGCTCTAAGTGGTCCTCTCATCATTAAGAATATCCCATAATTTTCTTAAGGATAAAAACCTTTTATTGGTCATGTTGTTAAATTTTATTTGAAAAACCTTTTTTTCTACTAAAAATAATTATATAAATAAATTAAATCCAGAAAAATCACATTTTCTCCTCTAATGTCTTAATTGACATGTGAGTGAGGTGACATAAAAATTTCAAATTCATTTGAGCTCAATTTAGTGAGTTATGAAATAAATAAGCCTAAAAGGGCATAAAGGTAATTAAAAATTTTAACCCTTAATTAAAACTTTAGGTTTAATCAAAATGGGGGTAAAATATTTTATTTTAACTTTCTCTTGGATGATTGAAACTTAGGGAAATTAAGGGGTAGAAACCCATTAAACACTTTGAAAATATCAAAATGAAAGTTTAATTAATTAAATGATTTAAATTTTGAAAAGAATATATTTGAAATTTGGATATTAAGAGGATATTTATTCTTTTATTTAAAAATCTCTAAATAAATCACTTTAATAATATTTAGTTCTTAATTAAAAATTAAAATAATAATCCAAATTAACAATTAAAACTAAAATTAAAACTAAAATTTAAAATTAAATTAAAATTAAAATTTAATTAAATAAATATAAAATTAAATTAAATTAAAATTAAATTAAATTAAATTAAGTTAAAATTAAATTAAATTAAATTAAATTAAATTAAGTTAAATTAAAATCAAATTGAATTAAGTTAAATTAAAAAATCATTTAACAACAAACCTAAATGAAATCATTAAGAATTAAATCAAAACATAACAGTAATTTCAACACCTCTTTCAATCTAAGTAAATTTAAAACATGAATATCAATATGAAATACCAAGATAATTAAAAGTGTAAAAATTTAAATCAAATCTAAAATAATTTGAACTCTATTCCAAACTTAAAATTATTAATTAAAACCTCATAATTAAAACTAAAACCCTTTAAATCATTAACTCAAACTTTAAATTAAGAATGATTAAAATTCTCGATAAACCAACTTGCCCTTAAAGGCTTTAATTATTATAACTCTTAAATAGAGCATTAAGTGAAATGTCACTTCATTCATCAGGTAATCAAATACCTAAGTTCACTGAGCAAGAGACAAAGTTTAACTAAACTCCTGGATGATTAATTCACCTGTGCAACTGAATTTACTTGGACTCAAAACAATCCCAGAAATATTGAAAAGATGTTTGGGACTCGTCCTAAGCACTTCCTCAATATGATGGGATGTTTTAGAAGAACAACCGAATTTAATTGTTCTTTCATGAAGAAAATCATCCTTAAATCAAACTAAGAACCTAGACGTCATAGGAGATGACTAGTTATAGGATTAGGAATTTGGTAGACAACCAAAACCCTTCCCTTAGCTTTACCTAGGTATATATTGAAATGTTTAAATGTTCTAACATGTGTTTCAAGTGCAGCTTGGGATGACGAGAAGACCATCCAGGTACGCTTTCATTTTATTGCAATTTACTTACATGCACTGTACTTTACTTCTCTTGCATGATAAATAAAACTGTTGCATGAAAACCAAAACCTTAAGGATAATCCCTAAATTGAAACCAAAACTAAATTAAAAGTCATTGCAAGATAAAATTCACCACCACAACATTCCAAAATATAAAACAACTAAAAATTTAATCACAAACAGAACAACAAAACTACAATCACAACTAAATTAAAACGTCTCATTTAATGATCGGGAATACCTCAGATGATGTAACTCACGTGTTGCTAACGGGATTTCCCACAGTCTAAATGAAAGTGTGGAACTCATTCAGTTCAGTTTAGTAAATTCATCTGGACTAAGTGAATTCGATGAAAATAACGGTGTCTGGATGACGGAACCGTGGGATCTTAATCAGTTCTGTTTAAATAACTTTAAGATTTGTTTTAATTAAAATATTAAAAACACTTTGTACATTAAGCTTTTCTCTAAACCAAAACACTTCTCTCATCTCCTGATTTATGACTTCTAAAACTAAACCTCTGCAACAATAAAGGAGCTCGGAGCATGGTGGGCAGCACGACCATCGTCATCAGCAAAACCTGAGTCTACTTCAGCAAAACTTTCCTTAGAATTAAATAATAAAGCCATAGAATTTCGAGGTAGTTTGTTTAGTGCAACATAAATCCTCAACTTTTTGTTAGGCATTTGCACAATCATGTTATGCAAATTAAGCCCTAATCGGTTTTAGGACTTCGAGGTAGTCGTTCGGTACGACATAAACCCTCATATCTTCGAGGTTGTTTGTGTGATTATGTCATACTAATATAAGTCCTAATTAATTTAAAATTGGCAGGATTGCAACATTAAATAAACTCCTAAATTGAAGCCAAACAATAGGATAGTTTGGGAAGTTGCCAAGGTTCTTCTTGGATCCTCAACTCCTCCTACTTTTCTTCCTTTGGACTCCTGAAATAAAATGTTCCAAATTTGATCCATTCCCTTTTGAAATTTCCAAAATCCAATCCTTTGAAAACCTTAAGCTTTGAAATTCTTGAGAGCAAAACCACTGATCATTATCGAGAGTTTTCTTAAGTGATTCCCGTCACATAAGATGTAATTAACTATAGGGGCTTGCCCTTATAGGGAACTTTAAGAACCCAGGTAATATAAACCCTGCTTAATTCCTTTATATTAAGCACGGGAACTTGTCAGCTTATAAAATTGGTTCGCAGACCAAACGAATGTCACAAATCTTCTAGTTTATCTAATCGAGCCCCATCATCAAGCAGTGTGTCTATTCTTTGGGATAGATACATGGTTTGTGATATGGTGCTCGTTTATATAAACTATTTGGGATGTGAGATGGGTTTGATTTCATATCTTAGAATTTCCAAACTTAAAATTATTTTCAAAATCAAATGCTTCTTTATAAAACTATATATATATATTTAAATTAAGTTTAAGATCTAAAATTCGCCGACAAATTTTTGTAGGCGACCCCTTTTAAAATACAACACACAACCTAAAAATATGCAGACAAATTCTGGCGACTCCGCTGGGGACTAGTTCCTCTCTCCATTTTTGATTAGATGGTTTTGCTTTCATAAATCGGTAGTGAGTCCATATCGCTAGTGGACCAAAACTACCATTTTTCCGTTGGAATACCCCATTCATTTCTGTCTTGAACGAGTATAGCCAACTCCTCTCGGATTTAGGAGTCACTATTTAGACACCCCTAAACAGAGAGGTTCTGAGATCCTTTTACCTCTTTTCTGAGGTGGGGTGGACCCCCAATAGGTGTTAATTTAGGAGCGGTCCTTCGAGTCGAGAAGTCTTTCATAAGACTTTCTCTTCCTTTCCAATTCTAAAACGGACCCTTTACCTTTTCTATAACCTTTTCTTTCCTTTAATCATTTTGTTTCTAACAAACGAACCTCCTAATAAACAATATCTTTTAAAAATCACAAATACACTAAGATAAACGAAAATGTGTTCGGACTCTTTCTTTTTCGTCCT
This sequence comes from Papilionanthe hookeriana x Papilionanthe teres, assembly GCA_022702705.1. Classification (NCBI taxonomy): domain Eukaryota; kingdom Viridiplantae; phylum Streptophyta; class Magnoliopsida; order Asparagales; family Orchidaceae; genus Papilionanthe; species Papilionanthe hookeriana x Papilionanthe teres. The sequence continues at coordinate 159,189,050 of CM040421.1, read as the reverse complement.
AAACTTTACGACGAAAAGAAGCATAATTTGAGACCAAAATTTGGTATCTGCCCTGCAGAAAATGACTACCCCAAAGCTAATCTTCTCCTTCACTAATGGAATGGACTTCGCCCTTTACAAGGATGAGCTGCCCTACAATGGGATCATCCGTTTCGGACAAGGATTTGGCAACACATATGTCAAGTTCGCTGATGTCACTCTCTTCACACTAATGGACAAAGTGTCAGAAACTGAAAAGCCCGTGATTGAGTTCAATCTAAAATCGGCTCAAGAATTCCCTCCCTTACAAAGGATTCCAGCTGAAAGGAGTACTACTATTTTTAGTAGGGCTGTTGTCTCTACCCCCACCGGTCTAGTCATCTCTGCACCTACCCCGACTTCTGCCAAACTGAAGGGGAAGGAAATCCAAGTCTGTGATGAGCCTGTCACCGTGGAGGGTACATATTTTGCTACAATACCAGCTGTTTTTGAGATTGGGTACAGTTTAAGAATTACACCCCTAACTCGGACTTAAAGGAGAAATAGAAGCAGAAAGATCGCCAAGAAAGCCAGAGCCGCTGAAGTTGCTTTTCTAGAAGAAATTCCTGAGGAAAGAGAAGAACTTCCTGAGTATATACCTCTATTGGAAGGGAGCATATTTCACTCACTCTCTACCGCATTAGATGAAAAGAATGTCCGTAGGATCGCTGTTGCATTACCCCGACCTGCATACTACAACAATTACAAAAGGAAAACGGATAAGACTACACCATTGACTCAGCTGCAAGCTGTGATAGAAAGATTGGCGAAGAAAGAAAGATGCCCTGTGTCAGAAATCTTAAGAAGGATAGGACGGGTGCCAGCTAAATCCCGCCTCGGACCACGAATAGAGCCTGTTGCTGCCACAGAGAAACCAAACAAGAAGATAAAAGCCAGTCTGCCCATTGTTATATTGGGTCTACAAATTAGGGAGGATACCACCTTCTAGCATATAGCCGATAGACCGTCCGGTCCTAGCCTTCGTGCTACAAGAAGGATGGTATGGCGACCTACTACTGGCGAGTTGAGACCAAAACAATGCCCTAAGAAGAAAAGTCTTGTCAGGAGAATTGAATCAGAAGAAAGTGCTACTGCAATAAAGGGGACTCCCGGGAAGGAAGTTCAACAACAGTCACGAGACAACTGCGAGACCGTGCGAAAAGGGCCACTAGAAGATGCCATGGACAAGTTGAGGACCAATATCCGACAGTTAGCAAAAGAAAGAGAAGAAGAATTAGGAGATGAAGTTGACTCATTCGAGTTCATAGACGAGGAGTATGCCAAGATCAACATGGTTGAGACACGAGCATCATCAGCTTCACAAGGTGCTCCGACAGCTGCAGAAAGAGATGAACTAGAGGTGTTGAAAGCACAGATTCGAGAGAGAGATGATACAATTTCCCAAATGGCAAAGAGGATGGAAGAGATGGCTGCTGCCTTAGCCACTCTCCAGAGTCAGGTACAACCTCAAAAAGAAACACCCCCAGAAATTATCCATATTGCAGATGGAGGAAAAGAAATCACATCCGTCAACGGAGATGAACAACCAAAGAAAGATCCTGCACAAAACATGATTCCGGAAAAGGACATTAAAAGCATGGTAGAACGAGCGAGTGCGAGAGGCCCTAGCACAATCCAAGAGCGGAGCATCTATTCAGACGGGTAGACCTTACCCTGAAGAGTTCGATGCAGTCCAATACCTGAAAAGCTTCGTACCACCTCTGTTTAAGACTTTTGATGGAACAAGAAACACCCGACAACATGTTGCACATTTTCGTGCTAGTTGCTGCAATGCCGGTGGGAGTGACGCTTTACTCTTCTGATAGTTCGTCAGCAGCTTATCAGGGATTGCCTTTGACTGGTACACAGAGTTGCTGAACAATTCAGTAAAGACCTTTTCAGAACTAGAATATCTCTTCGTTAAGCGATTTTCCGGAGCTCAACACCACATCACTATCGGCGATCAAGTGGTGGATCAAACAAAGCCGAACGAGACTTTAGTGGATTACATACTTCGATGGAGAAACTTAAGCATGAAGTGTGCACCCCAACTTCAAGAACAACATGCAGTCGACATCCTACTTAAAAATATCCATGGCCCGATAGCACTTCTCCTTAAAGGGTTTACAATCAAGAATTTCGAGAAGTTGCTTAACAAGGCCTGGAGCTTGCAAGAAGAGGCAAAGCAGTTAAGTTTCGTAGACTAAACTGATAAGCAAAAGCCTGTGAAAACATTTGAAAAGAAATCTAGAATCATCGCGACAGTAGATAAGGGCAAGCAGCCGGTTCAGATATAGTAAGAGCGGCCACAACCTAGTTATCAACCACCACAACGGACTTATCAGCAACCTCAGCAGGGCTATCAGCAACCTCAGAAAGGCTATCAAGAACCTCGTCCGAGCTACCAGTCGCCTCAGCATTACGAACAACTGCCTCATTCATCGCGTACCTTAAGAGAACTCCTAAATAAAGAATATCCATTCAAAACTGAAGTAGTAGCGAAGATGTTCCACAGCTTAATAAAGACACCGCATTTTCAGCTGCCAGAGCCCAAGAAGCCGGAGGAAGTCAATAAGAAAGATCATCCGAACTATTGCCCTTACCACCAGATGCTCGGACATAAGATAGAGGATTGCATCACTTTTAAGAGTTGGCTTGATGACAATCTTCAGAAAGGGAACATAACGATCCCAAAGAAATACATGAAGGAACCCCAGAAAGGAGGTTCCATCAATGTTATTTCAACGGATCCTATTGTTCTGATAGACCCTTACGCGACTGATGATGGATGGAGTACCGTCTGGACAAAGTCTTCAAAGAAAATTTTGGATCACATCCAGACCACTTCGGTACACGCTTCAACTCAAAGTTTGAAACCTGTCGAGCCGACACTATCACTTGCGATTGAAGAACCACCCCAGAAGGAGGAGAAGATCGTGGAAGAAAAGAAGACCGAGGCTCCGAAGGGTAGACTAGGGGCTGCTTATCCTAGGATGGTTATTTCCGATTCGGGGGAGAGATACCTCGAACTCCTGACTCTGTATGATTCTTTGCTCGCCTCGGCGGGATCTTATAATGATAAGGGTTATGGCGTTGGCTACGTTTTTACTGTTTCTAACGATTACGTAACTAGCGACAATCGGCTTAATTCGGAACTCGATTCCAATACAAATAACGATTCTCAAATCATACACAACCTCGACGACCATGATGAAGAAGATGTTCACAAAGGAGGCTACGAAAGATCAACAAGCAACGAGTCCATTTATGAATTCCGAGGGGCTCCGATCACAGTAGAATTAGAACCATCAGACACTGAAGCAACTTCAGAAGAACCAGTTGCTCCGATTCGAAAGGAAACACCAAATTTAGAAGAAATAACTGAAGTAAATTTAAGATTTGGAAAAGTTCTACCCCCGAGAATGGGTCCAAAGGATAAAGGAAAGCAGGTGGTTGCTCAGGAAGAGCCAACCCCAGCAGAGGAACTGCCCATTCGGGAAGAAACCGAGGAACATGGTAATAAAGTAGACTACAACGTGCTAGCCCATCTTAGTAAATTACCAGCCAAACTAAGCATATACGACGCTCTGATCCTGTCAAAGGAGATGAGGGAGGCTCTGATCAAGGCTTTACTTGATCCAGAGATTTGTTTAGCTTAAATGACCGGTAATTCCTTCGACGAGATTTGCTCGTTAAGAGAACAGCGAGGTGTTACCTTCACGGACAATGATCTATTACTGGGAACAGCAGATCACAACCGACTGTTATACATTTCAGTGGAAAGTTTACGCTCTCAGAGTGTTGGTTGATCCGGGAGCATCAATTAACATAATCAATCTTCGGACGCTAGCATATTTGGAAATTGATGCTCGCGAGCTTGAAGCAGACAAGATGCTATTAAGAGGCTTCAATCAAAAAGGAGAAAGAGCTCTTGGATCGATAACACTACTAATGAAGACCGGTGATTTAGCAAAGGCAACCACAAAATTCCACATAATTGATTCTGAGACATCGTTCAACACTCTACTGGGTCGGCCATGGATCCATGAAAACCGGATGGTATCGTCGTCTCTGCACCAGTGCATAAAGTATTACGAAGGAGGAGAACAGTGTACCAAAGGTGACTTGCAACCATTCTCCGTACACTAGATTGGAATTCATGAAGATGCGGCCTACTATGCGCCTCCGAAGAAAACAATCTTTTCCAGAAGTATCATACCAAATGAAGCAAAAGAAATTCGAGATGATGAAGAACTTGAAGTTATAGTCCAACAGTTACTCACCACTCCCTTACGGCGAGATTGTGAAGATTTCTCCAGAACTCGCACCCAAGGTCGAGGCCGGGGACGAGGACGTGGAAGAAATGTTGGAACAGTTGGACAGAAGAAACCGGTAATCGATGTTGTTTGGGAGAATAGCTCTGAAGAAGAAGAAGAAATTAAGAAAGAAGCAGTAACAATAAATCAGAAGAAACCACAGTTCAAGATTCCTCTCGAAGATGAAAGGAATGAAGAATACAAATCAATGTACGAGAAGATTAACCATTATGTACATACTATGACCCTGACCCCGATCCATTCTAATAAGATCGAGGGTATGGTGGTCAAGGAAGTACATGGTGGTGGTACTAAACCAATCAAGTTTTACCGTGGTGCTTCTTCTTCCAATACTGAAAAAGATGTACAATTTGAAGATGTTACTTCATCTGAATTAATGGAATTACCTTTTGAGTGGTACTCTCCCTGTGTTCAAAATTTAATCCAACATGGTTTCTTACCTCGACAATGACAAAAGGCCGATCACAACACTTTGAAAAATTATGTAATAATGCCGGTCGGCCTCCCAATTCAAAACATGGTCTCGGATTCAGCATAGTAGGATCAGTTGACGATACGGTATTTTGCTTGGTTGTCACTTGCGAACCTAATAAAGACTGCTTGGAGGCCTGTCGGCATATTTTATATTTTAAATTTAATTTAAATATATATATATAATTTAGAAAGTAGCATTCGATTTTGAAAATAATTTTAAGTTTGAAAATTTTAAGATATGAAATCAAACTGATTTCACATCCCAAATAGTTTATATAAACGAGCACCGCACCACAAACCGTGTATCTATGCCTAAGGATAGACACAACTGCTCGATGGTGGGGCTCGATTAAATAAACTAGAAGATTTGTGACATCCGTTTGGTCCGCGAACAAATTTTATAAGCCGACAAAATCCCACTGCTTAATATGAAAGCATTAAACGGGGTTTATATTACTCAGGTTCTTTAAAATTCCCTATAAGGGCAAGCCCCTATAGTTAATTACATCTTAAGTGACAGGAATCACCTAATAAAACTCTCGATAATAATCGGTAGTTCTGCTCTCAAGAATTTGCAAAGTTTAAGTTTTCGAGGGATTGAATTTTGGAATTTCAATAGGGAATGGATCAAATTTGGAACATTTTGTTTTGGGAATTCAAAGGAAGAAAGGTAGGAGAAATTACGGATTCGAAGCGAACTTCGGTAATTTCCCGACTATCCTATTGTTTGGCTTGAATTTAGGAAAGCCCTAATGTTCATTTAATGTTTTGATTTTGCCAATTTTAATTAATTAGGACTTATATTTGTATGATAAAATCATACAAATAGCCTTAAAGATGTGAGGGTTTATGTCGTACCGAACGACTGCCTCAGAGTCCTAAGACCGGTTAGGGCTTAATTTACATGACATGATCATGCAAATGCCTAACGAAGAGTTGAGGATTTATGTTGCACTAGGCAAACTACCTCGAAATACTATGGTTTAGTTATTTAATTCTAAGAAAGTTTTGCTTGAAGTAGACTCGAGTTTTGCCGATGACGATGGCCGTGCTTGCCCACCATGCTCCGAGCTCCTTGTTGTTGCAGAGGTTTAGTTATAGAAGTCATAAATCAGGAGATGAGAGAAGTGTTTTGGTTTAGAGAGATTTCTTAATTTCCAAGTGTTTTTTATGTTTTAATTAAAACAAATCTTAAAGTTGATTATAACAACACCGGTTAAGATCCCACGGTTCCATCCTTCGGCATCGTTATTTTTATCGGATTCACTTAGTCCGGATGAATTTGCTAAACTCAACTGAATGAGTTCCACACTTTCATTTAGACCGTGGGAAATCCCGTTAGCAACACGTAGGTTACATCATCCGAGTTATTCCCGATCATCCAACAAGACGTTTTAATTTAGTTGTAATTACAGTTTTGTGTTCTGTTTGTGATTAAATTTTGAGTTGTTTTATATTTTAAAATGTTGTGGCGGTGAATTTTATCTTGCAATGACTTTTAATTTAGTTTTGGTTTCAATTTTAGGGACTATCCTAAAGGTGTGGGTTTTTCATGCAACAGTTGTTTATCATGCAAGAAAAGTAAGTGCGATGCGATTAAATAAATTGCAATAAGGTAAATTGCAATAAAATAAAAGCGTACCTGGAGGGTCTTCTCGTCATCCCAAGCTGCACTTAAACACAATTTAAAATATTTAAGCAAATTCCTAGGTAAAGCTAAGAGATGGGTTATGGTTTTCTACCAATTTCTCAATCCTATAGCTAGTCATTTCCTATGACGTCTAGGTTCTTGTGTTTTGGTTTAAGGACGATTTTCTTCATCAAAGAACAATTAAGTTTAGTTATTCTTATAAACATCCCGTCATATTGAGGAAGTGCTTCAGAAGAATCTTAAACATCTTTTCAATATTACTAGAATTGTTTTAAGTCCAAATGAATTTAATTATACAAATGAATTAATCGTCGAGAATTCAAGTTTTGTTATCTTGCTCAGTGAACTAGGACATTTGAATATCCTATAGGTGAAGTAACATTTCATTTAACGTTCTGTTTAGGAGTTATGATAACCAAAGCTTTCGAGGGCAAATTGGTGTCCAAATGGTTTGTGATTTAATTTAATCTCAGTTAACGGGTTTAAATTTGGAATAGTGTTCAAGTTGCTCTATTTTGAATTTCTTTATGTCTTAGGTGATGTTATTTTTTAATTTAATTAACTTTAATTTAATTTGATTTGGTTTAGCTTCAATTTTAATTTAATTTATTTAATTTTAATTAATTTTAATTTTAACTTGATTTTATTTTTTTAATTTAATTTAATTTAATTAATTTAATTTAATTTAATATGATTTAATTGAATTTAATTTAATTTAATTATTTTTTTAAATTTAATTTTATTTAATTAATTTAATTTAATTTTAATTAAATTTAATTCAATTTAATTTAATTTGTTCAATTTAATTTAATTTAATTTATTTGATTTAATTTAATTTAAATTAATTTAATTTGTTTGATTTAATTTAATTTAATCGTTAATTTAATTTTAATTTTAATTTTAATTTAATTGAAAATTTAAAAAGAGTTTAATAATTTGACTTTAATTTGATTTTAATGATTAGGTCCTTTAACGTTTTAAAACTTAAATTTGAATTATCATTTTAATTGGGGATTGAATATTATTGAGATGATTAATTTAGGGACCTTTAGATTAAAGAACAAATCTCTTTCTAATAATATCCCTATTTTAATAATCCCAACTTTATTATTCTTCCAAATTTAATCAATTATTTAATTAAGGTTTATTTTAATTATTTTTAAATTGTTTAATAGGTTTCTACCCTTTAATTATTTAAATTTCAATCATCCAAATCAGATTAAGATCAAATATTTTACTTTTTAATTTTATTAAACCTAAAGTTTTAATTAAGGGTTAAAACTTTAATTTCCACTTTGCCCTTCAAGCTTAATAATTTCATAATTCACTAAATTGAGCTTAAATGAACTTGAAATTTTTATGTGACTTCACTCATATGCCAATAAAGACATGAGAGGAGAAAATGTGATTTTTCTGTATTTAATTTATTTATGTAATTATTTTTTGGTGGAAAATAGAGATTTCCAAGGAAAATTTAATAATATAACCAAGGGAAAATTTCCGTCCTTAAGAAAATTATGGGACATTTCTAATGACCAGAGGACCACTTGGACCAATTTTGGTGATTTTTTGAATTACATTTTTTTATGATTATTTTAAGTTTTGGAGTATTAATTAATTTAAAAATAAAATAAAGGTTAAAAAATGAATTTTATATTTTTCAAAAATCTCTCTGATATCAAGGAAATTAGAGAATCAATTTTTACAATTTTCTTATTTTTCTTTGATTTATTAGAATTATTTTAGTGGAAATGCCAAAAAAATATATTTTTTTAATTTTAAAATTACCTTAGGGCTTTAAAATTTAATATCTCACCAAATAGACCTAAAAAAATATGGGGTTTGCTCCTAAGTGATTAAAATTCAAAATGTGACATTTTGGTGAATTTTATTATTTTTGTGATTTTTATTATTTTTTAATTATTAAAATATTAAAATAATACAAAAACCAACTTTTTTAGAAAATTGAAATTTTAATTTTCTTAAATTCCCCTGATATCAGAGAGGCTTCAAAACCAATTTGGTGAATTTTTGAAAAGTATTTTGACAGTTATGAATTTTTAAAGTTCAAATTGACTAAATGGCTTAACCTACCCATTTAGTAGGGCTAACCAAGTCCAATTGACTTCAAATTTTTATTGTGGGTTCCTCTGATCCTAAAGGTCAGTGGAGAATTGATTTTAAGTCAATTTGATGTATGATTAGCTCTAATTAATTAAGGAGCTATTTTAGGTGTTTAAGCCAATTAGGGTTATTTTAAATGAATTAATCCAAAATCTATTTTTCCTAGGGTCCTCTGGCCATAAGAAACACCACCAAATTTTCCTAGAATTTATTTCACAACATGCTAATTATAGGATTTAAAATACTCAAAACAGCAACATGAATTTGAAAAATCAATAACTTCTCATAGGGATGGCATCTGACCTTGGAAAATTCAGGGAATATTCCCAAGTTCAGAGGCTTCAAAAGCCCTATGGTCTCATGCCATGGTGAATTTCCTATATGCATAGAGAATTAAAACAATGCAGACAGAAAATAAATTATTAAAAATAAAATACTTGTTGAAATTAAATGATTTCTTTTCCACATTATTCTCCTCTGTTCACTGAGCAAGAGGGTATTTTTATTTTATTTTTCTGATTTTTCTACACAAAGTTATGGATTTTTGAAGTTTAGGGAATTAAATAAATAAGAAAATACCCTAATTTTCTATTTATCCACGCGACGCCGCGTCAACTTCGGCAGCTCCGAAATGCCGCGTGTCGCTCTCTGATTCGACGCCCACTGTATCGTTCCGTCTCCTCATCTGGCGCGATCCTGGCCGTCCGTCCGCGCGTGTATTAAATGAACGGCATCCGTTCATCGTCCCCAAGCCTCCTAGCCCGAGAACCGTCCACACTAAATCCCTAATATCTCACTCAATACTTAACGGATTTTGGTGTTCTTATGCTCTATGGATTCGTCTTGAAGAGACAAACACTTCTATATGGTGATCATGCATTGAAATTAAAGCATTTGAAATGGAGAATCTCCAGAAGCTCAGGATGAAGAATTAGCTCATACCTTTGCTCAGAGAAGTGTGGCTTCAATCTGAGGGTTGTGTCACCTTCGATTGGATCCCAGCAAGCTCCTGATGAAGTCTCCCGGTCCGGTGAATTGCCTAGCTATGAAAGTGACCACAGCTCGATCACAAAGCTTGGAGGCCGGAACAACCGGGTGGCCTCGGAGATGGGGCTTTCGGTGGGAAACTTCTCCTCTTGGTCCGATGAAGGTGTAGGACCGGTCAATTTGAGGATTGGCTCACTGTGGCAAAGTGTCCTGGTTTTGGGTGAAATTTCGGTTGAGAAATTGGATTCGTTGGTGGGGATTAGGGCAAATTGACACCGGGGATCAAGCTGCTCTAAGTATGGAGTAGGGTTTGGAACAATTTTGGCGAGTTTCGGCAAGGTTTGTGCAACTCTCCTCCATGGCCGTGAGGGGGTCGGGTTTCGATAGAGGTGGTCGGAGAGCCTCACGGGGATGGCCAAGGGTTGGGATCGAGCTGCTCCGGGCATGGGAAGAACGACCATGGTGGCCATCGGGCATGGGGCGGCTCGGTGAGTGCACCACCCAAGGCTTGGTTTGGCTCGAAGAGAAAGTGATTTGGCTCGAAGCATAATCAGTAGAGGTCAAGTCACCATCCAAGCACAATTAGGCATAAGCATGGTTAAGGGGAATCATGGGAGTGGTTAATCACCTTTAGGAATTAAGGAAAGAGTCTCCTCCTTTTGCCGAAAATGGCATGGTGACATGTAAAGAGGCTCTCATGGCTTCCATGTGGCTCATGCATGGCTTCATGGCTCATCTTTGGCTTGGGAAAAGTTAAGTCAATTTCATCGAAATGGATTTAAGAAAATTTTGGTATTTTGATGGGAATTTGAATGGGGCTTAATTTGGAATGGATTCATGATGAGTTTTTGAAACTTAGGGATTGATTTTAATTAAGGGTATGATGAGAAGAATTTGTCATATGGGCTTTAGCATGAAATTTGGGCTTTTAGGAAGGTTTAAGAAAATGGGCTTTTGGTTTAAAAATAAATTTATGGATGGGAATTTTGTGAAGGATTGGGCCAAACAAATGTTGGGTTTAGTTCATGGATGTGTCATGAGTGTTTTGAAGCAAGTTGGGAGTGATTTGGGTTTGAATTGGGTTGAATTTGGGCTTCTTTGGTGAATGGGCCAATATAGGTCAAATTGGGCTAACTTGGGCCAATGTTGGGCTAATGTTGGGCTAGCATTGAAATTGATGTAAAATAAATATTGGGAAATGTTTATGGGAGTGTTTCAAAGAGGTTTTGGCTTTGGTTGGGTTTTGAATTTGAGGTTTGAGCTTATTTGGGTTAGGTTTGGGTCTAGGTCAAAATTGGGCCTTTTAGCTTTGGGTTGAATTTGAGTGGGGTTTGGGTCTAAATTTTGGGCAAATCATGTTAGTGTTTTGTTTGTGGGAATGTTAAGGAAGGCTTAGAAAAGATTTGGGGTTAATTGGAGTTGAATTGGGTTAGTTTGGGTTAGGTTTGGGTCATAGGTCCAAATTGGGCTTTAAGGCCAAAAGTGAAATTGGATCCAAATGTCAATCAAATTGGACTTGGATTTGGTCTAGATTGGTGTTAGGAATGTTGAATTGAAGTTTAGAATTGAATTGGACCATAATTTGGGTCAATTGGGTAGGTTTGGTTTGACATTGGGTTCACTTTGGGTTAAAATGGGTCAAATTGGGGGTTTTGACAAAAGTAGGGTAACTTGACAAAATTGGCCCATGGTGTAGTTGAACAAATTAAAATTGGGAATATTTGGGATTTTTTGGAATTTTTTGGGAATTTTATGAATTTTTGGATTTTTGGGTCAAGAGGGGTATTTTGGGTATTTGGAGGGTATTGGGAGGTATTTTTGGAATTTTTGGTATTTTTGGCTATGGATGATCAATTTGAGTGGAGAGAAATGTTTAGGAATGATTTTGGGGAATTTTGGGTGATTTGGAAATTTTTGAAAAATTTGGGTAATTTGAGGGTTTTGGGTAGAGTTAAGGCGGGTGTAGGGTCCTGGGGTCAAAAATTGAAAATTTGGAAAATTGAAGATTGGGTGAATGTAAGTGGAATAAAATCATTTTGGTTGAGCCTTGAAACCATATCAAGCCCACATGAGCCATGAAGGGACTCATTTGAGGCATCCACTATGTTGTTCCTAACCCTCTTAGCGAAGGGCTTAGGGGTTAAGGACTATCCTTGTGAGTCACCTTTATGAGTCAGGAGGTCAAGTTAGGTATGTGTGTGTTTTTAAGATGTGTGTGAAATTGTAGTGTATAAATGTAGTGTATGTGTAAGTCAGCCCCTTCACCAAACCAGGCCACCCAGGGTATTCCTAAGGCCAAAGAGCCCTATAGGAACTCATCCTTTAAACTTCCACATTTGATTTCAACCCTCTAGGTGATTAGGGGTCTATAGTCAAGTTTGTGGAGTTTGCAGGGAGTTAAGAAGTGGTTTGAGTTTCTAAGTGGTGGGTCCCAATTCTAATCCTCTAAGATAGTCAAAGGAAAAGCCTAAGGCTAGATCCTAAGTACTAAAGAGAAGAAGAGAAGACCTCATCAAAAATGAGGTCAACAAGGCCTCAGAAGATCTTGAAGATCTACCAATAAGCAACGCTCCACCAGAATTCGAAGAAGAAATCAAATCTACTATAGACGAGTTAACAGAAGTTAACTTAGGTACTAGCGAAGAGCCTAGGCCTACCTTTGTTAGCTCCTTACTCAATAAGGAAGACTCCGAAAACATAATCAACCTATTAATGGAATTCAAGGACTATTTTTCTTAGAGTTACGATGAAATGTCAGGATTAGCTCCAGAGGTCGCAGTTCATAAATTAGGGGTGGATCCTACTTCCGTTCCAGTCAGACAAGCTCCCAGAAGAATGCGTCTAGAAATTGAGCAACAAGTAATAGTCGAAGTTAAAAAGCTAATAGATGCTAAATTTGTCCTTGAAGAACAATACCCTACTTGGTTAGCCAACGTGGTACCAGTCAGAATGAAGAATGGACAAATCAGAATCTGCGTAGATTTTAGAGATTTAAATAAAGCATGTCCAAAGGATGAATTTCCACTACCAATCCCGGAACTGATGATCGACATTGCTTCAACACATGAAATCTTTTCTTTCATAGATGGATCATCAGGATACAACCAGATAAAGATGGCACCAGAAGACGAAAAGCTCACGACAGTCAGAACTCCGATTGCAGTGTATTGCTACACAGTGATACCATTCGGACTAAAGAACACAGAAGCAACATACCAAAGAGCTATGACGATGATTTTTGATGATCTCATTCACAACCAAGTTGAGTGCTACGTGGATGATGCGGTCATCAAAAGCAAACTGAAAGAAGATCACCTGTATGATTTGAGAATTATTTTCTAGCGACTAAGACAATACAACCTTAAGATGAATCCCTTAAAATGCGCCTTCGGTGTCACCTCCGAGAAACTCTTAGGATTTGTTGTCCGACATCGCGAGATTGAAATCGATCCGGAAAAGATTAAGGCTATTTTAGAAATGCCTCCTCCCAAAACTTTAAAACAACTACGATCCTTTCAAGGGAAGTTGGCACATCTTCGACACTTTATCTCAAACTTGTCAGGTAGGTGTCAACCCTTCTCGGCATTGGTTAAAAAGGACGCCAAATTTGTTTGGGATGAGAAATGACAACGGGCTTTCAAGGACGTTAAGCAATATTTAATGACACCTCCTGTCTTAGCGACCTAGGTCTCGGAGTAGACCGTTGATACTTTATACCGCAGCTCTAGACGACTCCCTTGGAGCCCTGCTAGCCCAAGTCAATGATGAGGGAAAAGAAAATGCTCTCTACTACTTAAGCCGTCGTCTAATCCCGACGGAAGTAAAGTATCCTCCGATTGAGAAACATTGTTTGGCCCTGATCTTCGCCGCTCAAAAGCTCAGGCATTACATGCTTTCTCATAAAGCCAACCTTATTTCGAGAGTTAATCTGTCGCAATACTTGATGACCCGACCGACGCTTTCTGGCAAACTTGCCAGGTGGTCTATGATACTATTGCAATTCGACATAACTTTCGTTCCTCTTCGTGCCGTAAAGGGACAAGTCCTAGCAGACTTCCTCACAGCACACCCTTTACCGGCATATTCGCCTCTCAATGATGATTTGCCTGACGAGAAGATAATGAGCCTAGAAGACCCCGATGATCGACGTTGGGAACTGTACTTCGACAGTGTGTCCTCAGTATAGAAGAATAAAGAATTGCAAACGATAGTGCCCGGTAAGGCAGGAATCAGACTAATCTTTATAATACCGGAGCGGGGGATGTTAAAATACTCCTACCACTTAACAGAGTCGTGTACCAACAACGAGGCAGAATACGAAGCCCTTATAACCAGATTAGAATTAACCATTCAGATGGCAATAACGGACATTAACATCTACGGAGATTCTCAGTTGATCATTCAACAGGTCGCCAGACAGTACAAAATTCTTAAACCAAGACTCGAGCAGAACTTTCAGTATGCCATGAAATTGTTGGAGCAAATTCCAAACGTAACAATCTACAAGATTCCCAGAAAAGAAAATACTCTTGCCGATGCGCTAGCCCGCCTTGCAAAGGAATTTGCCTGCTTGGAGGATGAGTCAGTTGAAGTGTCAGTTCAAGGACGACAGGTCCAATCATAGCTTGACATGGATACAATACACAAATTAACAGAAAAAGCACAAGAAACAATCGCAGCAGTGACAGAAAATACAAAAGATTGGCGACAACCATTAATAGACTACTTGCAGACAGGAAACCTGCCTGACGATAAGTCGTTAGCCCATCAAATCAAGAAAAGAACTCTGTCTTATGCATTAATAAACAATACATTATACAGAAGGTCTTTTGATCAGATGTGGCTAAGATGCCTGAGCGGGTCCGAGGCTCATTAAATCGTTAAAGAAGTACATTTAGGACTTTGTGGCGCTCATCAGTCGGGTCCGAAAATGAAAATGAAGATTAAAAGACTAGGGTATTACTGGCCCTCAATGATGACCGACTGTATGAAAGTTGCCAAAAGTTGTCACCAGTGCCAAGTGCAATGAGTGGTTCTACACTAACCTCTAAATGTGCTACATCCGACAATCACGTCGTGGCCATTTGAGTGTTGGGGCACATATATTGTGGGTCCGATAGAACCACCTTCTTCAAGAGGACATCGCTTTATTCTAGCAGTTACAGACTAATTTTCTAAATGGGCAGAAGCTATACCACTTAGAGAAGTGAAGACAAACCACGTGTTACAGTTTTTCAAGAACCAAGTCATCTACCGTTTTGGGGTACCACACAGAATCATTTCAGATAATGGGTCTGCATTCAAAAGTACAAAGATCAAAAATTTTGTCAGAAGACACGGGATCAATTGGCGATACTCAACGATCTAATACCCAAGAGCAAACGGCATGGCCGAGGCTTTTAATAAAACTCTCGTTCAAATTTTAAAGAAAACTTTGGATGACAACAAGAGAAATTGGCACGAGAAGTTGTTAGAAGCCTTATGGGCCTACAGGATGACTTTTAGGACTCCTACTCAGTCTACGCCTTATGCTTTAGTGTACGGGTCTGAGTCCGTCTTGCCCTTGGAAGTTCAGCTTCCGTCACTCTGAATTACAGTTGCAGAAAAGATCACTATAGAAGAAAATGCCAGACTACGGCTAGAAGAGCTGGAAAGCATGGAAGGGAAAAGACTTTTCGCGCAACAGAATTTGGAACTGTATCAAGCCAAGATGATCCAGGCCCATGATAAACTGGTCCGTCCCAGGACATTCAAAGTCGGTGACTTAGTTATTGTTCTCAGAAGACCTATTCTTGCACATTGAAGATAGATGGTAAATTTGAACTAACGTGGGAAGGGCCCTTTGTTGTCGAGACAGTCTACTCAGGAGGTTCCTACCAACTCGTAAATTGCCGTGGAGAACGACCCATGCTTCCAATCAATGGACGGTATTTAAAGAAGTATTGCGCAACCTGATGTTTCGAAGGGTGGCCTCTAAAATATAATCTTATCCCTAGAAACACGGGTGAAGTAATCACTTTGTGACTGGGTCCGAACGCAAAACAAAATAAAATGGATGATAAAAAGAAATCTCATCAACGAAAATGTTATAAAGAAAACATGGGAAATCATAATAATAAAATGTCAATCTTTCCTTTTAAATCCATTCATTCCTGATATTTCCTCATCCCTTTCTACTTCCTTTAAATTTAAAAGAAGTGAATAAGAATTTTTAAGTGTTTTTCTTATTGTTCTTGTTCTTAGTACAGCCCCTGATCCTTACCTTATTTTTTCGCAGGGAAATGTCGAACGGGCGGTTGGTTCTAAACTTTAGAAATGGTGTGAATCTAGCACTTGATGAAAAGAGGGTGAGGGATGGAGCAGTGATATAGATTGACTCAGACTTCACACGAGCCGGCTTACAATATGAAGAAAATGATTGGATCCTAGTTGATCGAGAAGAACTTCACAGCCATACAGTGATGAAAATGGGTGGCCCGAGCCACCAATCCAGCAACAAGAAAAGAAAAGCAAACGCCACGCATGCAACCGGAGAAGATAGGAAAATTAAGTCCATGGTTGCCACAGTAGAGGGTAGGCTTGTCAGCGCCGCACCCTGTTGACCTCATTTTTGGTGAGGTCTTCTCTTCTTCTTTTTAGTACTTAGGATGTAGCCTTAGGCTTTTCATTTGACTATCCTAGAGGATTAGAATTGGGGCTCACCACCTAGAATTTCAAACCACTTCTTAACTCCCTGCAAACTCCACAAATTTGATTGTAAACCCCTAATCACCGGGAGGGTTGAAATCAAATGTGGAAGTTTAAAGGATGAGTTCCTATAGGACTCTTTGGCCTTAGGACTACCCTAGGTGGCCTGGTCTGGTGAGGGCTGACTTACACACACACTACACTTATACACTACACTTTCAAACACCTCCTAAAACCACACCTATACCTAACTTGACCTCCTGACTCATGAAGGTGATTCACATGGATGGTCCTTAACCCCTAAGCCCTTGGCTAAGAGGGTTAGGAACAACATAGTGAATGCCTCAAATGAGTCCCTTCATGGCTCATATGGGCTTAATATGGCTTCATGGCTCAACCAAAATGATTTCATTCCACTTACAATTACCCAATCTTCAATTTTCCAAATTTTTAATTTTTGATCCCAGGGACCGTACACCCGCCTAGCCTACCCAAAACCCTTGAAATTACCTAAATCCTCCAAAATTTCCAAATCACCCAAAATTCCCCAAAACCATTCCTAAATATTTCCTCACCAATAAAATTGATCATCCATAGCCAAAAATACCAAAAATTCCAAAAATACCCCCCAATACCCTCCAAATACCCAAAATGCTCCTCTTAGCCAAAAAATCCAAAAATTCAGAAAATTTCCAGAAAATTCCAGAAAATCACAAATATTCCCAATTTCATTTTGTTCAACTACACCATGGGCCAATTTTGTCAATTTACCCCAATTTTGTTAAAACCCCCAATTTGACCCATTTTAACCCAAAATAAACCCAATGTCAAACCAAACCTACCCAATTGACCCAAATTCTGGTTCAATTCAATTCTAAACTTCAATTCAACATTCCTAACACCAATATAGACCAAATCCAAGTCCAATTTGATTGACATTTGAATCCAATTTCACTTTTGGCATTAAAGCCCAATTTGGACCCATGACCCAAACTTAGCCCAAACTAACCCAATTCAACTCCAATTAACCCCAAACCTTTTCTAAACCTTCCCTAACATCCCTACAAACAAAACACTAACATAATTTTCCCAAATTTTGGACCCAAACCCCACTCAAATTCAACCCAAAACCAAAAAGCCCAATTTTGACCTAAACCCAAACCTAACCCAAATAAGCCCAAACCCCAAAATCAAAACCCAACCAAAGTCAAAACATCTTTGAAATACTCCCATAAACATTTCCCAACATTAATTTTACATCAATTTCAACCCTAGCCCAACATTGGCCCAAATTAGCCCAATTTGACCTACATTGGCCCATGTACCAAATGAACTCAAATCCAACCCAATTCAAGCCCAAACCACCTCAAATTTATTCCAAATCACTCATGAAACATCCCTAAACCAAACCCAACAATTATTTGGCCCAAGCCTTTACCAAACTTTCATCCAAAAGCCCACTTCCCTAAACCATTTTAAAAGCCCATCCAAAGTAAAATCCAAAAGCCCAAATCTATCTAAAGCCCACACTACAATTTCATTTTATCTTCACTCAATTAATATCACTCCCTAAGTGCTAAATCCATCATGAAAATCAAACCAATATGGTATTATGCCAAATCCCATCAAATAACCCCAAAATTTTCAAAATTTCATAAATCTTTTTCCATGAAAGTTGACTTGACTTTTCCCAAGCCAAATGTGAGCCATGAACATGTCATTCTCAAGCCACATGAAGCCACGGGGGCTTTGACTTGTCATTAGTGCACTTATGGCAAGAAGAGGGGGTTCTTTCTTAAACCTCCCTTAAACCTTCTTTACCTTAAGCATGTCACACAATAAACCATGCTTAGCCACCTCACCATGGATGGGGACTTCACTACCCCAATTCAGCTGACCCCAATGATTCTCCCTCAGCCCAAGGTCAAGCCTTGGATGGTGAACCTAGCCCAAAACCAAGCCAAAATGGCCTCTTCCCCATTCCACTCCAAGCCATCCCCTTTACACATGGCAGCCATCAATTGACTTCACCATTGCCAAGCCCTGACCTCCCTGGTCAAGATGGTGACCCTTGCCTGCCGGCCAGCCACCTGGGCCGCCGGAAAACACCACACCCGAGAGCATCATGTGAGCCCAAGCTTGGAATTCTCACCTGCTGAGTTGCCCCATGCCCAATGGCCACAATGGCTATTCTTCACCTCACCAGAGCAGCTGATCCCAAGCCCTAACTCCCCCTGGGAGAGCCTCCAGCCAGCTCTATTTAAACCCCACCTCTCTCGGCCATGGAGGAGGTGTTGAACAAAACCTTAAGGAAACTCTGCCAAAATCACTCCAGACTCTCCCCACACCTAGAGCACTTGATCCCCACTGTCCTCCTGCCCTAATCCCCACTAATTGAGCTCAATTTTGGAGCTCAATTCTCAGGCCAGAACAGGACATTCCCAAATCCTTCACCAAAGTCAAATTAAACTCACCTACACCTGCACAAGATCAAGAGGAGAAGTTCCCCAGTGAAAGCCCCCTCTCCAGACCACCCATCTGTTCCAGACTCTAAGCTTTGCAATAGGCTGTGGTCGAAATCATACCTGGACAATTCACCAGGCCAGGAGACTTCATCTGGAGCTTGTTTGGACTCAATCAAAGGTGACACAACCCTCAGATTGAAGCCACACTTCTCTGAGCTAAGGTATGAGCTAACTCTTATCCCGAGCTTCTGTAGATTCTCCATTTCAAATGCCTTAATTTCAATGCATGATCACCATATAGATGTATTCGTCTCTTCAAGAAGAATCCATAGAGCATAAGAACACGAAAATCCGCTAAGTATTGAGTGAGATATTAAGGATTTAGTGTGGACGGTTCTCGAGCTAGGAGGCTTGGGGACGATGAACGGATGCCGTTCACTTAATACACGCGCGGACAGACGGCCAGGATCGCGCCGGATGAGAAGACTGAACGATACAGCGGGCCCCTGGAGCCCTGAGTCGGATGGCAGTGCCGAATCAGAACACGCCGCGTGGCCTTTCGGAGACGCCGAGGTTGAGTCAGCGCCGCGTGGATAAGTAGAAAAATAGGCTATTTTTCTATTTATTTAATTACCAGAACTTCAAAAATTCATAACTTTGTGTAGGAAAATCAGAAAAATAAAGTAAAAATACCCTCTTGCTCAGTGAACAGAGGAGAATAATGTGGAAAAAAAATTATTTAATTTCATCAAGTATTTTATTTTTAATAATTTAATTACTCTCTGCACATTTTTAATTCTCCATACATGTATATAATTCACTATGGCATGAGACCATAGGGCTTTTGATGCCTCTGAACTTGGAAACATTCCCTGAATTTTCCAAGGTCAGAGGCCATCCTTATGAGAAGTTATTGATTTTTCAAATTCAGGTCACTATTCTAAATATTTTAATTCCAATAATTAGCATGTTGTGAAATAAATTTTAGGAAAATTTGAGGATGTTTCTTATGACCAGAGGACTCTAGGAAAAATAGGTTTTGAATTAATCCACTTGGAATAACCCTAATTGGCTTAAACACCCAAAATATGTCCTTAATTAATTAGAGCTAATAATATATCAAATTAACTTGAAATCAATTCTCCACTAACATTTAGGATCAGAGGAACCCACCATAAAAATTTGAAGTCAATTGAACTTGGTTAGCCTACCAAATGGGTTGATTAAACCATTTAGCCAATTTAAACTTTAAAAATTCATAACTTTCAAAATACTTTTCAAAAATTCACCAAATTGGTTTTGGAGCCTCTCTGATATCAGGGGAATTTAAGAAAATTAAAATTTCAATTTTCTAAAAAAGTTGATTTTTTGCATTATTTTAATATTTTTAATAATTAAAAAATAATAAAAATCACAAAAATAGTTAAATTCACCAAAATGTCACATTTTGAATTTTAATCACTTGGGAACAAACCCCATATTTTTCTTAAGTTTATATGATGAGATATTAAATTTTAAAGCCCTAAGGTAATTTTAAAATTAAAAAAAATGTATTTTTTAGCATTTCCACTAAAATAATTCTAATAAATTAAAGAAAAATCAGAAAATTGTAAAAATTGATTCTTTGATTTCCTTGATATTAGAGAGATTTTTTGAAAAATATAAAATTCATTTTTCAACATTTATTTTATTTTTAAATTAATTAATACTCCAAAACTCAAAATAATTATAATAAAAATAAAATAATTCAAAAAATCACCAAAATTGGTCCAAGTGGTCCTTCGGTCATTAGAAATGTCCCATAATTTTCTTAGGGATAGAAACTTTCCCTTGGTCATATTATTAAATTTTCCTTGGAAATCCCTATTTTCCACCAAAAATAATTATATAAATAAATTAAATACAGAAAAATCACATTTTCTCCTCTAATGTCTTGATTGACATATGAGTGAAGTCACATAAAAACTTTAAGTTCATTTAAGCCTTATTTAGTGAGTTATGAAATTATTAAGCTTGAAGGGCAAAAATGGTAATTAAAATTTTAACCTTTATTTAAAACTTTAGGCTTAATAAAATTAAAGAGTAAAATATTTGATCCTAATCTGATTTGGATGATTGAAATTTAAATAATTAAAGGGTAGAAACCTACTAAACAATTTAAAAATAATTAAAATAAACCTTAATCAAATAATTAATTAAATTTGGAAGAATAATAAAATTGGAATTATTAAAATAGAGATATTATTAGGAAGAGATTTGTTCTTCAATTTAAGAATCCCTAAATTAATCGTCTCAATAATATTTAATTCGTAATTAAAATGATAATCCAAATTTAAGATTTAAAATGCTAAAAAACTTAATCATTAAATTAAATTAAAGTTATAATCATTAAATTAAATTAAAGTTAAATTATTTAAATTAAATCCTTTTAAAATTTCAATTAAATTAATACTTTAACAATTAAAATTAAATCATCTTTAAAACATAAAAAAATAAAATATTAAATTAAAATTAAAAATAAATTAAATTAAAATTAAAATTAAATTAAATTAAATTAAATTAAATCAAATTAAATCAAATTAAATCAAATTAAATTAAATTAAATTAAATTAAATCATATTAAATTAAATTAAATTAAATTAAATTAAATTAAATTAAAAATAAAAAAAATAAAAATCAAGTTAAAATTAAAATTAGATTAAATTAAATAAATTAAATTAAAATTAAAACTAAACCAAATTAAATTAAATTAAAGTTAAATTAAATTGAATTAAAAATAACATCACCTAAGACATAAAGAATTTAAAAATAAATATAAAGCAACTTGAACACTATTCCAAACTTAAACCCATTAACTGAAATTAAATTAAATCATAAACCATTTGAGCATCAATTTGCCCTCGAAAGCTTTTTTTTGTCATAACTCCTAAATAGAACGTTAGGTGAAGTGTTACTTCACTCATAGGATATTAAAATGTCCTAATTCACTGAGTAAGATAATAACAAAACTTGAATTCCTGGACGATTAACTCATTTGTATAATTAAATTCTCTTGGACTTAAAAAAATAATCCTAAAAATATTGAAAAGATGTTTAAGATTCGTCTTAAGCACTTCCTCAATATGATAGGATGTTTATAAGAACAATTGAACTTAATTGTTCTTTGATGAAGAAAATCGTCCTCAAACCAAAACACAAGAACCTAGACGTCATAGGAAATGACTAGCTATAGGATTAGGAATTTGGTAGAAAACCATAACCCTTCCCTTAGCTTTACCTAGGAACTTGCTTAAATATTCTAAATTGTGTTTAAGTGTAGCCTGGGATGACGGGAAGACCCTCCAGGTACGCTTTTATTTTATTGCAATTTACCTTCTTGCAATTTACTTTATTGCAAATGCACTTACTTTTCTTGCATGATAAACAACTGTTGCATGAAAACCAAAACCTCTAGGGTAGTCCCTAAAACTGAAACCAAAACTAAATTAAAAGTCATTACAAGATAAAATTCACCGCCACAACATTTCAAAATATAAAACAACTCAAAATTTAATCACAAACAAAACAACAAAACTACAATTATAACTAAATTAAAACGTCTTGTTGGATGATCGGGAATACCTCGGATGATGTAACCTACGTGTTGCTAACGGGATTTCCTACGGTCTAAATGAAAGTGTGGAACTCATTCAGTTGAGTTTAGCAAATTCATCTGGACTAAGTGAATCCGATAAAATAACGATGCCGGAAGGATGGAACCGTGGGATCTTAACCGGTGTTGTTATAATCAACTTTATGATTTGTTTTAATTAAAACATAAAGAACACTTGGACTTTAAGATTTCTAAAACCAAACTCTTCTCTTCTCTTTTGATTACAATCTTCTAAAACTAACCCTCTGCAACAACAAGGAGCTCGGAGCATGGTGGGCAGCACAACCATCGTCATCAGCAAAACCTGAGTCTACTTCAGCAAAACTTTCTTAGAATTAAATAACCAAGCCATAGGATCTCGAGGTAGTCTGCCTAGTGCAACATAAACCCTCAACCTTTTGTCAGGCATTTGCATTGCAAATTAAGCCCTAACCGGTCTTAGGATTTCCGAGGTAGTCGTCTGATACGACATAAACCCTCACATTTTCAAGGCTATTTGTATGATCATGTCATACGAACATGTTGACCTCATTTTTGATGAGGTCTTCTCTTCTTCTCTTTAGTACTTAGGATCTAGCCTTAGGCTTTTCCTTTGACTATCTTAGAGGACTAGAATTGGGATACACCATCTAGAATTTCAAACCACTTCTTAACTCTCTCGCAAACTCCACAAACTTGACTCGTAGATCCCTAATCACCTAGAGGGTTGAAATCAAATGTGGAAGTTTAAAGGATGAGTTCCTATGGGACTCTTTGGCCTTAGGATCGCCTCAGGTGGCTCTGGTCTGGTGAAGGGGCTGACTTACACACACACTACACTTATACACTACACTTTCACACACCTCCTAAAACCACACCAATTCCTAATTTGACCTCCTGACTCATGTAGGTGATTCACATGGATGGTCCTTAACCCCTAAGCCCTTGGTTAAGAGGGTTAGGAACAACATAGTGAATGCCTCAAATGAGTCCCTTCATGGCTGATGTGGGCTTGATGTGGGCTTGATGTGGCTTCATGGCTCAACCAAAATGATTTCATTCCACTTATATTCACCCAATCTTCAATTTTTCAAATTTTCAATTTTTGACCCCCGGGACCCTACACCCGCTTAACCTACCCAAAACCCTTGAAACTACCCAAATTTCTCAAAAATTTCCAAATCACCCAAAATTCTCTAAAATCATTCCAAAACATTTCTCTCCACTCAAATTGATCATCCATACACAAAAATACCAAAAATTCCAAGAAAACCTTCCAATACCCTCCAAATACCCAAAATACCCCTCTTGACCCAAAAATCCAAAAATTCAGAAAATTCCCAGAAAATTCCAGAAAATCCCAAATATTCCCAATTCCATTTTTCTCAACTACACCATGGGACAATTTTGTCAATTTACCCTACTTTTGTCAAAACCCTCAATTTTGACCCATTTTAACCCTAAGTCAACCCAATGTCAAACCAAACCTACCCAATTGACCCAAATTCTGGTCCAATTCAATTCTAAACTTCAATTCAACATTTCCAAAACTAATCTAGACCAAATTCAAGTCCAATTTGATTGACATTTGGATCCAATTTCACTTTTGGCCTTAAAGCCCAATTTGGACCCATGACCCAAACCTGACCCAAACTCACCCAATTCAACTCCAATTAACCCCAAATCTTTTCTAAATCTTCCTTAGCATCCCCACAAGCAAAACACTAACATGATTTGCCCAAAATTTAGACCCAAACCCCACTCAAATTAAACCCAAAGCTAAAAGGCCCGATTTTGACCTAAACCCAAACCTAACCCAAATGAACCCAAACCCCAAAATCAAAACCCAACCAAAGTCAAAACCTCTTTCAAACACCCCATAAATATTTCTCAACATTAATTTTACATCAATTTCAACCCTAGCCCAACATTGACCCAACTTAGTCCAATTTGATCTATATTGGCCCTTTCACCAAAGAAGCCCAAATTCAACCCAATTCAAACCCAAATCACTCCCAATTTGCTCCAAGTCACTCATGACACATCTATGAGCTAAACCCAACAATTTTTTGGCCCAAACCTTTGCCAAAATTCCATCCTAAAATCCATTTTAAAATCCAAAAGCCCACTTCCCTAAACCATTTTAAAAGCACATTTCTACCAAATACAAAAGCCCAAATCCTACCCTAAAGCCCACATGACATCTCCATTTGCCATCCACTTAATCAAAGCCATTCCCTAAGTTCTAATCCCATCATCAAATAATTCCAAATCAAGCCTCATGCCAAATCACCCCTAAATACTAAAATTTTTCTTAAGTCCATTTTTATGAAATTGACTCCACTTTTCCCAAGCCAAAGGTGAGCCATGCAAGCCATGGACAAGCCACATGAAGCCATGGAAGGCTTGACATGTGATCAAGCCATTAATGGCAAAAGGAGGGCCCCCTTTCCTAATCCTTCTTAAAACCTTTTTTACCTTAAGCATGTCAAACACTAAACCATGCTTAGCCACCTCATCATGAATGGAGACCACACCATTCTCTCTTGGCTGACCCAAGTGATCCTTTTCAGCCCAAGACCAGGCCTTGGGTGGTGAACCTAGCCCAAAATCATGGGTTGACACATTTGAACCCAAAATGGTCTTCCCCCCATTTCATTTCAATCCAAGCTCTTTACAGATGGCATTGGCCAATTGACTACACTAAGCTCCAGCCCTGACCTCCCTGATGACAACAGTGACCTGACCATGGCCGGCCAGCCACCACAGCCGCCGGAAACCACCAGTGCCGAGAGCTCACATGTGAGCCCAAACTTGGAATTCTCACCTGCCGAGCCGCCCCATCCCCGATGGTCATCGTAGCCGTTCTTCTCTTGCCAAGAGCAGCTCGATCCCAAGCCCTAACTCTCCCCGGAGGCCCTCCACCCTCTCCTATTTAAACACCACCCCTCTCGGCCATGGGAGGTGCCGAAACAAACCTTAAGGAAACTCCGCCAAAATTGTTCTAGACTACTCCCCATACATAGAGCATTTGATCCCCACCGAAATCCCCCGCCATTTCCTCTCTGTGAGCTCAATTTCAGAGTTGAAATCCAAGCCCAAAACCAGGACACTTCTCCATAGTGAGCCAATCCCCAAATTGATTGGTCCTACACCTTCACCAGACCAATAGAAGGTGTCCACCAGCAAAAGCTCCATCTCCAGAGCCACCTAGCTTGCTCCACTCTCCAAGCTTTGTGATCGATCGTGGTCAAAATCCTACCTAGGCAATTCACCGGACCAGGAAACTTCATCTGGAGCTTGCTCGGATCCAATCGAAGGTGAAACAACCCTCAGATCGAAGCCACACTTCTCTGAGCAAAGGTATGGCCTCACTCTTCTTCCCGAGCTTCTGAACTTTCTCCATTTTTATTGAGTAAATTTCATCCCACATAAACCGTATGGATGTGTTCGTCTTCTCAAGACGAATCCATAGAGCATAAGAACATGAAAATCCATCGAGTATCGAGTGAGATATTAGGGATTTAGTGTGGACGGCTCTCGAGTGAGGACGCTCAGGGACGATGAACGGATGGCGTCCATTTAATACACGCGCGGACGGACGGCTCAGATGGCGTCGGACCCGGAGATGGTACATGAACCGCGGGGCCCGGGCTGCTGACTCAAGCGGCGACGTCGAATGAGAGCGCGCCGCGTGGCCGTTCGGAGATGCCGAGGATGACGCGGCGCCGACTCGGATAAATAGAAAATTAGGGATTTTTCCTATTTATTTAATTCCCTGAACTTGGAAAATTCATAACTTTGTGTAGGAAAATCATAAAAATAAAATAAAAATACCCTCTTGCACAGTTGAACGGAGGAGAATAATGTGGAAAAGAAATCATTTAATTTCATCAAGTATTTTATTTTTAATAATTTATTTACTCGTTTCGCATTCTTTTAATTCTCCATGCATATAGGTAATTCACCATGACATGAGACCATAGGGCTTTTGAAGCCTCTGAATT
The DNA here is from genome assembly GCA_022702705.1 of Papilionanthe hookeriana x Papilionanthe teres. NCBI lineage: Eukaryota > Viridiplantae > Streptophyta > Magnoliopsida > Asparagales > Orchidaceae > Papilionanthe > Papilionanthe hookeriana x Papilionanthe teres. Next base: position 159,162,669 of record CM040421.1, on the reverse strand, counting down.
TGGGAACATTCCCCGAATTTTCCAAAGTCGAGGCCATCCCTATGAGAAGTTATTGATTTTTCAAATTCATGTTACTGTTTTGAGTATTTTAATTCCAATAATTAGCATGTTGTGAAATAAATTCTAGGAAAATTTGGTCATGTTCCTTATGACTAGAGGACCCTAGGAAAAATAGTTTTTGAGTTAGTTCATTTAAAATAACCATAATTGGCTTAAACACCCAAAATAGGTCTCTAATTAATTAGAGCTAACCATACATCAAATTGACTTGAAATCAATTGTCCATTGACCTTTAGGATCGGAGGAACCCACCATAAAAATTCGAGGTCAATTGACTTGGTTAGCCCTACTAATTGGGTCGATTAAGCCATTTAGTCATTTTAAACTTTAAAAATTCATAACTTTCAAAATATCTTTCAAAAATTCACCAAATTAGTTTTGGAGACTCTCTGATATTAGGGAATTTAAGAAAATTAAAATTTTAATTTTCTAAAAAAGTTGATTTTTAATATTATTTTAATATTTTAATATTTAAAAAATAATAAAAATCATAAAAATAATAAAATTCACCAAAATGTCACATTTTGAATTTTAATCACTTAGGAACAAACCCCATATTTTTCTTAGGTCTATTTAATGAGATATTAAATTTTAAAGCCCTAGGGTAATTTTAAAATTAAAAAAATGTATTTTCTAGCATTTTCACTAAAATAATTATAATAAATCATAGAAAAATCAAAAAATTGCCAAAATTGATTCTCTAATTTCCTTGATATCAGAGAGATTTTTGAAAAATATAAAATTCATTTTTCAACCTTTATTTTATTTTTAAATTAATTAACATTCCAAAACTTAAAATAATTATAATAAAATAATATAATTCAAAAAATCACCAAAATTGGTCCAAGTGGTCCTCTGGTCATTAGGAATGTGCCCTAATTTTCTTAAGGATAGAAACTTTCCCTTGGTCATGTTATTAAACTTTCCTTGGAAATTTCTATTTTCTACCAAAAATAATTATATAAATAAATTAAATACAGTAAAAATCACATTTTCTCCTCTCATGTCTTTATTGACATATGAGTGAAGTAACATAAAAATTTCAAGTTCATTTGAGCTCAATTTAGTGAGTTATGAAATTATTAAGCTAAAAGGGCAAAGTGGTAATTAAAAGTTTAACCCTTAATTAAAACTTTAGGTTTAATAAAATTAACAAGTAAAATATTTGATCTTAATCTAATTTGGATGATTGAAATTTAAATAATTAAAGGGTAGAAACCCATTAAACAATTTAAAATAATTAAACCTTAATTAAATAGTTGATTAAATTTGGGAAGAATAATAAAATTGGAATTATTAAAATAGGGATATTGTTGGGAAGAGATTTATTCTTTAATTTAAAAATCCCTAAATTAATCATCTCATTAATATTCAATTCTTAATTAAAATGATAACTCAAATTTAAAATATTAAAAGACTTAATCATTAAACTAAAGTTAAATTATTAAACTCTTTTAAAATTTCAATTAAAGTTAAAAATAAAATTAAATTAAAAATTAAATTAAATTAAGTAAATTAAATTGAATTAAATTAAATTAAATCAAATCAAATCAAATTCAAGATTAATTAAATTAAATTAAATTAAATTAAATTAAATTAAATTAAATTAAATTAAATTAAAATTAAAAGTAAAATTAAATTAAAGATTAAATTAAATTAAATTAAATAAACAAATTAAATTAAATTAAATGAATAAATTAAATTAAATTAAATTAAATAGATAAAATCAAATTTAAATTAAATTAAGTTAAAACAAATCAAATTAAATTAAATTAAATTAAATTAAAATTAAATCAAATTAAATTGAATTAAATTAAATTAAATCAAATCAAATTAAATTAATTTAACATCAAATCAAACTAAATTGAATTAAATTGAATTAAATTAAATTAAAATTAAATTAAATTAAATTTAAAATTAAATTGAATTAAATAACATCACCTAAAACAGAAGGAAATTAAATATAAAGCAAATTGAACACTATTCCAAATTTAAACCCATTAATTGAATTTAAACTAAATCACCAATTTACCCTCGAAAGCTCGAGTTGTCATAACTCCTAAACAGAACGTTAAATGAAATGCTACTTCACTTATAGGACATTCGAACATCCTAGTTCACTGAGTAAGATAATAACAAAACTTAACTAAACCTCGGACGATTAATTTATTTGTGTAATTGAATTCATTTGGACTTAAAACAATCCTAGAAATATTGAAAAGATGTTTAAGATTTGCCTTAAGCACTTCCTCGATATGATAGGATGTTCATAAGAACAATCGAACTTAATTGTTCTTTGATGAAGAAAATCGTTTTCAAACAAAAACACAAAGACCTAGACGTCATAGGAAATGACTAGCTATAGGATTAGGAATTTGGTAGAAAACCATAACCCTTCCCTTAGCTTTACCTAGGAACTTGCTTAAATATTCTAATTGTGTCTTAAGTGCAGCTTGGGATGACGGGAAGACCCTCCAGGTACGCTTTTATTTACTTTCTTGCAATTTACATTATTGCAATTTATTTAACCGCATTGCACTTACTTTTCTTGCATGATAAACAATTGTTGCATGAAAACCCACACCTTTAGGATAGTCCCTAAAACTGAATCCAAAACTAAGTTAAAAGTTATTGCAAGATAAAATTCACCGCCACAACATTTCAAAATATAAAACAACTCAAAATTTAATCACAAACAGAACACAAAACTACAATTACAACTAAATTAAAAAGTCATATTGGATGATCAGGAATACCTCGGATGATGTAACCTACGTGTTGCTAACGGGATTTCCCACGGTTTAAATGAAAGTGTGGAACTCATTCAGTTGAGTTTAGCAAATTCATCTGGACTAAGTGAATCCGATAAAAATAATGATGCCGCAAGGATGGAACCGTGGGATCTTAACCGGTGTCGTTATAATCAACTTTAAGATTTGTTTTAATTAAAATATTGAAAACACTTGGAAATTAAGATTCTCTCTAAACCAAAATACTTCTCTCATCTCCTAATTTATGACTTCGAAAACTAAACCTCTGCGACAACAAGGAGCTCGGAGCATGGTGGGCAAAGACGACCATCGTCAGCAAAACAACTCTACATCAGCTAAACATTCCTAGAATTAAACAACAAAGTCATAGGATTTTGAGGTAGTTTGCCTAGTGCAACATAAATCCTCAACTCTTCGTTAGGCATTTGTATGATCATGTCATGAAAATTAAGCCCTAACTGATTTTAGGATTCCGAGGTAGTCGTCCGATACGACATAAACCCTCACATCTTCGAGGCTATTTGTATGATTCTGTCATATAAATATAAGCCCTAATTAATTAAAATTGACAAAATCAAAACATTAAATAGACATTAGGACTTTCCTAAATTCAAACCAAACAATAGGATAGTCGGGAAGTTACCGAAGTTCACTTCGAATCCGTAATTTCTCCTACCTTTCTTCCTTTGAATTCTCAAAACAAAATGTTCCAAACTTGATCCATTCCCTATTGAAATTCTAAAATTCAATCCTTTGAAAACTTAAACTTTGAAATTCTTGAGAGCAGAATTATTGATTATTATCAAGAGTTTTCTTAAGTGATTCCCGTCACTTAAGATGTAATTAACTATAGGGGCTTGCCCTTATAGGGAATTTTAAAGAACCCGTGTAATAGAAACCCCGTTTAATACTTTCATATTAAGCAGGGAATTTGTCGGCTTATAAAATTGGTTTGCGTGACCAAACAGATGTCACAAATCTTTTAGTTTGTTTAATCGAGCCCCACAGTCAAGCAGTGTGTCTATCCTTAGGGATAGATACATGGTTCGTGGTGTGGTGCTCGTTTATATAAACTATTTGGGATGTGAGATCAGTTTGATTTCATATCTTAAAGTCTTCAAACTTAAAAAAAAAATTATTTTTAAAATCAAATACTACTTTTCAAATTATTTATTTAAATTAAATTAAAAATTCGCCGACAACTTCTGTCAGGCGACCCCTTTTCAAAATAACACACAACCTAAAAATATGCCGACAACTTCTGGCGACTCCGCTGGGGAAAATTCCTCTCTCCATTTTAATCAAATAATTCTGCTTTCAAAAATCGGTAGTGTATCCATGTCCTTAATGGGTCAAACTACCCTTCTTTCCGTCGGGATGCTATGTTCATTTCTACCTCGAACAAGTATAACCAACGTTCTCTCGGATTTAGGAGCCACTCGTTTAGACACCCCTAAACAGAGAGGTTCCGAGATCCTTTTACCTCATTTCTGAGGTGGGGTGGACCCCCAATAGGTGTTAGTTTAGGAGTGATCCTTCGAGTCGAGAAGTCTCGCATAAGACTTTCTTTTCCTTTCCAACTCTGAATCGGATTCATTACCTTCTCTACACCCTTGAACATTCCGTTCTAAATAAACAAATCCTCTAATGAATAACTCTTTTAACAAATAACCCCTTCTTATAAATACATGAACAAGAATGAGTTCGGACTCTTTTCGATTCCTCTCTTTTCATCCTGATGAGAAGAAGCATAACTTGGGACTGACAACCAAAATCTACCCTGCAGAAATGGAAGCCCCAAAGCTGATTTTCTCCTTCACCAATGGACTGGACTTCGCTGTTTATAAGGATGAGCTGCCCGACAATGGGATCATCCGGTTTGGACAAGGGTTCGAGAACACGAATGTCAAGATCACCGACGTTTCCCTTTTCGCGCTGACAAACAAAGTATCTGAAGCTGAGAAGCCGTTGCTCGAGTTCAACCTTAGGTCAACTCGAGAGTTTCCTCCCCTGCAAAAGATCCCGACTGAAAGGAGTACTGCTGTCCGCAGGAGGACTGTTCTTGCTACCCCCACTGGTCTAGTTGTCTCCGCACCTACTCCGGCTTCTGCCAAATTAAAGGGGAAGGAAATTCAGAACTATGGTGAACCTGTTACCGTGGAGGGTACAGACTTTCTCGTGAGACCTTCGTTTTGAAATCGGGTCCAGCTCAAGAATTCCATCACTAACACGGACCCAAAGAAGGAACGAAGTAGGAAGATCGCGGGAAGGCCGGAGCTCGCTAAAGTTACTTTCCTGGAGGAAATCCCAGAAATCCCTGAGTACACACCACTACCTGAATACATACCATTGCCTCAAGATACACCCTTCCTGGAAGGAAGTAGATTCCATCCCCTTTCCGCCGCAGCTGATGAGGAAAATGTCCGCAGGATCTTTTCTACATTACCTCGACCAGCATACTACGAGACAACAGAAAGAAAAGGGCTAGGATCACGCCATTTACCCGACTACAAACTGTGATCGAGAAACTAGCGAAGAAAGAGAAATGCCCCTTATCAGAGATTCTAAGAAGGATAGGGAGGGTGCCAGTCAAATCCCGTCTTGGGCCCCGAGTAGAACCTGCCATCGTTACAAAAAAGCCAAGTAAAAGGATGAAGGCTAGTCCGCCTGTCGTCGTTTCAGGATTACAGATTAGGGAGGATACCACCTTCCAGCATTTGGCTGACGGACCATCTGGTCCTAGACCTTCTGCTGCTAGAAGGATGGTATGGCGTCCCACTACTGGACAGCTGAGATTAAAACAACAGCCTGAGAAGGAAAGTCTCGTCAGGAGACTTGAATCCGAAGAAAGTGCTACTGCAATGAAGGGGACTCGTGAGAAGGGGACCCGGCAGCTATCACATGACAACCGCGAGGACGCACAGAAAGGCCCGCTAGAAGATGCTATGGAAAAGTTGAGGACTGATATTCGACGGCTAGAAAAAGAAAGAGAGAAGAAATTTAGAGACGAGATTGATTCGTCAGAATTCATGGACGATGATTTTGCAGAAATCAACATGGTCGAAACACGAGCTTCGTCAGTTCACAAGGTGCTCCTGCAGCCGCAGAAAGAGAGGAGCCAGAAGTGATGAGATGAAAGCTTCAAGAAAGAGACGATACGATCGCCAAAATGGCGAAGAGGATGGAAGAGATGGCTATAGCTCTAGCCACTCTCCTAAGTCAAGTGCAACCCCAAAGAGAGACGCCCCCAGAGGTCATTCACATTGTAGACGGAGGAAAGGAGATTACATCCGTCAACGGGGACGATCAGCTGAAGAAAGATACGACACAAAGCATGATTCCAGAAAAGGATATCAAAAGCTTGGTGGAACAGCAGGTGCGAGAAGCCTTAGCACAATCAAAGAGCGGGACATCCATTCGGACGGGTAGACCTTACCCGGAAGAATTCGCCGCTGTCCAATACCCAAAAGGCTTCGTACCACCTCTGTTCAAGACCTTCGATGGAACCGGGAACCCCGACGGCATGTTGCACACTTTCGTGCCGGTTGTTGCAATGCGGCGGGAGCGATGCATTACTCTTCCGACGGTTCGTCGGCGACTCGTCGGGGATCGCCTTTGATTGGTACGCGGAATTACCGAATGGTTCGGTGAAGACATTCTCGGAACTAGAAAACCTTTTCATCAAGCGATTCGCCGGAGCTCGGCACCACATCACTATAGGTGATTTAGTGGTAGAGAAGCGAAGCCGAACGAAACTTTGGTGGATTACATACTTCGATGGAGGAACTTAAGCATGAAGTGTGAACCACAACTACAAGAACAATATGCAGTCGGCATCTTACTTAAAAGCATTCACGGCCCGATAGCACTTCTCCTCAAAGGATTCAATATTAAGACTTTTGAGAAGTTGTTAAGCAAGGCCGGGAGCTTGCAAGAGGAGGCGAAGCAATTAAGTTTCACCGACAAGACAGACAAACAAAAGCCTGTGAAGACTTTTGAAAAGAAATCCGGGATCGTTGTAGCAGTCGACAAAGGCAAGCAACCGATACAAATATCGTCCGAACGACGCAGACAACCTCAACGAGATTACCGAAGCAACCTCGACCCGGCTATCGGTCATCTCCACAGGTATGAACAAGCCGCCTCGTCCACAACGTACATTAAGGGAGCTTATGAGCGGGGAATATCCATTCAAGAATGAAGCAAGTGCCGAAAATGTTACGTAGTCCGATGAGGACTCCAGATTTCCAGTAGCCGAGCCTAAGAGACCAGAGGAAGTCAACAAGAAAAGTGATCCTAACTTTTGCCCTTATCACCAAATGCTTGGACACAAGATAGAAGATTGCATTACCTTCAAAAGTTGGCTCAATGACAACCTTCGGAAAGGAAATATAACAATCCCGAAGGAGTACATGAAGGAACCCAAGAAAGGAGGTTCCATCAATGTTGTCTCAACTGATCCCATCATTCCGATAGATCCCTATACGACTGACGATGGATGGACTACCGCTTGGACAAGGTCTTCGAAAAAGATTTTAGACAGCATCCAAACCGCTTCGGTGCAAGCTTCAATTCGGAGTTCGAAACCCGCCAAGTCGGCACTATCACTTGCGATAGGAGAACCACCTCAACGAGGAGACGATTGAAGAGAAGAAGAAAATCGACGAAGAAGAGAGGACCGAGGCTCCTAAGGCTAGACTAGGGGCCGCTTATCCTAGGATAGTTGTTTCGATTCGGGGAGAAATCCCTCGAACCTCCGACTTTGTATGATTATCTCGCTCACTTCGGTGGGATCATATAATGATAAGGGTGATGGCGTTGGCTACGTTTTGACTGTTTCTAACGATTACGTAACTAGCGACAATCCGGACATCGATTTCGATACCAACGACAATTCTCAAATCATACACAATCTCGACGATCAAAATGACAAAGAAGACATCCATCAAGGAGGCTACGAGAGTTTAACAAGCAACGAATCTATCTGCGAGTTTCGAGGAGCTCCAGTCACAATAGAGTTAGAGCCTTCAGACTCTGAAGCTAATTCGGAAGAGCCTGTCATTCCGATTCAGGAAGAAACACCAGCAAGCTCAACACTAGATTTAGAAGAAATTACAGAAGTAAACTTAAGAAGTGGAAGAGTTCTACCCCCGAGAATGGGTCCAAAGGACAAAGGAAAGCGAGTGGTTGTTCGGGAAGAACCAACCCCGACGGAAGAAATACCCATTCGAGAAGAAATCGAGACACATGGAAATAAAGTGGACTACAACGTGCTAGCCCATCTTAGGAAACTACCGGCCAAACTGAGCATCTACGACGCTCTCATCTTATCAAAGGAGATGAGAGAAGCTCTGATCAAGGCCTTACTTGATCCGAAAATTTGCTTAGCTCAAATGGTTGGAGATTCCTTAGATGAGGTTTGCTCGTTAAAGGAACAGCGAGGTGTTACCTTCACGGACAATGACCTACTACTTGGGACAGACGGATCACAACCGACCATTGTACATTTCGATTACAATTGGGAAGTTTACGCTCTCCGGAGTATTGGTGGATCCGGGAGCATCAATCAATATAATGAGTCTCCGAACACTAGCATATTTGGAAATTGATGCTCGTGAGCTCGAGGCCGACAAAATGTTATTAAGAGGATTCAACCAGAAAGGAGAAAGAGCCCTCGGGTCAATAACGCTACTAATGAAGACCGGTGACTTAGTAAAGACAACCGCAAAATTTCACATAATTGATTCAGAAACGTCGTTCAACGCTCTACTGGTCCGACCATGGATACATAAAAACAGGATGGTACCATCATCTCTACATCAGTGCATCAAATACTACGATGGAGGGGAACAGTGCATCAAAGGTGACTTACAACCATTCTCCGTACATGAGATTGGAATCCATGAAGACGCAACTTATTATGCACCACCGAAGAAAAAAATCTTCTCCAGAGATACCGTAACAAATGAAGCAAAGAATGTTCGGGACAACGAAGAACTCGAAGTTCTAGTCCAACAGTCACTCACCACTCCCTTCCGGCGAGATGGTGAAGGTTTCTCCACAACTCGCATCCGAGGTCGAGGCCCGGGACGAGGTCGTGGCGGAGACGTTAGGACCGTTGGACGGAGGAAACCAGCCATCAATGTTGATTGGGAAGATAGTTCTGAAGAAGAAAAAGAAATCAAGCAAGAAGCGAGCAATAATAAGTCGGAAGAAGCCGCAATTCAAGATCTCCCTCGAAGATGAAAAGAATGAAGAATACAAATCAATGTACGAGAAGATTAACCACTACGTACATACTATGACCCTAACCCCGATCCATTCTAATAAGATCGAGGGTATGGTGGTCAAAGAGGTACGTAGCGGCGGTGTAAAGCCAATCAAATTCTACCGTGGTGCTTCTTCCTCCAAAGCCGAAAATAATGTACAATTTGAAGATGTCACTTCATCGAATTAATGGAATTACCTTTTGAGTGGTACTCTCCCTGTGTTCAAAGTTTAATTCAATGTGGTTTCTTACCTCGACAATGGACAAAAGGTCAATCACAACATTTTGAAAAATTATGGAATAACTCCGGTCGTCCACCCAATTCAAAGCATGGACTCGGATTTGGCACAGTAGGATCAGTTGACGATACTAAATTTTGCTTGGTTGTCACTTGCGAATCTAATGAAAAGTTCATGGAAACTACAGACGAACTTGAAGATTTACAAATTGGAGACGCTCCACCAGAATTCGAAGAAGAGATTAAATCTACAATAGATGAGCTAACGGAAGTTAACTTAGGTACTAGCGAAGAGCCTAGACCTACCTTTGTTAGCTCCTTACTCAATAAAGAAGACTCGAAGAAATAATCAAGTTATTAATGGAATTTAAAGACTCGTTTTGCTTGGAACTACGATGAGATGCCGGGATTAGCTCTAGAGGTCGCGACCATAAGCTAGGAGTGGATCCTACTTCTGTCCCGCCGTGACAAGGTCCCGGAAGAATGCGTCTAGAAATCGAACAACAAGTCATAGCCGAAGTTAAAAAGCTAATAGAAGCTAAATTTGTTCGTGAAGAACAATACCCGACTTGGCTAGCCAATGTAGTGCCGATCGAAAGAAGAATGGTCGGATCGGAATTTGTGTGGACTTCGAGAGATTTAAACAAGGCATGTCCAAAGGATGAATTCCCTCTACCGATCCCAGAACTAATGATCGACATTGCTTCAACACATGAGATATTTTCATTCATGGATGGATCTTCAGGATACAACCAGATAAAAATGGCTCCAAAAGATGAAAAGCTTACAGCATTCAGAAAGCCGATCGGAGTATTTTGCTACACAATGATGCCATTTGGATCGAAGAACGCGAGGAGCAACATACCGGAGAGCGATGACAAGAATTTTTGATGATCTCATCCACAATCAAGTCGAATGCTACGTGGACGATGTGGTCATCAAAAGCAAAGTAAAGGACAACCACACTGTATGATTTGAGAATTGTTTTCGAACGATTAAGGCAATTTAACCTTAAGATGAATCCCTTAAAATGCGCCTTCGGCGTCACCTCCGGAAATTCTTAGGATTCGTTGTCCGACATCGTGGAATTGAAATCGACCCGGACAAGATTAAAGCTATCTTAGAAATGCCGCCTCCCAAAACCTTAAAACAACTACTATCTTTTCAAGGGAAGTTGGCATATCTTCGACGCTTTATCTCAAACTTGTCAGGTAGGTGTCAGCCTTTCTCTGCACTAGTTAAAAAGGACGCCAAATTTATTTGGGAAGAGAAATGCTAGAAGGCCTTCGAGGACATTAAACAATATTTAATGACACCTCCTGTCTTAGCGGCCCCGGCCTCGTGTAGACCGCCGATACTTTACACCGCGGCTTTAGACGACTCTCTCGGAGCCCCGTTAGCCTGAGTCAATGATGAGGGTAAAGAAAATGCTCTTTACTACCTAAGCCGTCGTTTACTTCCGACGGAAATAAGGTATCCCGCAATTGAAAAGCATTGTTTGGCCCTGATCTTCACCGCTCAAAAACTCAGGCACTACATGCTTTCTCATAAGGTCAACCTGATCTCGAAGTTTAATCCATTGCAATACTTGATGACTCGTCCAACGCTTTCTGGTAGACTTGCCAGATGGTCAATGATATTATTGCAATTCGATATAACTTTCGTGCCTCTTCGTGCCGTAAAGGGACAAGTCTTAGCAGACTTCCTCGCAGACACACCCTCGCCGGCGAGAATCTCCTCTCAATGACGATTTGCCAGATGAACAAATAATGAGCCTAGAAGACCCTGATGATCGACGTTGGGAATTATATTTCGACGGAGCATCTTCAGCACACAAAGACGAAGATTCGCAAGTGATAGTGCCCGGTAAGGCAGGAATCGGGCTATTCTTTATAACACCGGAACAGGGGATGTTAAGATACTCCTACCACTTGACAGAACCATGTACAAACAACGAAGCAGAATATGAAGCCCTCATAACGGGATTGGAATTAACTATTCAAATGGGGATAACAGACATCAACATCTACGAGGATTCACAGTTAATCATTCAACAGATCGCCGGACAGTACAAAATTTTAAAGACAAGACTCGAGCAATACTTCCAGTATGCCATACAGTTGTTGGAACAAATTCCAAATGTGACGATCTACAAAATTCCCGGAAAAGAAAATGCTTTAGCAGATGTTTTAGCCCGTCTCGTAAAAGAATTTGCTCGTTTGCAAGATGAATCGGTGGAAGTGTCGGTTGACGGACGTCGAGTCCTATCACGACTCGACATAGACACGATACATAAATCGAAAAAGAAAAAGGATCAGCTGTAATAGTGACGGAAAACACGAAGATTGGCGACAACCATTAATAGACTTCCCGCAAACAGGAAGGCTACCGGACGATAGGTCGCTAGCCCATCGGATCAAGAAAAGAACTCGTCTTACGCATTAATAAACAACACATTGTACGGAAGGTCTTTTGATCAAATGTGGCTAAGGTGCCTAAGCGGGTGCTAGGCCCGTGAAATTGTTAAAGAGGTGCATTCGGGACTCGTGGTGCTCACCGATCGGGTCCGAAAATGAAAATGAAAATTAAAAGACTAGGGTACTATCGGCCCTCGATGATGACCGACCGCATGAAAATCGCCAAGAGCCGTCACCAATGCCAAGTGCACGGAGTGGTTCTACACCAACCTCCAAATGTGCTACATCCGACAATTGCGTCGTGGCCATTTGAATGTTGGGGCACGGATACGATGGGTCCGATAGAACCACCATCTTCAAAAGGACATCTCTTCATTCTTGCGGCTACTGATTACTTTTCCAAGTGGGCAGAGGCGGTTCCACTTAGAGAAGTGAAAGCACACTACGTGCTACGCTTTTCAAGAACCAAGTTGTCTACCATTTCGGAGTGCCGCGCGAGATTATCTCGGATAATGGGTCAGCATTCGGAGGCACGCAAATCAACAATTTTGTCAGGAGACACGGAATCGACTGGCGATACTCAACAATTTACTACCCAAGAGCAAACGGCCTCGCTGAGGCTTTTAATAAAACTCTCGTTCAAATCTTAAAGAAAACCTTGGACGACAATAAGAGAAATTGGCACGAGAAGTTGTTAGAAGCCTTATGGGCCTATCGGACGACTCTTCGAACTCCTACTCAAGCTACACCTTACGCTCCGGTGTTTGGGTCCGAGGCGAGTGTTACCTTTAGAGGTTCGGCTTCCTTCACTCGGAATTGCGATTGCAAATAAGATCACGACGAAGAGAACGCCAAATTACGACTAGAAGAATTGGAAAGCCCGGAAGGGAAAAGACTTGCGGCAGCAACGGAATTTAGAACTATACCAAGCTAAGATGGTTCAAGCCCATGACAAACTGGTCCGCCCAAGAACCTTCAAAGTTGGTGACTTAGTTCTTGTTCTCAAGAGACCTATCCTTGCACACCGCAAGATAGGAGGAAAATTTGAACCCACTTGGGAAGGGCCGTTTGTGGTTGAAGCAGTATACTCAGGAGGTTCCTACCAGCTAGTGAATTGCCAGGGAGAACGACATATCCTTCCGATCAACGGACGATACTTGAAAAAGTTTTACGCTACCTGATGTCTCGAAGGAGTGAATTCTTCATCCCTAAGAAACACGGGCGAAGTAATTACTTATGATTGGGTCCGAACCCAAAAAATAATAAAATGTGCTAAAATAAATAAAATCATGATAATAAAGTTTTCCATGTTTTCTCTCCCATATCAAAATCTCTTTCCCGATCTTATCCCACTTCATTCCCGTTAAATTTAAAAATACAAGAAGTAATAAAAAAATGTCTTTAATAAACATTTTCTTAATGTTCTTGTTCTTAGTACGACCCACGATCCTTTTCCTTGTCTTTTCGCAGGGAAATGTCGAGCGGGCGGTTGGTCCTGAACTTTAGAAATGGCGTAAGCCTTGCACTCGATGAAAAGAGGGTGAAAGATGGAGCGATAATCAAGATTGACTCGGATTTCGCACCAGCGAGCCTACGAGACGAGGAAAGTGATTGGGTCCCGGTTGACCGAGAAGAACCGCCCGAGCGGACAGGTGATGAAAGTGGGTGGCCCAAGCCACCAATCCAGCAGAAGAAGAAAAGAAAGGCAAACACTGAAGAAGATAAGAAAATGAAGTCTGTAGTCGCTACAGCAGAGGGCAGGCTTGTCAGCGCCGCGCCCACAGAGATTCAAGAAGTTCGAAGAGCTACTCTCACAGTAACGCAACGAAGAAATAAGAATCGCCACATCCGCAAGATGTTAACCAAACTAGCAGCGGACCAGCGCGACGAGACAGTTGCTACTGCCAGCACATACACTTCAAGGACACCGGTTCACCAGGAACCTGAAGAAAGGAGGCCAGCTCCTAGGATGACAGAAAGGACCAGAGAAATCTTACAAAAACCAGAAGAAAGAAGGCTACCACGCCACCAGATAGAATCACCAGTGATGCATGACCTTGTTACAGAAGCAACCCCGAGGGATGTCCCGACAGACATCATCCCCGAGGAGCTAAGGTATGCAGGAGAACGTGAAGGGATTGAACCGTATATCCCACAATATGTCACCAGGCCTCGCCATCTGCAAATTATTCCAGAGTGCGAGCTGGAAAGAATGTAGAATGTCGAAAAGAAAACTTTTGAATACTTCGAGAGAATCGGAGGCGAAGGATCAATATACTAGAGGGCCTCGAGCTACATACGGACGTATTCTCGGAGTATGAACAACGACGAAATCGTGGATTGCATCCGAGATTTGAAAAGAATGGGTCGAGCGGGCCGCCTAAGAGAAAACACCTACTCAGAACCCCGGAGATGGATGTCAGGGAAAGGAAGAATCACAATACAATGTGGATGCTCGTTACAACTTTGCGGAAGATAGGAAGGGAAACCCTCCGGAATACTCCGTCATGGCCGAGTGGATCCGATGCCACTAGTCATCAAGAGAATGGTAAAGAGATTGATAACATGGAGGGTACCGCTAGCGTATTGCATACCCAATAGCTGCATTATTAACATCTACAAACGGGGTGACCGCATACCCCCACACATAGATCACCACGACTTTGTCGGACCTTTCGCACGGTCTCTTTCCCGAACGAGTGTAACATCATGTTCGGATCCGACCTCCGGATAGACGGCACGAGTGAGTTTCGAGGGCCGGTGAAGATACCTTTACCGGTAGGTTCCGTCATGATACCGAAGGGCAACGGAGCGGATATCGCTAAGCATTGCATACCGGGAGTACCGGTGAAGCGAATCTCGGTTACTTTCGAAGGATGGACGACGGGAAGACACCTTAGCATTTCCGACGGACCCGGAGTTAGAGAGCCTCCGGCCTTACGAGTCGTGAGCTACATGGAAGATATCACACCTCCAATGTACATCCATACGGCATCCTTGCCAAGAATGGCTTGGAAGGTGATGTTATTGACCATGTACCCCACTATTCAGACATGGATTTTTGACAGATGCTTCTTTGGATGGATCGATGAAGATCATACATAGTCCATTTTGAGTTTGCATGGATTGTATGAGATATATTCCAGATCAAGTTGTATGATGTATCTTCGACATGATTGGAATGAAAGTGACCATGTCACATTTTTTTTGGCCTTCACCTCTTTTGTGCAAATTGACTGGGAAACACCATTAAAGTTAAATGAACTTCGAACAAAGAACAGAGAAGAAATAAAAAAAAGAGAATAAAAGAAAACTTTCCTTTAAAAAAAAATCTAAAAATGTCGAACACCAAATCCACATGAACACCAAATAAACAACAAAAAACGAGATAGTTAAAGGACAAACAAAACAAATTTAAAGCTCAAATTGAATTCCAGTTTAAACCCATCTTCTCAAACCCTCCAATCCTTCTTCAAATCAAGATCTATTCTAGACCTCCCTTAAAACCCCCCTCTCGGGATGATTTCAGAATCACGAAGAATTTTCAATTTGATCCGGATGGCATGGGTTTGTACCCTTCGCCAAGTAATCAGACTTTGATTGATTCCCATGGGATATGAAACAATTTCATACCTCATTTCGATCTCCCACTAAATCCAAATCTCCACAGTAAATTTCAATTCAAAATTTCCGAGACTGGTACCTAAATTCCAATTCTCATTCCGAGATCGATACCTAAATTTCGATTCTCATCCGAATTGATACCTAAATTTCAATTCAAAATTTCCGAGACTGGTACCTAAATTCCAGTTCTCATTTCGAGATCGATACCAAAATTTCGATTCTCATCCGAATTGATACCTAAATTTCAATTCAAAATTTCCGAGACTGGTACCTAAATTCCAGTTCTCATTCCGAGATCGATACCTAAATTTCGATTCTCATCTGAATTGATACCAAAATTTCAATTCAGAATTTCCGAGACTGGTACCTAAATTCCAGTTCTCACTCCGAGATCGATACCTAAATTTCGATTCTCATCCGAATTGATACCTAAATTTCAATTCAAAAATTTCCGAGACTGGTACCTAAATTCCAGTTCTCACTCCGAGATCGATACCTAAATTTTGATTCTCATCCGAATTGATACCTAAATTTCAATTCAAAAATTTCCGAGACTGGTACCTAAATTCCAGTTCTTACTCCGAGATCGATACCTAAATTTCGATTCTCATCCGAATTAATACCTAAATTTCACTTCAAAATTTTCGAGACTGGTACCTAAATTCCAGTTCTCATTCCGAGATCGATACCTAAATTTCGATTCTCATCCGAATTGATACCTAAATTTCAATTCAAAATTTCCGAGACTGGTACCTAAATTCCAGTTCTCATTTCAAGATCGATACCTAAATTTCGATTCTCATCCGAATTGATACCTAAATTTCAATTCAAAATTTCCGAGACTGGTACCTAAATTCCAGTTCTCACTCCGAGATAGATACCTAAATTTCGATTCTCATCCAAATTGATACCTAAATTTCAATTCAAAATTTCCGAGACTGGTACCTAGATTCCAGTTCTCATTCCGAGATCGATACCTAAATTTCGATTCTCATCCGAATTGATACCTAAATTTCAATTCAAAATTTCCGAGGCTGGTACCTAAATTCCAGTCCTCTTCCTTCGAGGTCGGTACTTAAATTCTGACTCTCATTCGAGATCGATACCTAAATTTCGATTCTCTTTTGAATTGATACCTAAATTTCAATTCTAAACTTCCGAGGCTGGTACCTAAATTCCAGCTCTCATTTCGAGACTAGTACCTAAATTCTAGTTCTCATTCCGAGATCAATACCTAAATTCTGATTCTCATCCTTTTCGAGGTCGATACCTAAATTTTGACTCTCTTCCGAGATTGATACCTAAATTTCAACTCTCATTTTCGAGACTGGTACCTAAATTTCAGTTCTCATTCCGAGATCAGTATCTAAATTCTGATTCTCATCTTTTTCGAGGTCGATACCTAAATTTCGACTCTCTTTCGAGATTGATACTTAAATTTCAATTCTCATCCCTTTCGAGATCAGTACCTAAATTCGATTCTCATCCTTTTCAATCGACACTTAAACTCCGATTCCCACTCCGTGGTCGGTACCTAAATTCCAGCTTCCTTTTCAATCCCGAGATTGGAACCTAGGTTTCAATTCTCGTTTCAAATCCAAATTTTCTCAAATAAATTTTAAATCAAACTTCAATTTAAAAAAAAAAAAAAAATCAAAATCTAAAACTTACACATCAAAACTTAAATTGAAACAAAATGAAATCTAAATTGAAATTCCCCCAGATCATGTGATTTGGAATTCACCTCCTTTTCCTTTCCCCAGCGAGAGTTCAGGAATCTCCAGTTTCAGAGATATACTTGACACTCCCCAGCGGAAACTCTTCTACTTCGTCCTAAGTTTGTCACTTGGACATCTGTGTTGGTTTTGTCGATCGCTTCGGTCAACACCAATACGCGCGGTGTGCTCCGTCAGCTCACCACACCTATTGGGGGTCCATTTGTCGACCTCATTTTTGATGAGGTCTTCTCTTCTTCTCTTTAGTACTTAGGATCTAGTCTTAGGCTTTTCCTTTGACTATCTTAGAGGACTAGAATTGGGATCCACCATCTAGAATTTCAAACCACTTCTTAACTCCCCGCAAACTCCACAAACTTGATCGTAGACCCCTAATCACCTAGAGGGTTGAAATCAAATGTGGAAGTTTAAAGGATGAGTTCCTATAGGACTCTTTGGCCTCGGGACTACCCCGGATGGCCCGGTCCGGTGAAGGGGCTGACTTACACACACACTACACTTATACACTACACTTTCACACACCTCCTAAAACCACACCCATACCTAACTCGACCTCCCGACTCATGTAGGTGATTCACATGGATGGTCCTTAACCCCTAAGCCCTTGGCTAAGAGGGTTAGGAACAACATAGTGAATGCCTCAAATGAGTCCCTTCATGGCTCATGTGGGCTTGACGTGGCTTCATGGCTCAACCAAAATGATTTCATTCCACTTATATTCACCCAATCTCCAATTTTTCAAATTTTCAATTTTTGACCCCAGGACCCTACACCCGCTTAACCTACCCAAAACCTCGAAACTACCCAAATTTCTCAAAAATTTCCAAATCACCCAAAATTTTCCAAAATCATTCCTAAACATTTCTCTCCACTCAAATTGATCATCCATACCCAAAAATACCAAAAATTCCAAGAAAACCTTCCAATACCCTCCAAATACCCAAAATACCCCTCTTGACCCAAAAATCCAAAAATTCAGAAACTTCCCAGAAAATTCCAGAAAATCCCAAATATTCCCAATTTCATTTTGCTCAACTAAACCATGGGCCAATTTTGTAAATTTACCCTACTTTTGTAAAAACCACCAATTTGACCCATTTTAACCCTAAGTGAACCCAATGTCAAACCAAACCTACCCAATTGACCCAAATTCTGGTCCAATTCAATTCTAAACTTCAATTCAACATTCCCAACACCAATCTAGATCAAATCCAAGTCCAATTTGATTGAGATTTGGATCCAATTTCACTTTTGGCCTTAAAGCCCAATTTGGACCCATGACCCAAACCTGACCCAAACTCACCCAATTCAACTCCAATTAACCCCAAATCTTTTCTAAATCTTCCTTAGCATCCCCACAAGCAAAACACTAACATGATTTGCCCAAAAATTAGACCCAAACCCCACTCAAATTCAACCCTAAGCTAAAAGGCCCAATTTTGACCTAAACCCAAACCTAACCCAAATGAACCCAAACCCCAAAATCAAAACCCAACCAAAGTCAAATCCTCTTTCAAACACCCCCATAAACATTTCTCAACATTAATTTTACATCAATTTCAACCCTAGCCCAACATTGGCCCAACTTAGTCCAATTTGACCTATATTGGCCCATTCACCAAAGAAGCCCAAATTCAACCCAATTCAAACCCAAATCACTCCCAATTTGCTCCAAGTCACTCACGACTCATCTATGAGCTAAACCCAACAATTATTTGGCCCAAAATTTTGCCAAAATTCCATCCTAAAATCCATTTTAAAATCCAAAAGCCCACTTCCCTAAACCATTTTAAAAGCCCATTTCTACCAAATACAAAAGCCCAAAATCTACCCTAAAGCCCACATGACATCTCCATTTTCCATCCACTTAATCAAAGCCATTCCCCAAGTTCTAATCCCATCATCAAATAATTCCAAATCAAGCCTCATGCCAAATCACCCCTAAATACCAAAATTTTTCTTAAATCCATTGTTATGAAATTGACTCCACTTTTCCCAAGCCAAAGGTGAGCCATGCAAGCCATGGACAAGCCACATGAAGCCATGGAAGGCTTGACATGTGATCAAGCCATTAATGGCAAAAGGAGGGCCCCCTTTCCTAATCCTTCTTAAACCCTTTTTTACCTTAAGCATGTCACACACTAAACCATGCTTAGCCACCTTATCATGGATGGAGACCACACCATTCTCTCTTGGCTGACCCAAGTGATCCTTTTCAGCCGAAGACCAGGCCTTGGGTGGTGAACCTAGCCCAAAATCATGGGTTGACTCATTTGAACCCAAAATGGTCTTCCCCCATTCCATTTCAATCCAAGCTCTTTACACATGGCATTAGCCGATTGACCGCACTAAGCTCCGGCCCCGACCTCCCCGATGACAACCGTGACTCGACCACTGGCCGGCCAGCCACCACAGCCGCCGGAAACCACCGAGCCGAGAGCTCACATGTGAGCCCAAACTTGGAATTCTCACCTGCCGAGCCGCCCCATCCCCAGGTGGTCATCGTAGCTGTTCTTCTCTTGCCAAGAGCAGCTCGATCCCAAGCCCTAACTCTCCACGGGAGGCCCTCCACCCTCTCCTATTTAAACATCACCCCTCTCGGCCATGGGAGGTGCTGAAACAAACCTTAAGGAAACTCGCCAAAATTGTTCCGGACTACTCCACATACATAGAGCATTTGATCCCCACCGAAATCCCCTCGCCATTTCCTCTCTGCGAGCTCGATTTCGAGTTGAAATCCAAGCCCAAAACAAGGACACTTCTCCACAGTGAGCCAATTCCCGGATTGATTGGTCCTACACCTTCACCAGACCAAGAGAAGGTGTCCACCAGCAAAAGCCCCATCTCCAGGCCACCCGGTTGCTCCGGCCTCCAAGCTTTGTGATCGAGCTGTGGTCAAAATCCTACCTAGGCAATTCACTAGACCGGGAGACTTCATCCGGAGCTTCGTCGGGATCCAATCGAAGGTGAAACAACCCTCAGATCGAAGCCACACTTCTCTGAGCAAAGGTATGGCCTCACTCTTCTTCCCGAGCTTCTGAACTTTCTCCATTATTATTGAGTAAATTTCATCCCACATAAACTGTATGGATGTGTTCGTCTTCTCAAGACGAATCCATAGAGCATAAGAACACGAAAATCCATCGAGTATCGAGTGAGATATTAAGGATTTAGTGTGGACGGCTCTCGGGTGAGGACGCTCGGGGACGATGAACGGATGCCGTCCATTTAATACACGCGCGGACGGACGGCTCAGATGGCGTCGGACCCGGAGATGGTACGTGAACCGCGGGGCCCGGGCTGCTGACTCAAGCGGTGGCGTCGAATGAGAGCGCACCGCGTGGCCGTTCAGAGATGCCGAGGATGACGCGGCGACGACTCGGATAAAT
Organism: Papilionanthe hookeriana x Papilionanthe teres; assembly: GCA_022702705.1. Lineage (NCBI taxonomy): Eukaryota > Viridiplantae > Streptophyta > Magnoliopsida > Asparagales > Orchidaceae > Papilionanthe > Papilionanthe hookeriana x Papilionanthe teres. The sequence continues at coordinate 159,142,166 of CM040421.1, read as the reverse complement.
AGAAAATTAGGGATTTTTCCTATTTATTTAATTCCCTGAACTTGGAAAATTCATAACTTTGTGTAGAAAAATCATAAAAATAAAATAAAAATACCCTCTTGCTCAGTGAACAGAGGAGAATAATGTGGAAAAGAAATCATTTAATTTCATCAAATATTTTATTTTTAATAATTTATTTACTGTTTGCATTATTTTAATTCTCCATGCATATAGGAAATTCACCATGGCATGAGACCATAGGGCTTTTGAAGCCTCTGAGTTTGGGAACATTCCCTGAATTTTCCAAAGTCAGAGGCCATCCCTATGAGAAGTTATTGATTTTTCAAATTCATGTTACTGTTTTGAGTATTTTAATTCCAATAATTAGCATATTGTGAAATAAATTCTAGGAAAATTTGGTGATGTTCCTTATGACCAGAGGACCCTAGGAAAAATAGGTTTTGAGTTAGTTCATTTAAAATAACCCTAATTGGCTTAAACACCCAAAATAAGTTTCTAATTAATTAGAGCTAATCATACATCAAATTGACTTGAAATCAATTCTCCATTGACCTTTAGGATCCGAGGAACCCACCATAAAAATTTGAGGTCAATTGGACTTGGTTAGCCCTACTAATTGGGTTGATTAAGCCATTTAGTCATTTTAAACTTTAAAAATTCATAACTTTCAAAATATCTTTCAAATATTCACCAAATTGGTTTTGAAGCCTCTCTGATATTAGGAGAATTTAAGAAAATTAAAATTTCAATTTTCTAAAAAAGTTGATTTTTAATATTATTTTAATATTTTAATATTTAAAAAATAATAAAAATCATAAAAATAATAAAATTCACCAAAATGTCACATTTTGAATTTTAATCACTTAGGAACAAACCCCATATTTTTCTTAGGTCAATTTATTGAGATATTAAATTTTAAAGCCCTAGGGTAATTTTAAAATTAAAAAAAATGTATTTTCTAGCATTTTCACTAAAATAATTATAATAAATCATAGAAAAATCAGAAAATTGCAAAAATTGATTCTCTGATTTCCTTGATATTAGAGAGATTTTTGAAAAATATTAAATTCAATTTTCAACCTTTATTTTATTTTTAAATTAATTAACACTCCAAAACTTAAAATAATTATAATAAAAATAATATAATTCAAAAAATCACCAAAATTGGTCCAAGTGGTCCACTGGTCATTAGGAATGTCCCCTAATTTTCTTAAGGACAGAAACTTTCCCTTGGTCTTGTTATTAAACTTTCCTTGGAAATTTCTATTTTCTACCAAAAATAATTATATAAATAAATTAAATATAGAAAAATTACATTTTCTCCTCTCATGTCTTTATTGACATATGAGTGAAGTCACATAAAAATTTCAAGTTCATTTCAGCTAAATTTAGTGAGTTATGAAATTATTAAGCTTAAAGGGCAAAGTGGTAATTAAAATTTTAACACTTAATTAAAACTTTAGGTTTAATAAAATTAACAAGTAAAATATTTGATCTTAATCTGATTTGGATGATTGAAATTTAAATAATTAAAGGGTAGAAACCCATTAAACAATTTAAAATAATTAAACCTTAATTAAATAATTGATTAAATTTGGGAAGAATAATAAAATTGGAATTATTAAAATAGGGATATTGTTGGGAAGAGATTTATTCTTTAATTTAAAAATCCCTAAATTAATCATCTCATTAATATTCAATTCTTAATTAAAATGATAACTCAAATTTAAAATATTAAAAGACTTAATCATTAAACTAAAGTTAAATTATTAAACTCTTTTAAAATTTCAATTAAAGTTAAAAATAAAATTAAATTAAAAATTAAATTAAATTAAGTAAATTAAATTGAATTAAATTAAATTAAATCAAATTAAATTAAATTAAAGATTAATTAAATTAAATTAAATTAAATTAAATTAAATTAAATTAAATTAAAATTAAAAGTAAAATTAAATTAAAGATTAAATTAAATTAAATTAAATAAACAAATTAAATTAAATTAAATGAATAAATTAAATTAAATTAAATTAAATAAATAAAATCAAATTTAAATTAAATTAAGTTAAAACAAATCAAATTAAATTAAATTAAATTAAATTAAAAATTAAATCAAATTAAATTGAATTAAATTAAATTAAATCAAATCAAATTAAATTAATTTAACATCAAATCAAACTAAATTGAATTAAATTGAATTAAATTAAATTAAAATTAAATTAAATTAAATTAAATTTAAAATTAAATTGAATTAAATAACATCACCTAAAACGAAGGAAATTAAATATAAAGCAAATTGAACACTATTCCAAATTTAAACCCATTAATTGAATTTAAACTAAATCACCAATTTACCCTCGAAAGCTCTAGTTGTCATAACTCCTAAACAGAACGTTAAATGAAATGCTACTTCACTTATAGGACATTCAAACATCCTAGTTCACTGAGTAAGATAATAACAAAACTTAACTAAATCTCGGACGATTAATTCATTTGTGTAATTGAATTCATTTGGACTTAAAACAATCCTAGAAATATTGAAAAGATGTTTAAGATTTGCCTTAAGCACTTCCTAGATATGATAGGATGTTCATAAGAACAATTGAACTTAATTGTTCTTTGATGAAGAAAATCGTCTTCAAACAAAAACACAAAGACCTAGACGTCATAGGAAATGACTAGCTATAGGATTAGGAATTTGGTAGAAAACCATAACCCTTCCCTTAGCTTTACCTAGGAACTTGCTTAAATATTCTAATTGTGTCTTAAGTGCAGCTTGGGATGACGGGAAGACCCTCCAGGTACGCTTTTATTTACTTTCTTGCAATTTACATTATTGCGATTTATTTAACCTGGATTGCACTTACTTTTCTTGCATGATAAACAATTGTTGCATGAAAACCCACACCTTTAGGATAGTCCCTAAAACCGAAACCAAAACTAAGTTAAAAGTTATTGCAAGATAAAATTCACCGCCACAACATTTCAAAATATAAAACAACTCAAAATTTAATCACAAACAGAACACAAAACTACAATTACAACTAAATTAAAATGTCATGTTGGATGATCGGGAATACCTCGGATGATGTAACCTACATGTTGCTAACGGGATTTCCCACGGTCTAAATGAAAGTGTGGAACTCATTCAGTTGAGTTTAGCAAATTCATCTGGACTAAGTGAATCCGATAAAAATAATGATGCCGGAAGGATGGAACCGTGGGATCTTAACCGGTGTCGTTATAATCAACTTTAAGATTTGTTTTAATTAAAATATTGAAAACACTTGGAAATTAAGATTCTCTCTAAACCAAAATACTTCTCTCATCTCCTGATTTATGACTTCGAAAACTAAACCTCTGCGACAACAATGAGCTCGGAGCATGGTGGGCAGCACGACCATCGTCATCAGTAAAACAACTCTACATCAGCTAAACATTCCTAAAATTAAACAACAAAGCCATAGGATTTCGAGGTAGTTTGCCTAGTGCAACATAAATCCTCAACTCTTCGTTAGGCATTTGCATGATCATGTCATGAAAATTAAGCCCTAACCGGTTTTAGGATTCCGAGGTAGTCGTCCGATACGACATAAACCCTCACATCTTCGAGGCTATTTGTATGATTCTGTCATATAAATATAAGCCCTAATTAATTAAAATTGACAAAATCAAAACATTAAATAGACATTAGGACTTTCCTAAATTCAAACCAAACAATAGGATAGTCGGGAAGTTACCGAAGTTCACTTCGAATCCGTAATTTCTCCTACCTTTCTTCCTTTGAATTCTCAAAACAAAATGTTCCAAACTTGATCCATTCCCTATTGAAATTCCAAAATTCAATCCTTTGAAAACTTAAACTTTGAAATTCTTGAGAGCAGAATTATTTATTATTATCGAGAATTTTCTTAGGTGATTCCCGTCACTTAAGATGTAATTAACTATGAGGGCTTGCCCTTATAGGAATTTTAAAGAACCTGTGTAATATAAACCCCGTTTAATACTTTCATATTAAGCGGGGAATTTGTCGGCTTATAAAATTGGTTTGCAGACCAAACGGATGTCACAAATCTTTTAGTTTGTTTAATCGAGCCCCACCGTCAAGCAGTGTGTCTATCCTTAGGGATAGATACATGGTTCGTGGTGTGGTGCTCGTTTATATAAACTATTTGGGATGTGAGATCAGTTTGATTTCATATCTTAAAGTCTTCAAATTTAAAAAAAAAATTATTTTTAAAATCAAATACTACTTTTCAAATTATTTATTTAAATTAAATTAAAAATTCACCGACAACTTCTGTTAGGCGACCCCTTTTCAAAATAACACACAACCTAAAAATTTGCAGACAACTTCTGGAGGTTTGTGCAAGCAATTGTCCAATGCAAAGTGTAAAGGGTTAACCACACATCAAATTGACTTGAAAATAATTCTCCACTGATCTTTAAGATTAGAGGAACTTCACATAAAAATTTGAAATCAATTGGACTTGATTAACCCCACCAATTGGATTGATTAAGCCTCATAAGTAAATTGGAACTTTAAAAATTCATAACTCCAAAAATACTTTTAAAAAATTCACAAAAATGGTTTTGGAGCTTCTCTGATATCAGGGGAGTCCAGGAAAATTAAAATTGGAATTTTCTAAAAAAGTTGATTTTTCACAATATTTTAATATTTTAATAATTAAAAAAATAATAAAAATCATAAAAATGTCACATTTTGACTCGTAATCACTTAGGAACAAACCAAATATTTTTCCTAAGTCCTTAGGATAGGATATTGAATTTTTAATGCTTAATGTAATTTTTAATATTAAAAAATGAATTTTCAATCTTCTTCACTAAAATAATTCTAATAAATCAAAGAAAAATTAGAAAATTATAAAATTTATTTCTCTTGACTTCTTGAGGTTAGGGAAATTTAAGAAATATATAAAATCTATTTTTCAAGTTTAATTTTATTTTATAATTAATTAATACTCTAAAAATCAAAATAATTATAATAAATAAAATATAATTCAAAAAATCATAAAAATTAGTCTAAGAGGTCCTCTAGTCATTAGGAATATCTCATAATTTTCTTAAGGATAGAAAGCTTTCCTTGGTCATGTTGTTAAATTTTCTTTGAAAACCCTTATTCTCTACTAAAAATAATTATATAAATAAATTAAATCGAGAAAAATCATATTTTCTCCTCTAATGTCTTAATTGACATGTGAGTGAGGTGAAATAAAAATTTCAAATTCATTTGAGCTCAATTTAGTGAGTTATGAAATAAATAAGCCTAAAAGGGTATAAAGGTAATTAAAAATTTTAACCCTTAATTAAAACTTTAGGTTTAATCAAAATGGGGGGTAAAATATTTGATTTTAACTTTCTCTTGGATGATTGAAACTTAGGGAAATTAAGGGGTAGAAACCCATTAAACACTTTGAAAATATCAAAATGAAACTTTAATTAATTAAATGATTTAAATTTTGAAAAGAATATATTTGAAATTTGGATTATTAAAATAGGAATATTATTAAGAGGATATTTATTCTTTAATTTAAAAATCCCTAAATAAATCACTTTAATAATATTTAGTTCTTAATTAAAAATTAAAATAATAATCTAAATTAACAATTAAAACTAAAATTAAAACTAAAATTTAAAATTAAATTAAAATAGAAATTAAATTAAATAAATATAAAATTAAATTAAAATTAAATTAAATTAAATTAAATTAAATTAAAATTAAATTAAATTAAATAAAATTAAGTTAAATTAAAATCAAATTGAATCAAATTAAATTAAAAAATCATTTAACAACAAACCTAAATGAAATCATTAAGAATTAAATCAAAACATAACAGTAATTTCAACACCTCTTTCAATCTAAGTAAATTTAAAACATGAAAATCAATTTGAAATACCAAGATAATTGAAAGTTTAAAAATTTAAATCAAATCTAAAATAATTTGAACACTATTCCAAACTTAAAATTATTAATTAAAACCTCATAATTAAAACTAAAACACTTTAAATCATTAACTCAAACTTCAAATTAAGAATGATTAAAATTCTCGATAAACCAACTTGCCCTTAAAGGCTTTAATTATTATGACTCTTAAATAGAGCATTAAGTGAAATGTCACTTCATTCATCAGGTAATGAAATACCTAAGTTCACTGAGCAAGAGACAAAGTTTAACTAAACTCCTGGATGATTAATTCACCCGTGCAACTGAATTTACTTGGACTCAAAACAATCCCAGAAATATTGAAAAGATGTTTGGGACTCGTCCTAAGCACTTCCTCAATATGACGGGATGTTTTAGAAGAACAACCGAATTTAATTGTTCTTTCATGAAGAAAATCATCCTTAAATCAAACTAAGAACCTAGACGTCATAGGAGATGACTAGTTATAGGATTAGGAATTTGGTAGAAAACCAAAACCCTTCCCTTAGCTTTACCTAGGTATCTGTTGAAATGTCTAAATGTTCTAACCTGTGTTTCAAGTGCAGCTTGGGATGACGGGATGACTCTCTAGGTTCGCTTTTATTTTATTGCAATTTACTTACATGCACTGTACTTTACTTCTCTTGCATGATAAATAAAACTGTTGCATGAAAACCAAAACCTTTAGGATAGTCCCTGAAATGAAACCAAAACTAAATTAAAATTCATTGCAAGATAAAATTCACCGCCACAACATTCCGAAATATAAAACAACTCAAAATTTAATCACAAACAGAACAACAAAACTACAATCACAACTAAATTAAAACGACCTATTGAATGATCGGGAATTCCTCGGATGATGTAACCCACGTGTTGCTAACGGGATTTCTCACGGTCTAAATGAAAGTGTGAACTCATTCAGTTGAGTTTAGCAAATTCATCTGGACTAAGTGAATTCGATGAAAATAACGGTGCCGGGATGACGGAACCGTGGGATCTCAATCGGTTCTGTTTAAATAACTTTAAGATTTGTTTTAATTAAAATATTAAAAACAATTTGGATATTAAGATTTTCTCTAAACTAAATCACTTCTCTCATCTCCTGATTTATGACTTCTAAAACTAAACCTCTGCAACAATAAAGGAGCTCGGAGTAGGTCGGCAGCACGGCCATAATCATCAGCAAAACCTGAGTCTACTTCAGCAAAACTTTCCTTAGAATTAAATAATAAAGCCATAGGATTTCAAGGTAGTTTGCTTAGTGCAACATAAATCCTCAACTTTTTGTTAGGCATTTGCATAATCATGTGATGCAAATTAAGCCCTAACCAGTTTTAGGACTCCGGGTAGTCGTTCGGTACGACATAAACCCTCATATCTTCGAGGCTGTTTGTGTGATTATGTCATACTAATATAAGTCCTAATTAATTTAAAATTGGCAAGATTGCAACATTAAATAAACTCCTAAATTGAAGCCAAACAATAGGATAGTTTGGGAAGTTACCGAGATTCTTCTTGGATCTTCAGCTCCTCCTACTTTTCTTCCTTTGGACTCCTGAAATAAACTGTTCCAAATTTGATCCATTCCCTTTTGAAATTTCTAAAATTCAATCCTTTGAAAACCTTAAGCTTTGAAATTCTTGAGAGCAAAACCACTGATCATTATCGAGAGTTTTCTTAAGTGATTCCCGTCACATAGGATGTAATTAACTATAGGGCCCGCCCTTATAGGGAACTTTAAGAACCCAGGTAATATAAACCCTGCTTAATTCCTTTATATTAAGCAGGGGAACTTTTTGGCTTATAAAATTGGTTCGTAGACCAAATGGTGCTCGTTTATATAAACTATTTGGGATGTGAGATCGGTTTGATTTCATATCTTAAAATTTCCAAACTTAAAATTATTTTAAAAATCAAATGCTTCTTTATAAAACTATAAATATATATATATATATATATATATATATATATATTTAAATTAAATTTAAGATCTAAAATTTATCGACGACCCCTTTTAAAATACAACACACAACCTTAAAATATGCCGACATAGGTGTTCTTCCAAATTGATTATTCTGCACCATTTAGATAATAGCAGGTTTACGCTCAAATGAATTAGCAGCAACATCAGTGTTTTGGATAGTTAAGTGAATTTCATCTGCTGTTGGATTAGCATAATCTCTTAAAGGTCTTGGTGTATTTTGGTTTTGATTATTTAAGTTATTCGCCATTTTGTGAGGATTTGCAGATTATTTTTGTTATTTTCAAATTTTTCTAATAGTACGCTCTAATTCAGAATATTAAGGAACTAAACCTATAGATCCGATACTATGCATACAAACACAATAAACACACTAACAATAAACAAACACACACAATTATGACGCGTAATTTAAATATAAGATTTCAAATACTACAAAATTAAATTTTAGTAGTTACCTTTTCTTACCTCACCACCTCGGCAACGGCGCCAAAAACTTGGTGCGACTTTTTTTATTTGCCAAAATTTATTAACTCAGATTTTGATATATATATTGATTTATTTTTATAATGAGTCACATAATTAAACTCAGGTATACATATTACTCAAGTAATACAGGGCTTTAGTGTTAATTTTTTGGTGTAGCACAGAAATCACTTATCGAATCACAGCACAATTGCAAGTAAGTTCAATTCTTATGATAACGACAAATAATTTTAACTACTATTTCTACCAAAGTACGTTCTAAAGTCGAGCAAGTGAAACTAACACAAGACTAAATTTATAACAAAGTTCAGTTGTAAGAAAGCGTCTTCCTCCTTTTCAATTATAATATGATGATTATTGTGACATAGATCAGTGATGCAAATATTTTGTGCCATATTTCAGCGTATAAAGAAAATTGGCTAATCCTAAGTTTAGGCCCTAAATCTGTGGTTAGGCTGTGAGGATACTGGCTCTCACCCCAAAGCTCCCACTTCCCTTCACCTGAAGGCTAACCCTCGCTTTAGTTTCCAAACATTAGGAACAAATTAAAGATTTTAACCTGCCACTCTAAAATCTCCAATTCCATGCCCATCAAAGTATATTTCCTTATATATTTGCTCTCAATCTCCATGAACCAAGTCTCTCATTCATGGACATTGAATGTGACCTTCACTTTTATTGTGGAACTCATAATCCTTTCAGAACATATGTTTCCCAACAAGTTTTAACAATTCAATTGGCCAGAGCAAAAAGTAAATGAAGTTCGAAGTGAAAAGTTCATCATAAAATCTCCATAATAAATCGACACATCATTTCTATTTCACAACATCAACACATCACATGAAAAGGAGAAAGACAAATAAATCTACTCAAGACTTTTGAGGACAAAATGACAAAACATGGATTATATATATAAAAACAACGTCATACAAACATTGTAAAGTATAGACAACATATCTCAAACTCTTACCCAAGCGAATCTCAAGGAAATCCTTTGACTCCTTTTCTTTCTTCACAAAAACACGCAATTATCTCTTTAGATAAGTAAGAAAGAAGAAATCTCTCACTTTCCCTCTCCTCTTACACTTATTAGAAGATAAAACACAAAACCTAGATTTCCTAAACTAAATGAAAAGAAACTCTCTCTAAACTCTCTCTACACTTTAAACTCTTCTCTCCTTTATAAACTTGGATCCAAAGGAGTTTAAATTCAGCCAAAACTGATTTCCCAAGAGTTTCCTGAAGCAACCCTCCAAAATCCGGCTGTCATGAGTTTATTGTAAGTTAGACTCATTTTGAACTTAGTCTATTGTGAAAAATAGGTTAAGTAATAAAAGATGATTTTTAGGATTTAAATTTATTAATTTAATAATGAATTTTAAATCCTAAATTTTAAAATGTCATTTAAAATTATTTAATGACTTAAACATCATTGTCTTAGGGTTATTGTCTATTACCCTAAAATTTCTAGCCATTTCCCAATTTTAATTTTCTTAATTTCTATTTCTTTTATAATTATTTTTAGAAATAATTATAAGGTTGATTAGAAATTATTAAATGTCAACCTAGAGAATATTTTTGTCCTTAAAAGAATCAAGGAATATTCTTAAGGATACAAAGATGATTTCGTGAAAGTTTCATAATTTTTGAAATTATAATTAATTTTTAATAATTAATTTACTCTAGGAAGTAATTAAATAATTAAAATGAAATATAATTTAATAATTGAAAATTTTAATTCCACGTGATTCTCCTTGTTCTCTTGAATCCAGGGGTATTTTTGTCTTATTTTTGTCATTTTTGTGTGCAAAGTTATGAATTTTTGATTAGTTTAAGGATAATCTGATTTAATTAAACCTTAAACTAAATAGAAAAACCCACGGAGTGCCGCATGTCCTCAGATCAATTGAAATGCGCTTGTTCGGCTGCAGGGCTCCAAACAGCGGATCCAGTAGGATTAAATCAAGGCTGTCGATTCCCAAAACACAGGAACGAATAGTTCTGGTTCATCGTCTTCTTCCCGCCTGATCCCGCAGACCTTCCATGATCTAGGGACAATATTTCACTTTATTCTTGATGAAATCGAGCGAGGTTTGTTCCTACATGAATGTCTTGAGCAGATGATCATATCCATATGGATATGTGGGGGTTTTGAAATGTCTAACTTTACTCTAGACTAAGCCCGATCTTGGGTTGGTTGTGAAAAACCATACCTTGGCCTCCGTTGATGTGAATTAAAATTAAATGGTTCTGATGCTTTGTCTTGACCTCAGAAAGCTTTTCCCTAAGTCAATTTGGGGTGAAATAGGGTATGTATATAACTTTGTCCTCGAGGTGTCTCAGCTTAAATGGCTTGGTCAATCAGTATCTTAAGGGCTATGTGGATGCCTAATTTTGATTGGGATTGTCTTTGTAGGGTCCTTGGAAGCTTCAGGGAAGGTCAATTTGAAGTTTTGGGTAACTCCTTTTTGTCATGTTTTGGGGTTTTTGGGTTGGCTCAATTGGAAGAGATGAGTGGCTTAAAGGGGCTAGATTCAATGGGGATCAATCCCTTAGGGTATAGTGAGCAATTTCTGTCTTGGAAGGTTCAGGGTATATGAGCTCTTTTCTTGTCTATCTCCTCTCCTTGAGCTCTCAGATAGGGCTTATTTATAGCCATGTAGGGGTTAGGATGGGCTTGGGTTTTCTTAGGATTCACTTGGGGAAGTTGTTGTCCGCTGTCATGATTGATGAGGGTAAGGTTTCAGCTGAGAATTATCTCAAATGGCTATCCCAAAGTAAGATTCATAATGAACTCTCATTATGATGAATATTGAGCTAAGTTCATGGCTCCATCCTATTGGACAATCCATGAGGTGTTTTGGCCTCTTAGAATGAGCTGGATTTACTCTTTCTCGTATGCTTACAATTCACTTCTTTACTTTGGCATGAGGTGACACATAAACCTCTTACTCATAGGTTAGTTATGATTGCATTTAGACATGGTAAAGGCTTGGTTTAAGTTATTCTTATCCTCCATTGGGTGGTTTAGGATGAGTGTGATATGTCATAAGGATGGCCAGCCACCTCACTCCATGCAAGTGAATGAGTCATGGCCTGAATTTGGGTGGGGGTGACACCTCTCTTTTTCCTTTATGATAATATCATAATTGGTTTTACCCATGGTTAGCCATGATCATCCATGGGTTTCTCTTAGGGTTAAATATGTCATGATGGGATTTAACAAGTCTTCTAGGTTATGGGTAACCCATTAGCATTTTCTCATAAATTAAATTTGAGTTTTAGAATCATTTATGAGATCATGTGTTATGTCATGTCTTTAAATTTATTCCAAGGTCATTTAATTAAAAAATCCATTTTTAATTAATTATGTAATTAATCAAAAATATTGGAAATTATAATATTAGCTAATAAATTTATCAAAATAATTTTGAGATTAATTATTTGATTAATTTTATTATGTTTTGGTCCAAAATTGGGTATTTTGACCAAATTTGATACATGTTAACTAAGGTTGACAAATATATGCCTAAGTTGACTCAGGTTGACCCATTTTGGTTCAAGGGTGATTAATGTGACTTCCCTAACCTTGTCATGGTTTGGTTAGTCATACAGTCCAAAGATTTTGTCATTAAGGGTTTAATTTGGTCATGTTAACCAATTTTAGAGTTTAGGTTAATCCAATGGTCAATGTGGTGATATTTGGATTAAATTTTGATCATTTTAATCAATATCAACTTGATTATATCAATGTCTGTCTTTAAAATTAATTTTGTAGTCAATGGGGCATGGGTTAGCCACTTTAGCCCTTTTAGTCAAGAGTTGACCAATGGGGCTAGGGTGATTGTCTTTGTATTATGCATGAATTGTTTTGATCAAATCTTGATTATTTATATCAATGAACGATCAAAAAGGTCAATACAATCATCTTTGGATCATAGTTTGATCATTTTGACCAAAATTTACTTTTTAGGTCAAAAGTTGACCTATTGGGTCTATAGGGTTGGTCATTGGGTCAGGATTGACCATTTTGACTAAAGTTAACTTTTAGGTCAAAGTTTGACCTATTGGGTCAATAGTTGATTAAATCAGGAATTTTCATTACTAATTTAATCATCTGTTTTGAAAAGGTTTTATAGGGTCTCACTCTAGACATTAGAATTTAGTGATCATCATTAAGAGTTAGAGGGTTAATTTTCGTAGACTTCCCACTCTAATATATTTTGTAAATAGTCCTCACAAAAGTGAGGTCAACATACATATTCTCCATCCTATAACTTGTCTTGTTCGTATAATCTTATTCTTTTCATTAATAGTCACAATAACTCCATTTTTAGGGTCACAGTGAATAGGACTAACCCATGCACTATCTAAAATAGGGTAGATAATTTCAGCATCGGACCACTTTAAAATTTCTTTTCTAACATCTTATTTCATAATAGGGTTTAATCTCCTTTGAGGATCGGCCCGAGGTTTGCAGTTATCCTCCATAAGGATTCTATGCATACAAATTGAAGGACTGATTCCTTTAATATCAGCTATTGTCCAGCCAAAGGCTTTCTTATATTTCTTTAAAATTTCAAGCAAACTCTCTTCTTCTTTTTCAGTCAATTGATAGGAAATTATAATTGGCAAAGTTGAGGAATCACCTAAAAAGACATACTTCAAATGGTTAGGAAGCAACTTTAAATCAATTTCAGGAGGCTTTTTAATTGATGGACCAAAAGATTAATCTTTTTCAGGCATGTCCAACAATTCAAAATTTTTTTGAACGTAATTTAATTCTTCCTTATGAAAATCTTTAGAATGTTGTAATTCCTCTTCTTGCTCGTGTTCCAATTCATCACTCTCAGATTTTTCTTCTTAAGCTAATTTGAAATGACATTCACTTAACTATCTGATAACATCCATTCTATAACATTCATCATGTTTACCTCTTGCAGGATATTTCATTATATTTGAAATGTTGAATGTAATAATTTGGTCATTGACTCTCATTGTTAATTACCCTTTTTGCACATCTATCATTGCTCTCCCTGTGGCAAGGAAATATCTTTAAAATTATGGGAATCTCTTTATCTTTCTCCATATCTAACACAATGAAATCAACAAAAAAGATAAATTAATCCACATTAACCAAAAAATCCTCTATAAATCCTTTAGGATATGTGATCGAACGATCCGCTAATTACAGAGTTACAGTAGTATAGGTTATTTCTCCTAATCCCACCCAAATGACATAAAGCTTTTTCATAAAATCTATCTCCGATCGCACATGAAATTGTGAAACTACCAGGATCTTTAATCTTTTCAGGAGGTTTTTTCTAAATTATTGCACTGCACTCTTCACTAAGTGCAATAGTTTCATTATCTACAAACTTCCTTTTTCTGTTGATAAGTGCAATAGTTTCACTAAGTGCAATAGTTTCATAAATTTTACATAGCTTTGCATTTATTCTAAGGCTTCAACAAATGGAATGTTGATTGTTAGCTTTTTAAATATCTCCAAGAACTTAGAAAACTACTTATTTAACTTTTGTTGATGAAGTCTCTAAGGAAATGGAGGTTGTGGCTTTTCTAAATCAATCTTAGGTGAAGAAACATGTCTTTCTAAACCTTTCGAAACGCCCTCTTTTGGTTTTTCAATATCTTCTTTCTCTACTTCAATATCTTTTTAAACTCTACCTTCCAACTCTCTTCTACTTCTAAGTTGAATTGCTTTTACTTTCTCTTTATTCTTATGACTTGGATTTACTTAAGTATTACTAGGAAGCATTCCTTGGGATCTATTACTTAATGAATTGGCAATTTGTTCCAATTGATTCTCAATACTTCTAATTATAGCTCCTTGACTTTGCAATTGATTTCCCATTTGTAACACCACTTCTTAAATAGATAAATTTTCCTCCTTAAATTGTGAAGTATTGTTAAATCCTGAAGAATAGGTTGGTCTATAATTAATATTTCCTTGGTTGTTCCAGTTCCAAATGGGTTTTACTTGGTTGTTCCCCCATTGTTGATTACAATCACCCTGATCATTGTTATTCCAGTTAAAGTTTGGATGGTTTTTCTAAACTGGGTTATAATAATTGGAATATGGGTTATTAGTCTTACTTGTAGCATTAAAATTTTCTAGTGAAGTTTGAGAATCAACCATTTGGTCTAATGACTTTTCTTCAATCATGGAAATTGGCTGAGAAAATTCATTCTGAATTGGTCTACCTTCCTTGAAATTACAACAACTTGATTTGCTAAGATTGCAAAAGCATCTTTTTTATGAATGTTGGTTACCTTTTTAGGATTTAACCTTTCAGAAGGCCATTGAAAATTGTTAGTGGCCATTTCTTTAATTAAAGCATAAGTATCATCAAACTGTTTAGACATCAATAAACCATCAGCAGCGACATCGATAATTGATCTAAAAGTTCCAACTAATCCATTATAAAAGTCTGAATTATTAACCAATTTGGTATCGAATGATGTGGAAACTTTCTTAGGAGATCTTTAAATCGTTCCCATGCTTCATATATAGACTCATCTTCAAACTGACAAAAAGATGTAATATCATTTCTAAGCTTTGCAGTCTTTGATGGTGGAAAATATTTAGCAAGGAATTTTTGTGCTAAATCACTCCAAGTTCTGATAGATCTAGGTGCTAATGAATTTAACCATATCTTAGCCTTATCTCTTAGTGAAAAAGGAAAAAGTCTAAGTCCAATAGCATCATCAGAAACACCATCATATTTAAAAGTAGTACACAACTCTAGAAAATTTGCAAGTTGTAAATTAGGATCTTTAGTTAGTGCTCCCCCAAACTGATTATTAGATACCATTTAGATAATAATAGGTTTAAGTTCAAATGAATTAACAACTAAAACAAGGTGTTGAATTCTGCCATGAAGTTCATCCACTGTAGGGTTAGAATAATCCCTTAAAGGTCTGAATTCTTGATAGATGTTAACATTTTGATTTTCTTGATTCACCATTTTTTGAATATTTTCATCTTTTTAAATATTTTTAATTTTTTTTGTTTTTCTGATAGTTCTCTCTAATTCAGAAACGTAAGACATAAGTCCTTCAAAACCTGAACTACACATACAAAAAACAAAATAAGATAAAATAAAACACATTAACAAAAGCAAGGAAAAGGTAAAAGTTTTAATTTTTTTAATTTTGTTTATATAAAATTTTAATTAATTTCCCTAACAACGACACCAAAAACTTGATCCCCAAATATTTATTCTTACATTTTTCACTTTATATTTCTTTCCAATGATACTATTTCTTCCCCGACAACGGATGCCGAAAACTCGATTCTGAATCATATAAGAAATATATTTTAATTATTTTATAATATGGGATACTACACAAGTATATGTATCATTTATCAAGTAATATAAGACATTTTGATTAAGCCCCGAGATATCAAACCCACAAGAAAATATCTAAAAATATAAAGAAATAAGAAAATTATCTTTTTACTTTTTAAATTGATTTTGTAAAGTATGTTTTAAAATATATAATTTGAAATTGTTTTTGATATTTTCTATTTAAGAAAAAGTAAAGCCAACAATTAAAATTAACAAGACTACTAAATGATATGAAAGCAATGAAAATAAAATATCTTTTTCCTCTTTAAATGAATCAGGAATAATTATGGAATTTCATTGTGGAATTATCTAAACGTGTTGTGCTAAATAGAAGCAAATATATTCTTTACCCTTACTTCGTTCTAAAAAAAACATTGGTTAATATTAAGCTTTGAAATTTTGTAGATGGGTTAGGTAGGGAAGATACCAACTCTCACTCTAGAGTTATGTCGATTCCCTCTAGTTGGGGGCTACTTCTCATAGCAGAAATTTTCACCTCAAACCAAATTAGGGGGCTTTAGCCTGTCACTCTAAAGTCCTCTAATTTTACTCCCTATTAAAACATATCTCCCATTTTATTTGCACTCAATTATATGAACTATAATTCTCATCCATACAATTGCATGTTATTCTTTCCTATTATTGATTGAGACAACGCCGCAATGGATCTTACATAATCTCCCAACAAATTTTAACATCTTAATTGGCCAAATCAAGAGGTAAATTAAGTGCAAGGAAATAAATCATCACAACTTCTTCCAACTTTAAACTTCTATACTTCACATAACTTCCTTCCATAATTTAATTACTTCATCATTTAAAATGAAAAAAAGATAAAGAAAACTACTCAGAACTCATGGAGAAAACATAAACATAACTTGATTTGAAAGTAGAAATCATAGTGAAAACACAAGTTTTACTTAGAAACCAAATGTAAAAACAAAGATAAACACTTATCTGAAAATCCTCTCCACAAGACTCTGAAAGTTCCTCTGAAGTTTTTCTTTCCACTATAATACTCCACAGAGGTTGGCGCCTAACTCTGAGGATTGACTCTCCTAAATCCTAAAACGAACTATGTTAAAGTAAAGTAGAAGAGTAAAGAAAATTTGGTGGGAAGAATGCTCTCCTTCTTCCTCTTTCCCAGGAATCAACTTCAAGTTGTCCTCCAACTTCTCCCACCAGAATTTTCTCCTAAACTCCTCTTTAGTGTGGCGCCACTTTCTGATCTTCAAGTCTTCATTTTTAATAATTCTCCAAAAGGTGCCTTGGTGTCTTTTCAAAATATGTCCAGATTCAATGTATCCACAAAGAATACATCTGTACGTTCAAATTTTAAATGAATTTTAGAACTAATGGAAAGTTGTGAAGTTTAAACAAAAGGATGTTTTAAAAACCCCTTCAAATTTGCACCAAAATAAATTAAATTTCGTCACTTTAACAGTGGCACCTATGCGCCAGCCATCCGGTGCATAGGTGCCAGAGGCATATTTTGCACACATTTCAATTTTTGCTCCAAATTTGATCCTTTTTTACTCATTTCATCACAATCAGTCATTTTAATCATACCTGCAAGAAAACACAAAAATACCTTTCATTAAAGTGCAATATCATAAAAAATAGGTATAAAAATGTGTTAAAAACACTATATATTTTAGGTGTATCAACCTCTCTGCCACTAAATCTACCCATAATACTTCTAAATCTCAATTTTACCTAAAATTACCCAAATTACCCATTTTTCTCCAAAACATTATTTGAAAATATGCCCCACCACTGAAATTGACCAATTTGGCCAAAATTTACCAAAATTTCCAAAATAGCCCCAAACTTTGCAAAATTACCAAAATACCCCTCATAGCCCAAAAATCCAAAAAATTCCCAAAAAATTCCTAAAACCTCCTAAATATTCCCAATTTCATTTCTCTCAGCTACCACATGACCCAATCTGACCAATTTGGCCCAATTTAACCAAAAGCACCAATTTGACTCATTTAACTAAAAAAATGCCCAAATTAAATCCAATGTCCACCACATTGACCCCAATCTTGTCTAATTTCAATTTAAAATCTTAATTAAACATCTCTAGCCTCAATCTAAACCAAATTGAAACCCAAATTGACCCACATTTGGACCCAAATTCAACCCAAACTCAAAATCCCTAATTTTGACCAAGTGACCCATTTCACCCAAATTGGACCCAATGTAAATCAATTTCCCCTCAATTTGAATTCTAAACTTCTCATGACACTCCCCTAGGCCATATGCAACATTCAATTACCCCCAATTTATGATCAAGTGTCACCTAAGTCAACCCAAATCCAAAATCCCTAATTTTCCCCCAAACTGAGCACATGACCAAATCACACCAAATTGATTGACCAATCCCAAAATTACCACCCAATTTCTATTGAGAACTCTTCACCACATCCCCCTAGACCTTTGTCAACCATCAATAGAGACCGAACCCAAACTTGGCCTAACTCAAACCCAAGTTGGCCCAAATGATCCAAATTGCACCAAAATCCTGCGTAACAATCATCTTCACAAAATTACTCAATAAATCTGGTCTAACCCAAGCTCAAACCAAACCTAGCCCAACTTAAACCCAAAGTGACCCAATTTAACCTATGACCAAATGTGACCAAACCTAGCCAAATGTGACCAAACCATCCTCACCACAGCTGACCTAAGGACCATAATGACTGGTCTAAAACACCAAAACCAGCCTAAATGAGCTATGGACCAAAGGTCCCACAACAAAGTCAACTTTCCTTCACCTTTTGGCTAAACCATTACTCCAAGCAAACTACTCATCATGGCAGCCAATTGAGCATCATTTAAACCTCTCTTACCTCCCATAAGCCTGCCAGCCACCTTCCCTGTCCTTGCTGGCTGAGCTAGCTACTAGAATGGCTGAGCCTAAGCGCCCCATACCCCTTTAAACCCTAAATTGAGCCTTATCAGTGTGGCATCCCCTCATTGATCAATTACATTTCTCAGCCCTCTCCCTAAGTAACCTAAAGCACTCACATTGGCATCCTAAGCTCCACCCATTGGCGATGGCTATAAATGTCACCCTTCACATCTAAAAGAGAGGTGCTGAAATTTTCTTAAGGAAACCCTTCTAAAACCTCACCAGAGCTTCCACGAGACTTCTTGAGTGCAATCCCACCATCCTCGGCCATTGAACCACACCGTCCGGAGCCAATTTCCCCTTTGAAATTCCAGCTAAAATGAGGACACAATTCACCACAGCTCCACAGTGCACCAAATTCAAATTAATTGCACCCACACCTTCACAACACTGAAAGAAGAAGATCCCCCATCAAAGCCCCATCATAGAGAGCCTCTGCACCAGACTTTGATTAGCACCTGAAATCAGTCTTAATTGAATTCAGGCCTAGGAATTTTACTACAGCAAAAGGCTTCATCTAAAGGTTTGTTAAGACCAATCGAGCTACCACAACCATATAATTGAGGCCTCCGCTCTCAAATAAAGATATTGAACCTCACCTTCCTCCCGAGCTTATTTCAATTCTCCATACATATTCGGTCAATTTCAGCTAGGTTAGGCATATGGATAGATTTGTCTAGGCCAGATGAAACTCTAGAAACAAACCCCAAGTGATTTGGTTGAGTCAAGATAGATATCTTAAGGTTTTAGTGTGAACTATTTATGGGTTAGGTCAATTGGGGACGATGACCCACAACCATTAGATCACACGTGTTTTGCTTAGACGGTCAGGATGGAGATGGATAACTATTGATGCATAAAGCGTGGAGCTGAGTCAGATGGCGGCGTTGAACCAGGAAGCGCCGCGTGTGCTTTTGGAGCTGCTGAGGATACAGTCAACGCCAAGTCACTTAGATAGAATATTAGGAGATTTTTGATTATTTAATTCCTTAAACTTTAAAAATCCATAACTTGGTGTAGAATAATCATACAAATAAAGGAAAAATACCCTAGTGCTCAATGAACATAGGAGAATAATGTGGGAATGGTTTGAAATTTTTTGATGAATGTTTGATTTTTAATGAGTTAAAAAACCTTTTGAATTTTTTGAATCTCCATGCACTTAACATTTCACCATAGCTTGATATTTTGATATGTTGTCGCATCTGTCCTGGGGAATCTTTTCTGATTTTTTCAAAATCAAAGGAGATCTCTAGACAAAGATCTATATTTTTTAAAGTACCATGTCTGTTTTGGTATAAAAATTGTAATAATTAAAATACTAATTAGAAAAATCCAAAGTAAATTTTGGTAGGTTATTTATAACCAGAGGACCATAGAAAAAATGGAAATTTGGTTTAACTCATGAAAGATGATCCTAATTATAATCAAACCCTAAAACTAAGAGAAAATTAGGTTGGACTAAATATAAATGTAAATTACCAAAATATCACTCTCCACTGTAATTTAAGGTCAAGGAAACTTCTCATAAAAATTTTAAGTCAAATGGAGTTAAATTAAATACTTAAATGAATTTTTCAAGTTAACTCACTGGCAATTATATAATTATAATAGTTAAAATAAAATTAAAAAAAATACCAAATTAATTTTGGGTGTCCTCTGTGATCAGAGGAGTCTCTTAAAAATAAAAGTTTCATTTTTAAGCATTATTTTAATATTTAAATAATAAAAAATTAATGAAAACCGTAAAATTAATAAAATTATTGGAAACGTTCCAAATTATCTTATAATAATTTAGGAATAATTGGGGTAATTTTTCTAACTCTATAAATAAAGATATTAAATTCTAAAGGTATAAAATCAATTTCTAAAAGCTAAAATGGAAATTCCTTCATTTTCCACTAAAATAATTATAATAATTAAAATATAAATCAGAAAAATATAAAATTTATTTCTCTACGTTCCCCAACCTTAGAGAGATTTAAGAAAAACATAAAACTTAATTTTAAGCATAAATAATATTTTATATTTAATTAAAACTCTAAAAATTGAAATAATTATAATAATTAGATTCAAAATTTAAAAAATCATGACATTTGATCCAAGTTTTCCTCTAGTCTATTTGAACCTCCAATAATTTTTTTCGAGGATAGAAAATTTGTTTTGATTAAGTTATTGAATTTTCTTTGAAAACCCTATTTTTTGCATTAAAATAATTGTATAAATTAAATTAAATTTGGAAAAAACACATTTCCCCTCTAATGTTTTAATTTACCCATGAATGAGGTGATATGAAAATTTCAAAGTCATTTGAGTGAAATTTAAGGAATTATGAGGTGATAAGGCCTTTAGGGGCAAAAGTGTAATTTTGATGAATTTAGCCTTAATCAATATTTAGGCTTAATTAAAGTGGGAAATGGGCGATGAATGACCTTAAATATTATGTTTGAATGATTGAAATATAAAGGGATAAATTGTGGAAACCCATCTCATTTTTGTCACATTAAAAGGATAAGCTCATAATTTAACTAATCATGATAATTTGGAGGAAAATTAAATTAAAATATCCTTAAGGCTAGGTGTTAATTTTTGGAAGTTGATAATCCACTAATTTAATACACCTACATGATATTTAAATGATAATTCACCAATTTAATAAGATTCATAATTATATAACTTAACTTTTCTGAAGATCACAAAATATACCCACTAAAATCTTAAGGGCTTGGCAGTGAGCTAGGCTTATATAAAAAAAGTGACTAATGAAAATTAGAGAAGAAAATACAGTTATTCCTAAAACACTTTTGAAAACTACAAGCCCATCAAAATTGATTAAGTTCTTTCATAAATTAAGTTTACCTCTAAGGGCCCCACTTAAATAATTCCTAAGTTGAATATCAAGTGATGTTTTACCCACTTATTGGGATAATTAAACATTAGTGCACTAAGCATAAGGGTATGAAATGGATGAATTATTTAATAATTATGATAAATCCAATATGAACTCAAGGTAGCTCAAAAGAATTGTGGAATATCTAAGTAATTCATAGACCCTTCTCACAAATCTTATGGACACCTTGTAGGACAACTGAACCTATTATATTTATTAAATGAAGAGATTTCTTAAATGGATGAATAGGACCCACTAAGTTATGGCATAGAGTTTAGTAGGCCTGTACAAACCTATCTATAGGATTTCACTTTCCTACAAATTATAAATATTTATTGCAAAGATATTAAAGTTTCAGGTGGAAGAACGAGAAGACTCGCTAGATACTCTTTTATAGTTTACAACACTTTCTTTTCCTGCACTTTCTTTACTCTTTTTGCTTACGAGCTTGCATGTTAAGAAAAAATGTCACCGTGACAAAAACTTTTAGGATAGCCACAAAACAAAAACCAAAATCAAAATTAAAAATCAAAATAATATAAAATTCACCGCCACAACAGTCAAAATATAAAACAACTCAAAATTTAATCACAAACAAAACAAAATCATAATTGTAACTAAATTAAAACTTCTCTATTGGATGATCGGGAATACCTTAAAGGATGCAACCTATGGTCGCTAACGGGATTTCCACAGTCTAAATGAAAGTATGGAACTCATTAAGTTGAGTTTAGTAAATTCATCTGGACTAAGTGAATCCGAAGAAAATAGTAATGCTAGAAGGAGAGAGTAGTGGGATCCTATGCTAGAAGGAGAGAGTAGTGGGATCCTAACCTTTATCGTTGTAATCAACTTTAATGTTCCCCTAAATAAGACATTAAGACACATCAATTTAAATATTTCCAAAACATGATACTTCTCTTTTCCTCTTAAATTGACACTTTTATTAAACTAAACCTGCTATGACGAGGAGCTTGGAGCATGCATAGTAGGCAACACGACCATCTTCAACAACAAAACTCCTCCAAAATTTAACGGCCGATAAGTGAGCCATAGACAAAGGTCCCCTAATTTGGGGTATTTCCTCCAAAAAATGGCTAAACTAAAGGAATCCTTGCCACCAGCCTTTCCAAGCCCCTATCCCATCACCATTAAACTTCTCCGGCTCCCCGACTCGGCCTAGCCACTAGCCCTACCTTGACCGGCAGGCCTAGTTGTCAGAAAACCCAAAACCAAGAGAGTCGTCCTCATGATTTGAACCCAATTACAGCTATCCAATGTGGCTTACCCTCATTGGTCACTTGCATCAGTCCTTAACAACCATTTGAAACGTCTAGCTAGCCCAATTGGGCACTCATTCTTCTTCTATTTAACTACCACCAACTCATGATAAAGAGATGAGATGATTCTATTCCTTGGGAAGAATCTTTCAAAATAACTCCAGAGCTTCTCCAAACCTTCCTAAGTGTAGTCCCACTTTTCTCTAACCATTTTCTCTATTGTCTGAAGCCAATTTCATGACTTTAAAATCACCCAAAACAGGACATTTTTCTGTCATACTACAAACCTCCACCATACTTCAAATTGATTCACTCCCGAGCTTCCCCAATCCAAACAAAGAGGATCCCCATTGAAGTACCATCCCTAAACCTCCCTGCACTTGAGTTTGATCAAGGTCGTGCCACCTGTAGGAGGAGTTTTTACACAGCCTAAAACTCAACCCAAATTGACACTTGTAGGAGCTTCGCGAGGTCACAATGAGCGTGCGAACCATCCCAATCAAGGACACACCTGTTGGGCTTAGGTATAGACCTCTTCCCCTCAAATTAAGCTTAGTTTGAGCCTTTATGTGGAAAAGTTCATTTTCATGGATGATTAACCGTATAGATGTGTTTGTTTGGACCAGATGAAGGTGTAGGAATAAACCCCACATGATTTGGTTGAGTATCAAGTGAGATGTTAGGGCTAGAAGGCGTGATGTTCTCAGTTCACACCAGTTGGGGATTAGAAAATGAAAAATAACTAATTCTAAATAATCTTAAATATCTACAAGCTTAATTTTAATTGAAGGGGCGATAGTTCTTGACAATTCCAATTGCCCTTAAGGGAGTCCACCCACATAACTTCTAAATTAAATATCAAGTTAATGCTTAGTTACACTGCTCATTGGATAATTACAATAATAAGGTTCACAATAAAATATCTGCACATTTGTAGTCTTTTAGATGTTTTGAAGGACAACTAAACTTATTATGATTAGATATTCTTAAAACCTTCAAGGACCCACCAAGTTATACCTCAGGACCCATTAATTCACCAAAATCAATAGAAAATGCCGTAAACTACATATCCTACATTTACAACCCAATGCTTAAGGAATTGAGTCTTCTATAAGGTATTTAAGTCATTGTGAGCAACTGAGGATGTTTATTTTTACCACATATGGATCATCAGACTGGTGTAAGTTTGAGGTCTAGATGGCTATGACAATGATGATAATGTTAATGTGTGTTGAACAAGGGATATGATGTGGGAATTTTAGAATAGTATCTCCAATCTCAAGGAACTTCAATAAGGGAGAAGAAAGGATTGATGATATTATATGTCAACTCTTGATGAATTGTTGCCCCTGATGCACTTAGGTTACCAGTAGTCCTAGCTTGGTTTAAGTGAGTAGCCTATTGATTACACTACTTTGTAAAATTAAAACAAAGTTTCCTTTGCTTGTTAAAATGAACTTTACATTAAAAATTAAAAAATAAATTTTGCATGAAGATTAAAGAGTTTTAATGAAAATTTTTTAAAGATCAATGGTAAGTCAATTGGATTGAGGTTAAGATCACCCATCATAGGTTGTCGGGTAGGTAGCTTTTACCCAAGGTCAAGAAGTTCACATTTTAGCTCTTAGCCTCCAGCTTTATCAATGTCTTATACCTATCCTTGATATTCCATATGTGATTACGTGTTTTTTTTGTATGTTCATATTTTTTCTATGACCTGTTTTGCTACCTCACTGTTTTAGTTTTCTTGCTTTCTTTTTCAACAATTTATTTAAATTTTTTGCAAATTGTACTATGTTTATGAACTAACAATGTAGCGGTAACAGAAGTCTAGGTACACTTTATACTATATACTCCAATTTTCTTTTTATTTACTTTTACTTTACAGTATTTTCTTATCTGCACTTGTTTACTCTATATGTAAAACCAAAACCAAAAGGATAAAACCACAACAAAAACACACTTTAAAAAATTAAAGCTACACTTCCATATAGAAACTTTGTAAACCTCTCCAGGCTGGTGGGTTGGGATTCAAGAGTTTTGATCATTTAAGTTTTATCAATCTATGTAAGATATGGATCAGATTCATAGCTCAAGAAAACCTCTGGGACAGATTTCTAAAGGGAAAATACTCTAAGCAAGAGCATCCAATAGTGGTCTAGCCCAAACTGGGTGACTCTAGGATATGGACCAAGCTACTGATGATCAGAAAAAAAGCTGAACAGCTGTTCATCTGGGAGTTAGATGAGGGCCAAATCAACTTCTGGCTGGATCAATGGGTTTGTGGTGGTGAATGACTCTCTCCCACAAAAACTGGGATTTCCTCTAATAGCTGTGTTAAAGATTTTTGGCATGATAGTCAATGGAACTGCAGGTTACTCAACAATATTCTAAACTCTGAATAATTGCATCAAGTTCTGATAATTGAATTCAAGCCTGATCAGAAGGATAAAATCATTACCAAGAATAAACATTCTCAAAAGCAGCTGCCTTCATATATCATATATATTTTAACTGGGAACAGATGCAATGGGGAGCTGAATTTTGGGGGAAGCTGCTGACCCCATCTATGTCCTTTTTTGTTGGAGAGCCAGACATAAACTTCTACCCATTGATGACATATTAAAGTTAAAAGGTTTAAGAGAGCCTTCTTATTGTCTTCTTTTCCAATGTGCTGAAGAATCTTTAGAAAACATGTTCTTCAATTGCCAATTCTCCCAGAATGTTTGGAAGGAGCTATTCACTAAACTTAAGCTGGATACACTGAATTTGAGCTGGCTGCATTTGTCTTACAGCCTGATGGAGTGGCATCAGGTTGACCTGCTGGTGGTCCCTTGCTTGGTTTCCCTAGGATGAAGGCTGACTTTGGAGGCATTTTTAGGAACAGTATTGGGAATTGTCTTCTTTTCTTTCACTCTCCAACTTGTGTCCTTGATGCCTTGGAAGCTGAAATGATTGCAATTTTTTGGGCAATCAGGATTGCTTATCAATGCAAGGTGAATCTTCTAATGGTGGAATCAGATTCAACATGCTGTATCAAGTTTCTACAAAATATTGAACCTGCCCCATGGCATATTAGAAGGTGGATCAACAGAATGCCAAAGTTTCAAGATATCATGCAAGTTGATTTTACCTACTCCCCTAGGGAAGCCAATGCACATGAACTTTGGCTTGCTTCTCAGGAGAGTTCTAATGATGCTGTCAATATTAATGTAACCCCCCTAGCTTTTTTGCTTCACGGAGACAATTTGTGTCTACCTTACATTAGGACTTAGCTAGTAACTTCTTTATGATTCAATAAATTGCTTTCCATAGGCAAGTTTTTGGAATATATATATATATATATATATATATATATATATATATATATATATATATATATATATATTTCTAAGGCAACCAACAACCTACCATTTGGTGACCGACAGCTTCTGGTGACTCCACTAGGGATTAGTTTTTCTCTGTATTATGATCAGGATATTTTGCCTTCATACATCGGTAATTTATCCATTTCTATCATGGCCCACATTATCCTTCTTATGTAGACATGTTTTACCCATTTCTTGCTTGGGAAAGTATGATCGACTTCCCTTGATTCCAAACTGTCTGTTTAACCATCCTTAAAAAGAGAAGTTCAGGAATCTCTAGGGTCTTTTCTTTTTTGTGTGGGATTGGACCCCCAATAGGTTTGTTGGTGAACGAGTTTCACCTAAGCATGGTGCTCGCGAAGAGGGCCCTGCACTATGTCCTAAACTTCACCTTTGCTTCGTGTCTTGAGGGTTTGATTTGTAATTCACAAATCGAGCTGAATCAGTGCTATCCTAACTTCTGCTTAAATTTAAAAAAAACACACTTTTAAAAACTCCTCAAATCACTCATAAATAATAAACTTAGAAAATATACCCCAAAATTCAAAACTTCGAAAATAGAACAAAAAAAAATGAAATGGAATAAGCAAGATGTGTGATACACCTAAAATATATAGTATTTTTATGCACATTATTATACCTATTTTTAATGATATTGCACTTTAATGGAAGGTATTTTTTGTTTTTCTTGCAGGTAAGATGAAAATAGATGGTCATGATGAAAGGAGCAAAATTGGATCAAATTTGGAGCAAAAAAATGAAAAATAAAAAATTGGCACTGGTGGCTAAGCCCCGCTGGACCGGCGCTTAGCCTCCACAGTTATAAATCGAACTTTAATTAAATTTGGCACCGAATTCAAAAGGGAATGGATGCAACACTTGATGGTAACGTCCATAACTTCCTTTGGAAGGAAAATTGACTGAAGGGGTGCGTTCCTTGGTAGATACATCGAATCTGGACATATTTTGAGGAGACACCAAGACACCTTTTGGTTCACTATTTAAAGAGAGTCTTAGAAATGAAGAAGTGAAGAATTGAAGAGGCTCTTCACTGTATTTCGAAGAGAGGAATTTAGGAGATTCTTCCACAACATTTTAAATTTTTATTTAGAGTAGGAGTAGAGAGTAGAAAGGAGAAAAGGGTCAGAGTTATGAGTTCTTCTCCCACTTCTTTTCTTTCTTTTAGTTTAGTTTTTATTGAAGTCTGAAGTCTGTATTCCGAGTCATCGGAGTTTGGAGACTTGCTTTGAGGAGTAGTTTAGCGAAGAGTCAAATTTTCAGAGGAACTTCCTTAGTCTTGTGAAAAGGACTTTCAGATAAGTGTTAACTTTTATTTTGTTTATCAATACTTGCTTTCATTTATTATTTTTCTTATTGTTTTAAATTTCAAATCAATGTGTTTTTATATTTTCCCAATACATTCTGAGTAGTTTACTTTATCTTTTTCTTTCTTAAAATGGAGAAGTAATTAATTTAAAGATAATTGTTATAGAAAGTATCAGTGTTAAAAAGCTGGAAGAAGTTGTTAAGATTGATTCTGAGAACTTTGTTTACTTCTTAATTTGGCCCGTTAAGTTGTAAAATTTCGTGAGATTATGTAAGATCCAATGTGGTATTATCTCATTAAAGTTAGAAGGAATCACATGCAATTATATGGGTGAGAACTGTAGTCCATATAAGTGAATATAATATTAGAAGATATTTTTATAGAAGGGAGTAAAATTAGAGGATTTTAGAGTGACAGGCTAAAACCCCATAATTGGGTTTGAAGTTTTGAGTTTGGTTATGAGAAGTTAGCCCCCAAGTGGTGGGAATCGAGGGAACTCTAGAGTGAGAGACTGGTATCTTCCCTGCCTAACCATGTTTAAAATAATATAAATTTCAAATTAACCTATGTTCTTTATAGAACCAAGTAAGGGTAAAGAACACATTTGCTTCTATTTATCACAAAAAATTTAAATACTTCCACAACAATACTTTAAGAATTATTCTTACTTCATGAAAGGAAAGAAAAAGATATTTTAGTTAATAATATTTTTACATCCAGTTTTATTAGTTATTGAAACCTTTACTTTCATTGCTTAGCATTTTATTAAGAAAATTTCAAAGGACAAATCAACTTTCTAAAACTTTTCAAAATCAAGACATACTATTTCAAAAATAATTAAAGAAAATAAAAAGATAATTTTCTAAATTCCATTAATGATTTTTAACTTTTCTCTGTGGGTTCGATATCTCGGGGCTTAATCAGAAAGTCCTATATTACTTGATAAACGATATGTATAATTTTGTAGTATCCCATATTATAAAATCATAATTTTCATATCTTAAATCATCAACGCACTTATATCCAACGGAGTCAAGTTTTTGATAACCGTTGCACTTATATCTATCGGGGATCAAGTTTTTGGCACCGTTGCCGGGGAAAATTAATTAAATTGCATTTTAAAGAGAATTAAGACGTTTAAAATTTTTACTTTTCTTTATTTTTTTTAGTGTGTTGTGTTTTGTTTTGTTTTATTGTTGTATGTGTAGTTCAGGTTCTGAAGGACTTGTGCCTTACAATTCTGAATTAGAAAGAATTATGAGGAAAAAAAATAAGAAAAATTAAAAATACAGAAAAAGGAAAAAATATTCAAGAAATGACAAATCATCAAAATAAAAATGTTGGCATCCATCACGAATTAAGACCTTTAAGAGATTATGTTAACCCTATAGTAGATGAACTTCGTGGTAGTATTCAAAACCCTGCTGTAGCTGCTAATTCTTTTGAGCTTAAACCTGCAATTATCCAAATGGTGTCTAATAATCAGTTTAGGGGAGCAACAACTGAAGATTCTAATTTGCATCTAGCTAATTTTCTAGAGTTGTGTGCTACTTTTAAATATGATGGTGTTTCGGATGATGCTATTAGACTTAGGCATTTTTCCTTTCTCACTAAGGGATAAAGCTAAAATGTGGTTACATTCATTAGCACCTGGATCAATTAGAACTTGGGGTGAACTATCACAAAAATTCCTTGGTAAATATTTTCCACCATTTAAGACTGCTAAGTTGAGAAATGATATAACATCTTTTTGTCAGTTTGAAGGGGAATCAATATATGAAGCATGAGAAAGATTTAAAGATCTCCTTAGGAAATGTCCACATCATGCGATACCAGATTGGTTAATAATTCAAACTTTTTATAATGGATTAGTTGGATCTCTTAGATCAATCATCGATGCTGCTGCTAGTGGATCATTAATGTCTAAACCATTTTCTGATGTGTATGCTTTAATTGAAGAAATGGCTACTAATAATTTTCAATGGTCTTCTAAAAGGTTAAATCCTAAAAAGGTAGTCAGTGTTTATGAAAATGATGCTTTTACAATGTTAGCAAATCAAGTTGCTACTGTATCAAGGAAGATAGACCAATTTGGGATGAATTTTTCTCAGCCAAATCTCATGATTGAAGAAAATTCATTAGGCCAAATGGTTGATTCTTATTCTTCACCGTAAACTGTGAATGTTATAATCAAACCTAACAACCCATATTCCAATTATTATAACCCAAGATGGAAGAATCATCCAAATTTTAACTGGAATAACAATAATCAGGGTGGTGTTAATCAACAATGGGGGAACACCCAAGTAAACCCATTGGGGAATTGGAACAACCAAGATAATAATAATTAATAGATTAAATTATCCTTCAGGTTATAACAATGCTTTACAATTTAAGGAGAAGAAGTTGTCTAGGGAAGAAGTAGTATCACATATGGGAAATCAATTACAAATTCAAGGAGCAACCATCAGAAATATTGAAAATCAATTGGGACAAATTGCAAATGCCTTATGTAATAGATCCTAAGGAATGCTTCCAAGTAATACTGAAGTGAATCTAAGAGAAAAGAATAAAGAACAAGTGAAAGCAATTAAACAAGTGAAAGCATCAGTTTATTTTCCTGTGGATTTCATTGTGTTAGATATGAAGGAAGATAAAGAGATACCCATAATTTTGGGGAGACCTTTTCTAGCTACAAGTAGAGCCATGATAGATGTGCAAAAAAGGGAATTAAGGATGAGGGTTAATGATCAGGCTGTTACATTTAATATTTCAAAATTGACGAAATATCCTACAAGAGGTAAAGAAGATGAGTGTTATAGGATGGATGTTATTGATTATTTAAGTGAATGTCATTTCAAATCAACTTATAAAGAGAATGTTGAAGGAGAAGAATTTGAATATAAGCAAGAAGAGGAGTTATTTGATTCTGAAGATTTTCAAGAGGAAGATTTAAAGTATGTTCATGAAAATTTTGAATTGTTGGATTTGACTGAGAAAGATAAATATTATGGTCCATCAATTGAAAAACCTCCTGAACTTGAGTTAAAAACGCTTCCTGAAAAATTTAAGTATGCTTTTCTAGGTGAATCCTCATCCTTGCCTGTTATAATTTCTTCTCAATTAACTGAAGTTTACTTGAAATTTTGAAGAAGTACAAGAAGGCCTTTGGATGGACAATTGCTGATATTAAAGGAATCAGTCCTTCAATTTGTATGCACAGAATTCTTATGGAAAATAATTGCAAATCGCGGGCTGATCCCAAAGGAGATTAAATCTTATTATGAAAGAAGTTGTTAAGAAAGAAATTTTAAAGTAGTTGGATGCTGGAATTATCTACCCTATTTCAGATAGTGCATGGGTTAGTCCTATTCACTATGTTCCTAAGAAAGGAGGAGAAACTGTGACTGTTAATGAAAAGAATAAAATGATACCAATAAGACAAGTTACAGGGTGGCGAATATGCATTGATTATTGAAAATTAAACCTTGCCACGAGGAAAGATCATTTTCCACTCCCTTTTCTAAATCAAATGTTGGATAGACTGGCTGAGCATAAATACTTTTGTTTTCTGGATGGATATACTGGTTACCACCAAATTCAAATTGCTCCTGAGGATCAAGAGAAAACTACGTTTACCAGTCCTTATGGTACGTTTGTTTTTAGAAGAATGCCCTTTGGTTTATGTAATGCCCTCGCTACATTTCAGAGATGTATGATGGCTATTTTTTGTGATTTAATTGAAAAAGGGATTGAAGTTTTTATGGATGACTTTTCAATGTTTGGAATTTCATTTGAATAATGTTTAGAACATCTATTTAAAGTTTTAAAACGCTGTGAAGAAACTAATTTGGTAGTTAATTGGGAAAAATGCCAATTTATGTTAGCAGGAGGAATTGTTTTGGGACATCAGATTTCAGAAAAAGATTTAGAGGTAGATCCTCCAAAAATTCAAGTTATATCTAATTTAGCTTGCCCAACAAATTTAGGGAATTAGAAGTTTTTTAGGCTGGATTCTACAGGCGTTACATTAAAGACTTTTCATAAATTATAAAACCTTTATGCCGTTTACTGGAAAAGGATGCAATTTTTAATTTTGATAATAACTGCCGTAAAGCCTTTGAAACATTAAAAGAAAAATTAATCATTGCACATGTAATAATTTCACCAAATTGGGAAAAACCTTTTGAATTATTGTGTCAGGCTAGTGATTATGCTATTGGGGCTGTTTTGGGTCAGAAATATGATAAAATTTTTAAAGTAATTTATTATGCTACTAAAACTCTTAATGAAGCTCAAATTAATTATACTACTACTGAGAAAGAGTTATTAGCTATAGTATTTTCCTTTGATAAATTTCAATCATATTTAATTAGAACTAAATGTGTTGTGCATACTGATCATTCTGCTATCAAATACTTATTGAAGAAAAATGATGCAAAACCGAGACTTATAAGATGGATTCTTCTTTTTCAAGAATTTGATTTTGAAATAGTAGATAGGAAGGGTTCTGATAATCTAATTGCTGATCATTTGTCCAGGCTCGAAATTGAAAAATCTCTCTGTGATAATGAAGAAATTAATGAACATTTTCCTGATGAAAAACTGTTCACTGTTAAAGAAAGGAATGTTTCGTGGTATGAAGACATAGTAAACTTTATTGTTAGCAATATTATACCCTATGGTTTGACATATCATGAAAAGAAAAAATTTTTGTCTGATGCTAAGACTTATTTTTGGGATGACCCATTTTTATATAAACAAGGAAATGATCTTATAATTCGAAGATGTGTACATTTGGAAGAGACTTATGAAATTATTCAAAAATGTCTTAATTCTGATTATGGGGGACATTTTGGAAGTGATAAAACTGCATATAAAATATTACAATCAAGATTTTATTGGCCTACAGTTTTTAAGAATGTGAATGATTATATTAAAAATTGTGATAGATGTCAGCATGTAGGCAATATTTCTAAAAGAAATGAGATACCCCTCAATTATATGTTGGAAGTTGAAATATTTGATGTTTGGGGATTAGATTTTATGGGACCATTTACACCATCTTTCAAAAATGTGTATATTTTGATAGTAGTAGATTATGTTTCTAAATGGATTGAAACTATTGCTTCACCTCGAGTTGATGTTCAAAGTGTTGCAAAGTTTTTAGAAAAAAATATATTTTGCAGATTTGGAATACCAAGAGTAATCATAACTGATGGAGGAAGTCATTTTAGAAATGCAATTATTAGGAAGTTAGCAAAGAAATATCATATTAATCATCGCATTGCTACTGGTTATCATCCGCAGACATGTGGTTTGGTTGAATTATCCAATCATGAAATTAAAAGAATATTGGAAAAAACTGTTAATCCAAATAGAAAGGATTGATCAATTAAACTGGAATATGCTTTGTGGGCCTATAGGACTGCTTACAGAACCTCTATAGGAATGTCCCCATATAGGCTGATTTTTGGAAAAGCTTGTCATTTACCTTTTGAACTTGAGCATAAAGCTTATTGGGCTATTAAAGAGTTCAATTATAATTTGAAAGATGTCTTTGAAAAGTGATTATTGCAATTGAAAGAGCTTGAAGAAATAAGGAATGAATCTTATGAAAATGTTAAGATTTATAAGGAAAAGATGAAATTATGGCATGATCGGAAGATTCTTACCAAAAATCTTGTACCAGGACAACAAGTTTTGCTTTATAATGCTAGATTGAGAATATTTTCTGGAAAACTTAAGTCCAGGTGGATGGGTCCAATCATTGTGATAAAGTTTATTCTTATGGAGCTATAGATATTCAAGATCCTAAGACTAGAAAAATATTTAAAGTTAACGGACATAGACTTAAACCATATTTTTCAGTTAATAAATCTAAATCTGACGAGAATTTAGTGTTGGGTCACTCAGAATGAGTTCTGGGTATGTCAGGCCGAAGACGTTAAAACAAGCGCTTTGTGGGAGGCAACCTATATTTATCGGTGTGCTTTGCTTTATGTTTGTTTTGTGTGTTTTATTTGCTTAGTTTGGTTTGTTTATAAAAAAAAAGAGAAGAGAAAAAGTGAAAAATAGTATATGAAAAGGGAGGAGAAGCTTGAGGATTTAAGGGCCTAATCAAAAATTAGTTTCATACCTAAAGTTTAAGATATAAGATCAGAGGAAATCAAAAGCTTAAAGTTGTAATATAGTAAGTAAAATTATTTTTCAAATAAAGATTTTTAAGTGAGAAAAATAAATGTTTGAATCCTATATTTTGAAAAATTTACAAATATTTCTGAAATAGATAAAGACATATTTATCATTTTCTTTTACTTAAGAACTTTCTAAACTTTAAGTTGGTTTTAATTACTGAAATTTTTTCTAAATTGGACTATTCCATTTCTAGAACAAAATTTTGTTATCTTCCTAAGAAACTCATTACATAATTTGTATGCTAAAATGTTTTATGAGATTAACTGTCACTTGAGGACAAGTAACATTTTAAGTTTGGGGGATTTTGATACACCTAAAATATATAGTATTTTTATGCACATTTTTATACCTATTTTTAATGATATTGCACTTTAATGGAAGGTATTTTGTGTTTTTCTTACAGGTATGATGAAAATAGATGGTCATGATGAAAGAAGCAAAATTGGATCAAATTTAGAGCAAAAAAATGAAAAATAAAAAATTTGGCACTCGCGGCTAAGCGCCGCTGGGCCGGCGCTTAGCCCCCACAGTTATAAATCAAACTTTAATTAGACTTAGCACCAAATTCAAGAGGGAATGGATGCAACTCTTGGTGGTAACGTCCATAACTTCCTTTAGGCGACAAATTTGAATGAAGGGGTGCGTTCCTTAGTAGATACATCAAATCTGGACACATTTTGAAGAGACACCAAGGCACCTTTTGGTTCACTATTTAAAGAGAGTCTTAGAAGTGAAGAAGTGAAGAATTGAAGAGGCTCTTCACTGTAATTCGAAGAGAGGAATTTAGGAGATTCTTCTAGTGCATTTTAAATTTTTATTTAGAGTAGGAGTAGAGAGTAGAAAGGAGAAAAGGGTCAGAGTTAAGAGTTCTTCTCCCACTTCTTTTCTTTCTTTTAGTTTAGTTTTTATTGAAGTCTGAAGTCTGTATTCTGAGTCATCATAGTTTTGAGACTTGCTCTGAGGAGTAGTTTAGCGAAGAGTAAAAGTTTCAGTGGAACTTCCTTAGTCTTGTGGAAAGGATTTTCAGATAAGTGTTTACTTTTATTTTGTTTATCAATACTTGCATTCATTTATTATTTTTTTTATCATTTTTAATTTCAAATTAATGTGTTTTTATATTTTCCCAATGCATTCTGAGTAGTTTACTTTATCTTTTTTCTCTTAAAATTGAGAAGTAATTAATTTAAAGAGAATTGATGTAGAAAGTATCAGTGTTTAAAAGTTGGAGGAAGTTGTGAAGATTGATTCTGAGAACTTTGTTTACTTCTTAATTTGGCCTGTTAAGTTGTAAAATTTTTTGAGATTATGTAAGATCCAATGCGGTATTATCTCATTAAAGTTAGTAGGAATCACATGTAATTATATGGGTGAGAACTGTAGTCCATATAAGTGAATGTAATATTAGAAGATATTTTTATAGAAGGTAGGGAAATTTAATTTGGTTTGAAGTTTTGAGTTTTGTTATGAGAAGTTAGCCCCTAAGTGGTGGGAATCTAGGGAACTCTAGAGTGAGAGACTGGTATCTTCCCTGCCTAACCATGTTCAAAATAATATAAATTTCCAATTAATCTATGTTCTTTATAGAACCAAGTAAGGGTAAAGAACACATTTGCTTCTATCTGTCACAATAAAATTTAAATACTTCCACAACAATACTTTAAGAATTATTACTACTTCATGAAAGGAAAGAAAAAGATATTTTAGTTAATAATATTTTTACATCCAGTGTTATTAGTTATTGAAACCTTTACTTTCATTGCTTAGCATTTTATTAAGAAAATTTCAAAAGACAAATCAACTTTCTAAAACTTTTCAAAATCAAGACATACTATTTCAAAAACAATTAAAGAAAATAAAAAGATAAATTTCTAAATTCCTTTAAAGATTTTCAACTTTTCCCTGTGGATTCGATATCTCGGGGTTTAATCAGAAAGTCTTATATTACTTGATAAACAATACATATGCTTGCGTAGTATCCCATATTATAAAATCTTAATTTTTATTTCTTAAATCATCAACGCACTTATATCCAGCGGGGTCAAGTTTTTAGCAACCGTTGCACTTAAATCTATCGGGGATCAGTGTGCCCAGTTCACAAATTGACCTTTGTTAATTTGTAGTGTTTACACTATAATTATGAGGTGTAGGCTATCGCTAACCCTTAAAACATTTTTAATTGATAGCTATGATAACTTCCCCAAATTTGACCTTCTCTCGCGACTTGCTTACTAACTTAAAAGCTTGTCTCATGGCATCCATGATCAAATTTGGGTCTGGGTTCAGTGATTTTGAGGTAGTACTCTACAAGGCCCCATTCATTGTCGTTAAAGTGGCTACCCAGATGTTAAAGAGTTATCCAAATTTGATTTGAACTATTTACAGAACTTTCCTTCTTTCAAGAAGGTAAAATTCACCACCTCAGCTCCCACCAAGTCCATCATTCCGGCGCCCGCCAGATCTTCCGTTCATGTGCCAAGGAGAGTGGTCACACTCACCACCACTAGATTTGTTGTACCACTCCTAACATCTCATCTACCAAAGAGAAAAATTTTCTGTTTTAAGAGAATTCAGTTGATGCATTTGCTACCCCATCATCAGTGCTTGAAATTAGTTCTAGTTCAGGAGTTGTGCCGCTGACCATGTGTCAAAAAAAAAAAAAACTGCATTCCTTAGATTTTAAGGGCCGTCAGGGCCCAGACTACAAATTTAGCCACTGTTAATGGGATTCCTCACTAGAAGAAACTCGGTGTACCTGAGACCTCTCCTTGAATCCGAGGGAGTATGTTTCACCTCTAGTTCGACACCAATGGAGATAAGACCCTTTATAAGATTGCTGCTAATTTACTATCACCTCATGGTCATCTTGATGAGAGGGAGAAGACCACTCTCATCACCCAAGTTCGTACTGTGTTTCATAATTTTGTTGAAAAGGAAGGATGTTTCATTGCGAACTACTTAGTGAATTGGTTGCGTAGTATCACCAAGATGAAGAATAATATTTTGAGGAAAGACAGAGCTGCTCGTCAGTTGCAAAATTTGTTGAAGTACT
The DNA here is from genome assembly GCA_022702705.1 of Papilionanthe hookeriana x Papilionanthe teres. NCBI lineage: Eukaryota > Viridiplantae > Streptophyta > Magnoliopsida > Asparagales > Orchidaceae > Papilionanthe > Papilionanthe hookeriana x Papilionanthe teres. The sequence goes on along the minus strand of CM040421.1, from coordinate 159,105,356 downwards.
GCTAGCTCATGTTCCTGCAAGATTTCATTTAGGATGACTTATCGACACCATTGTAACTGTCTTAGATGATACCACCATTGTCACGAGACTTACAGAGGGTAGAACAAGACTAGGTCTGAGAGTACTGTCTGTCTTTGCTTATGAGAAATTCCTAAATAAGGATAATAGGAAGAGACTATTTACCGTTGTACATGGTCTGCACCCTAGGGAGCACACTTATCTTCGACATATCAATGCTCCCATTGAGACACTCCGTCTCAAGAAATTAACATCAAAGAAGAATGTGTGGGTACCTAAAGTTGTCAAATTAGTATGTTTTGAAAGGCCAGAGGAGCATGTCCGTTAGATGGTTAAAAATTTTGATGCTCCAAACTACTGCCATTGCCATTTCCTCGGAGTCCATGGAAGGAAGGGATAATGTTCATGAGAGGACTACTGATCTTAAGTTAATTAAAGATAAAGAAATCAATGATAACATAAGGAAGTGACTTCACAAAATATTTAAGCTTACAATTTAGATATGAAATTATACTTTAATTATTTATAATATGGGATACTATGTAAGTATATGTATCGTTTATCAAGTAATATAGGACTTTTTGATTAAGCCCTGAGATATCAAACCCATAGGGAAATGTCTAAAATTTTAAAGAAATAAGAAAAATAACGTTTTCACTTTTTAAATTGATTTTGAAAAGTATGTTTTAAGATATAAAGTTCTTTTTTTAAAAATTTATTTTTGGTATTTTCTGAATAAAAAGTAAAGTAAAAAACTAAAGTTAACACAACTGTAAAATAACATGAAAGAAAATGAGAATAAAATTTCTTTTCTTCTTTCAATGAATCATTAAAAATTATGGAATTTCATTGTGGAAGTATCTAAAATGTGTTGTGCCTAATAGAAACAATTATATTCTCTACCCTTACATGGTTCTATAAAGAACAATGGTTAATTTGATGTTTTGAAATCATGTAGATGGGTTTGGCAGGGAAGATACTAGCTCTCACTCTAGAGTTCTCTCGATTCCCTCCACCTGGGGCTAACATCACATTCCAAAATTTAAAACATCAAGCCAAATTAAGGGGCTTTAGCCTGTCACTCTAAAGTCCTTTAATTTTACTCCCCATTATAAACATATCTTTTTATTTATTTGCACCCACCATATGGACTACAATTATCATCCTTACAATTGCATGTGATTCTTTCCAATTCTTGATTGAGACAATACCACATTGGTTCTTACATGTTCTCACAACATATTTTAACATCTTAATTGGATAAATCAATAAGTAAATGAAGTGCAAGGTAGTGAATCATCACAACTTCTTCCAATATTAAAATCCTATACTTCACACAACTTCCTTCCATAATTTAATTACTTCATCATTTAAAAAGAAAAAGATAAAAAAATCTACTCGGAATCAATGGAAAAAACACAATCACAAGTTGATTTGAAAGTAGAAATCATAGTGAAAACACTACAAGTCTTACTTTAAAACCAAATGTAAAACAAAGTTAAACACTTATCTGAAAATCCTCTTCACAAGACCCTTGAAGTTCCTTTGAAACTTTTCTTTCCCTTAACAAGATACAATAGAGGTTGATGCCCAACTCTGTTGACTCTGAATCTCTATTCTACTTTTAATAAAAACTAGATACAACGGATAATAAAAGTGGTGAAGTGGAAAGGTGTGCTCTCAATAACTCTCTAACATAAACCTTACTCGTAACACTAATCACACCCTCCAACAACAACCATTTTTATGAACTTCAAGTCTTCTTTTTAAAATTTTCCAAAAGGTTCCTTGGTGTCTCTTTAAAATATATCCAGATTCAGTTTATCCACCAAGAATGCATCAATCCGTTTAAATTTTAAATGAATTTTGGCGCTGATGGTAAGTTAGTGAAGTTTAAACCAAAGGATGCTTCAAAAACCCCTTCAAATTTTTGCTAAAATAAAATAAAATTCATCACTTTAACTGCGGCGCCTATTGGCCAAAGATCGCTTAGCTGCCAGAGGCCAATTTTGCACATTTTTCAATTTTTGCTCCAAATTTGATCCTTTATTGCCTATAGTCAGTCATTTTAATCATACCTGCAAGAAAAACAGAATAATACCTTCCATTAAAGTGCAATATCATCAAAAATAGGTATAAAATGTATTTAAAAACACTATATATTTTAGGTATATCAAAATCCCTCAAACTTGAAATGTTACTTGTCCTCAAGTGACACTTAATCACATGAAAAATCTTAAAATGCAAATTATGTATATGAGAAGTTTTAAAATTTTGTTCTAGAAATGAAATAGTCCAATTTAGGAAAAAAATTTTAGTAAAGGAGACCAACCTAAAGTTTAGAAGGTTCTTAAGTAAAGGATAATGAAAAATATTAGTTCCTATCTAATTCAGAAATACTTGTAGATTTTTCAAAATATAGGATTCAAACATTTCATCTTCCTCACTTAAAAATTTTCATTTGGAAATAATTTTACTTACTATATTATAACCTTAAGCTTTAGATTTTTTCAAAACGTATATTTTAAACATTAGGTATGGAACCAAATTTTGATTAGGCCCTTAAATCCTGAAGCTTCTGCTTCCTTTTTACTTACTATTTTTCTCCTTTTTTTTCTTTTTCTTCTTTCTTTTTCATTTTTTTCTCTTTTTTCGCTTCTTTTTTTTTATGAGGCAAGGATTACTGTATCTGGATAGGTCTTTAATGATTTTGAATTCCACCCTTTCATTTAAATTAAAGGTTTGATATATATTTTTCACTTAAAAGCCATAATAATAATGTTGAAAATTATTTTTTAATAAGAGAAATTTAAGCTTTGAAAAATAAAAGTCAAATCTTTTATGTATCCAAAATACAACACTTCTTACTAAAGATAGTTTAACTATATTTAACATTTCTTTACTAAGAAAATTTTAACTTTAAAATTTTCATCTTTACTATAAATTTTAACTAACTTCTCTTACTCATTTTTATATTAAAAAATTTGCTTCCCTAATATAACTTCATATACATAATTATTTTCAATCAAAAATAAAAATTTTCTTTAAGTATTCTTGAGAACAAATAAAATTTTTGTTTTTTGAAAATTTGTTTTTAAATTTCCCCAAAACTTTAATTTTTAATTAGGATAAAACATTTAAGCATAAAAATGATACAAGAGTAAGAATTTTAAAACTAGAATAACATGCTTGCAAGAATTTTAATATTCTAAATATGCAAGTATAACAATTTAAAAACAAAAGTAAACAGTAGTTCAAATTGAGTTTTTCAGTTATTCGTAAAATAGAAATTTCAAAATTTCAAAGGACTTCTACTATAGTTGAGTATTTCAAAGAAAATACAAACCAACACAAATCATATCATATTAGAAAATAAATGGTAGCAAATTTTGAAAAGTTTAAACATGTTATATAAATAGTGGTTTCTAATTGCGTTCTAAATTTTTCTAATATTTATAGGAATTAAATTAGACACTAATAAAAATAAAAACACTAGAAACACATAAGAACATTTACTACCATAAACACATCTCATATTACATCATAAAACATCAATCGAACACACAAACATCTGAATGTGCATAATATACATAGTCTAACTACAATTTACACAACGTCAGAGTCCATAACAACATACATCACATCACATATAAGAACATTAAATAAAAGCACCACAACACATAAGAAAATCACATAACAACCTCACAAAATGAACTTATCAATCCTAATCATCATCCTCATCATCATCATCTTCATTTCAGTCTCTGAATGGTACATAATGTATATAAAAAGGATGAGGGGGCATCTCAACACTGTGATCTTCTCTAATCACTCTGTCCATGTACTGCTGATAATTCTCCTCATATTCATAATGTTTTACAATATATCGTTCAATATTTTCAATCTTACCATCCATATCTCTAGTATGCTCTCTGGTAAGACTCACCTTCTTCAAAATCTTCTATAATAATCCAATTTGTGAATCTCTAGAAGATGATGCATGTGCATTAGAAACATGAGAAGTAGAAGCATCAGAAGCAGAAGCACTGGAAGTTCTAACAGATCCTCCTTTCCAGCCAAATACTGAATGTACAGTGTAAGTGTTCACATTTACACTGGTAAAAGGTCTAAGTGGCTGAAGAAACTCTTTCCATATTTCAAACTTAACACCAAACTGCTCATAAAGTGAATAAATCAGAGATGGAAATCCCATACCTGTAGTAGTAGCAGCTCTGGAATAGTTCAAAATATAATAAAAGATATTAGCCCCAATATCTAATGGCTTTCCCTGCTGAATAAAATGGTTAAGAACAACTCTCTCCCTTGTACCTTCACTAACATTACTTGAAGGCAGAAGCTTAGATGAGATAAAGTAATGCCATGCCTTTGAAGTGACATTCAATTTAGAGACTTTAAAATTCACTCTTCTTTCATTTGTAATCTTTTACAAACCTCTTCCATCAGTATGAAAGGTAAAAATCTCATCTAACTCTCCCATAGAAGCATGATAATTCACATAAAAATAAAAAATCACAGGAGGTAATCGGTAAAAATTATTAATTACCACATGTGAAAAATCCACTTGTTGCCCCGTAACCACCACCAATTTGTCTTATGCTGCTGGCAAGTTAGGATAGAACTCTCTCACCACGTAAACAACTGCAATAACGGAGAATCAATAGTATCTTTCCTAATTCCTTCTAGCAATCATCTCCTCAATATCTCCTCCTCGGTTTGCTAAAACTCATTATGGAATCAATTTCCACGATGCAAGTGCATCAACGTAACGATTCTCTGCTCTAGAATTGACAAATTTGTCGTAGTCAAATTTTGTTTTTTCTTTCGAGCGTTTTGACTTTGGATCCATCTCTAAGAATCCACAAAAAATTCACCATAAATCCTAAATTTAAACTAAACTTGTTAACTCAACTTCCAAATACAAACTCCACTAAATCCAAGCAATTTCTCATGCTTTCACCATGAATAGTGATTTTTGGATTTTTCAATAATATACTCAAAATACATGGTAAGAATAAAAAATTTTTACTTAGGAGTAGTGATCAATCCTTAAGGAGTTCAAATCCAAGCAAATTTTTGACGAATAGTGATTACCTAGGCTTCTATTTTGTGAAACCGAGATGTTGAAGGTTATGGGGGTGTTAAAAATGGAAAATTTTGGGTTTTTAACTGCAGAAAATCTATTTTCACGAACCGGTGCCTATGTGCTAGGAATACAGTGTTTAGCCACAAAATCTGGCACTTATGCGCTGTCGGTTTTGCGCTTAGGTGCCAGTGCCCAAATTTTGACAATTAAGTTAATTCCATCAAAAATCTGAGTTAATCACCTTTAATCTGTTCAAATAATTATTTCTCACCATAAACTCTTCTAATACTTCAACAGTAATCTTTAATTTCCAATGATTCCACACAAAGTTCACACAAACACAAACTTATATTATTTAAATATCAAAACACATTTAATACAAACAACAAATATCTATCCAAATACTTTGGATGAAATTCCCCAATACATAAGTTCAAACACATGTAATTAAACACAAATTTACATTATTGAGAAGTAACAAACATATGTAAAGTGCAACAAACACAAAAAAAAACACACTTAAAACACTAAACACACATAATCAAACCACAAGACCACACATAATTTAATTCCAATCTCCATTAGGTAGATTATATCCAGAACCACCATTAGTTCCATTTGAACCATCTGGAATGTAAATATGATAAAACGAGCGATGATTAAAGGCTCCTACGTCTTCTTCTTCTATCCATTTGTTATTCGGTTACATCGTTCTATTCACTTCTTCCACATGACTTGTATGAATGAATAACATTTTGAGTTGCCATCCAATGTGTGACACTCCCATGAACATTTCTCAACATTAATTTTACATTAAATCCAACTTTAGCCCAACCATAACTCAAGTTAGCTCAATTGGATCCATTTTGACCATAACCAAAAAAGACACAAATTCAACCCAATTCAACCTCAAATCACTTCAAATTGATTCCAAATCATTCATGAAACATTCCTAAATTAAATTCAACACTTATTGGACCCAATCCTTTGCAAAATTTTCATCTAAAAATTTGTTTTGAAATCTAAAAGCCCACTCCCTAAACCATCTTGAAAGCCCATCCAAAGTAAAATCCAAAAGCCCAAACCCATTCCAAAGCCCACATGACAATTCCTTCTCATCATCCCTTTAGTTGGAATCAACTCCTAAGTCCCAAATCAATCATAAAATCAACCTAAATCAAGCACCATCTAAATTTTTCACTAAATTGCCAAAATCTCCAAATTTCTTTATCATATAAATGAATCCACTTTTCCTATGCCAAGGATGAGCCAAATGGAGCCACATGCAAGCCATAGACAAGCCACATGAAGCCATGGGGGGTTTGACTTGTCACCAAGCCATTAATGGCAAGAAGAGGGAGTCCTTTCCTAAGCCTTCCTTAAGCCATTTTAACCTCCTTAATGCAACACCATAACCCAAAATTAACTTAAACTATTTTGATGGGGACTTCACCACTCCATGGCAGCTGATCCAACTGATCCCCTTGGCCCAAAATCAGACCATGGGGAGGTGAACCAAGCCGAAATACATGGGTTGACACAAGTGAACCCAAAATCACTCTTCTCCCTTTACCACTTAAATCCAACCCTTTACACTTGGCATTGGACAATTGCTTGCACAAACCTCCAGCACTGGTCCTCCTGACCTTGAGGGTGATCTCGACTCCGGCCGGCCAGCCACCACAGCCGCCGGAAACCACCAGGTCGAGAGCACCCATGTGAGCCAATTTTTGAATTTCTCTTTGCTGAGTTGTCCCAGCCCAATTGAACACCATGGCTATTCTTCCCTGGCCCTAAGCAGTTGATCCAAGCCATCAAACCCTCTGGTGAGCCCTCCAGTTATGCCTATTTAAACACCACCTCCTCTCGGCCAAAGAGGAGTTGAACCAAACCTTACCAAAACTCTGCCAAAATCATTTCAGACCTCTCTCCAGACATAGAGAACTTGATCCCCACTAAAATCCAGCCCTAAAACCCGCTCCGTGAGCTCAATTTCCGAGTTGAAAATCCACCCAAAAAAACATGACACTTCACCACAGTGAGCCAATCTCCAAATTGATTTGTCCTACACCTTCACCAGACCAAGAGGAGAAGTTCCCCAGCAAAAACCCCCTCACTAAGCCAGCCATTGCTTCCAGCCTCCAAGCTTTGTGTTTGGCCTTGGTCACTTTTATACCTAGACAATTCCCCAGAGCCAGAGTCTTCATCTGGAGCTTGCCTGGACTCAATCGATGGTGACACAACTCTCAGATCAAAGCTTCACTTCTCTGAGCAAAGGTATGAACTCACTCTTCCTCTCGAGCTTCTAGTGATTCTCCATTTTGTTTGGGTTAATTTCACAGCCTATAAACCGTATGGATGTGTTCATCTCTTAAAGATGAATCCATAGAGCATAAGAACACGAAAATCCATTGAGAATCGAGTGAGATCTTAGGGTTTTAGTGTGGACGGTCATGGGTGCACACCAGTCGTAGACGATGACCGGGAGCCGTTGGATCGCGCGTGTATCGAGCAGACGGTTCAGATTGCGCTAGACAAACGTTACGTGGACCGCGGGCCCCCAGAGCGCTAAGTTGGATGGCAGCGTCGAATGGGAATGCGTCGCGTGGGCTTTCAGAGTTGTCGATGTTGTGCTGGCGCCGCGTGGATAAGTAGATAAATAGGGTATTTTTTGAATTATTTAAATGTCCAGAACTTGAAAAATCCATATCTTTGCATAGAAAAATCACAAAAATAAAATCAAAATACACTCTTGCTCAGTGAACAGAGGAGAATAATGTGGAAAAGAAATCAAATTAATTGGATGAGTATTTTATTTTTAATAATTTATTTACTATTTTCAGCATTTTGATTCTTCATTTACATAGATAATTCACCATGATATGAGACCATAGGGCTTTTGAAACCCCTGATCTTGGGAACATTCCCTAAATTTTTCAAGATCAGAGGCCATCTCTGTGAAAGGTTATTGAATTTTCAATTTCATGTCACTGTTTTAGGTATTTTAATTCCAATAATTAGCATGTTGTGAAATAAATTCTAGGAAAATTTGGTGTTGTTCCTTAGGACCAGAGGACCCTATGAAAAATATATTTTGAGTTAATTCATTCATAATAACCTTAATTGGCCTGAACCCCTAAAATTGAATTTGAATTAATTAGGGTTAACCACAGATCAAATTGACTTGAAAATAATTCTCCACTGATCTTTAAGATTAGGGGAACTTCACATAAAAATTTGAAATCAATTCGACTTGATTAACCCCACCAATTGGATTGATTAAGCCTCATATGTAAAATGGAACTTTAAAAATTCATAACTCCAAAAATACTTTTCAAAAATTCACAAAAATGGTTTTGAAGCTTCTCTGATATCAGGAGAGTTAAGGAAAATTAAAATTGGAATTTTCTAAAAAAGTTGATTTTTCACAATATTTTAATATTTTAATAATTAAAAAAATAATAAAAATCATAAAAATGTCACATTTTGACTCCTAATCACTTAGGAACAAACCAAATATTTTTCCTAAGTCCTTATGATAGGATATTGAATTTTAAATGCTTAATGTAATTTTTAATATTACAAAATGAATTTTCAATCTTCTTCACTAAAATAATTCTAATAAATCAAAGAAAAATTAGAAAATTAGAAAATTTATTTCTTTGGACTTCTTGAGGTTAGGGAAATTTAAGAAAAATATAAATTCTATTTTTCAAATTTAATTTTATTTTATAATTAATTAATACTGCAAAAATCAAAATAATTATAATAAATAAAATATAATTCAAAAAATCATAAAAATTAGTGTAAGAGGTCCTCTAGTCATTAGGAATATCTCATAATTTTCTTAAGGATAGAAACCTTTCCTTGGTCATGTTGTTAAATTTTCTTTGAAAACCCTTATTTTCTACTAAAAATAATTATATAAATAAATTAAATCCAGAAAAATCATATTTTCTCCTCTAATGTCTTAATTGACATGTGAGTGAGGTGACATAAAAATTTCAAATTTATTTGAGCTCAATTTAGTGAGTTATGAAATAAATAAGCCTAAAAGGGTATAAAGGTAATTAAAAATTTTAACCCTTAATTAAAACTTTAGGTTTAATCAAAATGGGGGTAAAATATTTGATTTTAACTTTCTCTTGGATGATTGAAACTTAGGGAAATTAAGGGGTAGAAATCTATTAAACACTTTGAAAATATCAAAATGAAACTTTAATTAATTAAATGATTTAAATTTTGAAAAGAATATATTTGAAATTTGGATTATTAAAATAGGAATATTATTAAGAGGATATTTATTCTTTAATTTAAAAATCCCTAAATAAATCACTTTTATAATATTTAGTTCTTAATTAAAAATTAAAATAATAATCCAAATTAACAATTAAAACTAAAATTAAAACTAAAATTTAAAATTAAATTAAAATAAAAATTATATTAAATAAATATAAAATTAAATTAAAATTAAATTAAATTAAATTAAATTAAATTAAATTAAAATTAAATTAAATTAAATTAAATAAAATTAAGTTAAATTAAAATCAAATTGAATCAAATTAAATTAAAAAATCATTTAACAACAAACCTAAATGAAATCATTAAGAATTAAATCAAAACATAACAATAATTTCAACACCTCTTTCAATCTAAGTAAATTTAAAACATGAATATCAATTTGAAATACCAAGATAATTGAAAGTGTAAAAATTTAAATCAAATTTAAAATAATTTGAACACTATTCCAAACTTAAAATTATTAATTAAAACCTCATAATTAAAACTAAAACACTTTAAATCATTAACTCAAACTTTAAATTAAGAATGATTAAAATTCTCGATAAACCAACTTGCCCTTAAAGGCTTTAATTATTATGACTCTTAAATAGAGCATTAAGTGAAATGTCACTTCATTCATCAGGTAATCAAATACCTAAGTTCACTGAGCAAGAGACAAAGTTTAACTAAACTCCTGGATGATTAATTCACCCGTGCAACTGAATTTACTTGGACTCAAAACAATCCCAGAAATATTGAAAAGATGTTTGGGACTCGTCCTAAGCACTTCCTCAATATGACGGGATGTTTTAGAAGAACAACCGAATTTAATTGTTCTTTCATGAAGAAAATCATCCTTAAATCAAACTAAGAACCTAGACGTCATAGGAGATGACTAGTTATAGGATTAGGAATTTAGTAGAAAACCAAAACCCTTCCCTTAGCTTTACCTAGGTATCTGTTGAAATGTCTAAATGTTCTAACATGTGTTTCAAGTGTAGCTTGGGATGACGGGATGACTCTCTAGGTTCGCTTTTATTTTTTTGCAATTTACTTACATGCACTGTACTTTACTTCTCTTGCATGATAAATAAAACTGTTGCATGAAAACCAAAACCTTTAGGATAGTCCCTGAAATGAAACCAAAACTAAATTAAAAGTCATTGCAAGATAAAATTCACCGCCACAACATTCCAAAATATAAAACAACTTAAAATTTAATCACAAACAGAACAACAAAACTACAATCACAACTAAATTAAAACGACTCATTGAATGATCGGGAATACCTCGGATGATGTAACCCTCGTGTTACTAATGGGATTTCCCACGGTCTAAATGAAAGTGTGAACTCATTCAGTTGAGTTTAGCAAATTCATCTGGACTAAGTGAATTCGATGAAAATAACGGTGTCGGGATGACGGAACTGTGGGATCTTAATCGGTTCTGTTTAAATAACTTTAAGATTTGTTTTAATTAAAATATTAAAAACAATTTGGATATTAAGATTTTCTCTAAACTAAATCACTTCTCTCATCTCCTAATTTATGACTTCTAAAACTAAACCTCTACAACAATAAAAGAGCTCGGAGCAGGTGGGCAGCACGGCCATCATCATCAGCAAAACCTGAGTCTACTTCAGCAAAACTTTCCTTAGAATTAAATAATAAAGCCATAGGATTTCAAGGTAGTTTGCTTAGTGCAACATAAATCCTCAACTTTTTGTTAGGCATTTGCACAATCATGTTATGCAAATTAAGCCCTAACCAGTTTTAGGACTCCGAGGTAGTCGTTCGGTACGACATAAACCCTCATATCTTCGAGGCTTAGGAAGTAATTAACTATAGGGGCTTGCCCTTATAGGGAACTTTAAGAACCCAGGTAATATAAACCCTGCTTAATTCCTTTATATTAAGCAGGGGAACTTTTTGGCTTATAAAATTGGTTCGCAGACCAAACGGTGCTCGTTTATATAAACTATTTGGGATGTGAGATCGGTTTGATTTCATATCTTAAAATTTCCAAACTTAAAATTATTTTAAAAATCAAATGATTCTTTATAAAACTATATATATATATATATATAAATTAAATTTAAGATCTAAAATTTGTCGAAGACCCCTTTTAAAATACAACACACAACCTAAAAATATGCCGACATAGGTGTTCTTCTGAATTGATTATTCTGCACCATTTAGATAATAGCAGGTTTACACTCAAATGAATTAGCAGCAACATCAGGGTTTTGGATAGTTAAGTGAATTTCATCTGCTGTTGGATTAGCATAATCTCTTAAAGGTCTTGGTGTATTTTGGATTTGATTATTTAAGTTATTCGCCATTTTGTGAGGATTTGCAGATTATTTTTGTTGTTTTCAAATTTTTTTAATAGTACGCTCTAATTCAGAATATTAAGGAACTAAACCTATAGATCCGATACTATGCATACAAACACAATAAACACACTAATAATAAACAAACACACACAATTATGATGCGTAATTTAAATATAAGATTTCAAATACTACAAAATTAAATTTTAGTAGTTACCTTTTCATACCTCACCACCTCGGCAACGGCGCCAAAAACTTGGTGCGACTTTTTTTATTTGCCAAAATTTATTAACTCAGATTTTGATATATATATTGATTTATTTTTATAATGAGTCACACAATTAAACTCAGGTATACGTATTACTCAAGTAATACAGGGCTTTAGTGGAGTCCTGGATATCGATCCCACAGAGAGGTGTTAATTTTTTGGTGTAGCACAGAAATCACTTATCGAATCACATCACAATTGCAAGTAAGTTCAATTCTTAAGATAAAGACAAATAATTTTAACTACTATTTATACCAAAGTACGTTCTAAAGTCGAGCAAGTGAAACTAACTCAAGACTAAATTTATAACAAAGTTCAGTTGTAAGAAAGCGTCTCCCTCCTTTTCTATTATAATATGATGATTATTGTGACATAGATCAGTGATGCAAATATTTTGTGCCATATTTCAGCGTATAAAGAAAATTGGCTAATGCTAAGTTTAGGCCCTAAATCTGTGGTTAGGCTGGGAGGATACTGGCTCTCACCCCAAAGCTCCCACTTCCCTTCACCTGAAGGCTAACCCTCGCTTTAGTTTCCAAACATTAGGAACAAATTAAGGATTTTAACCTGCCACTCTAAAATCTCCAATTCTATGCCCATCAAAGTATATTTTCTTATATATTTGCTCTCAATCCCCATGAACCACGTCTCTCATTCATGGACATTGAATGTGACCTTCACTTTTATTGTGGAACTCATAATACTTTCAGAACATATGTTTCCCAACAAGTTTTAACAATTCAATTGGCCAGAGCAAAAAGTAAATGAAGTTCGAAGTGAAAAGTTCATCATAAAATCTCCATAATAAATCGACACATCATTTTTGTTTCACAACATCAACACATCACATGAAAAGGAGAAAGACAAATAAATCTACTCAAGACTTTTGAGGAAAAAATCACAAAACATGGATTATATATATAAAAACAACGTCATATAAACATTGTAAAGTATAGACAACATATCTCAAACTCTTACCCAAGTGAATCTCAAGGAAATCCTTTGACTCCTTTTCTTTCTTCACAAAAACACGCAATTATCTCTTTAGATAAGTAAGAAAGAAGAAACCTCTCACTTTCCCTCTCCTCTTACACTTCTTAGAAGAGAAAACACAAAACCTAGATTTCCTAAACTAAATGAAAAGAAACTCTCTCTAAACTCTCTCTACACTTTAAACTCTTCTCTCCTCTATAAACTTGGATCCAAAGGAGTTTAAATTCAGCCAAAACTAATTTCCCAAGAGTTTCCTGAAGCAACCGTCCAAAATCCGGCTGTCATGAGTTTATTGTAAGTTAGACTCATTTTAAACTTAGTTTATTGTGAAAATTAGGTTAAGTAATAAAATATGATTTTTAGGATTTAAATTTATTAATTTAATAATGAATTTTAAATCCTAAATTTTAAAATGTCATTTAAAATTATTTAATGACTTAAACATCATTGTCTTAGGGTTATTGTCTATTACCCTAAAATTTCTAGCCATTTCCCAATTTTAATTTTCTTAATTTCTATTTCTTTTATAATTATTTTTAGAAATAATTATAAGGTTGATTAGAAATTATTAAATGTCAACCTAGAGAATATTTTTGTCCTTAAAAGAATCAAGGAATATTCTTAAGGATACAAAGATGATTTCGTGAAAGTTTCATAATTTTTAAAATTATAATTAATTTTTAATAATTAATTTACTTTAGGAAGTAATTAAATAATTAAAAATGAACTATAATTTAAGAATTGAAAATTTTAATTCCACGTGATTCTCCTTGTTCTCTTGAATCCAGGGGTATTTTTGTCTTATTTTTGTCATTTTTGTGTGCAAAGTTATGAATTTCTGATTTAATTAAACCTTAAACAAAATAGAAAAACCCACGGAGTGCCGCATGTCCTCAGATCAATTAAAATGCGCTTGTTCGGCGTACGGGGCTCCAAACAGACGGATCCAAGTAGGATTAAATCAAGGTCGTCGATTCCCAAAACACAGGAACGAATAGTTCTGGTTCATCGTCTTCTTCCCGCCTGATCCCGCAGGCCGTCCATGATCTAGGGACAATATTTCGCTTGATTCTTGATGAAATCGAGCGAGGTTTGTTCCTACATGAATGTCTTGAGCAAATGATCATATCCATATGGATATGTGGGGGTTTTGAAATGTCTAACTTTACTCTAGACTAAGCCTGATCTTGGGTTGGTTTTGAAAAACCATACCTTGGCCTCCGTTGATGTGAATTCAAATTAAATGGTTCTGAAGCTTTGTCTTGACCTCAGAAAGCTTTTCCCTAAGTCAATTTGGGGTGAAATAGGGTCTGTATATGACTTTGTCCTCGAGGTGTCTCAGCTTAAATGGCTTGGTCAATCAGTATCTTAAGGGCTATGTGGATGCCTAATTTTGATTGGGATTGTCTTCGTAGGGTCCTTGGAAGCTTCAGGGAAGGTCAATTTGAAGTTTTGGGTAACTCCTTTTTGTCATGTTTTGGGGTTTTCGGGTTGGCTCAATTGGAAGAGATGAGTGGCTTAAAGGGGCTAGATTCAATGGGGATCAATCCCTTAGGGTATAGTGAGCAATTTCTGTCTTGGAAGGTTCAGGGTATATGAGCTCTTTTCTTGTCTATCTCCTCTCCTTGAGCTCTCGGATAGGGCTTATTTATAGCCATGGAGGATGGGCTTGGATTTTCTTAGGATTCACTTGGGGAAGTTGTTGTCCGCTGTCATGATTGATGAGGGTAAGGTTTCAGCTGAGAATTATCTCAAATGGCTATCCCAAAGTAAGATTCATAATGAACTCTCATTATGATGAATATTGAGCTAAGTTCATGGCTCCATCCTATTGGACAATCCATGAGGTGTTTTGGCCTCTTAGAATGAGATGGACTTACTCTTTCTCGTATGCTTACAATTCACTTCTTTACTTTGGCATGAGGTGATACATAAACCTCTTACTCATAGGTTAGTTATGATTGCATTTAGACATGGTTAAGGCTTGGTTTAAGTTATGCTTATCCTCCATTGGGTGGTTTAGGAGGTGTGTGATAAGTCATAAGGATGGCCAGCCACCTCACTCCATGCAAGTGAATGAGTCATGGCCTGAATTTGGGTGGGGGTGACACCTCTCTTTTTCCTTTATGATAATATCATAATTGGTTTTACCCATGGTTAGCCATGATCATCCATGGGTTTCTCTTAGGGTTAAATATGTCATGATGGGATTTAACAAGTCTTCTAGGTTATGGGTAACCCATTAGAATTTTCTCATAAATTAAATTTGAGTTTTAAAATCATTTATGAGATCATGTGTTATGTCATGTCTTTAAATTTATTCCAAGGTCATTTAATTAAAAAATCCATTTTTAATTAATTATGTAATTAATCAAAAATATTGGAAATTATAATATTAGCTAATAAATTAATCAAAATAATTTGAGATTAATTATTTGATTAATTTTATCATTTTTTGGTCCAAAATTGGGTATTTTGACCAAATTTGATACATGTTAACTAAGGTTGACCAATATATGCCTAAGTTGACTCAGGTTGACCCATTTTGGTTCAAGGGTGATTAATGTGACTTCCCTAACCTTGTCATGGTTTGGTTAGCCATACAGTCCAAAGATTTTGTCATTAAGGGTTTAATTTGGTCATGTTAACTAATTTTAGAGTTTAGGTTAATCCAATGGTCAATGTGGCGACATTTGGATTAAATTTTGATCATTTTGATCAATGTCAACTTGATTATGTCAATGTCTATCTTTAAAATTAGTTTTGTAATCAATGGGGCATGGGTTAGCCACTTTAGCCAATTTTACCCTTTTAGTCAAGAGTTGACCAATGGGGCTAGGGTGATTGTCTTTGTATTATGCATGAATTGTTTTGATCAAATCTTGATTATTTATATCAATGAACAATCAAAAAGGTCAATACAATCATCTTTGGATCATAGTTTGATCATTTTGACCAAAATTTACTTTTTAGGTCAAAAGTTGACCTATTGGGTCAATAGAGTTAGTCATTGGGTCAGGATTGACCATTTTGACTAAAGTTAAATTTTAGGTCAAAGTTTGACCTATTGGGTCAATAGTTGATCAAATCAGGATTTTTCATTACTAATTTGATCATCTATTTTGAAAAGGTTTTATAGGGTCTCACTCTAGACATTAGAGTTTAGTGATCATCATTAAGAGTTCGAGGGTTAATTTTGGTAGACTTCCCACTCTAATATATTTTGTAAATAGTCCTCACAAAAGTGAGGTCAACATACATATTCTCCATCCTATAACTTATCTTGTTCGTATAATCTTATTCTTTTCATTAATAGTCACAGTAACTCCTTTTTTAGGGACACAGTGAATAGGACTAACCCATGCACTATCTAAAATAGGGTAGATAATTTCAGCATCGGACCACTTTAAAGTTTCTTTTCTAACATCTTATTTCATAATAGGGTTTAATCTCCTTTGAGGATCGGCCCGAGGTTTGTAGTTATCCTCCATAAGGATTCTATGCATACAAATTGAAGGACTGATTCCTTTAATATCAGCTATTGCCCATCCAAAGGCTTTCTTATATTTCTTTAAAATTTCAAGTAAACTCTCTTCTTCTTTTTCAGTCAATTGATAGGAAATTATAATTGGCAAAGTTGAGTAATCACCTAAAAAGACATACTTCAAATGGTTAGGAAGCAACTTTAAATCAATTTCAGGAGGCTTTTTAATTGATGGACCAAAAGATTAGTCTTTTTCAGGCATGTCGAATAATTCAAAATTTTTTTGAACAAAATTTAAATCTTCCTTATGAAAATCTTTAGAATGTTGTAATTCCTCTTCTTGCTCGTGTTCCAATTCATCACTCTCAGATTTTTCTTCTTAAGCTAATTTGAAATGACATTCACTTAACTATCTGATAACATCAATTCTATAACATTCATCATGTTTACCTCTTGCAGGATATTTCATTATATTTGAAATGTTGAATGTAATAATTGGGTCATTGACTCTTATTGTTAATTACCCTTTTTGCACATCTATCATTGCTCTGCCTGTGGCTAGGAAATATCTCTAAAATTATGGGTATCTCTTTATCTTTCTCCATCTCTAACACAATGAAATCAACAAAAAAGATAAAATAATCCACTTTAACCAAAAAATCCTCTATAAATCCTTTAGGATATGTGTTCGAACGATCCGCTAATTACAGAGTTACAGTAGTAGGGGTTATTTCTCCTAATCCCACCCAAATGACATAAAGCTTTTCCATAAAATCTGTCTCCGATCGCACATAGAATTGTGAAACTACCAGGATCTTTAATCTTTTCAGGAGGTTTTTTCTAAATTATTGCACTGCACTCTTCACTAAGTGCAATAGTTTCATTATCTACAAACTTCCTTTTTCTGTTGAGAATATCCTTCATAAATTTTACATAGCTTTGGATTTATTCTAAGGCTTCAACAAATGGAATGTTGATTGTTAGCTTTTTAAATATCTCCAAGAACTTAGAAAACTACTTATTTAACTTTTGTTGATGAAGTCTCTAAGGAAATGGAGGTTGTGGCTTTTCTAAATCAATCTTAGGTGGAGAAACAGGTCTTTCTAAACCTTTCGAAACGCCCTCTTTTGGTTTTTCAATCTCTTCTTTCTCTACTTCAATATCTTTTTAAATTCTACCTTCCAACTCTCTTCCACTTCTAAGTTGAATTGCTTTTACTTTCTCTTTATTCTTATCACTTGGATTTACTTAAGTATTACTAGGAAGCATTCCTTGGGATCTATTGCTTAATGAATTGGCAATTTGTTCCAATTGATTCTCAATACTTCTGATTGTAGCTCCTTGACTTTGCAATTGATTTCCCATTTGTAACACCACTTCTTCAATAGATAAATTCTCCTCCTTAAATTGTGAAGTATTGTTAAATCCTGTAGAATAGGTTGGTCTATAATTAATATTTCCTTGGTTGTTCCAGTTCCAAATGGGTTTTACTTGGTTGTTCCCCCATTGTTCATTACTATCACCCTGATCATTGTTATTCCAGTTAAAGTTTGGATGGTTTTTCTAAACTGGGTTATAATAATTGGAATATGGGTTATTAGTCTTACTTGTAGCATTAAAATTTTCTAGTGAAGTTTGAGAGTCAACCATTTGACCTAATGAATTTTCTTCAATCATGGGAATTGGCTGAGAAAAATTCATTCCAAATTGGTCTATCTTTCTTGAAATTACAACAACTTGATTTGCTAGCATTGCAAAAGCATCATTGTTATGAATGTTGGCTACCTTTTTAGGATTTGACCTTTCAGAAGGCCATTGAAAATTGTTAGTGGCCATTTCTTTAATTAAAGCATAAGCATCATCAAACTGTTTAGACATCAATAAACCATCAGCAACGACATCGATAATTGATCTAAAAGTTCCAACTAATCCATTATAAAAGTCTGAATTATTAACCAATTTGGTATCGAATGATGTGGAAACTTTCTTAAGAGAACTTTAAATCGTTCCCATGCTTCATATATAGACTCATCTTCAAACTGACAAAAAGATGTAATATCATTTCTAAGCTTTGCAGTCTTTGATGGTGGAAAATATTTAGCAAGGAATTTTTGTGCTAAATCACACCAAGTTTTGATAGATCTAGGTGCTAATGAATTTAACCATATCTTAGCCTTATCTCTCAGTGAAAAAGGAAAAAGTCTAAGTCCAATAGCATCATCAGAAACACCATCATATTTAAAAGTAGTACACAACTCTAGAAAATTTGCAAGTTGTAAATTAGGATCTTCAGTTAGTGCTCCCCCAAACTGATTATTAGATACCATTTAGATAATAATAGGTTTAAGTTCAAATGAATTAGCAACTACAACAAGGTGTTGAATTTTGCCATGAAGTTCATCCACTGTAGGATTAGAATAATCCCTTAAAGGTCTGAATTCTTGATAGATGTTAACATTTTGATTTTCTTGATTCACCATTTTTGAATATTTTCATCTTTTTCAATTTTTTTAATTTTTTTTGTTTTTCTGATAGTTCTCTCTAATTCAGAATCGTAAGACACAAGTTTTTCAAAACCTGAACTACACATACAAAAAACAAAATAAGATAAAATAAAACACATTAACAAAAGCAAGGAAAAGGTAAAAGTTTTAATTTTTTTAATTTTCTTTATATAAAATTTTAATTAATTTCCCTAACAAAGGCACCAAAAAATTGATCCCCAAATATTTATTCTTACATTTTTCACTTTATATTTCTTTCCAATGATATCATTTCTTCCCCGACAACGGATGCCGAAAACTCGATTCTGAATCATATAAGAAATATATTTTAATTATTTTATAATATGGGATACTACACAAGTATATGTATCATTTATCAAGTAATATAAGACATTTTGATTAAGCCCCGAGATATCAAACCCACAAGAAAATATCTAAAAATATAAAGAAATAAGAAAATTATCTTTTTACTTTTTAAATTGATTTTGTAAAGTATGTTTTAAAATAGATAATTTGAAAATTGTTTTTGATATTTTCTATTTAAGAAAAAGTAAAGTCAGCAATTAAAATTAACAAGACTACTAAATGATATGAAAGTAATGAAAATAAAATATCTTTTTCCTCTTTTAATGAATCAGGAATAAATATGGAATTTCGTTGTGGAATTATCTAAATGTGTTGTGCTAAATAGAAGCAAATATATTCTTTACCCTTACTTCGTTCTAAAAAGAACATTGGTTAATTTGAAGCTTTGAAATTTTTTAGATGGGTTAGGTAGGGAAGATACCAACTCTCACTCTAGATTTATGTCGATTCCCTCTAGTTGGGGGCTACTTCTCATAGCAGAAATTTTCACCTCAAACCAAATTAGGGGGCGTTAGCCTGTCACTCTAAAGTCCTCTAATTTTACTCCCCATTAAAACATATCTCCCTATTTATTTGCACTCAATTATATGAACTATAATTCTCATCCATACAATTGCATGTTATTCTTTCCAATTATTGATTGAGACAACGCTGCAATGGATCTTACATAATCTCCCAACAAATTTTAACATCTTAATTGGCCAAATCAAGAGGTAAATTAAGTGCAAGGAAATAAATCATCACAACTTCTTCCAACTTTAAACTTCTATACTTCACATAACTTCCTTCCATAATTTAATTACTTCATCATTTAAAAGGAAAAAAGATAAAGAAAACTACTCAGAACTCATGGAGAAAACACAAACATAACTTGGTTTGAAAGTAGAAATCATAGTGAAAACACAAGTTTTACTTAGAAACCAAATGTAAAAACAAAGATAAACACTTATCTGAAAATCCTCTCAACAAGACTCTGAAAGTTCCTCTGAAGTTTTTCTTTCCACTATAATACTCCATAGAGGTTGGCGCCTAACTCTGAGGATTGAATCTCTTAAATCCTAAAACGAACTATGTTAAAGTAAAGTAGAAGAGTAAAGAAAATTTGGTGGGAAGAATGCTCTCCTTCTTCCTCTTTCCCAGGAATCAACTTCAAGTTGTCCTCCAACTTATCCCACCAGAATTTTCTCCTAAACTCCTCTTTAGTGTGGCGCCACTTTCTGATCTTCAAGTCTTCATTTTTAAGAATTCTCCAAAAGGTGCCTTGGTGTCTCTTCAAAATATGTCCAGATTCAATGTATCCACAAAGAATACATCTGTACGTTCAAATTTTAAATGAATTTTGGAACTAATGGAAAGTTAGTGAAGTTTAAACAAGAGGATGTTTTAAAAACCCCTTCAAATTTGTACGAAAATAAATTAAATTTTGTCACTTTAACAGTGGCACCTATGCGCCAGCCATCCGGCGCATAGGTGCGAGGCATATTTTGCACACATTTCAATTTTTGCTCCAAATTTGATCCTTTTTTACTCATTTCATCATAATCAGTCATTTTAATCATACCTGCAAGAAAACACTAAAATACCTTCCATTAAAGTGCAATATCATCAAAAATAGGCATAAAAATGTGTTAAAAACACTATATATTTTAGGTGTATCAACCTCTCTGCCACTAAATCTACCCATAATACTTCTAAATCTCAATTTTACCTAAAATTACCCAAATTACCCATTTTCTCCAAAACATTATTTGAAAATATGCCCCACCACTGAAATTGACCAATTTGGCCAAAATTTACCAAAATTTCCAAAATAGCCCCAAACTTTGCAAAATTACCAAAATACCCCTCATAGCCCAAAAATCCAAAAATTCCCAAAAAATTCCTAAAACCTCCTAAATATTCCCAATTTCATTTCTCTCAGCTACCACATGACCCAATCTGACCAATTTAGCCCAATTTAACCAAAAGCACCAATTTGACTCATTTAACTAAAAAAATGCCCAAATTAAACCCAATGTCCACCACATTGACCCCAATCTTGTCTAATTTCAATTTAAAATCTTAATTAAACATCTATAGGCTCAATCTAAACCAAATCAAAACCCAATTTGACCCACATTTGGACCCAAATTCAACCCAAACTCAAAATCCTCAATTTTGACCAAGTGACCCATTTCACCCAAATTGGACCCAATGTAAATCAATTTCCCCTCAATTTGAATTCTAAACTTCTCATGACACTCCCCTAGGCCATATGCAACATTCAATTACCTCCAATTTATGATCAAGTGTCATTTAAGTCAACCCAAATCCAAAATCCCTAATTTTCCCCCAAATTGAGCACATGACCAAATCACACCAAATTGATTGACCAATCCCAAAATTACCACCCAATTTCTATTGAGAACTCTTCACCACATCCCCCTAGACCTTTGTCAACCATCAATAGAGACCGAACCCAAACTTGGCCTAACTCAAACCCAAGTTGGCCCAAATGACCCAAATTGCACCAAAATCCTGCGTAACAATCATCTTCACAAAATTACTCAATAAATCTGGTCTAACCCAAGCTCAAACCAAACCTAGCCCAACTTAAACCCAAAGTGACCCAATTTAACCTATGACCAAATGTGACCAAACCTAGCCAAATGTGACCAAACCAACCTCACAACAGCTGACCTAAAGACCATAAAGACTGGTCTAAAACACCAAAACCAGCCTAAATGAGATATGGACCAAAGGTCCCACAACAAAGTCAACTTTCCTTCACCTTTTGGCTAAACCATTACTCCAAGAAAACTACTCATCATGGTAGCCAATTGAGCATCATTTAAACCTCTCTTACCTCCCATAAGCCTGCCAACCACCTTCCCTGTCCTTGCTGGCTGAGCTAGCCACTAGAATGGCTGAGCCTAAGCACCTCATACCCCTTTAAACCCTAAATTGAGCCTTATCAGTGTGGCATCCCCTCATTGATCAATTACATTTCTCAGCCCTCTCCCTAAGTAACCTAAAGCACTCACATTGGCATCCCAAGCTCCACCCATTGGCGATGGCTATAAATGTCACCCTTCACATCTAAAAGAGAGGTGCTGAAATTTTCTTAAGGAAACCCTTCTAAAACCTCACCAGAGCTTCCCTGAGACTTCTTAAGTGCAATCCCACCATCCTCAGCCATTGAACCACACTGTCCGGAGCCAATTTCCCCTTTGAAATTCCAGCTAAAATGAGGACACAATTCACCACAGCTCCACAGTGCACCAAATTCAAATTAATTGCACCCACACCTTCACAACACTGAAAGAAGAAGATCCCCCATCAAAGCCCCATCATAGAGAGCCTCCGCACTCGGACTTTGATTAGCACTCGAAATCGGTCTTAATTGAATTCGAGCCTAGGGATTTTACCACAGAAAAGGCTTTATCTAAAGGTTTGTTAAGACCAATCGAGCTACCACAACCATATAATTGAGGCCTCCCCTCTCAAATAAAGATATTGAACCTCACCTTCCTCCCGAGCTTATTTCAATTCTCCATACATGTTTGGTCAATTTCAGCTAGGTTAGACATATGGATAGATTTGTCTAGGCCAGATGAAACTCTAGAAACAAACCCCAAGTGATTTGGTTGAGTCAAGATCGAGATCTTAAGGTTTTAGTGTGAACTGTTTATGGGTTAGGTCAATTGGGGACGATGACCCACAACCATTAGATCACACGTGTTTTGCTTAGACGGTCAGGATGGAGACGGATAACTATTGATGCATAAAGCGTGGAGCTGAGTCAGATGGCAGCGTTGAACCAGGAAGCACCGCGTGTGCTTTTGGAGCTGCTGAGGATACAGTCAGCGCCAAGTCACTTAGATAGAAAATTAGGAGATATTTTATTATTTAATTCCTTGAACTTTAAAAATCCATAACTTGGTGTAGAATAATTATACAAATAAAGGAAAAATACCCTAGTGCTCAATGAACATAGGAGAATAATGTGGAAATGGTTTGAAATTTTTTGATGAATGTTTGATTTTTAATGAGTTAAAAAACCATTTGAATTTTTTGATTCTCCATGCACTTAACATTTCACCATAGCTTGATATTTTGATATGTTGTCGCCTCTGTCCTGGGGAATCTTTTCTGATTTTTTCAAAATCAGAGGAGATCTCTAGACAAAGATCTATATTTTTTAAAGTACCATGTCTGTTTTGGTATAAAAATTGTAATAATTAAAATACTAATTAGAAAAATACAAAGTAAATTTTGGTAGGTTATTTATAACCAGAGGACCATAGAAAAAATGGAAATTTGGTTTAACTCATGAAAGATGATCCTAATCATAATCAAACCCTAAAACTAAGAGAAAATTAGGTTGGACTAAATATAAATGTAAATTACCTAAATATCACTCTCCACTGCAATTTAAGGTCAAGGAAACTTCTCATTAAAATTTTAAGTCAAATAGAGTTAAATTAAATACTTAAATGAATTTTTCAAGTTAACTCACTGGCAATAATATAATTATAATAGTTAAAATAAAATTCAAAAAATTACCAAATTAATTTTGGGTGTCCTCTGTGATCAGAGGAGTCTCTTAAAAATAAAATTTTCATTTTTAAGCATTATTTTAATATTTAAATAATAAAAAATTAATGAAAACCATAAAATTAATAAAATTATTGGAAATGTTCCAAATTATCTTCTAATAATTTAGGAATAATTGGGGTAATTTTTCTAACTCTATAAATAAAGATATTAAATTTTAAAGGTATAAAATCAATTTCTAAAAGCTAAAATGGAAATTCCTTCTTTTTTCACTAAAATAATTCTAATAATTAAAATATAAATCAGAAAAATATAAAATTTGTTTCTCTACGTCCCCCAACCGTAGAGAGATTTAAGAAAAACATAAAACTTAATTTTAAGCATAAATAATATTTTATATTTAATTAAAAGTCTAAAAATTGAAATAATTATAATAATTGGATTCAAAATTTAAAAAATCATGACATTTGATCCAAGTTTTCCTCTAGTCTATTTGAACCTCCAATAATTTTTTTTGAGGATAGAAAATTTGTTTTGATTGAGTTATTGAATTTTCTTTGAAAACCCTATTTTTTGCATTAAAATAATTGTATAAATTAAATTAAATTTGGAAAAATCACATTTCCCCTCTAATGTTTTAATTTACCCATGAATGAGGTGATATGAAAATTTCAAAGTCATTTGAGTTAAATTTAAGGAATTATGAGGTGATAAGGCCTTTAGGGGCAAAAGTGTAATTTTGAAGAATTTAGCCTTAATCAATATTTAGGCTTAATTAAAGTGGGAAATGAGCGATGAATGACCTTAAATATTATGTTTAAATGATTGAAATATAAAGGGATAAATGGTGGAAACCCATCTCATTTTTGTCACATTAAAAGGATAAGCTCATAATTTAACTAATCATGATAATTTGGAGGAAAATTAAATTAAAATATCCTTAAGGCTAGGTGTTAATTTTTGGAAGTTGATAATCCACTAATTTAATACACCTACATGATATTTAAATGATACCACTTTAATAAGATTCATAATTATATAACTTAACTTTTCTGAAGATCACAAAATATACCCACTAAAATCTTAAGGGCTTGGTAGTGAGCTAGGCTTATATAAAAAAAGTGACTAATGAAAATTAGAGAAGAAAATACAGTTATTCCTAAAACACTTTTGAAAACTACAAGCCCATCAAAATTTATTAAGTTCTTTCATAATTTAAGTTTACCTCTAAGGGCCCCACTTACATAATTCCTAAGTTGAATATCAAGTGATGTTTTACCCACTTATTGGGATAATTAAATAGTAGTGCACTAAGCATAAGGGTATGAAATGAATGAATTATTTAATAATTATGATAAATCCAATATGAACTCAAGGTAGCTCAAAAGAATTGTGGAATATCTAAGTAATTCATAGACCCTTCTCACAAATCTTATGGACACCTTGTAGGACTACTGAACTTATTATATTTATTAAATGAAGAGATTTCTTAAATGGATGAATAGGACCCACCAAGTTATGGCATAGAGTTTAGTAGGCCTGTACAAACCTATCTATAGGATTTCACTTTCCTACAAATTATAAATATTTATTGCAAAGATATTAAAGTTTCAGGTGGAAGAACGAGAAGACTCGCTAGATACACTTTTATAGTTTACAACACTTTCTTTTCCTGCACTTTCTTTACTCTTTTTGCTTACGAGCTTGCATGTTAAGCAAAAATGTCACCCTGAAAAAAACTTTTAGGATAGCCACAAAACAAAAACCAAAATCGAAATTAAAAATAAAAATAATATAAAATTCACCGCCACAACAGTCAAAATATAAAACAACTCAAAATTTAATCTCAAACAAAACAAAATCATAATTGTAACTAAATTAAAACTTCTCTATTGGATGATCGGGAATACCTTAGAGGATGCAACCTATGGCTGCTAACGGGATTTCCCACGGTCTAAATGAAAGTATGGAACTCATTAAGTTGAGTTTAGTAAATTCATCTGGACTAAGTGAATCCGAAGAAAATAGTAATGCTAGAAGGAGAGAGTAGTGGGATCCTATGCTAGAAGGAGAGAGTAGTGGGATCCTAACCTTTATCGTTGTAATAAACTTTAATATTCCCCTAAATAAGACATTAAGACACCTCAATTTAAATATTTCCAAAACATGATACTTCTCTTTTCCTCTTAAATTGACACTTTATTAAACTAAACCTTCTACGACGAGGAGCTTGGAGCATGCATAGTAGACAACACGACCATCTTCAACAGCAAAACTCCTCCAAAATTTAACGGCCGATAAGTGAGCCATAGACAAAGGTCCCTAATTTGGGGTATTTCCTCCAAAAAAAATGGCTAAACTAAAGGAATCCTTGCCACCAGCCTTTCCAAGCCCCTATCCCATCACCATTAAACTTCTCTGGCTCCCCTGACTCAGCTAGCCACTAGCCCTACCTTGACCGGCAGGCCTAGTTGTCAGAAAACCCAAAATCAAGAGAGTCGTCCTCATGATTTGAACCCAATTACACCTATCCAATGTGGCTTACCCTCATTGGTCACTTGCATCGGTCCTCAACAACCATTTGCAACCTCTAGCTAGCCCAATTGGGCACTCATTCTTCTTCTATTTAACTACCACCAACACATGATAAAGAGATGAGATGATTCTATTCCTTGGGAAGACTCTTTCAAAATAACTCCAGAGCTTCTCCAAACCTTCCTAAGTGTAGTCCCACTTTTCTCTAACCATTTTCTCTATTGTCTGAAGCCAATTTCATGACTTTAAAATCACCCAAAACAGGACATTTTTCTGTCATACTACAAACCTCCACCATACTTCAAATTGATTCACTCCCGAGCTTCCCCAATCCAAACAAAGAGGATCCCCATTGAAGTACCATCCCTAAACCTCCCTGCACTTGATTTTGATCAAGGTCGTGCCACCTGTAGGAGGAGTTTTTACACAGCCTAAAACTCAACCCAAATTGACACTTGTAGGAGCTTTGCAAGGTCACAATGAGCATGCGAACCATCCCAATCAAGGACACACCTGTTGGGCTTAGGTATAGACCTCTTCCCCTCAAATTGAGCTTAGTTTGAGCCTTTATGTGGAAAAGTTCATTTTCATGGATGATTAACCGTATAGATGTGTTTGTTTGGACCAGATGAAGGTGTAGGAATAAACCCCACATGATTTGGTTGAGTGTCAAGTGAGATGTTAGGGCTAGAAGGCGTGATGTTCTCGGTTCACACCGAGTTGGGGATTAGAAAATGAAAAATAACTAATTCTAAATAATCTTAAATATCTACAAGCTTAATTTTAATTGAAGGGGCGATAGTTCTTGACAATTCAAATTGCCCTTAAGGGCGTCCACCCACATAACTTTTAAATTAAATATCAAGTTAATGCTTAGTTACACTGCTCATTGGATAATTACAATAATAAGGTTCACAATAAAATATCTGCACATTTGTAGTCTTTTAGAAGTTTTGAAGGACAACTAAACTTATTATGATTAGATATTCTTAAAACCTTCAAGGACTCACCAAGTTATACCTCAGGACCCATTAATTCACCAAAATCAATAGAAAATGCCGTAAACTACATATCCTACATTTACAACCCAATGCTTAAGGACTTGAGTCTTCTATAAGGTATTTAAGTCCTTGTGAGCAACTGAGGATGTTTATTTTTACCACATATGGATCATCAGACTGGTGTAAGTTTGAGGTCTAGATGGCTATGGCAATGATGATAATGTTAATGTGTGTTGAACAAGGGATATGATGTGGGAATTTTAGAATAGTATCTCTAATCTCAAGGAACTTCAATAAGGGAGAAGAAAGGATTGATGATATTATATGTCAACTCTTGTTGAATTGTTGCCCCCGATGCACTTAGGTTGCCAGTTGTCCTAGCTTGGTTTAAGTGAGTAGCCTATGGATTACACTACTTTGTAAAATTAAAATAAAGTTTCGTTTGCTTGTTAAAATGAACTTTACATTAAAAATTAAAAAATAAATTTTGCATGAAGATTAAAGAATTTTAATGAAAATTTTTTAAAGATCAATGGTAAGTCAATTGGATGGAGGTTAAGATCACCCATCATAGGTTGTCGGGTAGGTAGCTTTTACCCAAGGTCAAGAAGTTCACATTTTAGCTCTTAGCCTCCAGCTTTATCGATGTCTTATACCTATCCTTGATATTCCATATGTGATTACTTGTTTTTTTGTATGTTCATATTTTTCTATGACCTGTTTTGCTACTTCACCGTTTTAGTTTTCTTGCTTTCTTTTTCAACAATTTATTTAATTTTTTTTTGCAAATTGTACTATGTTTATGAACTAACAATGTAGCGGTAACAGAAGTCTAGGTACACTTTATACTATATACTCCAATTTTCTTTTAATTTACTTTTACTTTACAGTATTTTCTTATTTGCACTTGTTTACTCTATATGTAAAACCAAAACCAAAACGACAAAACCACAACAAAAACACACTTTAAAAAATTAAAGCTACACTTCCATATAGAAACTTTGTAAACCTCTCCAGGCTGGTGGGTTGGGATTCAAGAGTTTTGATCGATTAAGTTTTATCAATCTATGTAAGATATGGATCAGATTCATAGCTCAAGAAAACCTCTGGGACAGATTTCTAAAGGGAAAATACTCTAAGCATGAGCATCCAACAGTGGTCTAGCCCAAACTGGGTGACTCTAGGA
The DNA here is from genome assembly GCA_022702705.1 of Papilionanthe hookeriana x Papilionanthe teres. Taxonomy (NCBI): domain Eukaryota; kingdom Viridiplantae; phylum Streptophyta; class Magnoliopsida; order Asparagales; family Orchidaceae; genus Papilionanthe; species Papilionanthe hookeriana x Papilionanthe teres. The sequence continues at coordinate 159,076,748 of CM040421.1, read as the reverse complement.
TATGGACCAAGCTACTGATGATCAGAAAAAAAGCTGAACAGCTGTTCATCTGGGAGTTAGATGAGGGTCAAATCAACTTCTGGCTGGATCAATGGGTTTGTGGAGGTGAAAGACTCTCTCCCACCAACACTGGGATTTCCTCTAATAGCTGTGTTAAAGATTTTTGGCATGATAGTCAATGGAACTGCAGGTTACTCAACAATATTCTAAACTCTGAACAATTGCATCAAGTTCTGATAAGTGAATTCAAGCCTGATCAGAAGGATAAACTCATTACCAAGAATAAACATTCTCAAAAGCTAGCTGCCTTCATATATCATATATATTTTAACGGGGAACAGATGCAATGGGGAGCTGAATTTTGGGGGAAGCTGCTGACCCCATCTATGTCCTTTTTTGTTGGAGAGCATGACATAAACTTCTACCCATTAATGACATATTAAAGTTAAAAGGTTTAAGAGAGCCTTCTTATTGTCTTCTTTGCCAATGTGCTGAAGAATCTTTAGAAAACATGTTCTTCACTTGCCAATTCTCCCAGAATGTTTGGAAGGAGCTATTCACTAAACTTAAGCTGGATACACTGAATTTGAGCTGGCTGCATTTGTCTTACAGCCTGATGGAGTGGCATCAGGTTGTCCTGCTGGTGGTCCCTTGCTTGGTTTCCTGGTTTATTTGTATGTGCAAAAATCAAGTCAAGTATGAGGAGAAGCTTCCATCCTGTATGCCAGTGGCTGCCCATTGTTTGGCTTACATTCAAAAGCTGATTAAGTTTCACCATCGCAAGGATATCTGCTTAATTAGAATAGCTGGAAAATTCCCCTTGCAACATTCAATTATTATTAAGTGGTCTCCACCCCCAATTCCATGGTTTAAAGTCAACACATATGGGAGTTACTATAGGATGAAGGCTGACTTTGGAGGCATTTTTAGGAACAGTATTGGGAAGTGTCTTCTTTTCTTTCACTCTCCAACTTGTGCCCTTGATGCCTTGGAAGCTGAAATGATTGCAATTTTTTGGGCAATCAGGATTGCTTATCAATGCAAGGTGAATCTTCTAATGGTGGAATCAGATTCAACATGTTGTATCAAGTATCTACAAAATATTGAACCTGCCCCATGGCATATTAGAAGGTGGATCAACAGAATGCCAAAGTTTCAAGATATCATGCAAGTTGATTTTATCTACTACCCTATGGAAGCCAATGCACATGAACTTTGGCTTGCTTCTCAGGAGAGTTTTAATGAAGTTGTCAATATTAATGTAAACCCCCTAGCTTTTTTGCTTCACGGAGACAATTTGTGTCTACCTTACATTAGGACTTAGCTTGTAACTCTTTCTGATTCAATAGATTGCTTTCCATAGGCAAGTTTTTGGATATATATATATATATATATATATATATATATATATATATATATATATATATTTCTAAGGAAACCAACAACCTACCATTTGGCGACCGACGACTTTCGGTGACTCCGCTAGGGATTAGTTTTTCTCCGTATTATGATCGGGAGATTTTTCCTTCATACATCGGTAATTTGTCCATTTCTATCATGGCCCACATTATCCTTCTTATGTAGACATACTTTGCCCATTTCTTTCTTGGGAAAGTATGATCGACTTCCCTCGATTCCAAGACTATCTATTTAACCATCCTTAAATAGAGGGGTTCAGAAATCTCTAGGGCTTTTTCTTTTTTGTGTGGGATTGGATCCCCAATAGATGTGTTGGTGAACTAATTTCACCTAAGCATGGTGCTCTGTGAAGAGGGCCCTGCACTATGTCCTAAACTTCACCTTTGCTTCGTGTCTTGAGGGTTTGATTTGTAATTCACAAATCGAGCTGAATCAGTGCTATCCTAACTTCTGCTTAAATTTAAAAAAACACACTTTTAAAAACTCCTCAAATTACTCATAAATAATAAACTTAGAAAATATACTCCAAAATTCAAAACTTCGAAAATAAAACAAAAAAAAAATGAAATGGAATAAGCAAGATGTGTGATACACCTAAAATATATAGTATTTTTATGCACATTATTATACCTATTTTTAATGATATTACACTTTAATGGAAGGTATTTTGTGTTTTTCTTATAGGTAAGATGAAAATAGATGGTCCTGATGAAAGGAGTAAAATTGGATCAAATTTGGAGCAAAAAATGAAAATTAAAAAATTGGCACTGGTGGCTAAGCCCCGCTGGACCGGCGCTTAGCCTCCACAGTTATAAATCGAACTTTAATTAGATTTGGCACGGAATTCAAAAGGGAATGGATGCAACACTTGATGGTAACGTCCATAACTTCCTTTGGGCGGAAAATTTGAATGAAGGGGTGCGTTCCTTGGTAGATACATCTAATCTGGACACATTTTGAGGAGACACCAAGACACCTTTTGGTTCACTATTTAAAGAGAGTCTTAGAAATGAAGAAGTGAAGAATTGAAGAGGCTCTTCACTGTATTTCGAAGAGAGGAATTTAGGAGATTCTTCCACAACATTTTAAATTTTTATTTAGAGTAGGAGTAGAGAGTAGAAAGGAGAAAAGGGTTAGAGTTATGAGTTCTTCTTCCACTTCTTTTCTTTCTTTTAGTTTAGTTTTTATTGAAGTCTGAAGTCTGTATTCTGAGTCATCGGAGTTTGGAGACTTGCTCTGAGGAGTAGTTTAGCGAAGATTCAAATTTTCAGAGGAACTTCCTTAGTCTTGTGAAAAGGACTCTCAGATAAGTGTTAACTTTTATTTTGTTTATCAATACTTGCTTTCATTTATTATTTTTCCTATTGTTTTTAATTTCAAATCAATGTGTTTTTATATTTTCCCAATACATTCTGAGTAGTTTACTTTATCTTTTTCTTTCTTAAAGTGGAGAAGTAATTAATTTAAAGATAATTGTTATAGAAAGTATCGGTGTTAAAAAGCTGGAAGAAGTTGTTAAGATTGATTCTGAGAACTTTGTTTACTTCTTAATTTGGCCCGCTAAGTTGTAAAATTTCGTGAGATTATGTAAGATCCAATGTGGTATTATCTCTTTAAAGTTAGTAGGAATCACATGCAATTATATGGGTGAGAACTGTAGTCCATATAAGTGAATATAATATTAGAAGATATTTTTATAGAAGGGAGTAAAATTAGAGGATTTTAGAGTGACAGGCTAAAACCCCCTAATTGGGTTTGAAGTTTTGAGTTTGGTTATGAGAAGTTAGCCCCCAAGTGGTGGGAATCGAGGGAACTCTAGAGTGAGAGACTAGTATCTTCCCTGCCTAACCATGTTCAAAATAATATAAATTTCAAACTTTTCCCTGCCTAACCATGTTTCTAGAGTGAGAGTTTGGTTATGAGAAGTTAGCCCCCAAAGGACAAATCAACTTTCTAAAACTTTTCAAAATCAAGACATACTATTTAAAAAATAATTAAAGAAAATAAAAAGATAATTTTCTAAATTCCATTAATGATTTTCAACTTTTCCCTATGGGTTCGATATCTCGGGGCTTAATCAGAAAGTCCTATATTAGTTGATAAACGATATGTATACTTGTGTAGTATCTCATATTATAAAATCATAATTTTCATATCTTAAATCATCAACGCACTTATATCCAAAAGAGTCAAGTTTTTGGCAACCGTTGCACTTATATCTATCGGGGATCAAGTTTTTGGCACCGTTGCCGGGGAAAATTAATTAAATTGCATTTTAAAGAGAATTAAGAAGTTTAAAATTTTTACTTTTCTTTATTTTTGTTAGTGTGTTGTGATTTGTTTTGTTTTATTGTTGTATGTGTAGTTCAGGTTCTGAAGGACTTGTGCATCTTTCTAATTTTCTAGAGTTGTGTGCTACTTTTAAATATGATGGTGTTTCGGATGATGCTATTAGACATAGGCTTTTTTCCTTTCTCACTAAGGGATAAAGCTAAAATGTGGTTACATTCATTAGCACCTGGATCAATTAGAACTTGGGGTGAACTGTCACAAAAATTCCTTGGTAAATATTTTCCACCATCTAAGACTGCTAAGTTGAGAAATGATATAACATCTTTTTGTCAGTTTGAAGGGGAATCAACATATGAAGCATGAGAAAGATTTTAAGATCTCCTCAGGAAATGTCCACATCATGTGATACCAGATTGGTTAATAATTCAAACTTTTTATAATGGATTAGTTGGATCTCTTAGATCAATCATCGATGCTGCTGCTGGTGGATCATTAATGTCTAAACCATTTTCTGATGCGTATGCTTTAATTGAAGAAATGGCTACTAATAAGTTTCAATGGTCTTCTGAAAGGTTAAATCCTAAAAAGGTAGTCAGTGTTTATGAAAATGATGCTTTTACAATGTTAGCAAATCAAGTTGCTATTGTATCAAGGAAGATAGACCAATTTGGGATGAATTTTTCTCAGCCAAATCTCATGATTGAAGAAAATTCATTAGGCCAAATGGTTGATTCTTATTCTTCACCAGAAACTGTGAATGTTATAATCAAACCTAACAACCCATATTCCAATTATTATAACCCAGGATGGAAGAATCATCCAAATTTTAACTGGAATAACAATAATCAGGGTGGTGTTAATGAACAATGGGGGAACACCCAAGTAAACCCATTGGGGAATTGGAACAACCAAGATAATAATAATTAATAGATTAAATTATCCTTCAGGTTATAACAATGCTTTACAATTTAAGGAGAAGAAGTTGTCTAGGGAAGAAGTAGTATCACATATGGGAAATCAATTACAAATTCAAGGAGCAACCATCAGAAATATTGAAAATCAATTGGGACAAATTGCAAATGCCTTATGTAATAGATCCTAAGGAATGCTTCCAAGTAATACTGAAGTGAATCTAAGAGAAAAGAATAAAGAACAAGTGAAAGCAATTAAACTGAGAAGTGGAAAAGAATTGGAAAGTAGAGTTTAAAAAGAGACTGAAGTAGAGAAAGAAGAGATTGAAAGACTTAAAGAGGACGCTCCAAAAGGTTTTGAAAGACCTATTTCTCCACCTAAGGTTGATTTAGAAAAACCACCACCTCCATTTCCTCAGAGACTTCATCAACAAAAATTGGATAAGCAATTTTCAAAATTCTTGGAGATATTAAAGAAGCTTACCATTAATATTCCATTTGCTGAAGCCCTAGAACAAATGCCAGGCAATGCAAAATTTATGAAGGCTATTCTTAATAAGAAGAGGAAGTTTATAGAAAATTAGACTGTTGCACTTAGTGAGGAGTGCAGTGCGATAATACAGGAAAAGCTTCCTAAAAAATTTAAATAACCCCAACTACTGTAACTTTGCAATTAGCTGATCGTTCAATCACATATCCTAAATGAGTTATAGAAGATGTTTTGGTAAAAGTGCATCAGTTTATTTTCCTGTGGATTTCATTGTGTTAGATATGGAGGAAGATAAAGAGATACCCATAATTTTTGGGAGACTTTTTCTAGCTACAGGCAGAGCCATGATAGATGTGCAAAAAAGGGAATTAACGATGAGGGATAATGATCAGGCTGTTACATTTAATATTTCAAAATTGACGAAATATCCTACAAGAGGTAAAGAAGATGAGTGTTATAGGATGGATGTTATTGATTATTTAAGTGAATGTCATTTCAAATCAACTTATGAAGAGAATGTTGAAGGAGAAGAAATTGAATATAAGCAAGAAGAGGAGTTATTTGATTCTGAAGATTTTCAAGAGGAAGATTTAAAGTATGTTCATGAAAATTTTGAATTGTTGGATTTGACTGAGAAAGATAAATATTATGGTCCATCAATTGAAAAATCTCCTGACCTTGAGTTAAAAATGCTTCCTGAAAAATTTAAGTATGCTTTTCTAGGTGAATCCTCATCCTTGCCTGTTATAATTTCTTCTCAATTAACTGAAAAAGAAGAAGAGAGTTTACTTGAAATTTTGAAGAAGTACAAGAAGGCCTTTGGATGGATAATTGCTGATATTAAAGGAATCAGTCCTTCAATTTGTATGCACAGAATTCTTATGGAAAATAATTGCAAACCGCGGGCTGATCCCAAAAGGAGATTAAATCTTATTATGAAAGAAGTTGTTAAGAAAGAAATTTTAAAGTAGTTGGATACTGGAATTATCTACCCTATTTCAGATAGTGCATTGGTTAGTCCTATTCACTGTGTTCCTAAGAAAGGAGGAGTAACTGTGACTGTTAATGAAAAGAATGAAATGATACCAACAAGACAAGTTACAAGGTGGCGAATATGCATTGATTATTGAAAATTAAACCTTGCCACAAGGAAAGATCATTTTCCACTCCCTTTTCTAGATCAAATGTTGGATATACTGACTGAGCATAAATACTTTTGTTTTCTGGATGGATTACTGGTTACCACCAAATTCAAATTGCTCCTGAGGATCAAGAGAAAACTACGTTTACTAGTCCTTATGGTACGTTTGTTTTTAGAATAATGCCCTTTGGTTTATGTAATGCCCCTGCTACATTTCAGAGATGTATGATGGCTATTTTTTGTGATTTAATTGAAAAAGGGATTGAAGTTTTTATGGATGACTTTTCAGTGTTTGGAATTTCATTTGAATCATGTTTAGAACATCTATTTAAAGTTTTAAAAAGCTGTGAAGAAACTAATTTTGTCGTTAATTGGGAAAAATGCCAATTTATGGTAGCAGGAGGAATTGTTTTGGGACATCAGATTTTAGAAAAAGGTTTAGAGGTAGATCCTGCAAAAATTCAAGTTATATCTAATTTACCTTGTCCAACCAATTTAGGGAATTAGAAGTTTTTTAGTCTGGATTCTACAGGCGTTACATTAAAGACTTTTCATAAATTATAAAACCTTTATGTCGTTTACTGGAAAAGGATGCAATTTTTAATTTTGATAATAACTGCCGTAAAGCCTTTGAAACATTAAAAGAAAAATTAATCATTGCACCTGTAATAATTTCACCAAATTGGGAAAAACCTTTTGAATTATTGTGTCAGGCTAGTGATTATGCTATTGGTGCTGTTTTGGGTCAGAAATATGATAAAATTTTTAAAGTAATTTATTATGCTACTAAAACTTTAATGAAACTCTAATTAATTATACTACTACTGAGAAAGAGTTATTAGCTATAGTATTTTCCTTTGATAAATTTCAATCATATTTAATTGGAACTAAATGTGTTGTGCATACTGATCATTCTGCTATCAAATACTTAATGAAGAAAAATGATGCAAAACCGAGACTTATAAGATGGATTCTTCTTTTTCAAGAATTTTATTTTGAAATAGTAGATAGGAAGGGTTTTGATAATCAAATTGCTGATCATTTGTCCAGGCTCGAAATTGAAAAATCTCTCTATGATAATGAAGAAATTAATGAACATTTTCCTGATGAAAAACTGTTCACTGTTAAAGAAAGGAATGGTTCGTGGTATGCAGACATAGTAAACTTTATTGTTAGCAATATTATACCCTATGGTTTGACATATCATGAAAAGAAAAATTTTTTGTCTGATGCTAAGACTTATTTTTGGGATGGCCCATTTTTATATAAATAAGGAAATGATCTTATAATTCGAAGATGTGTACCTTTGGAAGAGACTTATGAAATTATTCAAAAATGTCATAATTCTGATTATGGGGGACATTTTGGAAGTGATAAAACTGCATATAAAATATTACAATCAAGTTTTTATTGGCCTACAGTTTTTAATAATGTGAATGATTATATTAATAATTGTGATAGATGTCAGCATGTAGGCAATATTTCTAGAAGAAATGAGATACCCCTCAATTATATGTTGGAAGTTGAAATATTTGATGTTTGGGGATTAGATTTTATGGGACCATTTACACCATCTTTCGAAAATGTGTATATTTTGATAGCAGTAGATTATGTTTCCAAATGGATTGAAACTATTGCTTCACCTCGATGTGATGTTCAAAGTGTTGCAAAGTTTTTAGAAAAGAATATATTTTGCAGATTTGGAATACCAAGAGTAATCATAACTGATGGAGGAAGTCATTTTAGAAATGCAATTATTAGGAAGTTAGCAAAGAAATATCATATTAATCATCGCATTGCTACTGCTTATCATCAGCAGACATGTGGTTTGGTTGAATTATCCAATCATGAAATTAAAAGAATATTGGAAAAAACTGTTAATCCAAATAGAAAGGATTGGTCAATTAAACTGGAATATGCTTTGTGGGCCTATAGGACTGCTTACAGAACCTCTATAGGAATGTCCCCATATAGGCTGATTTTTGGAAAAGCTTGTCATTTACCTTTTGAACTTGAGCATAAAGCTTATTGGGCTATTAAAGAGTTCAATTATAATTTGAAAGATGCTACTGAAAAGTGATTATTGCAATTGAAAGAGCTTGAAGAAATAAGGAATGAATCTTATGAAAATGTTAAGATTTATAAGGAAAAGATAAAATTATGGCATGATCGGAAGATTCTTACCAAAAATCTTGTACCAGGACAACAAGTTTTGCTTTATAATGCTAGATTGAGAATATTTTCTGGAAAACTTAAGTCCAAGTAGATGGGTCCATTCATTGTGATGAAGTTTATTCTTATGGAGCTATAGATATTCAAGATCCTAAAACTAGAAAAATATTTAGAGTTAACGGACATAGACTTAAACCATATTTTTCAGTCAATAAATCTAAATCTGATGAGAATTTAGTGTTGGGTCACTCAGAATGAGTTCTGGGTATGTCAGGCTAAAGACGTTAAAACAAGCGCTTTGTGGGAGGCAACCTATATTTATCGGTGTGCTTTGCTTTATGTTTGTTGTGTGTTTTATTTGCTTAGTTTGGTTTGTTTTTATGTTTTTAGTGGTAGTAATTTGGAGTTTTTAAACTTAAGTAGAGTTTATTTGACCTTAATTGATGATTTGAAAAAGTCAGAATGAGAATTTGGACACTTAGCGGACCTGTGCTAAATTGTGCACTGGCGGCTAAGCGCCGACTAGTTGGCGCTTAGGCGCCACAGTTATAAAAAATGTGAAAAATGTGGATCTAGAAGCCTAGATCGTGGGGAGAAGTTATGGGAGTTATTTAGAAGATTCTAAACGTCTAGGGGAATATTCTAGCATCTCCCAAGTCTATAAAAAGGACTAGACTTGATAGAAACACTTACCCTAAGTCCAAATTTCATTTCTGAGGTCTAAGAAGAAAATTTTGAAGAGCACCATTTCTTCCTGGGAGAACGAGATGAAGAAGAAGCAAGATTCCGATAAATGTAAGTTCATTAGTGATAGTTCTAAGGAGTTATTTAATGGATATCTGGCTGTTAGTATTCAAGGTTTAGCAGAGATGATTACAAAAATTGAAGCCCGAGTGACTTCAATGGAAGCAAAAATCAATGATATTAACTAACATCTAGATCACATGGGATGGCAACTCAAGATGCAATTCAATCATTCGAGGTATGTGGAACAAATAGATAAAGCAATGTTTGTGAAAATTAAATGGATTGAAGAAGATGATATAAGAATGACCAATGATCATCCGTTCTATCAAATCTACATTCCTGAAGGGTCAAATGAGAATAATAGTGGTCCTGGTTACATTCCACCTAATGGAGAGTGGAATTAAATGTGTTTTCTTTGTATCTGTTTAGTGTCTTAATGTGTTATGTTAGTGTTCTTGTGAGTTCATGTTTGATGTGTTTAGTGTTTTTATATATGCCTGATGATGTGTTGGGTACATCTTAGAGATCTATACTAATCAGTTTAATATTATAGTGGCTTGTATTTTGAGAATTTTATTCTTTATGTTTGGATAGAAATTCTAGTGTTCTATTAAATGTTACGTTTATTTGAATATAAGTTTGTGTTTTGTCAAAATTGGTATGGAATGAATAGTTATTAAACTTTGATTTGGAGTATTAGAAGACTTATGTGGGAGAATTAATTATTGTGGACTGATTAAGGGTAATTAACAAAGTAATTTAGTGCTTATACTTTAATTATAAAAATTTTGGTACTGGCAGCTAAGTGCCACAATGACGGAACTTACGCGCCAGATTTCACGCCCAAGCGCTGATAATTAGCGCTTAGGCGCCAGTTCGCGAAAATTGATTCCCGAAAGTTAAACACCCGAAAATTGCCATTTTGAACAGCCCCATCGTCTTCAACCTTTGCTTTGCCGCAAAAGAGGAGCCTAGGGTATCATATTGTGGATCATTTAAGAGCCGAACCAAACAAAAATTGTTAGATTTGGATTCCTTGAGGTAAGAGCACTACTCCTAAGTAATTTTTTTTTATTTTCACAATGTATTTTGAGTACATTATGGAAAATCTTAAAATCACTATTCATGGTGAAAATTTGAGGAAGAGCGTGATAAATTGCTTGGATTAAGTGAAAATATCTTTTGAAAGATAATTTAGCAAGTTTAGTTTTATTTTGGAATTTTTGGTGAATTTTTCGTGAATTTTTAGAGATGGCTCAAAAGTTGAAGCGCGTTCGAGATAAGACGAAGTTTGATTCTGACAAATTTGTTAGTTTGAGGGTTGAGGAACGATACGTCGATGCATTGCAATCACGTAAGTTGATTCTTGAGCGAGTGTTTTGTAAGCTAGAAGAGGTGATTGAAGATATGATTGCAAGAAGAAACTGGTAGAATTACTGTTGCTTCTCAGCTGTTGCTGTTGTTTATGTGGTAAGAGAATTTTATGCAAATTTATTTGCTGTAGAGGAAAATCAGGTGCTGGTTAGGAGGCATGAAGTAAACTTTTCTTCAGGTGCAATCAATACCTTTTATGGACTACCTCTTGATATGTTTTGTTTTTATTCTAACTATCATCCTTCGGAAGGATAATTAGATGAGATTATGGAGTTTCTGACTGATGGAAGAGGATTATGGAAAATTACAAATGATGGAAGAGTGAACTTTCCCGCTTCCAAATTGAATGCCATTTCTAAGGCATGGCATTATTTTATCTTATCTAAGTTGTTACCTTCAAGTCACACTAGTGAAGTGACGAGAGAAAGAGCGGTGTTGAACCAATGTATTCAACATGGGAAGACTATTGATATTGGAGGGATAATTTATCATTATGTTTGGAACTGTGCTAGATCAACCACGACTGCAGGTATGGGATTTCCTTCCTTGATTCATTCACTTTGTGAAAGATCTGGAGTGAAATTTGAAACCTGGGAAGAGGTACTTCAGCCATTGAGACCAATTACTAGTGTAAACGTTGGTGCTTACACTGTACATTCAGAGTTTAGCTGGAGAAGAGGATTTGGTAGGGCTTCTACTGCTTCTACTTCTCGTGCATCTACTTCATGTGCTTCGTCATCAACTGATTCATAGACTGGTTTATTAAGAAAGATTTTGAAAAAAGTGAGTCTTACTCGAGAGCATGTGAGAGATATGGATGGTATGCTGCATAATAATGAGTGATATATTGTAAAACATGAAGAATATGATGAGAATTATCAGCCATATTTGGATAGAATGATTAGAGGAGATCAGAGTGCTGAAATGCCACCTCATCCATTCTATATACCTTATGTGCCATCCAAAGATTGGAACGAGCAAGATGATGATGATGATGAGGATGAAGAGTAGATGTATGTTGTTAGTTTTAGCTGTTGTATTCATGTGTTGTGTCACTGTGTACTTTATCTAGTATTTTGTTTGATGATAGTGTTGTGATGTGAACCTTGATAGTATGCAGATTGTAGTACTGTTTATCTGCTATGCATATTAAGGTATTGTTGTTGTTTCATTATGGATTTATATGTTGCTGTGGGGAGTGTGTAATTGTAAATGTTTTTTATGTGTATGTTATGTCAGAGTTTTTAATAGTGTGTACTTTAATTCAAAAACTGTTAGGAGATTATAAACCATTATTAGGAACTTCTACTTAGAAAAACTACATGTTTAAAATTCTTCAAATTCCACTATTATAAGTTATCTGTATCATTGTTTTATTTTAGTTGGTGTGTATTTGCTTTGAAAACCTCCACTACTGTAGAAGTCTTCTAAAATTTTTACTTTTCTTATTATAAAAAAAAGAAAATTGTTTCAAAATACTAAATTTGATTTCATGTTACTCCTGTTATTTAAATTGTTATACTTGCATATTAGGATATTAAAAATTACTGCAAGCATTTTGTGTCAGTTTTTTATTTTTCACCTCTGTATCATTTCTTATGCTTTAATGTTTTATCGTAATTAAAAATTTAAAGTTCGGGGGGAGGGGGGATTTTAAAAACAACGATTTTAAAAAACCTAAAATACTATTTGATTCTCAAGAATACTTAAAATAAATCTTATTTTGATTGAGAACAATTATGTACATGAAGTTATATTAGGGGAACAAAATTTTGAATATAGAAATGAATAAAGAATTTAGTTAAAAATTATGGTAATCATGAAAAACTTAAAGTTAAACTTTTCTTTATGAAGAGTTGTTAAATAAAGTTAAACTATCTTTAGTAAGAAGTTTTGTATTTTTGGATAAATAGAAGATTTAACTTTTATTCTTGAAAGCTTAAATTTATTTTATTGAAGAGTAATTTTCAAATACTATTATTATGATGTTTAAGTGAAAGGTGTATATCTGACCTTTATTTTAAATGGAAGGGTGGAATTCAAAATTATTAAAGGCCTATCCAGATATAGTAATCCTTAGCTTATTAAAAAAAAGAGAAGAGAAAAAGTGAAAAATAGTATATGAAAAGGGAGGAGAAGCTTGAGGATTTAAGGGCCTAATCAAAAATTAGTTTCATACCTAAAGTTTAAGATATAAGATCAGAGGAAATCTAAAGCTTAAAGTTGTAATATAGCAAGTAAAATTATTTTTCAAATAAAGATTTTTATGTGAGAAAAATAAATGTTTGAATCCTATATTTTGAAAAATTTACAAATATTTCTGAAATAGATAAAGACATATTTATCATTTTCTTTTACTTAAGAGCTTTCTAAACTTTAAGTTGGTTTTAATTACTGAAATTTTTTCTAAATTGGACTATTCCATTTCTAGAACAAAATTTTGTTATCTTCCTAAGAAACTCATTACATAGTTTGTATGCTAAAATGTTTTATGAGATTAACTGTCACTTGAGGACAAGTAACATTTTAAGTTTGGGAGATTTTGATACACCTAAAATATATAATATTTTTATGCACATTTTTATACCTATTTTTAATGATATTGCACTTTAATGGAAGGTATTTTGTGTTTTTCTTGCAGGTATGATGAAAATAGATGGTCGTGATGAAAGGAGCAAAATTCGATCAAATTTGGAGCAAAAAAATGAAAAATAAAAAATTTAGACGTGCTAAGCGCACTGCCTGGCCGACGCTTAGCCCTCACAGCTTATAAATCAAACTTTAATTAGACTTGGCACCAAATTCAAGAGGGAATGGATGTAATTCTTGGTGGTAACGTCCATAACTTCCTTTAGGCGACAAATTTGAATGAAGGGGTGCGTTCCTTAGTAGATACATCAAATCTGGACACATTTTGAAGAGACACCAAGACACCTTTTGGTTCACTATTTAAAGAGAGTCTTAGAAGTGAAGAAGTGAAGAATTGAAGAGGCTCTTCACTGTATTTCAAAGAGAGGAATTTAGGAGATTCTTCCAGTGCATTTTAAATTTTTATTTAGAGTAGGAGTAGAGAGTAGAAAGGAGAAAAGGGTCGGAGTTAAGAGTTCTTCTCCCACTTCTTTTCTTTCTTTTAGTTTAGTTTTTATTGAAGTCTGAAGTCTGTATTCTGAGTCATCATAGTTTGGAGACTTGCTCTGAGGAGTAGTTTACCGAAGAGTCAAAGTTTCAGTGGAACTTCCTTAGTCTTGTGGAAAGGATTTTCAGATAAGTGTTTACTTTTATTTTGTTTATCAATACTTACATTCGTTTATTATTTTTTTTATCATTTTTAATTTCAAATTAATGTGTTTTTATATTTTCCCAATGCATTCTGAGTAGTTTACTTTATCTTTTTTCTCTTAAAATTGAGAAGTAATTAATTTAAAGAGAATTGTTGTAGAAAGTATCATTGTTTAAAAGTTGGAAGAAGTTGTGAAGATTGATTCTGAGAACTTTGTTTACTTCTTAATTTGGCCTGTTAAGTTGTAAAATTTCTTGAGATTATGTAAGATCCAATGCGGTATTATCTCATTAAATTTAGTAGGAATCACATGTAATTATATGGGTGAGAACTGTAGTCCATATAAGTGAATGTAATATTAGAAGATATTTTTATAGAAGGGAGGGAAATTTAATTTTGTTTGAAGTTTTGAGTTTTGTTATGAGAAGTTAGCCCCTAAGTGGTGGGAATCGAGGGAACTCTAGAGTGAGAGACTGGTATCTTCCCTGCATAGCCATGTTCAAAATAATATAAATTTCAAATTAATCTATGTTCTTTATAGAACCAAGTAAGGGTAAAGAACACATTTTCTTCTATCTGTCACAATAAAATTTAAATACTTCCACAACAATACTTTAAGAATTATTACTACTTCATGAAAGGAAAGTAAAGGATATTTTAGTTAATAATATTTTTACATCCAGTGTTATTAGTTATTGAAACCTTTACTTTCATTGCTTAGCATTTTATTAAGAAAATTTCAAAAGACAAATCAACTTTCTCAAACTTTTCAAAATCAAGACATACTATTTCAAAAACAATTAAAGAAAATAAAAAGATAAATTTATAAATTCCTTTAAAGATTTTCAACTTTTCCCTGTGGATTCGATATCTCGGGGTTTAATCAGAAAGTCTTATATTACTTGATAAACATTACATATGCTTGTGTAGTATCCCATATTATAAAATCATAATTTTCATTTCTTAAATCATCAACGCACTTATATCCAGCGGAGTCAAGTTTTCAGCAACCGTTGCACTTAAATCTATCGGGGATCAGTGTGCCCAGTTCACAAATTGACCTTTGTTAATTTGCAGTGTTTACACTATAATTATGAGGTGTAGGCTATCGCAAACCCTTAAAATATTTTTAATTGATAGCTATGATAACTTCCCCAAATTTGACCTTCTATCGCGACTTGCTTACTAACTGAAAAGCTTGTCTCATGGCATCCATGATCAAATTTGGGTCTGGGTTCAGTGATTTTGAGGTAGTACTCTACAAGGCCCCATTCGTTGTCGTTAAAGTGGCTACCCAGATGTTAAAGAGCTATCAAAATTTGATTTGAACTATTTACAGAACTTTCCTTCTTTCAAGAAGGCAAAATTCACCACCTCAGCTCCCACCAATTCCATCATTCCGGCGCCCGCCAGATCTTCCGTTCATGTGCCAAGGAGAGTGGTCACACTCATCACCACTAGATTTGCTGTACCACTCCTAACATCTCATTTACCAAAGAGAAAAAGTTTCGCGTGTTAGGGCTTATATTGCACAACAGAGCTGTGCAAAAGCCTAACGAAGAGTTGAGGATTTATGTTGCAGTAGGCAAACTACCTCGAAATCCTATGGTTTGGTTATTTAACTCTAAGAAAGTTTTGCTGAAGTAGACTCAGGTTTTGCTGATGACGATTGTCGTGCTGCCCACCATGCCCCGAGCTCTTTGTTGTTGCAGAGGTTTAGTTATAGAAGTCATAAATCAGGAGATGAGGAAAGTATTTTGGTTTAGAGAAAAAAATCTTAATTTCCAAGTGTTTTTAACATTTTAATTAAAACAAATTTTAAAGTTGATTATAACAACACCGGTTAAGATCCCATGGTTCCATCCTTCCGGCATCGTTATTTTTATCGGATTCACTTAGTCCAGATGAATTTGCTAAACTCAACCGAATGAGTTCCACACTTTCATTTAGACCGTGGGAAATCCCGTTAGCAACACGTAGGTTACATCATCCGAGGTATTCCCGATCATCCAACGTAACATTTTAATTTAGTTGTAATTGCAGCTTTGTGTTCGTTTGTGATTAAATTTCGAGTTGTTTTATATTTTGAAATGTTGTGGCGGTGAATTTTATCTTGCAATGACTTTTAACTTAGTTTTGGTTTCGGCTTTAGGGGCTACCCCGGAGGTGTGGGTTTTCATGCAACGATTGTTTATCATGCAAGAAAAGTAAGTGTGATGCGATTAAATAAATTGCAATAAGGTAAATCGCAATAAAATAAAAGCGTACCTGGAGGGTCTTCCCGTCATCCCAAGCTGCACTTAAAACACAATTAGAATATTTAAGCAAGTTCCTAGGTAAATCTATGGGAAGGGTTATGATTTTCTACCAAATTCCTAATCCTATAGTTAGTCATTTCCTATGACGTCTAGGTTCTTGTATTTTGGTTTGAGGATGATTTTCTTCATCAAAGAACAATTAAGTTCAATTTTTCTTATAAGTATCCTATCATATTGAGAAAGTGCTTAAGAAGAATCTTAAACATCTTTTCAATACTCGCTAGGATTGTTTTAAGTCCAAATGAATTTAATTGATCGTGTGAAGTAATCGTCCGAGGATTCAAGTTTTGTTATTATCTTGCTCGCATGAACTAGGACATTTGAATATCCTATAGGTGAAGTAACATTTCATTTAACGTTCTATTTAGGAGTTATGACAACCAAAGCTTTCAAGGGCAAATTGGTGTTCAAATGATTTAATTTAAGTTAATGGGTTTAAATTTGGAATAGTGTTCAAGTTACTTCATTTTGAATTTCTTTAAATTCTTTATGTCTTAGGTGATGTTATTTAATTCAATTTAATTTAGCTTTAATGAAATTTAATTTGGTTTAGTTTTAATTTTAATTTAATTTTAATTTTTAATTTTAATTTTTATTTTATTTTATTTTAATTTGATTTTTTATTTATTTATTTTTATTTTAATTTAATTTAATTTAATTTAATATGTTTTAATTTAATTTGATTTAATTTAATTTAAATTAATTTAATTTGTTTGATTTAATTTAATCTTTAATTTAATTTTATTTTTAATTTTAATTTAATTGAAAATTTAAAGAAAAGTTTAATAATTTAACTTTTAACTTAATTTTGATGATTAAGTCCATAAATATTTTAAAATTTAAATTTGAATTATCATTTTAATTGGAGATTAAATATTATTAAGATGATTAATTTAGGGATTCTTAGATTGAAAAAAATAAATTTCTTCCTAATAATAATCCCTATTTTAATAATTCCAATTTCATTATTCTTCCAAATTTAATCAATTATATAATTAAAGTTTGTTTTAATTATTTTTCAATTGTTTAATAGGTTTCTACCCTTTAATTATTTAAATTTCAATCATCCAAATCAGATTAAGATCAAATATTTTACTTGTTAATTTTATTAAGCCTAAAGTTTTAATTAAGGGTTAAAATTTTAATTACCACTTTGCCCTTCAAGCTTAATAATTTCATAACTCACTAAATTGAACTTAAATGAACTTGAAATTTTTATGTGATTTCACTCATATGCTAATAAAGACATGAGAGGAGAAAATGTGATTTTTCTGTATTTAATTTATTTATGTAATTATTTTTGGTGGAAAATAGGAATTTCCAAGGAAAATTTAATAATATGACCAATGGAAAGTTTCTGTCCTTAAGAAAATTATGGGACATTCCTAATGACCAGAGGACCACTTGGACCAATGTTAGTGATTTTTTGAATTATATTATTTTTATTATAATTATTTTAAGTTTTGGAGTATTAATTAATTTAAAAATAAAATAAAGGTTGAAAAATTAATTTTATATTTTTCAAAAATCTCTCTGATATCAAGGAAATCAGAGAATCAATTTTTACAATTTTTTGATTTTTCTTTGATTTATTAGAATTATTTTAGTGAAAATGCTAAAAAAATACATTTTTTAATTTTAAAATTACCTTAGGGCTTTAAAATTTAATATCTCATTAAATAGACCTAAGAAAAATATGGGGTTTGTTCCTAAGTGATTAAAATTCAAAATGTGACATTTTGGTAAATTTTATTATTTTTATGAATTTTATTATTTTTTAATTATTAAAATATTAAAATAATGCAAAAAATTAAATTTTTTAGAAAATTGAAAATTTAATTTCCTTAAATTTCCCTGATATCAGAGAGGCTCCAAAACCAATTTGGTGAATTTTTGAAAGGTATTTTGAAAGTTATGAATTTTTAAAGTTTAAAATGGCTAAATGGCTTAATCAACCCATTTAGTAGGGCTAACCAAGTCCAATTGACTTCAAATTTTTATGGTGGATTCCTCCGATCCTAAAGGTCAGTGGAGAATTGATTTCAAGTCAATTTGATGTATGGTTAGCTTTAATTAATTAAGGAGCTATTTTGGGTGTTTAAGCCAATTAGTGGTTATTTTCAATAAACTAATCCAAAATCTATTTTTCCTAGGGTCCTCTGGTCATAAGAGACATCACCAAATTCTCCTAGAATTTATTTCACAACATGCTAATTATTAGATTTAAAATACTCAAAACAGTAACATGAATTTGAAAAATCAATAACTTCTCATAGGAATGGCCTCTGACTTTGGAAAATTTAGGGAATGTTCCCAAATTCAGAGGCTTCAAAAGCCCTATGGTCTCATGCCATGGTGAATTTCCTATATGCATGGAGAATTAAAATAATGCAGAAAGGAAATAAATCATTAAAAATAAAATACTTGATGAAATTAAATGATTTCTTTTCCACATTATTCTCCTCTGTTCACTGAGCAAGAGGGTATTTTTATTTTATTTTTCTGATTTTCCTACACAAAGTTATGGATTTTTGAAGTTTAGGGAATTAAATAAATCAGAAAATACCCTAATTTTCAAATTTATCCACGTGGCGCCGCGTCAACGTCGGCAGCTCCGAAACGCCGCGTGGCGCTCTCCGATTCGACTCCACCATCTGACTCAGCGCTCCGGGGGCCTGCTGTGTCGTTCTATCTCCTGATCCGGCGCGATCGTGGCTGTCCGTCCGCGCGTGTATTAAATGAACGACATCCATTCATCATCCCCAGGCGTCCTTACCTGAGAGCAGTCCGTCTTCTAGGCCTAAGATCTCACTCGATACTTGACCAAATTTAACGTTCTTATGCTCTATGGATTCGTCTCGAGAAGACGAACATATCCATACGGTTTATGTGGCATAAAATCGACTCAATGAAAATGGAGAATGTTCAGAAGCTCGGGAAGAAGAGTGAGGCCATACCTTTGCTCGCAGAAGTGTGGCTTCGATCCGAGGGTTGTGTCACCTTCGATTGGATCCCGGCAAGCTCCGGATGAAGTCCCTTAGCCCGGTGAATTGTCTAGATAGGATTTCGACCACGACCGATCACAAAGCTTGGAGGCCGGAGCAACCGGGTGGCTCCGGAGATGGGGCTTTCAGTGGGGAACTTCTCCTCTTGGTCCAGTGAAGGTGTAGGACCGATCAATTTGAGGATTGGCTCACCGTGGCAAAGTGTCCCGGTTTTGGGTGAAATTTTAGTTGAGAAATCGGATTCGTTGGTGGGGATTAGTGGCAAATTGACACCTGGGGATCAACTCGCTCTAAGGATGGAGAAGGGTTTGGAACAATTTTGGCGCAGTTTCGGCAAGGTTTGTGCAACTCTTCTCTCATGGCCGCGAGGGGGTCAGTGTTTAAATAGAGGTGGATGAGGGCCTCCTGTGGAGAGTTAGGGCTTGGGATCGAGCTGCCTGCAGGCATGGGAAGAACAGCCATGGTGGCCATTGGGCATGGAGCGGCTCAAGTAAGGTGGAATTCCAAAGTTCGGCTCCTCCCGAGGTCTCGGCCATGGTGTTTTTCGACGACCCGAGCGGGCTGGCCGTCAGGGCATGGGTCACCCTCGGGTCCAGTGGGTCGTGGCTGCGAGGTTTGTGCAATCAATTGGCCATGGACATGTGTAAAGGGTTTGAATCAAAAGGGTATGGGGAGAGGCTCATTTTGGGTCCAAATGGGTCAACCCACCATTTTGGGTTTGGTGCACCCTTCCAAGCTCGGTTTTGGGTCGGGAGGCTCATGTGAGTCAACCTACCAAAGGTAGTGAAGTCCACATCAAGGATTAGGTGGCAAAGTATGGTTTAGAGTGTATCATGTTTAAGGTAAAAAGGGCTTAAAAAGGGTTTAAGAAAGAGATCCCCCTCTTACCATTAATGGTTTGGTGAGGTGGAAAGTGGATTCCATGGCTCTCATGGCTCCTATGGGGCTCATGCATGGCTTCATGGCTTGTCTTTGGCTTGGGAAAAGCTTGGTCAATTTCATGAAAATGGATTTTAGAAATTTTGGTAATTTGATGGGAATTTGTATGAATCTTGATTTAGAATGGTTTAATGATGATTTTGAAACTTAGGGGTGATATCAATTAAAGGTATGATGAAAAGAAATTGCCATGTGGGCTTTAGGGCCAATTTTGGGCTTTTGTATTTGGTGGAAATGGGCTTTTAGAATGGTTTAGGAAAGTGGGCCTTTAGGTTTGAAAACAAATTGGTGGATGTAAATTTTGCAAAGGATTGGATCCCATGAGTGTTGAATTTAGTTTAAGAATGTTTCATGAATGATTTGGAATAAACTTGAAGTGTTTGGGCTAGGTTTGGGTTAGATTTGGACCTCTTTGGTGAATGGGTCAATGTAGGTCAAATTGGGCTAACTTGGGCCAATGTTGGGCTAGGGTTGAAATTGATGTAAAATAAGTGTTGGGAAATGTTTATGGGAGTGTTTCAAAGAGGTTTTGGCCTTGGTTGGGTTTTGATTTTGGGGTTTGGGCTTATTTGGGTTAAGTTTGGGTTTAGGTCAAAATTGAGCCTTTTAGCTTTGGGTTGAATTTGAGTGGGGTTTGGGTCTAAATTTTGGGCAAATCATGTTAGTGTTTTGCTTTTGGGAATGTTAAGGAAGATTTAGAAAAGATTTGGGGTTAATTGGAGTTGAATTGGGTGAGTTTGGGTTAGGTTTGGGTCATGGGTCCAAATCGGGCTTTAAGGCCAAAAGTGAAATTGATCCAAATGTCAATCAAATTGGACTTGGATTTGGTCTAAATTTGTGTTGGGAATGTTGAATTGAAGTTTAGAATTGAATTGGACCATAATTTGGGTCAATTGGGTAGGTTTGGTTTGACATTGGGTTCACTTAGGGTTACAATGGGTCAAATTGGGGGTTTTTGACAAAAGTAGAGTAAATTGACAAAATTGGCCCATGGTGTAGTTGAACAAAATGAAATTGGAAATATTTGGAATTTTCTGGAATTTTCTGGGAATTTTCTGAATTTTTTTGGATTTTTGGGTCAAGAGGGGTATTTTGGGTATTTGGAGGGTATTGGGAGGTATTTTTGAAATTTTTGGTATGAATGATCAATTTGAGTAATGTGGGAATGTTTGGAAATAATTTTTAGGAATTTTGAGTAATTTAGGTGAGTTTGCAAATTTTGGGCAGTTTCAAGGGTTTTGGGTAGGTTAGGCGGGTGTAGGGTCCCGGGGGTCAAAAATTGAAAATTTGGAAAATTGAAGATTGGGTAAGTGTAAGTGGAATGAAATCATTTTGGTTGAGCTATGAAGCCATATCAAGCCCACATGAGCCATGAAGGGACTCATTTGAAGCATTCACTATGTTGTTCCCAACCCTCTTAGCCAAGGGCTTAGGGGTTAAGGACCATCCATGTGAATCACCTACATGAGTCAGGAGGTCAAGTTGGGTATAGGTGTGTGAAAGTGTAGTGTATAAATGTAGTGTGTGTGTAAGTCAGCCCCTTCACCAGACCAGGCCACCCAGGGCAGTCCTAAGGCCAAAGAGTCCTATAGGAACTCATCCTTAAAACTTCCACATTTGATTTCAACCCTCTAGGTGATTAGGGGTCTACAGTCAAGTTTGTGGAGTTTGCAGGGAGTTAAGAAGTGGTTTGAATTTCTAGGTGGTGGGTCTCAATTCTAATCCTCTAAGATAGTCAAAGGAAAAGCCTAAGGCTAGATCCTAAGTACTAAAGGGAAGAAGAGAAGACCTCATCAAAAATGAGGTCAACAACACTCCGTCTCAAGAAATTAACATCAAAGAAGAATGTGTGGGTACCTAAAGTTGTCAAATTAGTATGTTTTGAAAGGCCAGAGGAGCATGTCCGTTAGATGGTTAAAAATTTTGATGCTCCAAACTACTGCCATTTCCATTTCCTCGGAGTCCATGGAAGGAAGGGATAATATTCAGGAGAGGACTACTGATCTTAAGTTAATTAAAGAGAAAGAAATCAATGATAACGTAAGGAAGTGACTTCACAAAATATTTATGCTTACAATTTAGATATGAAATTATACTTTAATTATTTATAATATGGGATACTATGTAAGTACATGTATCGTTTATCAAGTAATATAGGACTTTTTGATTAAGCCCCGAGATATCAAACCCATAGGGAAATGTCTAAAATTTTAAAGAAATAAGAAAAATAAATTTTTCACTTTTTAAATTGATTTTGAAAAGTATGTTTTAAGATATAAAATTCTTTTTTTAAAAATTTATTTTTGGTATTTTCTGAATAAAAAGTAAAGTAAACAACTAAAGTTAACACAACTATAAAATAACATGAAAGAAAATGAGAATAAAATATCTTTTCCTCTTTCAATGAATCATTAATAATTATGGAATTTTGTTGTGGAAGTATCTAAAATGTGTTGTGCCTAATAGAAACAATTATATCCTCTACCCTTACATGGTTCTATAAAGAACATTGGTTAATTTGATGTTTTGAAATCATGTAGATGGGTTTGACAGGGAAGATACTAGCTCTCACTCTAGAGTTCTCTCGATTCCCACCACCTAGGGGCTAACATCACATACCAAAATTTAAAACATCAAGCCAAATTAAGGGGCTTTAGCCTGTCACTCTAAAGTCCTTTAATTTTACTCCCCATTATAAACATATCTTCCTATTTATTTGCACCCAACCATACGGACTACAATTATAATCCTTACAATTACATGTGATTCTTTCCAATTCTTGATTGAGACAATACCACATTGGTTCTTACATGTTCTCACAACATATTTTAACATCTTAATTGGATAAATCAATAAGTAAATGAAGTGCAAGGTAGTGAATCATCACAACTTATTCCAATATTAAAATCCTATACTTCACACAACTTCCTTCCATAATTTAATTACTTCATCATTTAAAAGGAAAAAGATAAAAAAATCTACTCAGAATCAATGGAGAAAACACAATCACAACTTGATTTGAAAGTAGAAATCATAGTGAAAACACTACAAGTCTTACTTTAAAACCAAATGTAAAACAAAGTTAAACACTTATCTGAAAATCCTCTTCACAAGACCCTTGAAGTTCCTTTGAAACTTTTCTTTCCCGTAACAAGATACAATAGAGGTTGGTGCCCAACTCTGTTGACTCTGAATCTCTATTCTACTCTTAATAAAAACTAGATACAACGGATAATAAAAGTGGTGAAGTGGAAAGGTGTGCTCTCAATAACTCTCTAACATAAACCTTACACGTAACACTAATCACACCCTCCAAAAACAACCATTTTTATGAACTTCAAGTCTTCCTTTTAAAATTTTCCAAAAGGTTCCTTGGTGTCTCTTTAAAATATATCCAGATTTAGTGTATCCACCAAGAATGCATCAACCCGTTTAAATTTTAAATGAATTTTGGCGCTGATGGTAAGTTAGTGAAGTTTAAACCAAAGGATGCTTCAAAAACCCCTTCAAATTTTCGCTAAAATCAAATAAAATTCATCACTTTATCTGCGGCGCCTATTGGGCAAAGATCGCTTAGCTGCCAGAGGCTAATTTTGCACACCTTTCAATTTTTGCTCCAAATTTGATCCTTTATTGCTTATAGTCAGTCATTTTAATCATACCTGCAAGAAAAACAGAAAAATACCTTCCATTAAAGTGCAATATCATCAAAAATAGGTATAAAATGTATTTAAAAACACTATATATTTTAGGTATATGAAAATCCCTCAAACTTGAAATGTTACTTGTCCTCAAGTGACACTTAATCACATGAAAAATCTTAAAATGCAAATTATGTATATGAGAGGTTTTAAAATTTTGTTCTAGAAATGAAATTGTCCAATTTAGGAAAAAAATTTTAGTAAATGAGACCAACCTAAAGTTTAGAAGGTTCTTAAGTAAAGGATAGTGAAAAATATTAGTTCCTATCTAATTCAGAAATACTTGTAGATTTTTCAAAATATAGGATTCAAACATTTCATCTTCCTCACTTAAAAATTTTCATTTGGAAATAATTTTGCTTACTATATTATAACCTTAAGCTTTAGATTTTTTCAAAACTTATATTTTAAACATTAGGTATGGAAACAAATTTTGATTAGGCCCTTAAATCCTAAAGCTTCTGCTTCCTTTTTACTTACTATTTTTCTCTTTTTTTTTTCTTTTTCTTCTTTCTTTTTCATTTTTTTCTCTTTTTTCGCTTCTTTTTTTTATGAGGCAAGGATTACTGTATCTGGATAGGTCTTTAATGATTTTGAATTCCACCCTTTCATTTAAATTAAAGGTTTGATATATATCTTTCACTTAAAAGCCATAATAACAATGTTGAAAATTATTTTTTAATAAGAGAAATTTAAGCTTTGAAAAATAAAAGTCAAATCTTTTATTTATCCAAAATACAACACTTCTTACTAAAGATAGTTTAACTATATTTAACATTTTTTTACTAAGAAAATTTTAACTTTAAAATTTTTATCTTTACTATAAATTTTAACTAACTTCTCTTACTCATTTTTATATTAAAAAATTTGCTTCCCTAATATAACTTCATATACATAATTATTTTTCAATCAAAAATAAAAATTTTATTTAAGTATTCTTGAGAACAAATAAAATTTTAGTTTTTTGAAAATTTGTTTTTAAATTTCCCCCAAACTTTAATTTTTAATTAGGATAAAACATTTAAGCATAAAAATGATACAAGAGTAAGAATTTAAAAACTAGAATAACATGCTTGCAAGAATTTTAATATTCTAAATATGCAAGTATAACAATTTAAAAACAAAAGTAAACAGTAGTTCAAATTCAGTTTTTCAGTTATTCGTAAAATAGAAATTTCAAAATTTCAAAGGACTTCTACTATAGTTGAGTATTTCAAAGAAAATACACACCAACACAAATCATATCATATTAGAAAATAAATGGTAGAAAATTTTGAAAAGTTTAAACATGTTATATAAATAGTGGTTTCTAATTGCGTTCTAAATTTTTCTAATATTTATAGGAATTAAATTAGACACTAATAAAAACAAAAACACTAGAAACACATAAGAGCATTTACTACCATAAACACATCTCATATTACATCATAAAACATCAATCGAACACACAAACATCTGAATGTGCATAATATACATAGTCTAACTACAATTTACACAACATCAGAGTCCATAACAACATACATCACATCACATATAAGAACATTAAATAAAAGCACCACAACACATAAGAAAATCACATAACAACCTCACAAAATGAACATATCAATCCTAATCATCATCCTCATCATCATCATCTTCTTTCCAGTCTCTGAATGATACATAAGGTATATAAAAAGGATGAGGGGGCATCTCAACACTGTGATCTTCTCTAATCACTCTGTCCATGTACTGCTGATAATTCTCCTCATATTCATAATTTTTTACAATATATCGTTCAATATTTTCAATCTTACCATCCATATCTATAGTATGCTCTCTGGTAAGACTCACCTTCTTCAAAATCTTCTATAATAATCCAGTTTGTGAATCTCTAGAAGATGATGCATGTGCATTAGAAACATGAGAAGTAGAAGCATCAGAAGCAGAAGCACTGGAAGTTCTAACAGATCCTCCTTTCCAGCCAAATACTGAATGTACAGTGTAAGTGTTCAAATTTACACTGGTAAAAGGTCTAAGTGGCTGAAGAAACTCTTTCCATATTTCAGACTTAACACCAAACTGCTCATAAAGTGAATAAATCAGAGATGGAAATCCCATACCTGTAGTAGTAGCAGCTCTGGAACAGTTCAAAATATAATAAAAGATATTAGCCCCAATATCTAATGTCTTTCCCTGCTGAATAAAATGGTTAAGAACAACTCTCTCTCTTGTACCTTCACTAACATTACTTGAAGGCAGAAGCTTAGATGAGATAAAGTAATGCCATGCCTTTGAAGTGACATTCAATTTAGAGACTTTAAAATTCACTCTTCTTTCATTTGTAATCTTCTACAAACCTCTTCCATCAGTATGAAAGGTAAAAATCTCATCTAACTCTCCCATAGAAGCATGATAATTCACATAAAAATAAAAAATCACAGGAGGTAATCGGTAAAAATTATTAATTACCACATGTGAAAAATCCACTTGTTGCCCCGTAACCACCACCAATTTGTCTTATGCTGCTGGCAAGTTAGGATAGAACTCTCTCACCACAGAAACAACTGCAATAACGGAGAATCAATAGTATCTTTCCTAATTCCTTCTAGCAATCATCTCCTCAATATCTCCTCCTGGTTTGCTAAAAACTCATTATGGAATCAATTTCCACGATGCAAGTGCATCAACGTAACGATTCTCTGCTCTAGAATTGACAAATTTGTCGTAGTCAAATTTTGTTTTTTCTTTCGAGCGTTTTGACTTTGGATCCATCTCTAAGAATCCACAAAAAATTCACCATAAATCCTAAATTTAAACTAAACTTGTTAACTCAACTTCCAAATACAAACTCCACTAAATCCAAGCAATTTCTCATGCTTTCACCATGAATAGTGATTTTTGGATTTTTCAATAATGTACTCAAAATACATGGTAAGAATAAAAAATTTTTACTTAGGAGTAGTGATCAATCCTTAAGGAGTTCAAATCCAGCAAATTTTTGACGAATAGTGATGACTTAGGCTTCTATTTTGTGAAACCGAGATGTTGAAGGTTATGGGGGTGTTAAAAATGGAAAATTTTGGGTTTTTAACTGCAGAAAATCTATTTTCACGAACCGGTGCCTATGTGCGAGGAATACGGTGTTTAGCCACAAAATCTGGCACTTATGCGCTGTCGGTTTTGCGCTTAGGTGCTAGTGCCCAAATTTTGACAATTAAGTTAATTCCATCAAAAATCTGAGTTAATCACCTTTAATCTGTTCAAATAATTATTTCTCACCATAAACTCTTCTAATACTTCAAAAGTAATCTTTAATTTCCAATGATTCCACACAAAGTTCACACAAACACAAACTTATATTACTTAAATATCAAAACAGATATAATACAAACAACAAATATCTATCCAAATACTTTGGATGAAATTCCCTAATACATAAGTTCAAACACATGTAATTGAACACAAATTTACATTATTGAGATGTAACAAACATATGTAAAGTGCAACAAACACAAAAAAAAACACACTTAAAACACTAAACACACATAATCAAACCACAAGACCACACATAATTTAATTCCAATCTCCATTAGGTAGATTATATCCGGAACCACCATTAGTTCCATTTGAACCATCTGGAATGTAAATATGATAAAACGAGCGATGATTAAAGGCTCCTACGTCTTCTTCTTCTATCCATTTGTTATTCGGTTACATCGTTCTATTCACTTCTTCCACATGACTTCTATGAATGAATAACATTTTGAGTTGCCATCCAATGTGTGCTAAATGTGCATTAATTTCATTTACCTTTGCATCAATAGACTCCACATCGGCCTCGATCTTCATAATCCTTTCTGCTATTCCTTGGATACACATAGCCAGAAATCCATTATAAAACTCTTGCACACTATCACAAATAAAATTCTTCTTGTTGGCATCCTCTTTCTTCTTAAATTCGCTCTCCCAAGAAGACATTTTTGCACTCAAAATACTCTTTTTAAGACTCAGGATTGAAAATAAGAACTATGGAAAGTATCTCATAATTTCAGTGCCTTTTTATAGACTTGAGAAGGCACAAAACCAATCCTAGATGTGTTAAAACTCCTTAATAACTCCAAAAACTACTCACCCACGAATTGGGCTTCGAGAACCTCATTTTTCACGTTTTTTATAATTGTGGCACCTATGCTCCAACCAGTGGTGCATAGCCACTAGTGCACATTTTTGCACAATTCTGCCAAACATCAAAATCTACATTCTAACTCAAGTCATTAAATAAGGTCAAATAAACACCACTATAACATAAAAACTCCAAAATGCTACTATATTTCTCAAATCAAACTAAATAAAAGCACACAAAGTAAAAAATAAAACAAAGCACACCGATAAATATGTGTTGCCTCCCATAAAGGACTTGGTTTAACATCATTAGCCTGACATACCCAGAGCTTATTTTGAGTGACCCAACATTAGATTCTCATCAGGTTTAGATTGGTCGATTGAAAAGTAAGGTTTAAGTCTTTGATCGTTCACTTTAAATATTTTTCCAGTTTTAGGATCTTTAATATCCACAGCTCTATGTGAATAAATGTTCATCACCATAAATGGGCCTATCTACCTATACTTAAGTTTCCAGCAAAAATTCTCAATCTAGCATTGTATAGTAAAACTTTTTGCCCTAGCTCAAGATTTTTAGTAAGAATCTTCCGATCATGCCGTAACTTCATCTTTTCTTTATAAATATTAGTATTTTCGTAAGATTCATTCTTTATCTCTTCAAGTTAATTTAATTGCAACAATCTCTTTTCTCTAGCATCTTTCAAATTATAATTGAACTCTTTAATAGCCCAATACGCTTTATGCTCATGTTCAACTAGTAAACGACAATCTTTTCCAAAAATAAGCCTATATGGGGACACTCCTATAGGACTTTTGTAGGCAATCCTATAGGCCCACAAAGCATAATCCATTTTGATTGACCAATCCTTTCTATTTGAATTAACAATCTTTTCCATTATTCTTTTAATTTAACGATTGGATAATTTAACCAAACCACTTGTCTGCGGATGATAAGCAATACCTACGCGATGGTTAATATGATATTTCATTACTAACTTTTCCATAATCGCATTTCTAAAATGACTTCCCCCATCAGTTATAATTACTCTTGGTATCCCAAATATGTAAAATATATTCTTATTTAAAAACTTTGCAACACTTTGAGCGTCACATCGAGGTAAAGCAATAGCTTTTATCCATTTAGATACATAGTCTATTACTATCAAAATGTATGTATTTCTGAAAGATGGTATAAATGGTCCCATGAAATCTAATCCCCAAACGTTAAATATTTCAACTTCCAACATATAATTGAGGGGCATCTCATTTCTTCTGCAAATATTGTCTACATGTTGACATTGATCACAATTTTTAATATAAACATTAACATCCTTAAAAATTGTAGGCCAATAAAATCCAAATTGTAAGATTTTATATGAAGTTTTATCAACTACAAAATGTCCTTCATAATCATAATTATGATAATTTCATAAGTTTCTTCTAAAGGAACACATCTTTAAATAATCAAATCCTTTCCTTGTTTTTATAAAAACGGGTCATCCCAAAAATAAGTCTTAGTTTGAGATAGAAATTTCTTATTCTCCTGGTATGTCAAACCATAAGGTAAAATAACACTGATAATAAAGTTTACAATGTCGGAATACCATAGAACACTCATTAACAGCGAACAATTTTTCATCAGGAAAATTTTCATGGTAATTTCTTCAGCTTCACAGAGAGATTTTTTAGTTTCAAGCCTGGACAGATGATCAGCAATTTGATTATCAACACCCTTCCTATCTAGTATCTTGAAATCAAATTCTTGCAAAAGTAGAATCCATCTAATCAATCTTGGGTTTGCATCCTTCTTCTTCATTAAATACTTAATAGCACAATGATCAGTATGCACCACACATTTACTTCCAATTAATTATGATCCGAATTTATCAAAGGCAAATACTATAGCTAATAACTCTTTCTCAGTAGTGGTATAATTAATTTGAGCTTCATTAAGAGTTTTAGTAGAATAGTAAATCACATTAAAAATCTTATCATATTTCTGACCTAAAACAGTTCCAATAACAAAATCACTAGCATCACACATTAATTCAAAAGATTTTTCCTAATTAGG
Source organism: Papilionanthe hookeriana x Papilionanthe teres (assembly GCA_022702705.1). Taxonomy (NCBI): domain Eukaryota; kingdom Viridiplantae; phylum Streptophyta; class Magnoliopsida; order Asparagales; family Orchidaceae; genus Papilionanthe; species Papilionanthe hookeriana x Papilionanthe teres. Next base: position 159,046,787 of record CM040421.1, on the reverse strand, counting down.
TGAAACTATAACAGGTGCAGTAATTAATTTTTCTTTTAAAGTTTCAAAAGCTTTTAAGCAATCATCATAAAAATTAAAAATCACATCTTTTTCTAATAAACAGCATAAAGGCTTCAAAATTTGTGAAAAGTCTTTAATATAACGCCTGTAAAATCTAGCATGTCCTAGAAAACTTCTAATTACCCTTACATTAGTTGGGTTAGGTAAATTAGAGATCCCTTGAATTTTTGCAGGATCCACTTCCATACCATTTTCTGATATGCAACATCCAAAAAAAATTCCTCCTACTGCCATAAATTGGCATTTCTCCTAGTTAAGCACCAAATTTGTTTCTTCACAGCGTTTTAGAACTTTAGAAAGATGTTCTAAACATGATTCAAATGAAATTCTAAACACTGAAAAGTCATCCATGAAAACTTCAATTCCTTTTTCTATTAAATCACAGAAAATTTCCATCATACATCTCTGATGTAGCAGGGGCATTACATAAACTAAAGAGCACTCTTTTAAAAGCAAATGTACCATAAGGACTAGTAAATATTATTTTCTCTTGATCCTCAGGAGAAATTTGAATTTGGTGGTAATCTGTATATCCATCTAGAAAACAAAAGTATTTATGCCCAACCAGTCTATCTAACATCTGATCTGGAAAGGGAAGTTGAAAAGGATCTTTCATGGTGGCAAGGTTTGATTTTCTATAACCAATGTATATTCGCCATCCTGTAACTTATCATACAAATATTATTTCATTCTTTTCATTCACAGTCATAGTAACTCCTCATTTCTTAGGTAAACAGTGAATAGGACTAATCCATGCACTATCTGAAATAGGGTAGATAATTCCAGCATCCAACCACTTTAAGGTTTCTTTCTTAAGAACTTCTTTCATTATAGGGTTTAATCTCCTTTGAGGATCAGCCCGAGGTTTGCAGTTATCCTTCATAAGGATTCTATGCATACAAATTGAAGGACTGTTTCCTTTAATATCATCTATTGTCCATCCAAAGGCTTTCTTATATTTCTTCAAATTTTCAAGCAAACTCTCTTCTTCTCTTTCAGTTAACTAAGAGGAATTTATAACTGGTAAAGTTGAGGAATCACCTAAAAAGGCATACTTTAAATGATTAGGAAGCATCTTTAAATCAAGTTCAGGAGGTTTTTCAATTGATGGACCAAAAGATTCATCTTCTTTAGTCATGTCCAACATTTCAAAATTTTCATGAACATAATTTAAATCTTCCTCATGAAAATCTTCAGAATTTTGTTATTCCTCTTCTTCCTTGTGTTCCATATCTTTACATTCAGATTTTTCTTCATAAGTTGACTTGAAATGGTATTCACTCAAAAATTTGATAACATCCATCCTATAATATTCATCATTGTTGACCTCATTTTTGATGAGGTCTTCTCTTCTTCTTTTTAGTACTTAGGATCTAGCCTTAGGCTTTTCCTTTGACTATCTTAGAGGACTAGAATTGGGACCCACCACTTAGAAACTCAAACCACTTCTTAACTCCCTGCAAACTCCACAAACTTGACTATAGACCCCTAAACACCTGGAGGGTTAAATCAAATGTGGAAGTTTAAAGGATAGGTTCCTATAGGACTCTTTGGCCTTAGGACTGCCCTGGGTAGCCTGGTCTGGTGAGGGCTGACTTACACATACACTACACTTTCACACACATCCTAGAAGCACACCCATACCTAACTTGACCTCCTGACTCATAAAGGAGATTCACATGGATGGTCCTTAACCCCTAAGCCCTTGGCTAAGAGGGTTAGGAACAACATAGTGGATGCCTCAAATGAGTCCCTTCATGGCTCATGTGGGCTTGATATGACTTCAAGGCTTAACCAAAATGATTTCATTCCACTTCTTAACCCCCGGGACCCTATAAATTTTCCAAAAATTCAATTCTACACCCGCCTAGCCTACCCAAAACCCTTGAAATCCTCCAAAATTGCCAAATCACCCAAAATTCCCCAAAATAATTCCTAAACATTTCTCTCCACTCAAATTGATCATTCATAGCCAAAAATACCAAAAATTCCAAAAATACCTCCCAATACCCTCAAAAAACCCAAAATACCCCTCTTGACCCAAAAATCCAAAAATTCAGAAAATTCCCAGAAAATTCCAGAAAATCCCAAATATTCCCAATTTCATTTTGTTCAACAACACTATGGGCCAATTTTGTCAATTTACCCCACTTTTATCAAAACCCCCAATTTGACCCATTTTAACCCTAAGTGAACCCAATGTCAAACCAAACCTACCCAATTGACCCAAATTCTGGTCCAATTCAATTCTAAACTTCAATTCAACATTCCCCACACCAATCTAGACCAAATCCAAGTCCAATTTGATTAACATTTGGATCCAATTTCACTTTTGGCCTTAAAGCCTAATTTGGACCCATGACCCAAACCTAGCCCAAACTCACCCAATTCAACTCCAATTAACCCCAAATCTTTTCCAAACTTCCCTTAACATCCCTACAAACAAAACCTTAACATGATTTGCCCAAAATTTAGACCCAAACCCCACTCAAATTCAACCCAAAATGAAAAAGCCCAATTTTGACCTAAACCCAAACCTAACCCAAATAAGCCCAAACCCCAAAATCAAAACCCAACCAAAGCCAAGACCTCTTTGAAACACTCCCATAAACATTTCCCAACATTTATTTTACATCAATTTCAACCCTAGCCCAACATTGGCCCAAGTTAGCCCAATTTGACCTATATTGGCCCATTCACCAAGGAAGCCCAAATTCAACCCAATTCAAACCCAAATCACTCCAAACTTGCTTCAAATCACTCATGACACATCCATGAACTAAACCCAACATTTTTTTGGCCTAATCCTTCACAAAATTCCCATCCATAAATTTATTTTTTAAACCAAAAGCCCACTTACATGAAACCTTCCTAAAGCCCATCTCCACCAAAATCCAAAAGCCCAAATTTCATGCTAATGTCCATATGACAAATTCTTTTGATCATACCCTTAATTAAAATCAATCCCTAAGTTTCAAAAAAACTCATCATGAAGACATTCCAAATTAAGCCCCATACAAATTCCCATCAAAATACCAAAATTTTCTTAAACCCATTTCCATGAAATTGACTTAGCTTTTCCCAAGCTAAAGGTGAGCCATGAAGCCACTCTTAAGCCACATGCAAGCCATGTGAATTGTTTGACATGTGACCATACCACATTGGGTAAGAGGAGGGGGAGCTTTCCTTAATTCCTAAAAGTCTTTAACATCACCCATGATACCCCTTAACCAAGATTTAAACCAATTATTCTTGGATAAGGACATCACCACCTTTTGACCAGCTAGCCTAACTGATTTTCTCAGCCCAAGGTTAGCCATGGGAAGGTGAACCCAGCCCAAACAAATGGGTTGACCAAACCTAGCCAAGATTAGCCATATCCCCATGCCATTTTGATCCAAGTGCTTTACACATGACATTTGCCAATTGCCTACACTAAACCCCGACTCCGACCAGACCCGAACAAGATGATGACCGAGTACTGGCCGGCCGGCCACCGGTCGCCGGAAAACACCATGGCCGAGACCTTGGGAGGAGCCAAACTTTGGAATTCCACCTTGCTCGAGCCGCCCCATGCCCAATGGCTACCATGGCTCGTTCTTCCTATGCCCGGAGCAGCCGATCCCAACCCTCGGCCATCCCTGTGAGGCTCTCCAGCCACCTCTATTTAAGCCCGACCCCGTCACGGCCATGAAAGAGAGTTGCACAAACCTTGCTGAAACTCTGCCAAAATTGATCCAAACCCTACTCCATACTTAGAGCAGTTGATCCCCAGTGTCAATTTGCCCTAATCCCCACCAACAGAACCCAATTTCTCAATTGAAATTTCACCCAAAACTAGGACACTTTGCCACAGTGAGCCAATCCTCAAATTGACTGGTCCTACACCTTCACTGGACCTAGAGGAGAAGTTTTCCACTGAAAGCCCCATCTCCAGGCCACCCGGTTGTTCCGGCCTCCAAGCTTTGTGATCGAGCTGTGGTCACTTTCATAGCTAGAGCGATTCACCGGACCGAGGAGACTTCATCTGGAGCTTGCTGGGATCCAATCGAAGGTGACAAAACCCTCAGATTGAAGCCACACTTCTCTGAGCAAAGGTATGAGCTAATTCTTCATCCCGAGCTTCTGGAGATTCTCCATTTTAAATGCCTTAATTTCAATGCATGATAACTGTATAGATGTGTTCGTCTCTTCAAGATGAATCCATAGAGCTCAAGAACACACAAATCCGTTAAGTATTGAGTGAGATATTAGGGATTTAGTGTGGACGGCTCTCGGGTGAGGATGCTTGGGGACGATGAACGGATGCCGTTCATTTAATACACGCACGGACAGATGGCCAGGATCGCGCCGGATGAGGAGACGGAACAATACAGCGGGCCCCTGGAGCGCTGAGTCGGATGGCGGCGTCGAATCAGAGAGCACCACGCGGCGTTTCGGAGCTGCCGAGGTTGACGCGGCGCCGCATGGATAAATAGAAAATTAGGTTATTTTTCTATTTATTTAATTCCCTAAACTTCAAAAATCCATAACTTTGTGTAGAAAAATCAGAAAAATAAAATAAAAATACCCTCATGCTCAGTGAACAGAGGAGAATAACATGGAAAAGAAAACATTTAATTTCATGAAGTATTTTATTTTTAATGATTTATTTCCCCTCTGCATTATTTTAATTCTCCATGCATATAGGAAATTCACCATGGCATGAGACCATAGGGCTTTTGAAGCCTTTGAATTTGGGAACATTCCCTGAATTTTTCAAAGTCAGAGGCCATCCCTATGAGAAGTTATTGATTTTTCAAATTCATGTTACTGTTCTGAGTATTTTAAATCTAATAATTAGCATGTTGTGAAATAAATTCTAGGAAAATTTGGTGATGTTTCTTATGACCAGAGGACCCTAGGAAGAAAAATAGGTTTTGAACTAGTTCATTTAAAATAACCCTAATTGGCTTAAACACCCAAAATAGATCCCTAATTAATTAGAGTTAACCATACATCAAATTGACTTGAAATCAATTCTCCACTGACCTTTAGGATCAGAGGAACTCACAATAAAAATTTGAAGTCAATTGGACTTGGTTAACCCTACTAAATGGGTTGATTAAGTCATTTAGTCAATTTGAACTTTAAAAATTCATAACTTTCAAAATGCTTTTCAAAAATTCACCAAATTAGTTTTGGAGCCTCTCTCATATCAGGGGAATTTAAGAAAATTAAAATTTCAATTTTCTAAAAAAGTTGATTTTTTGGTATTATTTTAATATTTTAATAATTAAAAAATAATAAAAATCACAAAAATAATAAAATTCACCAAAATGTCACATTTTGAATTTTAATCACTTAGGAACAAACCCCATATTTTTCTTAAGTCTCTATAATGAGATATTAAATTTTAAAGCCCTAAGGTAATTTTAAAATTAAAAAAATGTATTTTCTAGCATTTCCACTAAAATAATTCTAATAAATCAAAGAAAAATCAAAAAAATGTAAAAATTGATTCTTTGATTTCCTTGATATCAGAGAGATTTTTGAAAAATATAAAATTCATTTTTCAACCTCTATTTTATTTTTAAATTAATTAATACTCCAAAATTCAAAATAATTATAATAAAAATAATATAATTCAAAAAATCACCAAAATTGGTCCAAGTGGTCCTCTGGTCATTAGGAATGTCCCATAAGTTTCTTAAGGACAGAAACTTTCCCTTGGTCATATTATTAAATTTTCCTTGGAAATCTCTATTTTCCACCAAAAATAATTACATAAATAAATTAAATATAGAAAAATCACATTTTCTCATCTCATGTCTTTATTGACATATGAGTGAAGTCACATAAAAATTTCATGTTCATTTAAGCTCAATTTAGTGAGTTATGAAATTATTAAGCTTGAAGGGCAAAGTGGTAATTAAATTTTTAACCCTTAATTAAAACTTTAGGTTTAATAAAATTAACAAGTAAAATATTTGATCTTAATCTGATTTGGATGATTGAAATTTAAATAATAAAAGGGTAGAAACCTATTAAACAATTTAAAAATAATTAAAATAAACCTTAATTAAATAATTGATTAAATTTGGAAGAATAATAAAATTGGAATTATTAAAATAGGGATATTATTAGGAAGAGATTTGTTCTTTAATTTAAGAATCCCTAAATTAATTATCTCAATAATATTTAATTCCTAATTAAGAAGATAATTCAAATTTAAGTTTTAAAATGTTAAAAGATCTAATCATTAAAATTAAATTAAAAGTTAAATTATTAAACTCTTTTTAAATTGTCAATTAAATTAAAATTAAAAATAAAATTAAATTAAAAATTAAATTAAATTAAATCAAACAAATTAAATTAATTTAAACTAAATTAAATCAAATAAATTAAATTTAATTAAATTGAACAAATTAAATTAAATTGAATTAAATTTAATTAAAATTAAATTAAATTAATTAAAAAAAATTAAAAAAAATAATAATTAAATTAAATTAAATTAAATTAAATTAAATTAAATCATATTAAATTAAATTAAATTAAATTAAATTAAAATAAAAAAAATAAAATCAAGTTAAAATAAAAATTAATTTAAATTAAATAAATTAAATTAAAATTAAAGCTAAACCAAATTAAATTAAATTAAAGTTAAAGTAAATTAAAAATAACATCACCTAAGACATAAAGAAATTAAATATAAAGCAACTTGAACACTATTCCAAATTTAAATCTGATAACTGAAGTTAAACTAAATCACAAACCATTTGAACACCAATTTGCCCTCGAAAGCTTTGGTTATCATAACTCCTAAACGTAACGTTAAATGAAATGTTACTTCCCTCATAGGATATTCAAATGTCCTAGTTCACTGAGTAAGATAACAACAAAACTTGAATTCCCGGATGATTAATTCATTCGTATAATTAAATTCATTTGGACTTAAAACTATCCTAGCAGTATTGAAAAGATGTTTAAGATTCTTCTTAAGAACTTCCTCAATATGATAGGATACTTATAAGAACAATTGAACTTAATTTTTCTTGGATGAAGAAAATCGTCCTCAAACCAAAACACAAGAACCTAGACGTCATAGGAAATGACTAGCTATAGGATTAGGAATTTGGTAGAAAACCATAACCCTTCCCTTAGCTTTACCTAGAAACTTGCTTAAATATTCTAAATTGTGTTTAAGTGCAGCTTGGGATGACGGGAAGAGCCTCCAGGTACGATTTATTTTGTTGCAATTTACCTTACTGCAATTTATTTAATCGCATTGCACTTACTTCTCTTGCATGATAAACAACTGTTGCATGAAAACCCACACCTTTAGGATAGTCCCTAAAACTGAAACTAAAACTAAATTAAAAGTCATTGCAAGATAAAATTCACCGCCACAATATTTCAAAATATAAAACAACTCAAAATTTAATCACAAACAGAACACAAAACTGTAATTACAACTAAATTAAAACGTCCTGTTGGATGATCGGGAATACCTCGGTTGATGTAACCTACGTGTTGCTAACGGGATTTCCCACGGTCTAAATGAAAGTGTGGAACTCATTCAGTTGAGTTTAGCAAATTCATCTGGACTAAGTGAATCCGATAAAAATAACGATGTCGGAAGGATGCAACAGTGGGATCTTAACCGGTGTTGTTATAATCAACTTTAAGAGTTGTTTTAAATAAAACATAAAAAAGTACTTGGAAATTAAGATTTTCTCTAAAACACAACACCTCTCTCATCTCCTGATTTATGACTTCTATAACTAAACCTCTGCAACAACAAGGAGCTCGGAGCATGGTGGGCAGCACGACCATCGTCATCAGCAAAACCTGAGTCTACTTCAGCAAAACTTTCATAGAATTAAACAACAAAGCCATAGGACTTGGAGGTAGTTTGCCTAGTGCAACATAAATCCTCAATCTTCTGTTAGGCATTTGCATTGCAAATTAAGCCCTAACTGGTCTTATAATTCCGAGGTAGTCATCCGATATGACATAAACCCTCACATCTTCAAGGCTATTTGTATGATTTTATCATACAAATATAAGTCCAAATTAATTAAAATTGGCAAGATTGAAATATTAAATGAATATTAGGACTTTCCTAAATTCAAGCCAAACAATAGGATAGTCGGGAAATTACCGAAGTTCGCTTCGAATCTATAATTTCTCCTACCTTTCTTCCTTTGAATTCCCAAAACAAAATATTCCAAACTTGATCCATTCCTATTGAAATTCCAAAATTCAATCCTTTGAAAACTTAAACTTTGAGATTCTTGAGAGCAGAACTACTGATTATTATCGAGAGTTTTCTTAGGTGATTCCCGTCACTTAAGATGTAATTAACTATAGGGGCTTGCCTTTATAGGGAATTTTAAAGAACCCAGGTAATATAAACCCTGTTTAATGCTTTCATATTAAACAGGGGAATTTGTCGGCTTATAAAATTGGTTCGCAGACCAAACGGATGTCACGAATCTTCTAGTTTATTTAATCGAGCCCCACCATCAAGCAGTGTGTTTATCCTTAGGGATAGATACACGGTTTGTGGTGCGGTGCTCGTTTATATAAACTATTTGGGATGTGAGGTCGGTTTGATTTCATATCTTAAAATCTTCAAATTTAAAATTATTTTCAAAATCAAATACTACTTTTCAAATTATTTATTTAAATTAAAATAAAAATTCGCCGACAATTTCTGTTAGGCGACCCCACTTTCAAAATAAAACACATAACCTAAAAATATGCCGACAACTTCTTGCGACTCCGCTGGGGACGATTCCTCTCTCCATTTTAATCAGATAATTCTGCTTTCAAAAAAATCGGTAGTGTATCCATGTCCCTTATGGATCAAGCTACCCTTCTTTCCGTTGTAATACTATGTTCATTTCTACCTTGAACGAGTATAGCCTAACATTCTCTCGGATTTAGGAGCCACTCGTTTAGACACCCCTAAACATAGAGGTTCCGAGATCCTTTACCTCATTTACGAGGTGGGGTGGACCCCGATAGGTGTTAGTTTAGGAGTGATCCTTCGAGTCGAGAAGTCTTGCATAAGACTTTCTTTTCCTTTCCAACTCTGAATCGGATTCATTACCTTCTCTACACCTTTGAACATTCCGTTCTAAATAAACAAACCCTCTAATAAATGACTCTTTTAACAAATAACTCCTTATAAATACATGAACAAGAATGTGTTCGGACTCTTTTCGATTCCTTTCTTTTCGTCCTGATGAGAAGAAGCATAACTTGGGACTGACAATCAGAATCTACCCTGCAGAAATGGAGGCCCCAAAGCTGATTTACTCCTTCACCAATGGATTAGACTTCGCAGTTTACAAGGATGAGCTGCCCGACAATGGGATCATCCAGTTTGGACAAGGATTCGAGAACACAAATGTTAAGATCACCGACGTTACCCTTTTCACGCTGACAAACAAAGTATCTGAAACTGAGAGACCCTTGATCGAGTTCAACCTTAAGTCAACTCAAGAGTTTCCTCCCCTGCAAAAGATTCCAACTGAGAGGAGTACTGCTGTCCACGAAGGACCGTTGTTGCTACCCCCACTGTTCTAGTTGTCTCGCACCTACCCCGGCTTCGCCAAATTAAAGGGGAAGGAAATCCGTAACTATGGTGAACTCGTTGCCGTGGAGGGTACGGACCTTCCTGTGAGACCTTCGTTTTGAAATCGGGTCCAGCTCGAGAATTCCATCACTAACACGGACCCAAAGAAGGCACAGAAGTAGGAAGATCGCCAGGAAGGCCAGAGCTGCTGAAGTCGCTTTCTTAGAAGAAATCCCTGAGTACACACCACTACCTGAATACATACCATTGCCTGAAGATACACCCCTTTTGGAAGGAAGTAGATTCCATCCCTTTTCCGCCGCAGCTGACGAGGAAAATGTCCACAGAATTGTTTCTACATTACCTTGACCCGCATACTACAGCGACAGTAGAAAGAAAAGGGCTAGGATCACACCATTTGCCTGACTACAGACTATGATTGAGAAGTTAGCAAAGAAGGAAAAGTGCCCCGTATCAGAAATTCTGAGAATGATAGAGCGGGTGTCAGTCAAATCCCGTCTTGGGCTGCGGGTAGAACCTACCATCGTTACAGAAAAGCCAAATAAAAGGATGAAGGCTAGTCCACCTGTCGTTGTTTCAGGGTTACATATTAGGGAGGATACCACCTTCCAGCATTTGGCTGACAGACCATCTGGTCCTAGACCTTCTGTTGCTAGAAGGATGGTATGGCGTCCCACTACTGGGCAATTAAGATTGAAACAACAGCCTGAGAAGGAAAGTCTCATCAGGAGACTTGAATCTGAAGAAAGTGCTATTGTAGTAAAGGGGACTCGTGAGAAGGGAACTCGACAGCTATCATACGACAACTGCGAGGATGCACAGAAAGGACCGCTAGAGGATGCTATGGAAAAGTTGAGGACTGATATTCGACGATTAGCAAAGGAAAGAGAAGAGAAATTCGGAGATGAGATTGATTCGTCGGAATTCATGGATGATGAGTATGCGAGAAATCAACATGGTCGAAACGCGAGCTTCGTCGGCTTCACAAGGTGCTCCTGCAGCCGCAGAAGAGAGGAGCCGGAGTAATGAGGAGGCGGCTTCAAGAGAAAGATGATACAATCGCCCAAATGGCAAAGAGGATGGAAGAGATGGCTGTAGCCCTAGCCACTCTCCAGAGTCAAGTGCAACCCCAAAGAGAGACACCCCCAGAGGTCATTCACATTGTAGACGGAGGAAAGGAGATTACGTCCGTCAACGGGGATGATCAGTTAAAGAAGGATGCGACACAAAGCATGATTCTGTAAAAAGATATCAAGAGCTTGGTGGAACAGCAGGTGCGAGAAGCCTTAGCACAATCAAAGAGCGGGACATCCATTCGGACGGGTAGACCTTACCCTGAAGAATTCGACGCTGTCCAATACCCGAAAGGCTTCGTACCACCTCTGTTCAAGACCTTTGATGGAACCGGGAACCCCCGACAGCATGTTGCACACTTTCGCGCCAGTTGTTGCAATGCCGGCGGAAGTGATGCATTACTCGTCCGACAATTTGTCAGCAGCCTGTCAGGGATCGCCTTTGATTGGTATGCAAAATTACCGAATGGTTCAGTGAAGACATTTTCAGAGCTAGAGAACCTCTTCATCAAGCGATTTGCCGGAGCTCAGCACCACATCACTATAGGTGATTTAGTGGTAGAGAAGCAGAAGTCGAACGAAACTTTGGTGGATTACATACTTCGATGGAGGAACCTAAGTATGAAGTCTGAACCACAACTACAAGAACAGCATGCGGTCGGCATCTTACTTAAAAGCATTCACGGCCCGATAACACTTCTCCTCAAGGGATTTACTATTAAGACTTTTGAGAAGTTGTTAAGCAAGGCAGGAAGCTTGCAAGAGGAGGCGAAGCAATTAAGTTTCGCCGACAAAACAGACAAACAGAAGCCCGTGAAAACTTTTGAAAAGAAGTCCGGATCGTTGCGGCGTAGCCGACAAAGGCAAGCAACCGATATAAATATCGTCCGAACGGCCGCAGACAACCTCAACGGAATTACCAAGCAACCCCGACCCAGCTATCGGTCATCTCCACAAGTATGAACAACCGCCTCGTCCGCAACGTACATTAAGGGAGCTTCGAGCGGGGAATATCCATTCAAAAATGAGGCGATGCTCGAAAATGTTCCGCGAGTCCGATGAAGACTCCGGATTTCCAACCGCCGAGCCTAAGAGACCGAAGAAGTTAACAAGAAAGGTGATCCCAACTTTTGCCCTTACCACCGGATGCTTGGACACAAGATAGAGGATTGTATTACCTTCAAAAGTTGGCTCAATGACAATCTTCGGAAAGGGAATATAACAATCCCGAAGGAGTACATGAAGGAACCCCAAAAAGGAGGTTTCATCAATGTTGTCTCGACTGATCTCATTGTTTCGATAGATCCCTATGCGACTGATGATGGGTGGGCTACCGCTTGGACAAGGTCTTCGAAAAATATTTTGGATCACATCCAAACCGCTTCGGTGCGAGCCTCAATTCAGAATTCAAAATCTGTCAAGTCGGCACTATCACTTGCAATAGAAGAACGACCTCAACAAGAGACGACTGAAGAGAAGAAGAAAATTGATGAAGAAGAGAAGACCGAGGCTCCTAAGGCCAGGCTAGATGCTGCTTATCCTAGGATAGTTGTTTCGGATTCGGGGGAGAAATCCCTCGAACCTTTGACTATGTATGATTATCTGCTCACTCCGGTGGGATCTTATAATGATAAGGGTTATGGCATTGGCTACATTTTGACTGTTTCGAACGATTACATAACTAGCGACAATCCGGACATCGATTTCGATACCAAAGACAATTCTCAAATCATACACAATCTCGACGATCGCAATGACGAAGAAGACATCCATCAAGGAGGCTACGAGAGTTCAATAAGCATTGAATCTATTTGCGAGTTTCGAGGAGCTCTAGTCACAATAGAGTTAGAGCCTTCAGATTCTGAAGCTAATCCAGAAGAACCTGTCATTCCGATTCAGGAGGAAACATAAGCAAACTCAATACTAAAATCAGAAGAAATCACAGAAGTCAACTTAAGAAGTGGAAGAGTTCTACCTCCGAGAATGGGTCCAAAGGACAAAGGAAAGTAGGTGGTTGCTCAGGAAGAACCAACCCCGGCAGAAGAAATACCCATTCGGGAAGAAGCCGAGACACATGAAAATAAAGTGGACTACAACGTGCTAGCCCATCTTAGGAAACTACCGGCCAAACTGAGCATCTACGACACTCTCATCTTATCAAAGGAGATGAGAGAAGCTCTGATCAAGGCCTTACTTGATCCGGAAATTTGCTTAGCTCAAATGGCCGGAGATTCCTTAGATGAGGTTTGTTCGTTAAAGGAATAGCGAGGTGTCACCTTCATGGACAATGACCTATTACTTGGGACAGCAGACCACAATCGACCGTTGTACATTTCAGTTACAATTAGGAAATTTACACTCTCCAGAGTATTGGTGGATCTAGAAGCATCAATTAATATAATGAGTCTTCGAACACTAGCATATTTGGAAATTGATGCTCGCGAGCTCGAAGCCGATAAAATGTTATTAAGAGGATTCAACCAGAAAGGAGAAAGAGCCCTCGGATCAATAACACTACTAATGAAGACTGGTGACTTAGCAAAGACTACCGCAAAATTTCACATAATTGATTCAGAAATGTCGTTCAACGATCTACTGGGCCGACCATGGATACATGAAAACAGGACGGTACCATCATCTCTACATCAGTGCATCAAATACTACGATGGAGGGGAACAGTGCATCAAAGGTGACTTACAACCATTCTCCGTAGATGAAATTGGAATTCATGAAGATGCAGCTAATTAAGCACCTCTGAAGAAAACAATCTTCTCCAGAGATACCATAACAAATGAAGCAAAGAAAGTTCGGGACAACGAAGAACCTGAAGTTCTAGTCCAACAGTCACTCACCACTCCCTTACAGCGAGATGGTGAAGGTTTCTCCACAACTCGCATCCGAGGTCGAGGCCGGGGACGAGGTCGTGGCAGAGACGTTAGGATAGATTGACAGAGGAAACCAGCCATCAATGTTGATTGGGAAGACAATTCTGAAGAAGAAAAAGAGATCAAGCAAGAAGCAGCGACAATAAGTCGGAAGAGGCCGCAATTCAAGATCTCTCTCAAAGATGAGAAGAACGAAGAATACAAATCGATGTATGAGAAGATTAACCACTATGTACATACTATGACCCTGACCCCGATCCATTCTAATAAGATCGAGGGTATGGTGGTCAAAGAGGTACATAGCGGCGGTGCAAAGCCAATCAAATTCTACCGTGGTGCTCCTTCCTCCAAAACGAAAATAATGTACAATTTGAAGATGTCACTTCATCGGAATTAATGGAATTACCTTTTGAGTGGTACTCTCCCTTTGTTCAAAATTTAATTCAGCGCGGTTTCTTACCTCGACAATGGACAAAAGGCCAATCACAAAATTTTGAAAAATTATGGAATAACTCCGGTCGTCCACCCAATTCAAAACATGGTCTCGGATTCAGCACAGTAGGATCAGTTGACGATACCGAATTTTGCTTGGTTGTCACTTGAGAGTCTAATGAAAACCGCATGGAAACTACGTAAGAATTTGAAGATTTACAAATTGGAGACGCTCCACCGTAATTCGAAGAAGAGATTAAATCTACGATAGATGAGTTAATGGAAGTTAACTTAGGTACTAGCGAAGAGCCTAGACCTACCTTTGTTAGCTCCTTACTCAATAAAGAAGACTCCGAAGAAATGATCAAGTTATTAATGGAATTTAAAGACTGTTTTACTTAGAACTACAATGAGATGCCAGGTTTAGCTCCAGAGGTCGCAGTCCATAAGCTAGGAGTGGATCCTACTTCTGTCCCAGTCAGACAATGTCCCAGAAGAATGCGTCTAGAGATCGAACAACAAGTCATAGCTGAAGTTAAAAAGCTAATAGACGCTAAATTTGTCCGTGAAGAACAATACCCGACTTGGTTAGCCAATGTGGTACCGGTTAGGAAGAAGAATGGTCGGATCGAATTTGTGTGGATTTCGGAGATTTAAACAAGGCATGTCCAAAGGATGAATTCCCTCTACCGATCCCGAATTAATGATCGACATTGCTTCGACACATGAAATATTCTCATTCATGAATGGATCTTCAGGATACAACCAGATAAAAATGGCTCCAGAAGATGAAAAGCTTACAGCATTTAGAACGCCGATTGGAATATATTGTTATACAGTAATGCCATTCGGACTGAAGAACGCAGGAGCAACATACGAGAGAGCGATGAAAAGAATTTTTGATGATCTCATCCACAATCAAGTCGAATGCTACGTGGACGATGTGGTCATCAAAAGCAAAGTAAAGGACAATCACCTGTATGATTTGAGAATTGTTTTCGAATGATTAAGACAATTTAACCTTAAGATGAATCCCTTAAAATGCACCTTCGGTGTCACCTCCGGGAAATTCTTAGGATTCGTTGTCCGACATCGTGGAATTGAAATCGACCCGGAAAGGATTAAAGCTATCTTAGAAATGCCACCTCCCAAAACCTTAAAATAACTACGATCTTTTCAATGGAAGTTGGCATATCTTCAACGCTTTATCTCGAACTTGTCAGGTAGGTGTCAGCCTTTCTCGGCATTAGTTAAAAAGGATGCCAAATTTATTTGGGAAGAAAAATGCCAGAAGGCCTTTGAGGACATTAAACAATATTTAATGACACCTCCTGTCTTAGCGAGCCCCGGTCTCAGGTAGACCGCTGATACTTTATATCGCGGCTTTAGACGACACTCTCGGAGCCCTGTTAGCCCAGGTCAATGATGAGGGTAAAGAAAATGTTCTTTACTACCTAAGCCGTCGTTTACTTCCGACGGAAATAAGGTATCCCGCAATTGAAAAGCATTGTTTGGCCCTGATCTTCGCCGCTCAAAAGCTCAGACACTACATGTTTTCTCATAAAGTCAACCTGATCTATAAATTTAATCCATTTGAATACTTGATGACCCATCCAACGCTTTCCGGCAGACTTGCCAGATGGTCAATGAAATTATTGCAATTAGATATAACTTTCGTGCCTCTTCGTGCCGTAAAGGGACAAGTCTTAGTAGATTTCCTCGCAACACACCCTTTGCCGGCAGAATCTCCTTTCAATAACGATTTGCCATATGAACAAATAATGAGCTTAGAAGACCCTGATGATCGACGTTGGGAATTATATTTCGACGGAGCATCTTCGGCACACAAAGACAAAGAATCACAAGTGATAGTGCCCGGTAAGGCAGGGATCGGATTAATTTTTATAACACCGGAGCGGGGGATGTTAAGATACTCCTACCACTTGACAGAGCCGTGTACAAACAACGAAGCAGAATACGAAGCCCTCATAACAGGACTGGAATTAGCTATTCAAATAGGGATAACAGACATCAACATCTATGGGGATTCGCAGTTAATCATTCAACAGATCGCCGGACAGTACAGAAATTTAAAACCAAGACTCGAGCAATACTTCCAGTATGCCATATAGTTGTTGGAACAAATTCCAAATGTGACAATCTACAAAATTCCCAGGAAAGAAAATGCTTTAGCAGATGAGTTAGCTCGCCTCGCAAAAGAATTTGCCTACTTGCAAGATGAATCAGTGGAAGTGTCAGTTCACGGACGTCAGGTCCTATCACAGCTCGACATAGACACAATACACAAATCAGAAAAAGAAGAAGAATCAGTTGCAACAAGTGACGTGAAAACACGGAAGATTGGCGACAGCCATTAATAGACTACCTGCAAACAGGAAAACTACCAGACGACAGGTCGCTAGCCCATCAAATCAAGAAAAGAACTCTGTCTTACGCATTAATAAACAACACGTTATACAGAAGGTCTTTCGATCAAATGTGGCTAAGATGCCTAAGCGGGTCCGAGGCCCGTGAGATTGTTAAAGAGGTGCATTCAGGACTCTGTGGCGCTCACCAGTCGGGTCCAAAGATGAAAATGAAAATTAAAAGACTAGGGTACTACCGGCCCTCGATGATGACCGACCGCATGAAAATCGCCACGAGCCGTCACCAATGCCAAGTGCACGGAGTGGTTCTACACCAACCTCCAAATGTGCTACATCCGACAATTGCGTCGTGGCCATTTGAATGTTGGGGCACAGATATAGTGGGTCCGATAGAACCACCATCTTCAAAAGGACATCGCTTCATTCTTGCGGCTACGGATTACTTTTCCAAGTGGGCAGAGGCGGTTCCACTCGGAGAAGTGAAAGCACACCACGTGCTACGGCTTTTCAAGAACCAAGTTGTCTACCGTTTCGGAGTGTCGCGCGGGATCATCTCGGAAAATGGGTCGGCATTCGAAGCACACAAATCAACAATTTTGTCGGGAGACACGGAATCGACTGGCGATAATCAATAATTTACTACCCAAGAGCAAACGGCCTGGCTGAGGCTTTTAATAAAACTCTCGTTCAAATCTTAAAGAAAACCTTGGATGACAATAAGAGAAATTGGCACGAGAAGTTATTAGAAGCCTTATGGGCCTACCGGACAACCTTCAGAACTCCTACTCAAGCTACACCTTACGCTCTGGTGTATGGGTCCGAGGCAGTGTTACCCTTAGAGGTTCAGCTTCCTTCACTCAAAATTGTAGTTGCAAACAAAATCATGACAGAAGAGAATGCCAAATTACGACTAGAAGAATTGGAAAACCTGGAAGGGAAAAGACTTGCAGCGCAGCAGAATTTAGAATTATACCAAGCTAAGATGGTTCAAGCCCATGACAAACTGGTCCGCCCAAGAACCTTCAAAGTTGGTGACTTAGTTCTCGTTCTCAAGAGACCTATTCTTGCACACCGCAAGATAGGAGGAAAATTTGAACCCACTTGGGAAGGGCCGTTTGTGGTTGAAGCAGTATACTCAGGAGGCTCCTACCAGCTAGTAAACGGCCAAGGAGAATGACATATACTTCCGATCAACGGACGATACTTGAAGAAGTATTACGCTACCTGATGTTTCGAAGGAATGAATTCTTCATCCCTAGAAGCACGGGCAAAGTAGTTACTTATGACTGGGTCCGAACCCAAAAATAATAAAAAATGTTCTAAAATAAATAAAATCATGATAATAAGTTTTCCTTGTTTTCTTTTCCATATCAAAATCTCTTTCCTGATCTTATCCCACTTCATTCCTGTTAAATTTAAAAATACAAAAGTAATAAAAAAAACCTGTCTTTAATAAACATTTTCTTAATGTTCTTGTTCTTAGTACAGCCCCTGATCCTTTTCCTTGTCTTTTCGCAGGGAAATGTCGAACGGGCGGTTGGTCCTGAACTTTAGAAATGGCGTAAGCCTTGCACTCGACGAAAAGAGGGTGAAAGATGGAGCGATAATAGATATTGACTCAGACTTCGCACCAGCAGGCCTGCAATATGAGGAAAGTGACTGGGTCCCAATTGACCGAGAGGAACTGCCCGTCGGACGATGAATGAAAGTGGGTGGCCCAAGCCACCAATCCAGTAGCAAGAAAAGGAAAACAAACACTGAAGAAGACAAGAGAATCAAGTCTGTAGTCGCTACAACAGAAGGGAGACTTGTCAGCGCCGCTCCCACAGAAGCTCAGGAAGTACGAAGAGCTACTCTCACAGCAACCCAGCAAAGAAATAAAAATTGCCGTATCCGCAAGATGTTAACTAAACTAGCAGCGGATCAGCGCGACGAGGCAGTTGCTACTGCCAGTGCATACACTTCTAGGACACCGGTTCACCAGGTACCTGAAGAAAGGAGGCCAGCTCCTAGGATAACAGAAGGAACCAGGGAAATCTCAAGAAGATCAGAAGAAAGAAGGCTACCACGCCACTAGATAGAACCACCAGTAATGCATAACCTTGTTGCAGAAGCAACCCCGGAGAATGTCCCGATGGACATCATCCCTGAGGAGCCGAGGTATGCAGGAGAACGTGAAGGGATTGAGCCGTATATCCCACAATACGTCACCAGGCCCCTCCATTTGCAGATTATTCCAGAATACGAACTGGAAAGATTGCAGAATGTAGAAAAGATAACTTTTGAATACTTCGAGAGAATCAGAGGCAAGAGGATCAATATACTAGAAGGCCTCGAGCTACATACAGACGTGTTCTCAGAATACAAAAAACAACAAATCGTGGACTGCATCCAGGATTTGAAAAGAATGGGCCGAGTGGGCCGCCTAAGAGAAAACACTTACTCAGAACCCCGGAGATGGATGCCAGGGAAAGGAAGAATTACAATACAATGCGGATGCTGCTACAACTTCGCAGAAGACAGGAAGGGAAACCCACCGGGAATACTCCGTCATGGCCAGGTGGATCCAATGCCATTGGTCATTAAAAGGATGGTAAAGAGAATGATAATATGGAGGGTACTGCCAGCAGATTGCATACCCAACAGCTGCATCATTAATATTTACAAGAAGGGTGACTGCATACCCCCGCACATAGATCACCACAACTTTGTCAGACCTTTTTGCACAGTTTCTTTTCTGAATGAGTGTAATATCATGTTCGGATCTGACCTCCGGATAGCAGGCCCAGGTGAGTTCCGAGGGCCAGTGAAAATACCATTACCGGTAGGTTCCGTCATGATGCCGAAGGGCAACGGAGCGGATGTCGCTAAACATTGCATACCGGGAGTACCGGTGAAGCGGATCTCGGTTACTTTCGGATGGATGGACGATAGGAAGACACCTTACCACTTCCAGCCAGACCCGGAGCTAGAGAGCCTCCGGCCTTACGAGCTATGAGTTACATGGAAAATATCACACCTCCAACGTACATCCATACGGCACCCTTGCCAAGTATGGCTTGGAAGGTGATGTTATTGACCAAGTACCTCACTATTCAGACATGGATTTCTGACAGATACCTTTTCTTTGGATGGATCGACAAAGATCATACATAGTCCGTTTTGAGTCTACATGGATTGTATGAGATGTATTCCAGATCGAGTTGTATGATGTATCTTCAACATGATTGGAATGAAAGTGACTATGTCACATTTTTGGCCTTCACCTCTTTTGTGCAAGTTGATTGAGAAACGCCATTAAAGTTAAATGAACTTCGAACAAAGAACAGAAAAGAAATAAAAAAAAGAATAAAAGAAAACTTTCCTTAAACATCTAAAAATGATGAACACCAAATTCACATGAACATTAAATGAATGATAAAATAAATTTGAATCGTTAAAGGACAAACAAAATGAGCACAAATTTTAAATCAAATTCAAATTCAATCTTTCCAAATTCCAAATCCAATCTCAATCAAATTCAAAGTCAATCTTTCCAAATTTCAAATCAAATCTCAATCAAATTCAAATTCAATCTTCCAAATCCGGAATCCAATCCGTTCTACTCTTTCCCTTGTCTGGGATGGAAGTGGTTGATTCCATTGACACGGATCGAATCTGATGGCGAGGAATTATATCCAATCCAAACCAGTGACTTCCGATCAACTCTTTTGAACGGGATATGTAACATCTACATATTCCCGCCTAATCTATTTACTTTCATGAAAGTCTTTTACAACTTTCATGAAATTCTCGAAACACCAAAATTCCACACTTTTCAAATCAATGCTGCAAATCTTTGCAAAATCAATTACATCAAAATTCAAATTCTTGGGGTTGAGGATTTTACATCCGAGACTGCATTGCTTTAGGATTCTTTCCCTATTGCAATGAAATACATCAAAATTCAAACTTTTTGGGTTGAGGATTTTACATCCGAGACTGCATTGCTTTAGGATTCTTTCCCTATTGCAATGAAATACATCAAAATTCAAACTTTTGGGTTGAGGATTTTACATCCGAGACTGCATTGCTTTAGGATTCTTTCCCTATTGCAATGAAATACATCAAAATTCAAATTCAAATTTTTTGGGTTGAGGATTTTACATCCCAGACTGCATTGCTTTAGGATTCTTTCCCTATTGCAATGAATTACATCAAAATTCAAACTTTTGGGTTGAGGATTTTACATCCAAGACTGCATTGCTTTAGGATTCTTTCCCTATTGCAATGAAATACATCAAATTCAAACTTTTGGGGTTGAGAATTTTACATCCGAGACTGCATTGCTTTAGGATTCTTTCCCTATTGCAATGAAATACATCAAAATTCAAATTCTTGGGGTTGAGGATTTTACATCCGAGACTGCATTTCTTTAGGATTCTTTCCCTATTGCAATGAAATACATCAAATTCAAACTTTTGGGGTTGAGGATTTTACATCCGAGACTGCATTGTTTTAGGATTCTTTCTCTATCGCAATGAAATACATCAAAATCAAACTTTTGGGGTTGAGGATTTTACATCCGAGACTGCATTGCTTTAGGATTATTTCCCTATCGCAATAAAATACATCAACATCAAAATCAAACTTTTGGGGTTGAGGATTTTACATCCGAGACTGCATTGCTTTGGGATTCTTTCCCTATTACGATGAAAAACATCAAATTTAAATTTCTTGGGGTTGAGGATTTTACATCCGAGATTGCATTGCTTTAGGATCCTTTCCTTATCGCAATGAAATACATCAAAATCAAACTCTTGAGGTTAAGGATTTTACATCCAATACCGCATTGCTCTGAGATCTCTCCTCATTGTAATGGTTCAATCCAATCAATTCAATTTTCTTTTGAGGTTGAAGATGTTACATCTAAAACCACAAAATTCCAATTTTCATTTCAAGTTCGAATCCCTTCAAATTAATTTTGACAAAACATCAATTTAAATTAAAACTCAAACTAAAATCTAAGCTCACACATCAAAACTTAAATTGAAACAAAATAAAATCTAAATTGAAATTCCCCCAGGTCATGTGATTTGGGATTCACCTCCTTTTCCTTTCCCCAGTGAGAGTTCAGGAATCTCCAGTCTCAGAGATATACTTGACACTCCCCAGCAGAAATTCTTCTACTTCGTCCTAAGTTTGTCACTTGGACGTTTGTGTTGGTTTTGTTGATCGCTTCGGTCAACACCAATACGCTCGGTGTGCTCCGTCAGCTCACCACACCTATTGGGGGTCCATTTGTTGACCTCATTTTCGATGAGGTCTTCTCTTCTTCTTTTTAGTACTTAGGATCTAGCCTTAGGCTTTTCCTTTGACTATCTTAGAGGACTAGAATTGGGACCCACCACTTAGAAACTCAAACCACTTCTTAACTCCCTGCAAACTCCACAAACTTGACTATAGACCCCTAATCACCTAGAGGGTTGAAATCAAATGTGGAAGTTTAAAGGATGGGTTCCTATAGGACTCTTTGGCCTTAGGACTGCCCTGGGTAGCCTGGTCTGGTGAGGGCTGACTTACACATACACTACATTTATACACTACACTTTCACACACATCCTAGAAGCACACTCATACCTAACTTGACCTCCTGACTCATAAAGGAGATTCACATGGATGGTCCTTAACCCCTAAGCCCTTGGCTAAGAGGGTTAGGAAAAACATAGTAGATGCCTCAAATGAGTCCCTTCATGGCTCATGTGGGCTTGATATAGCTTCAAGGCTCAACCAAAATGATTTCATTCCATTCACATTTACCCAATCTTCAATTTTCCAAATTTTCAATTTTTGACCCCCGGGACCCTACACCCGCCTAGCCTACCCAAAACCCTTGAAATCCTCCAAAATTTCCAAATCACCCAAAATTCCCCAAAATCATTCCTAAACATTTCTCTCCACTCAAATTGATCATTCATAGCCAAAAATACCAAAAATTCCAAAAATACCTCTCAATACCCTCCAAATACCCAAAATACCCCTCTTGACCCAGAAATCCAAAAAATTAGAAAATTCTAGAAAATCTCAAATATTCCCAATTTCATTTTGTTCAACTACACCATGGGCCAATTTTGTCAATTTACCCCACTTTTATCAAAACCCCCAATTTGACCCATTTTAACCCTAAGTGAACCCAATGTTAAACCGAACCTACCCGATTGACCCAAATTCCGGTCCAATTCAATTCTAAACTTCAATTCAACATTCCCAACACCAATCTAGACCAAATCCAAGTCCAATTTGATTGAAATTTGGATCCAATTTCACTTTTGGCCTTAAAGCCCAATTTGGACCCATGACCCAAACCTAACCCAAACTCACCCAATTCAACTCCAATTAACCCCAAATCTTTTCCAAACTTCCCTTAACATCCCTACAAACAAAACCTTAACATAATTTGCCAAAAATTTAGACCCAAACCCCACTCAAATTTAACCCAAAACAAAAAAACCCAATTTTGACCTAAACCCAAACCTAACCCAAATAAGCCCAAACCCCAAAATCAAAACCCAACCAAAGCCAAGACCTCTTTGAAACACTCCCATAAACATTTCCCAACATTTATTTTACATCAATTTCAACCCTAGCCCAACATTGGCCCAAGTTAGACCAATTTGACCTATATTGGCCCATTCACCATGGAAGCCCAAATTCAACCCAGTTCAAACCCAAATCACTCCAAACTTGCTTCAAATCACTCATGACACATCCATGAACTAAACCCAACATTTGTTTGGCCCAATCCTTCACAAAATTTCCATCCATAAATTTATTTTTTAAACCAAAAGCCCACTTACATGAAACCTTCCTAAAGCCCATCTCCACCAAAATCCAAAAGCCCAAATTTCATGCTAAAGCCCATATGACAAATTCTTTTCATCATACCCTTAATTAAAATCAATCCCTAAGTTTCAAAAAAAACTCATCATGAAGCCATTCCAAATTAAGCCCCATACAAATTACCATCAAAATACCAAAATTTTCTTAAACCCATTTCCATGAAATTGACTTGGCTTTTCCCAAGCTAAAGGTGAGCCATGAAGCCACTCTTAAGCCACATGCAAGCCATGTGAATTGTTTGACATGTGACCATACCACATTGGGTAAGAGGAGAGGGAGCTTTCCTTAATTCCTAAAAGTCTTTAACCTCACCCATGATACCCCTTAACTAAGATTTAATCCAAATATTCTTGGATAAGGACATCAACACCTTTTGACCAGCTAGCCTAACTGATTTTCTCAGCCCAAGGCTAGCCATGGGAAGGTGAACCCAGCCCAAACAAATAGGTTGACCAAACCTAGCCAAGATTAGCCATATCCCCATGCCATTTTCATCCAAGTGTTTTACACAAGGCATTTGCCAATTGCCTACAGTAAACCCCAGCCCTGACCCACCTGAACAAGATGGTGACCAGTGCCTGGCCGGCCAACCACCAGGTCGCAGGAAAACACCATGGCCGAGACCTTTGGAGGAGCCAAACTTTGGAATTCCACCTTGCTGAGCTGCCCCATGCCCAATGGCCACCATGGCTGTTCTTCCCATGCCCAGAGCAGCTGATCCCAACCCTTGGCCATCCCTGTGAGGCTCTCCAGCCACCTCTATTTAAACCCGACCCCCTCACGGCCATGAAAGAGAGTTGCACAAACCTTGCCGAAACTCTGCCATAATTGTTCCAAACCCTACTCCATACTTAGAGCAGTTGATCCCCAGTGTCAATTTGCCCTAATCCCCACCAACAGAACCCAATTTCTCAACTGAAATTTCACCCAAAACTAGGACACTTTACCACAGTGAGCCAATCCTCAAATTGATTGGTCCTACACCTTCACTGGACCTAGAGGAGAAGTTTCCCACTGAAAGCCCCATCTCCTGGCCACCCAGTTGTTCCAGCCTCCAAGCTTTGTGATCAGCTGTGGTCACTTTCATAGCTAGGCAATTCAACAGACTTGGAGACTTCATCTGGAGCTTGCTGGGATCCAATCGAAGGTGACACAACCCTCAGATTGAAGCCACACTTCTCTGAGCAAAGGTATGAGCTAATTCTTCATCCCGAGCTTCTGAAGATTCTCCATTTCAAATGCCTTAATTTCAATGCATGATCACCGTATAGATGTGTTCGTCTCTTCAAGACGAATCCATAGAGCACAAGAACACGAAAATTCGTTAAGTATTGAGTGAGATATTAGGATTTAGTGTGGACAGCTCTCGGGTGAGGACGCTTGGGGATGATGAACAGATGCCGTTCATTTAATACACGCGTGGACGGACGGCCAGGATCGCGCCAGATGAGGAGACGGAACGATACAGCGGGCCCCTGGAGCGCTGAGTCGGATGGCGGCATCGAATCAGAGAGCGCCACGCGGCGTTTCGGAGCTGCCGAGGTTGACGCGGCGCCGCGTGGATAAATAGAAAATTAGGTTATTTTTCAATTTATTTAATTCCCTAAACTTCAAAAATCCATAACTTTGTGTAGAAAAATCAGAAAAATAAAATAAAAATGCCTTCTTGCTCAGTGAACAGAGGAGAATAATGTGGAAAAGAAATGATTTTATTTCATCAAGTATTTTATTTTTAATGATTTATTTCCCTTCTACATTATTTTAATTCTCCATGCATATAGGAAATTCGCCATGGCATGAGACCATAGGACTTTTGAAGCCTCTGAATTTGGGAACATTCCCTGAATTTTCCAAAGTCGAGGGCCATCCTTATGAGAAGTTATTGATTTTTCAAATTCATGTTACTGTTCTAAATATTTTAAATCTAATAATTAGCATGTTGTGAAATAAATTCTAGGAAAATTTGGTGATGTTTCTTATGACCAGAGGACCCTATGAAAAATAGGATTTGAACTAGTTCATTTAAAATAACCCTAATTGGCTTAAACACCCAAAATAGATCCCTAATTAATTAGAGTTAACCATACATCAAATTGACTTGAAATCAATTCTCCACTGACCTTTAGGATCAGAGGAACTCACAATAAAAATTTGATGTCAATTGGACTTGGTTAACCCTACTAAATGGGTTGATTAAGCCATTTAGTCAATTTGAACTTTAAAAATTCATAACTTTCAAAATACTTTTCAAAAATTCACCAAATTAGTTTTGGAGCCTCTCTGATATCAGGGGAATTTAAGAAAATTAAAATTTCAATTTTCTTAAAAAGTTGATTTTTTGGTATTAATTTAATATTTTAATAATTAAAAAATAATAAAAATCACAAAAATAATAAAATTCACCAAAATGTCACATTTTGAATTTTAATCACCTAGGAACAAACCCCATATTTTTCTTAAGTCTCTATAATGAGATATTAAATTTTAAAGCCCTAAGGTAATTTTAAAATTAAAAAAAATGTATTTTCTAGCATTTCCACTAAAATAATTCCAATAAATCAAAGAAAAATCAGAAAATTGTAAAAATTAATTATCTGATTTCCTTGATATTAGAGAGATTTTTGAAAAATATAAAATTCATTTTTCAACCTCTATTTTATTTTTAAATTAATTAATACTCCAAAACTCAAAATAATTATAATAAAAATAATATAATTCAAAAAATCACCAAAATTGGTCTAAGAGGTCCTCTGGTTATTTGGAATGTCCCATAATTTTCTTAAGGACAGAAACTTTCCCTTGGTCATATTATTAAATTTTCCTTGGAAATCTCTATTTTCCACCAAAAATAATTACATAAATAAATTAAATACAGAAAAATCACATTTTCTCCTCTCATGTCTTTATTGACATATGAGTGAAGTCACATAAAAATATCAAGTTCATTTAAGCTCAATTTAGTGAATTATGAAATTATTAAGCTTGAAGGGCAAAGTGGAAATTAAATTTTTAACCCTTAATTAAAGCTTTAGGTTTAATAAAATTAACAAGTAAAATATTTGATCTTAATCTGATTCGGATGATTGAAATTTAAATAATTAAAGGGTAGAAACCTATTAAACAATTTAAAAATAATTAAAATAAGCCTTAATTAAATAATTGATTAAATTTGGAAGAATAATAAAATTGGAATTATTAAAATAGGGATATTATTAGGAAGAGATTTGTTCTTTAATTTAAGAATCCCTAAATTAATCATCTCAATAATATTTAATTCCTAATTAAAATGATAATTCAAATTTAAGTTTTAAAATGTTAAAAGATCTAATCATTAAAATTAAATTAAAAGTTAAATTATTAAACTCTTTTTAAATTGTCAATTATATTAAAATTAAAAATAAAATTAAATTAAAGATTAAATTAAATTAAATCAAACAAATTAAATTAATTTAAACTAAATTAAATCAAATAAATTAAATTAAATTAAATTGAACAAATTAAATTAAATTGAATTAAATTTAATTAAAATTAAATTAAATTAATTAAATAAAATTAAAAAAATAATTAAATTAAATTAAATTAAATTAAATTAAATCATATTAAATTAAATTAAATTAAATTAAATTAAAAAAAATAAAATCAAGTTAAAATTAAAATTAATTTAAATTAAATAAATTAAATTAAAATTGAAGCTAAACCAAATTAAATTAAATTAAAAATAACATCACCTAAGACATAAAGAAATTAAATATAAAGCAACTTGAACACTATTCCAAATTTAAATCTGATAACTGAAGTTAAACTAAATCACAAACCATTTGAACACCAATTTGCCCTCGAAAGCTTTGGTTATCATAACTCCTAAACATAACGTTAAATGAAATGTTACTTCCCTCATAGGATATTCAGATGTTCTAGTTCACTGAGTAAGATAACAACAAAACTTGAATTCCCGGACGATTAATTCATTCGTATAATTAAATTCATTTGGACTTAAAACAATCCTAGCAGTATTGAAAAGATGTTTAAGATTCTTCTTAAGCACTTCCTCAATATGATAGGATACTTATAAGAACAATTGAACTTAATTGTTCTTTGATGAAGAAAATCGTCCTCGAAACCAAAACACAAGAACCTAGACATCATAGGAAATGACTAGCTATAGGATTAGGAATTTGGTAGAAAACCATAACCCTTCCCTTAGCTTTACCTAGGAACTTGCTTAAATATTCTAAATTGTGTTTAAGTGTAGCTTGGGATGACGGGAAGACCCTCCAGGTACGCTTTTATTTTGTTGCAATTTACCTTACTGCAATTTATTTAATCGCATTGCACTTACTTCTCTTGTATGATAAACAACTGTTGCATGAAAACCAACACCTTTAGGATAGTCCCTAAAACTGAAACCAAAACTAAATTAAAATTCATTGCAAGATAAAATTCACCGCCACAATATTTCAAAATATAAAACAACTCAAAATTTAATCACAAACAGAACACAAAACTGCAATTACAACTAAATTAAAACGTCCTGTTGGATGATCGGGAATACCTCGGATGATGTAACCTACGTGTTGCTAACGGGATTTCCCACGGTCTAAATGAAAGTGTGGAACTCATTCGATTGAGTTTAGCAAATTCATCTGGACTAAGTGAATCCGATAAAAATAACGATGCCGGAAGGATGGAACCGTGGGATCTTAACCGGTGTTGTTATAATCAACTTTATGATTTGTTTTAAATAAAACATAAAAAATACTTGGAAATTAAGATTTTCTCTAAACCAGAATACCTCTCTCATCTCCTGATTTATGACTTCTATAACTAAACCTCTGCAACAACAAGGAGCTCGGAGCATGGTGGGCAGCACGGCCATCATCATCAGCAAAACCTGAGTCTACTTCAGCAAAACTTTCATAGAATTAAACAACAAAGCCATAGGACTTCGAGGTAGTTTGCCTAGAGCAACATAAATCCTCAATCTTCTGTTAGGCATTTGCATTGCAAATTAAGCCCTAACCGGTCTTAGGATTCTGAGGTAGTCATCCGATATGACATAAACCCTCACATCTTCAAGGCTATTTGTATGATTTTATCATACAAATATAAGTCCAAATTAATTAAAATTGGCAAGATTGAAATATTAAATGAATATTAGGACTTTCCTAAATTCAAGCCAAACAATAGGATAGTCGGGAAATTACCGAAGTTCGCTTCGAATCTGTAATTTCTCCTACCTTTCTTCCTTTGAATTCCCAAAACAAAATATTCCAAACTTGATCCATTCCCTATTGAAATTCCAAAATTTAATCCTTTGAAAACTTAAACTTTGAGATTCTTGAGAGCAGAACTACTGATTATTATCGAGAGTTTTCTTAGGTGATTCCCGTCACTTAAGATGTAATTAACTATAGGGGTTTGCCCTTATAGGGAATTTTAAAGAACCCAGGTAATATAAACCCTGTTTAATGCTTTCATATTAAACAGGGGAATTTGTCGGCTTATAAAATTGGTTCGCAGACCAAACGGATGTCCCGAATCTTCTAGTTTATTTAATCGAGCCCCACCATCGAGCGGTGTGTCTATCCTTAGGGATAGATACACGGTTTGTGGTGCGGTGCTCGTTTATATAAACTATTTGGGATGTGAGGTCGGTTTGATTTCATATCTTAAAATCTTCAAATTTAAAATTATTTTCAAAATCAAATACTACTTTTCAAATTATTTATTTAAATTAAAATAAAAATTCGCCGACAATTTCTGTTAGGCGACCCCCACTTTCAAAATAAAACACATAACCTAAAAATATGCCGACAATCATCTTTACCACTTGTAGGATATTTCATTACTTTGAAATATTGAATGTAACAGTTTGATCATTAACTCGCATCGTCAATTACCTTTTTTGCATATCTATCACCGCTTTGCCTGTGGCTAGGAAAGGTCTCCCTAAAATTATGGGCATCTCTTTATCTTCCTTCGTATCCAACACAATTAAATCAATAGGAAAAATAAATTGATCCATTTTCACCAAAACATCTTCTACAACTCGTTTAGGATATGCGGTCAAACGATCAACTAATTGCAAAGTTATAGTAGTAGGGGTTATTTCTCATAATCACGGACTTTTGAATATTGATACCGACATAAGGTTAATGCTTGCACCAAAATTACAAAAAGCTCTTCGAAAAAATCTATCTCCGATTGCACATATAATTGAGAAACTTCTAGGATCTATAAATTTTTCAGGAAGCTTTTCTGAATTATTGCAATGTACTCTTTAATAAGTTCAACAGTCTCATTGCCTTCAAACTTTCTCTTTTGTTGAGAACATCCTTCATAAATTTCACATAGCTTGACATTTTTTCTAAGGCTTCAGCAAATGGAATGTTGATTGTAAGCTTCTTAAATATCTCTAAGAATTTTGAAAGTTTCTTATCCAACTTTTGTTGTCGAAGTCTCTGTGGAAATGAAGGTGGTGGCTTTTCTAAATCAACCTTAGGTGATGAAATAAGTCTTTCCAAAAATTTCAGAGTGTCCTCTTTTGGTTTTTCAATTTCTTCTTTCTCTACTTCAATCTCTTTTTGAATTCTACCTTCCAACTCTCTTTCACTTCTCAACTGAATAGCTTGTACTTGCTCTTTATTCTTGTCTCTTGGATTTACTTTAGTATTACTAGGAAGCGTTCCTTGGGATCTAGTATTTAATGAATTGGCAATCTGTCTTAATTAATTCTCAATATTTTTGATTGTAGCTTGATCCACCCGATATTTATAATTACAATTATGATATGAAAATTGGCAAAGGCAACAAAAACTTGATCCCGCTGGATATATATGCTTATGATTTTGATATGAAAATTATGATTTATATTGTGGATACTACGCAAGTATATGTAACATTTATCAAGTGTTATAGGACTTTCTGATTAGGCCCCGAGATATAAAACCCACAGGGAAAGTTAAAAATCTTTAAAGAAATAAGAAAATAATCTTTTTACTTTTTTAATTGGCTTTTAAAATTATGTTTTGATTTTTAAAAGTTTGATAGTTGATTTCACTCTTTAAATTTTCTTATAAAAGTCAAACAAGAAATTAAAATGATAATAACTGTAAACACAGTATGAAAAACACTATTAACTAGAATATCTTTTTCTTTCCTTTATAAAGTAGTAATAATTATGAAAGTATTATTGTGGAAGTATTTAAATTTTGTGATAAATAGAAGCAAATGTATTCTTTACCCTTACTTGGTTCTATAAAGAACATTGGTTAATTTGAAATTTTACATTTTGAACATGGTTCGATAGGGAAGACACCAGCTCTCACTCTAGAGTTCCCTCATTTACCTCTACCTATGGGCTAACTTCTCATAAGAAAATTCAAAACTTCAAACCAAATTAGGGGCTTTTAGCTTGTCACACTAAAAAACCTCTAATTTTACTCCCCTTTAAAATATCTTCTAATATATTGCATTCAATTTTATGAACTACAATTTTCACCCATATAATTGCATGTGATTCTTATTAACTTTTATGAGACAATATCGCATTGGATCTTACATAAACTCACCATAAATTTTACATCTTAACAGGCCAAATTAAGAAGTAAATAAAGTTTATAGAATCAATCTTCACAACTTCTTCCAACTTTAAAGACATATACATTCCACAACAGTTCTTCATGAATTACTTACTTCTTCATTTAAGAAAGAAAAGATAAAGTAAACTACTCAGAATGCATTGAGAAAATACAAATACACATTGATTTGAAATTAAAAACCATAAGAAAAACAACAAACACAACGAGTATTAATTAAAAACTAAATGTAAGAACAATAGTAAACACTTATCTGAAAATCCTCTCCACAAGACTCAGGAAGTTCCTCTGAAACATTGACTCTTCACTAAACTACTCCTCAGAGAAGGTCTCCCAACTCCGATGACTCAGAAACAGACTTCAAACTTCAATAAAAACTAATCTAAAGGAAAGAAAAGAAGTGGGAAGAAGAAGAATTCAATCCTACCTATTTCTTTTTTCTACTCTCTACTCCTACTCATAATGAAATACAGTAAAAAAACTGTAAAAACTCTCTTTAAAATGCAATGGAAGATCCCCTAATCTTTCCTAAGACTCTCTTTAAAAATTAAACCAAAAGGTTCCTTGGTGTCTCTTCAATATGTATCCAGATTTGATGTATCCACCAAAGAATGCACCCCTTCATTAAAACTTGCTGCCTAATGGAAGTTATGGAACTTACTACCAAGTGTTGCATCCCATCCACTTTGAAAATGTCGCTAAATTCAAGTTTATCTCGATTTTTAACTGTGGCCGCGAGTGCCTAAATTTTCATTTTTCATTTTTTTTTGCTCCAAATTTAATCCAATTTTGTTCCTTTCGTCATAATCACTCATTTTCATCATACCTGTAAGAAAAACAAAAAATACCTTCCATTAAAGTGCAATATCATCAAAAATAGGTATAAAAATGTGCATAAAAATACTATATATTTTAGGTGCATCAAAATCCCCCAAACTTAAAATGTTACTTGTCCTCAAGTGACAGTTAATCTCATAGAAAAAATTTTAACATGCAAATTATGTAATGAGTTTCTTAGGAAGATAAAAATTTTTTCTTCTAGAAACGGAATAGTTCAATTTAGAAAAGAACTCAGTAATTAACACCAACTTAAAGTTTAGAAAGTTCATAAGGAAAAAAAATGACAAATATAAGTCTCTATCTAATTCAGAAATATTTGTAGATTCTTCAAAATTTAGGATTCAAACATCTTATTTTTTCTCACTTAAAAAATCTTTATTTGAAAATAATTTTACTTTACTATATTATAACCTTAAGCTTTAGATTTACTCTGAACTTATATGTTAAATTTTAGGTATGGAACCAATTTTTGATTAGGCCCTTAAATCCTCAAGCTTCTCCTCCCTTTTTAAATACTATTTTCACTTTTTCTTTTTCTTTTTCTTTTTCTTTTTCTTTTTTTCTTTTTCTTTTTTTTTCTTTTTTTAAGGTAAGGATTACTGTATCTGAATTGGTCTTTAATGATTTTGAATTCCACCCTTCCATTTAAAATAAATGTCAGATATATATATTTCACTTAAAAATCATAATAATAGTATTTAAAAATATTCCTCAATAAAAGAAATTTAAGCTTTGAAGAATAAAAGTCAAATCTCTTATTTATCAAAAAATATATAATTTCTTACTAAAGATAGATAGCTTTATTTAACATCTCTTCACTAAGAAAATTTTAACTTTAAGTTTTTCACGATTAATATAAATTTTCAACTAAATTATTTTATTCATTTCTATATTCTAAATTTTTTTCCCCTAATATAACTTCATATACATAATTGTTCTTAATCAAGAAATAAGATTTATTTTAAGTATTCTTTACAACAAATAAAATTTTAGGTTTTTAAATTTTTTTTTTGTTTTTAAAATCCCCCCCCCCCAAACTTTAATTTTTAGTTAGGATGAAACATTTAAGCATAAGAAATGATACATGGGTGAGAATTAAAGACTAACATAACATGCTTGCAAGAATTTAAATATCCTAAATATGCAAGTATAACAATTTAGACAAAATGAGTAAAATGGAATCAAATTCAATTTTTTCAAAACATTTTCTTTTATAACAAGAAAAGTAAAAAATTCAAAAGACTTCTACAGTAGTGGAGGTTTTCAAAGCAAATATACACCAACTGAAATCACACTGATACTAGATAGCAAATGGTAGTGGTAGATTTTTGTAAAGTTTTTAAGCATGCATTTTCCTAAATAGTAGTTTCTATAGTGTTCTCTAGTCTCCTAACAGTTTTAGAATTAAAGTACACCCTAAAAAAAAACTCTAGTACAACATACACATTAAAACATTTACTACCACACACACTACACTCAAAGCAACATATAAAACATCAATCCAACAACAATACATCTGAATATGCATAACAGATAAATAGTACAACTACAATCTGCATACTATCAGAGTTCACATCACAACACAATCATCAAACAAAATACTAGACAAAGTACACAATAACACAACACAACATCACAACAACTAAAACAAACAGCATACATCTACTCTTCATCCTCATCGTCATCATCATCCTGCTTGTTCCAATCCCTGGATGGCACATAAGGTATGTAGAATGGATGAGGAGGCATCTCAGCACTCTGATCACCTCTAATCAGTCTATCCAAATAATGCTAATAATTCTCCTCATACTCATCATGTTTTAAAATATATCTCGCCAAATTATCCATCTTACCGTCCATAACGTCCATATCTTTCATATGCTCTCGAGTAAGACTCAATTTCTTCAAAATTTTTCTTAATAAACTAGTCTGTGAATCAGTATATGATGAAGCACGTGAAGTAGTAACACGAGAAGTAGATGCAGCAGAAGCAGAAGCAGAAGCAGTAGAAGCCCTACCAAATCCTTCTCTCCAGCCAAATTCTGAATGTACAGAGTAAGCTCCAACGTTTACAATGGTGATAGGTCTCAAAGGCTAAAGTACCTCTTCCCAGATTTCAAATTTCATTTCATACCGTTCACATAATGAATGAATCAGGGAAGGAAATCCCATACCTGCAATAGTGGTAGATCTGGCACAATTCATAATATAATCATAAATGATCACTCCAATATCTATAGGCTTCCCTTGATGAATGCAATGGTTCAAAACAACTCTTTCCCTCGTCAATTCACTAGTATGACTTGAAGGCAACAGTTTAGAAGAGATAAAATAATGCCATGCCTTAGAAGTGGAATTTAATTTGGAAGCAGGAAAATTCACTCTTCTATCATTTGTTATTTTCCATAATCCTCTTCCATCTATCAAAAATCCCATTATCTCGTCTAACTCTCCCTCCGTAAGATGAAAATTAGAATAAAAACAAAACATCGCAGGAGGCAGTTGATAGAAAGTGTTAATTACCCCAGAAGAAAAGTTCACATCTTGCCCCCTAACCATCACCAAATTCTCTTCTGATGCAGCAAATTCACATAGAAATCTCTAACAACATAAACAATAGCAACAGCGGAGAAGCAACAGTAGTTCTCCCAGTTCCTCCTAGCAATTATATCTTCAATTTCTTCTCATGTATTACTGAACACTCTCTCAAGAATCAATTTACGTGACTGCAATGCATCGACGTATCGTTCCTCAGCCCTCGCACAAACAAATTTGTCGGAATCAAACTTCGTCCTTCCTCTTGCATGTTTTGACTTTGGAGCCATCTCTAAAAATTCACGAAAAATTTACCATAAATTCTAAAATCAAACTAAACTTGCTAAATTATGTTCCAAAAGATGTTTCCACTAAATCCAAGCAATTTCGTTAGTTTTTTCCTCAAATTTTCACCATAAATAGTGATTTTATAATTTTCCAAAATGAAATCAAAATACTTGGTTAAAATAAAAAATTTTTACTTAGGACTAGTGCTCTTACCTCAAGGAATCCAAATTTACAAATTTTTGTTGAGATCGGCTCTTAAATGGTCCAAATCAAGGTTGCCCCAGACTCTCTCTCGCGTGAAAATGATGGGTTGAAGATGAACAGGGGAGTTAAAATGGCGATTCATGGGTTTTTAACTGTTGGGAACCAATTTTTGCGAACTGGCCGTGAAATCTGGCACTTAAGCGCTGGCACTCTGGCGCTTAGCCGCCAATACCCAGATTTTTACAATTAAGGTATATGCTTTAAGCCACTTCATTAATCACCCTTAATCTCTTCAAAATAATTATCTCTCCCCATAAATCTTCCAATACTCCAATTCAATTGTTTAATATTCATCGATTCCAAACAAATCTCATACAAACAAAAACTTATATTCATTAAAATAAACATAACACTTAATACAATCCTGAAATTTCTATCCACATACATAGGATGAAATTCTCTAGGTTCAAGACACTTAATCTCAAACTGATAAGTTTACATCTCTAGGATGTAACTATCACATCATAAGGCGTAATTAAAACTCTAACATAAACACTAAACACACCAAACAAAACACATAAGAACACCAAACATATTAAACAAAACACATAAGAACACAAAACATATAAGAACAAAGCACGCTTAATTCCACTACCCATTTGGCGGATTATATCCAAGACCACTACTATTCTCATTTGACCCTTCTGGAATATAAATCTGATAGAACGGACGATAATTGTTCATTCTTATATCTTCTTCTTCAATCCATTTGTTCTTCAAAAACATCGCCTTATCCGCTTCTTCCACGTATCTTGAATGACTGAATTGCATCTTGAGTTGCCATCCCATGTGCT
Source organism: Papilionanthe hookeriana x Papilionanthe teres (assembly GCA_022702705.1). NCBI lineage: Eukaryota > Viridiplantae > Streptophyta > Magnoliopsida > Asparagales > Orchidaceae > Papilionanthe > Papilionanthe hookeriana x Papilionanthe teres. The sequence goes on along the minus strand of CM040421.1, from coordinate 159,011,166 downwards.
CCAAATGTAAGTTAGTTTCATTGATCGTTACTTCCATTGAAGTCACTCGAGCTTCAATTTTTGCAATCATTTCTGCAATCCCTGGAATACTAACAACGAGAAATCCATTGAATAACTCTTTAGCAGTGTCACTAATGAACTTACTCTTGTCAGAATCTTGCTTCTTCTAAATCTCATTCTCCCAGGAAGACATGATGTACTCAAAATACCTTTTTTAAGATTTAGAAATGAAAATAGGACTTGGGGTAAGTGTTGCTCTTAAATCAGGTTCTTTTTATAGACTTGGGAAGTGCTAAAACTACCCCAAGACGTTTTAAACACCAAAATCACTTCCAAAACCTCTTCCCCACGATTTAGGCTTCTAGAATCTCATTTTTCACATTTTTTGTAACTCCGACGCCTAAGCGCCAACTAGGCGGCGCTTAGCCGCTAGTGCTCAATTTAGCACAGGTCTGCCAAATGTCAAAGTTTTCATTCTGACTCCTCTAAGTCATCAAATAAGGTCAAATAAACTCTATTTAATTTAAAAACTCCAAATTACTACCACTAAAAACATAAAAACAAACCAAACAAAGAAAACAAAACAAAGATAAAGTAAAGCACACCAATAGTTATGGGTTGCCTCCCACAAAGCGCTTAGTTTAACGTCTTCAGCTTGACAAACCCAGAACTCATTCTCAGTGACCCAACATCAGATTTTATCAGACTTAGATTGCTCTACTGAAAAATATGGTTTAAGTCTATTTCTGTTAACTTTATATATTTTTCCAGTCTTAGGATCTTGAATATCACAGCTTCATAGGAATAAATTTTCATCACAATAAAAAGACCCATCCACCTGGACTTAGGTTTTCCAGAAAAAATTCTCAATCTGGCATTATACAACAAAAATTTCTATCCCGCCACAAGATTTTTAGTAATAATCTTCCGATCATGCCATAACTTCATCTTTTTCTTATAAATCTTAGCACTTTCGTAAGATTCATTCCTTATCACTTCAAGCTCATTTAATTGCAATAATCTCTTCTCAGTAGCATCTTTCAAATTATAATTGAACTCTTTAATAGCCCAAAATGCTTTATGCTCAAGTTCAATAAGTAAATGACAAGCTTTTCCAAAAATCAGCTTTTATGGGGACATTCCTATAGGGGTTCTGTAGGCAGTCCTATAGGCCGACAAAGCATAATCCTGTTTGATTGACCAATCATTTCTATTTGGATTTACAGTCTTTTCAAATATTCTTTTAATTTCACGATTGGATAATTCAACCAAACCACATGTCTGCAGATGATAAGCAGTAGCAATGCGATGATTAATATGATATTTCTTTGCTAACTTTCCAATAATCGCATTTCTAAAATGATTTTCCCCATCAGTTATGATTACTCTTGGTATTCCAAATCTGCAAAATATATTCTTTCTTAAAAACTTTGCAATACTTTGAGCATCACATCGAGGTAAAGCAATAGCTTCAATCCATTTGGAAACATAGTCTACTGCCATCAAAATATAAACATTTTCGAAAGATAGTGTAAATGGTTCCATAAAATCTAATCCCCAAACATCAAATATTTAAACTTCCAACATATAATTGAGGGGAATCTCATTTCTCTTAGAAATATTGCCTACACGCTGACATCTATCACAATTTTTAATATAAGCATTCACATCCTTAAAAATTGTAGGCCAATAAAATCCAGATTGTAAGATTTTATATGCAGTTTTATCACTTCCAAAATGTCCACCAAAATCAGAATCATGACATTTTTGAATAATTTCATAAGTCTCTTCCAAATATACACATATTCGAATTATAAGATCCTTTCCTTGTTTATATAAAAATGGGTCATCCCAAAAATAATTCTTAGCATCAGACAGAAATTTCTTCTTTTCCAGATATGTCAAACCGTATGTTATAATATGACTAAAATTAAAATTTACTATGTATGCATACCACAGAATACGCTACACATTAAGAGTGAAAAATGTTTCATCAGGAAAATGTTCATTAATTTCTTCAACATCACAGAGAGATTTTTCAGTTTCAAGCTTGAACAAATGATCAACAATTTAATTTTCAGAACCCTTCCTATCTACTATCTCAAAGTCAAATTCTTGCAAAAGAATAATCCATCTTATCAATCTTGATTTTGTATCTTTTTTCTTCATTAAGTATTTGATAGCAGAATGATCAGTATGCACGACACATTTAGTTCCAATTAATTGTGATAGAAATTTATCAAAGGCAAATACTATAGCTAATAACTCTTTCTCAGTAGTGTTATAATTAATTTGAGCTTCATTAAGAGTTTTACTAGCATAATGAATAACTTTGAAAATCTTATCATATTTCTGACCCAAAACAACACCAATAGTATAATCACTAGCATCACACATTAATTCAAAATGTTTTTCCCAATTTGGAGAAATTATTATAGGTGCAGTGATTAATTTTTTTTTTAATGTTTCAAAGGCTTTGAGGTAATTATCATCAAAATTAAAAATTGCATCCTTTTCCAGTAAACGACATAAAGGTTTTGTAATCTTTGAAAAGTCTTTGATGTAAGGCCTGTAGAATCCAACATGTCCTAAAAAACTTCTAATTCCCCTTAGATTGGTTGGGCAAGGTAAATTAGATATAACTTGACTTTTCGCAGGATCTACCTCCAAATTTTTTTTCTAAAATCCGATGTACCAAAACAATTCCTCCTGCTACCATAAATTGGCATTATTCCCAGTTAAGGACCAAATTAGTTTCATCACAGCGTTTTAGAACCTTAGATAAATGTTCTAAACATAATTCAAACGATATTCTAAACACTGAAAAGTCATCCATAAAACCTTCAATCCCTTTTTCAATTAAATCACAAAAAATAGCCAACATACATCTCTGAAATGTAGCAGGGGCATTACATAAACCAAAGGGTATTCTTCTAAAAGCAAACGTACCATAAGGACCGGTAAACGTAGTTTTCTCTTGATCTTCAAGAGCAATTTGAATTTGGTGGAAACCAGTATATCCATCCAGAAAATAAAAGTATTTATGCCCAGCCAGTCTATCCAACATTTGATCCAGAAATGGGAGTGGAAAGTGATCTTTCCTTGTGGCAAGATTTAATTTTCTATAATCAATGCATATTTGCCACCCTGTAACTTATCTTGTTGGTATTATTTCATTCTTTTCATTAATAGTCACAGTCCCTCCTACTTTCTTAGGAACACAATGAATAAGACTAACCCATGCACTATCTGAATTAGGGTAGATAATTCCAGCATCTAACCATTTTTAAATTTCTTTCTTAACAGTGTCTTTCATGATAGGATTTAATCTCCTTTGGGGATCAGCCCACTGTCGGCATATTTTTAGATTGTGTTGTATTTTGAAAAGGGGTCGCCTACAGAAATTGTCTGCGAATTTTTAATTTAATTTAAATAAATAATTTTAAAAGTAGTATTTGATTTTAAAAATAATTTTTAAATTTGAAGATTTTAAGATATGAAATCAAACCGATCTCACATCCCAAATAGTTTATATAAACGAGCACCTGTACCACGAGCCGTGTATCTATCACGAAGAATAGGCACCTTTGCTTGACGATGGGGCTCGATTAAATAAACTAGAAGATTTGTGACATCCGTTTGGTCCGCGAACCAATTTTATAAGCCGACAAGTTCCCCGCTTAATATGAAAGCTTTAAACGGGGTTTATATTACCAGGTTCTTTAAAATTCCACTATAAGGGCAAGCCCCTATAGTTAATTACATCTTAAGTGACGAGAATCACCTAAGAAAACTCTCGATAATAATCAGTAGTTACTGCTCTCAAGAATTTCGAAGTTTAAGTTTTCGAGGGATTGAATTTTGGAATTTCGATAGGGAATGGATCAAATTTGGAACATTTTGTTTTGGGAATTCAAAGGAAGAAAGGCGGGAGAAATTACAGATTCGAAGCGAACTTCGGTAATTTCCCGACTATCCTATTGTTTGGCTTGAATTTAGGAAAGCCCTAATGTTCATTTAATGTTTTTGATTTTGCCAATTTTAATTAATTAGGACTTATATTTGTATGTGTTGACCTCATTTTTTATGAGGTCTTCTCTTCTTCCCTTTAGTACTTAGGATCTAGCCTTAGACTTTTCCTTTGACTATCTTAGAGGATTAGAATTGGGACCCACCACTTAGAAATTCAAACCACTTCTTAACTCCTGCAAACTCCACAAACTTGACTATAGACCCCTAATCACCTAGAGGGTTGAAATCAAATGTGGAAGTTTAAAGGATGGGTTCTATAGGACTCCTTGGCCTTAGGGTCGCCACAGGTGAGTACAGTCCGGTGAAGGGCTGACTTACACACACACTACACTCATACACTACACTTGCACACACCTCCTAAAACCACACCCATACCCAACTTGACCTCCTGACTCATGTAGGTGATTCACATGGATGGTCCTTAACCCCTAACCCTTGGCTAAGAGGGTTGGGAACAACATAGTGAATGCCTCAAATGAGTCCCTTCATGGCTCATGTGGGCTTGATATGGCTTCATGGACCAACCAAAATGATTTTATTCCACTTATATTCACCCAATCTTCAATTTTCCAAATTTTTAATTTTTGACCCCCGGGAGCCTACACCCGCTTAGCCTACCCAAGACCCTTGAAACTACCCAAAATTTGCAAGATCACCCAAATCACCCAAAATTCCTCAAAGCCAATCCCAAACATTCCACATCACTCAAATTGATCACTCATAGCCAAAAATACCAAAAATTCCAAAAATACCTCCCAATACCCTCCAGATACCCAAAATACCCCTCTTGACCCAAAAATCCATAAATTCAGAAAATTCCTAGAAAATTCCAGAAAATCCCAAATATTTCCAATTTCATTTTGTTCAACTACACCATGGGCCAATTTTGTCAATTTACCCTACTTTTGTCAAAACCCCCAATTTGACCCATTTTAACCCAAAGTGAACCCAATGTCAAACCAAACCTACCCAATTGACCCAAATTCTGGCCCAATTCAATTCTAAACATCAATTCAACATTCCCAACACCAATCTAGACCAAACCCAAGTCCAATTTGATTGACATTTGGATCCAATTTCACTTTTGGCATTAAAAAGCCCAATTTGGACCCATGACCCAAACCTAACCCAAACTCACCCAATTCAACTCCAATTAACCCCAAATCTTTTCTAAATCTTCCTTAACATTCCCACAAGAAAAACACTAACATGATTTGCCCAAAATTTAGACCCAAACCCCACTCAAATTCAACCCAAAGCTAAAAGGCCCAATTTTGACCTAAACCCAAACTTAACCCAAATAAGCCCAAACCCCAAAATCAAAACTCAACACACGCCAAAACCTCTTTGAAACGCTCCCATAAACATTTACCAACATTTATTTTACATCAATTTCAACCCTAGCCCAACATTGGCCCATGTTAGCCCAATTTGACCTACATTGGCCACTTTACCAAAAAGCCCAAATTCAACCCAAACCTATCCCAAATCACTCCAAACTTGTTTCAAATTACTCATGGCACATTCCTAAACCAAACCCAACAATTATTTGGTCCAAACTTTTACAAATTTCCCATCCACCAAATTATTTTCAAGCCTAAAGGCCCACTTTCCTAAACCATTCTAAAAGCCTATCCAAGACAAATTCAAAAGCCCAAAGTTCATGACAAAGCCCACATGACATTTCCATTTGCCATCCATTTAATCAAAGCCATTCCCTAAGTTCCAATCCCATCATCAAATAATTCCAAATCAAGCCTCATGCCAAATCACCCCTAAATACTAAAATTTTTCTTAAATCCATTTCCATGAAATTGACTCAACTTTTCCCAAGCCAAAGGTGAGCCATGAAGCCATTCTTAAGCCACATGCAAGCCATGTGAATTGTTTGACATGTGACCATACCACATTGGGTAAGAGGAGAGGAGCTTTCCTTAATTCCTAAATGTCTTTAACCTCACCCATGATACCCCTTAACCAAGATTTAATCCAAATATTCTTGGATAAGGACATCACCACCATTTGATCAGCTAACCTAACTGATCTTCTCAGCCCAAAACCAGAGCTTGGAAGGGTGCACCAAACCAAAATGGTGGGTTGACCCATTTGGACCCAAAATGAGCCTCTCCCCATACCTTATTGATTCAAACCCTTTACACATGTACATGGCCAATTGACTGCACAAACCTCCAGCCCTGACCCACCTGGACCTGAGGATGACCCATGCTTGCTAGCCAGCCGCCTGGGTCACCGAAAAACACCATGGCCGAGACCTTGGGAGGAGCCAAACTTTGGAATTCCACCTTGCTGAGCTGCCCCATGCCCAATGGCCACCATGGCTATTCTTCCCATGCCCAATGGCCACCATGGCTGTTCTTCCCATGCCCAGAGCAGCTGATCCCAAGCCCTAACTCTCCATGGGAGGCCCTCCATCCACCTCTATTTAAACCCGACCCCTCACGGCCATGAGAGGAGAGTTGCACAAACCTTGCCAAAACTCGCGCAAAATTGTTCCAAACCCTTCTCCATCCTTAGAGCGAGTTGATCCCCGAGTGTCGATTTGCCACTAATCCCCACCAACGGAATCCGATTTCTCAACTAAAATTTCACCCAAAACCGGGACACTTTGCCACGGTGAGCCAATCCTCGAATTGACGTGGTCCTACACCTTCACTTGGACCAAGAGGAGAAGTTCCCACTGAAAGCCCCATGTCTAGGCCACCCGAGTTGCTCCGACCTCCAAGCTTTGTGATCGGGCTGTGGTTGAAATCCTACCTAGACGATTCACCGGACCGAGGGACTTCATGCGGAGCTTCGCCGGGATCCAATCGAAGGTGACACAACCCTCGGATCGAAGCCACACTTCTCCGAGCAAAGGTATGGCCTCACTCTTCTTCCCGAGCTTCTGAACATTCTCCATTTTCATTGAGTCAGTTTTATGCCACATAAACCATATGGATATGCTCGTCTTCTCGAGACGAATCCATAGAGCACAAGAACGTTAAATTTGGTCAAGTATCGAGTGAGATCTTAGGCCTAGAAGACGAACGGCTCTCGGGTAAGGACGCCTGGGGATGATGAACGGATGTCGTTCATTTAATACACGCGCGGACGGACGGCCAGGATCGCGCTGGATCAGGAGATGGAACGACATAGCGGGCCCCCGGAGAGTTGAGTCAGATGGCGGCGTCGAATCGGAGAGAGCCACGCGGCATTTCGGAGCTGCCAAGGCTGACGCGGCGCCGCGTGGATAAATAGAAAATTAGGGTATTTTTCTGATTTATTTAATTCCCTAAACTTCAAAAATCCATAACTTTGTGTAGGAAAATCAGAAAAATAAAATAAAAATACCCTCTTGCTCAGTGAACAGAGGAGAATAATGTGGAAAAGAAATCTTTTAATTTTATCAAGTATTTTATTTTTAATGATTTATTTCCCCTCTGCATTATTTTAATTCTCCATGCATATAGGAAATTCTCCATGGCATGAGACCATAGGGCTTTTGAAGCCTCTGAATTTGGGAACATTCCCTGAATTTTCTAAAGTCAGAGGCCATCCCTATGAGAAGTTATTGATTTTTCAAATTCATGTTACTATTTTGAGTATTTTAATTCCAATATTTAGCATGTTGTGAAATAAATTCTCGGAAAATTTGGTGATGTTTTTTATGACCAGAGGACCCTACGAAAAATAGGTTTTGAACTAGTTCATTTAAAATGACCCTAATTGGCTTAAACACCCAAAATAGCTCCTTAATTAATTAGAGCTAATCATACATCAAATTGACTTAAAATCAATTCTCCAATGACCTTTGGGATCAGAGGAACCCACCATAAAAATTTGAAGTCGATTGGACTTGGTTAGCCCTACTAAATGGGTTGATTAAGCCATTTAGTCATTTTAAACTTTAAAAATTCATAACTTTCAAAATAACTTTCAAAAATTCACCAAATTTGTTTTGGAGCCTCTCTGATATCAGGGGAATTTATGAAAATTAAAATTTCAATTCTCTAAAAAATTTAATTTTTTGTATTATTTTAATATTTTAATAATTAAAAAATAATAAATATCATAAAAAAATAAAATTCACCAAAATGTCACATTTTGAATTTTAATTACTTAGGAACAAATCCCATATTTTTCTTAGGTCTATTTAATGAGATATTAAATTTTAAAGCACAAGGGTAATTTTAAAATTAAAAAAATGTATTTTCTAGCATTTTCACTAAAATAAATATTATAAATCAAAGAAAAATCAAAAAATTGTAAAAATTGATTCTCTGATTTCCTTGATATCAGAGAGAGTTTTGAAAAATATAAAATTAATTTTTCAATCTTTACTTTATTTTTAAATAAATTAATACTCTAAAACTTAAAATAATTATGATAAAAATAATATAATTCAAAAAATCACCAAAATTGGTCCAAGTTGTCCTCTGGTCATTAGGAATGTCCCATAATTTTCTTAAGGATAGAATCTTTCCCTTGGTCATATTATTAAATTTTCCTTGGAAATTCCTATTTTCCACCAAAAATAATTACATAAATAAATTAAATACAGAAAAATCACATTTTCTCCTCTCATATCTTTATTGGCATATGAGTGAAGTCACATAAAAATTTCAAGTTCATTTAAGCTCAATTTAGTGAGTTATGGAATTATTAAGCTTGAAGGGCAAAATGGTAATTAAAATTTTAACCCTTAAATAAAACTTTAGGTTTAATAAAATTGACAAGTAAAATATTTGATCTTAATCTGATTTGGATGATTGAAATTTAAATAATTAAGGGATAGAAACCTATTAAAAAATTTAAAAATAAGTGAAATAAACCTTAATTAAATAATTAATTAAATTTGGAAGAATAATAAAATTGGAATTATTAAAATAGGGATATTATTAGGAAGAGATTTATTCTTTAATTTAAAAATCCCTAAATTAATCATCTCAATAATATTTAATTCCTAATTAAAATGATAATTCAAATTTAAGTTTTAAAATGTTAAAGGACTTAATCATTAAAATTAAATTAAAAAGTTAAATTATTAAACTCTTTTTAAATTTTCAATTAAACTAAAATTAAAATAAAATTAAATTAAAGATTAAATTAAATTAAATCAAACAAATTAAATAAATTAAATTAAATTAAATCAAATAAATTAAATTAAAATAAATTAATTAAATTAAATTAAATTAAATAAATAAATAATTAAATTAAATTAAATTAAATTAAAACATATTAAATTAAATTAAATTAAATTACATTAAATTAAATTAAATTAAATTAAAATGAAATAAAATCAAATAAAATTAAAATTAAAATTAAAATTAAAAAAAAGAATCAAAATTAAATTAAAATTAAAACTAAACCAAATTAAATTAAATTAAAGTTAAATTAAATTGAATTAAATGACATCACCTAAGACATAAAGAAATTAAATATAAAGCAACTTGAATACTATTCCAAATTTAAACCCATTAACTTAAATTAAATCTTTTGAACACCAATTTGCCCTTGAAAGCTTTGGTTGTCATAACTCCTAAATAGCACGATAAATGAAATGTTACTTCCCTCACAGGATATTCGAATGTCCTAGTTCACTAAGCAAGATAACAAAACTTGAATTCTCGGACGATTAATTCATTTGTATAATTAAATTCATTTGGACTTAAAACAATTCTAGCAATATTGAAAAGATGTTTAAGATTCTTCTTAAGCACTTCCTCGATATGATAGGATGTTTATAAGAACAACTAAACTTAATTATTCTTTGATGAAGAAAATCGTCCTAAAACCAAAACACAAGAACCTAGACGTCATAGGAAATGACTAGCTATAGGATTAGAAATTTGGTAGAAAACCATAACCCTTCCCTTAGCTTTACCTAGGAACTTGCTTAAATGTTCTAGTTGTGTTTTAAGTGCAGCTTAGGATGACGGGAAGACCCTCTAGGTATGCTTTTATTTTATTGCAATTTACATTTATTGCAATTTTTTAATCGCACCGCACTTACTTTTTCTTGCATGATAAATAACTATTGCATGAAAACCCACACCTTTAGGATAGCCCCTAAAACTGAAACCAAAACTAAATTAAAAATCATTACAAGATAAAATTCACCGCCACAACATTTCAAAATATAAAACAACTCAAAATTTAATCACAAACAGAACACAAAACTGTAATTACAACTAAATTAAAACGTCTTGTTGGATGATCGGGAATACCTCGGATGATGTAACCTACGTGTTGCTAACGGGATTTCCCACGGTCTAAATGAAAGTGTGGAACTCATTCTGTTGAGTTTAGCAAATTCATCTGGACTAAGTGAATCTAATAAAAATAACGATGCCGGAAGGATGGAACTGTGGGATCTTAACCGGTGTCGTTATAATCAACTTTAAAATTTGTTTTAATTAAAATGTTAAAAACACTTGGAAATTAAGATTTTTTCTCTAAACCAAAACTCTTTTCTCATCTCCTGATTTATGACTTCTATAACTAAACCTCTGCAACAACAAGGAGCTCGGGGCATGGTGGGCAGCACGGCGATCGTCATCAGCAAAACCTGAGTCTACTTCAGCAAAACTTTCTTAGAATTAAATAACCAAACCATAGGACTTCGAGGTAGTTTGCCTAGTGCAACATAAATCCTCAACCTTCCGTTAGGCATTTGCATAGCAAATTAAGCCCTAACCAGTCTTAGGACTCCGAGGTAGTCCTTTAGTATGACATAAACCCTCATATCTTCGAGGCTATTTGTATGATTTTATCATACAAATATAAGTCCAAATTAATTAAAATTGGCAAGACTGAAATGTTAGATAACATTAGGACTTTCCTAAATCCAAGCCAAACAATAGGATAGTTGGGAAATTACCGAAGTTCGCTTCGAATCTGTAATTTCTCCTACTTTTCTTCCTTTGAATTCCCAAAACAAAATGTTCCAAATTTGATCCATTCCCTATTGAAATTCCAAAATTCAATCCCTTGAAAACTTAAACTTTGAAATTCTTGAGAGCAGAATTATTGATTATTATCGAGAGTTTTCTTAGGTGATTCCCGTCACTTAAGATGTAATTAACTATAGGGGCTTGCCCTTGTAGGGAATTTTAAAGAACCCAGGTAATATAAACCTTGTTTAATGCTTTCATATTAAGCAGGGGAATTTGTCGGCTTATAAAATTGGTTTGCAGACCAAACGGATGTCACAAACCTTTCTAGTTTATCTAATCGAGCCCCATTATCAAGCGATGTGTCTATTCTTCGGGATAGATACACGGTTTGTGGTGCGGTGCTCGTTTATGTGAACTATTTGGGATGTGAAATCAGTTTGACTTCATATCTTAAAATTTTCAAATTTAAAATTATTTTCAAAATAAAATACTACTTTTCAAATTATTTATTTAAATTAAATTAAAAATTCACCGCACAATTTCTGTTAGGCGACCCTCTTTTCAAAATAAAACACACAACCTAAAAAAAATAATGCCGATAATTTCTGGCGACTCCGCTGGGGACAATTCCTCTCTCCATTTTAATCAGACAATTCTGCTTTTAATCGGTAGTGTATCCATGTCCCTTGTGGATCAAACTACCCTTCTTTCCGTTGGAATACTATGTTCATTTCTACCTTGAACAAGTATAACCAACATTCTCTCGGATTTAGGAGCCATCTGTTTAGACACCCCTAAACAGAGAGGTTCCGAGATCCTTTTACCTCATTTCTGAGGTAGGGTGGACCCCCAATATGTGTTAGTTTAGGAGTGATCCTTCAAGTCGAGAAGTCTTGCATAAGACTTTCTTTTCCTTTCAAACTCTGAATCGGGTTCATTACCTTCTCTACACCTTTGAACATTACGTTCTAAATAAACAAACCCTCTAATGAATGACTCTTTTAACAAATAACCCCTTCTTATAGATATATGAACAAGAATGTGTTCGGACTCTTTTCGATTCCTTTCTTTTCTTCCTGATGAGAAGAAGCATAACTTGGGACTGACAATCAGAATCTACCATGCAGAAATGGCAGCCCCAAAGCTGATTTTCTCCTTCACCAATGGACTGGACTTTGCTGTTTACAAGGATGAGCTGCCTGACAATGGGATCATCCAGTTTGGACGAGGATTTGAGAACACAAATGTCAAGATCACCGACGTTTCCCTTTTCGCGCTGACAAACAAAGTATCTGAAACTGAGAAGTCGCTGATCGAGTTCAACTCGAGAGTTTCCTCCCCTGCAAAAGATTCCAACTGAGAGAATGCTTCGCTGTCCACGGAAGGACCTGTTCTTGCTACCCCCACCGGTCTAGTTGTCTCTGCACCTACCCCGGCACTCGCAGATTAAAGGGGAAGGAAATCCATAACTATGGTGAACACCGTTACCGTGGAGGGTACGGACTTTCCTGTGAGACCTTCTATTTTGAAATCGAGGTCCAGCCTCGAGAGTTCCATCACTAACACGGACCCAAAGAAGGAACGAAGCGGGAAGATTGCCGGGAAGGCCGGAGCCGCCGAAGTTGCTTTCCGGAGGAGATCACGAAATCCCCGAGTACACACCCCTACTCGAATACATACCATTGCTCGAAGATACACCCTTTTTGGAAGGAAGTAGATTCCACCCCCTTCTGCCGCGATCGACGAGGAAAATGTCCACGGGATTGTTTCTACATTACCTTAACTAGCATACTACAACGACAAGCAGAAAGAAAAGGGCTAGGAACACACCATTTGCCCGACTACGGACCGTGATCGAGAAGCTAGCAAAGAAAGAGAAATGCCCCGTATCGGAGATTCTAAGAAGGATAGGGCGGGTGCCGACCAAATCCCATCTTGGGCCCCGAGTAGAACTCGCCATCGTTACGGAAAAGCCAAATAAAAGGATGAAGGCTAGTCCGCCTATCGTTGTTTCGGGGTTACAGATTAGGGAGGATACCACCTTCCGAGCATTTGGGCCGACGGACCATCCGGTCCTAGACCTTCTGCTGCTAGAAGGATGGTATGGCGTCCCACTACTTGGACAACTAAGATTGAAACAACAGCCCGAGAAGGAAAGTCTCGTCAGGAGACTTGAATCTGAAGAAAGCGCCACTGCAGTAAAGGGGACTCATGAGAAGGGAACCTGACAGCTATCACACGACAACTGCGAGGATACACAGAAAGGACCGCTAAAGGATTCTATGGAAAAGTTGAGGACTGATATTCGACGATTAGCAAAAGAAAGAGAAGAGAAATTCGGAGATGAGATTGATTCATCAGAATTCATGGATAATGAGAATGCAGAAATCAACATGGTCGAAACGCGAGCTTCGTCAGCTTCACAAGGTGCTCCTGCAGCCGCAGAAAGAGAGGAGCCGGAAGTGATGAGGAGGCAGCTTCAAGAGAAAGACGATACGATCACCCAAATGGCGAAGAGGATGGAAGTGATGGTTGTAGCCCTAGCCACTCTCCAAAGTCAAGTGCAACCCTAAAGAGAGACACCCCCAGAGGTCATTCACATTGTAGACGGAGGAAAGGAGATTACATCCGTCAATGGGGATGATCAGCTAAAGAAAGATACAACACAAAGTATGATTCCAGAAAAAGATATCAAGAGCTTGGTAGAACAGCAGGTGCGAGAAGCCTTAGTACAATCAAAGAGCGGGACATCCATTCGGACGGGTAGACCTTACCACGGAAGAATTTGATGCTGTCCAATACCCACAAGGCTTCGTACCACCTCTGCTCAAGACCTTTGATGGAACCGGGAACCCCCGACAGCATGTTGCACACTTTCATGCCAGTTGTTGCAATGCCGGCGGGAGCGATGCATTACTCTTCCGACAGTTCGTCGGCGACTCGTCGGGGATCGCCTTTGATTGGTATGCGTAATTACCAAATGGTTCGGTGAAGACATTCTCGAATTAGAAAACCTCTTCATCAAGCGATTTGCGGAGCTCGACACCACATCACTATAGGTGATTTAGTGGTAGAGAAGCGAAGCCGAACGAAACTTTGGTGGATTACATACTTCGATGGAGGAATCTAAGTATGAAGTGTGAACCACAATTACAAGAACAGCATGCAGTCGGCATCTTACTTAAAAGCATTCACGGTCCGATAGCACTTCTCCTCAAGGGATTTACTATAAAGACTTTTGAGAAGTTGTTAAGCAAGGCCGGGAGCTTGGAAGAGGAGGCGAAGCAATTAAGTTTCGCCAACAAGACAGACAAGCAAAAGCCTGTGAAGACTTTTGAAAAGAAATCCAGCATCATTGCAGCAGTCGACAAAGGCAAGCAACCGATACAAATATCGTCCGAACGGCCGCAGCCACCTCAACAAAATTATCAGCAACCTCGACCCAGCTATCAGTCATCTCAACAATATGAACAACCGCCTCGTCCGCAACGTACATTAAGGGAGCTTCTGAGCCGGGAATATCCATTCAAGAATGAGGTTGTGCCGAAAATGTTCCGTAGTCTGATGAAGACTCCAGATTTCCAACTGCCAGAGCCTAAGAGACCAGAAGAAGTCAACAAGAAAGGTGATCCCAACTTTTGCCCCTACCACCGGATGCTTGGACACAAAATAGAAGATTGCATTACCTTCAAAAGTTGGCTCAACGACAACCTTCGGAAAGGGAATATAACAATCCCGAAGGAGTACATGAAGGAACCCCAGAAAGGAGGTTCCGTCAATGTTGTCTCTACTGATCTCATCGTTCCGATAGATCCCTATGCAACTGATGATGGGTTGGCTACCGCTTGGACAAGGTCTTCAAAAAGATTTTGGATCACATCCAAACCGCTTCGGTGCAAGCTTCAATTCAGAGTTCGAAACCTGTCAAGTCGACACTGTCACTTGCGATAGAAGAACCACCTCAACAGGAGATGATTGAAGAGAAGAAGAAAATCGACGAAGAAGAGAAGACCGAGGCTCCTAAGGCTAGACTAGGGGCTGCTTATCCTAGGATAGTTGTTTCCGATTCGGGGGAGAAATCCCTCGAACCTCTGACTCTGTATGATTATTTGCTCACTCCGGTGGGATCTTATAATGATAAGGGTTATGGCGTTGGCTACGTTTTGACTGTTTCTAACGATTACGTAACTAGCGACAATCCGGACATCGAATTTGATACCAATGACAATTCTCAAATCATACACAATCTCGACGATCGCAATGACGAAGAAGACATCCATCAAGGAGGCTACGAGAGTTCAACAAGCAGCGAATCTATCTGCGAGTTTCGAGGAGCTCCAGTCACAATAGAGTTAGAGCCTTCAGACTCTGAAGCTAATCCCGAAGAACCTGTCATTCCGATTCAGGAGGAAACACCGGCAAACTCAATACTAGAGTTAGAAGAAATTACAGAAGTTAACTTAAGAAGTGGAAGAGTTCTACCTCCGAGAATGGGTCCAAAGGACAAAGGGAAGTAGGTGGTTGTTCAGGAAGAACCAACCCCGACAGAAGAAATACCCATTCGAGAAGAAGCCGAGACACATGAAAATAAAGTGGACTACAACGTGCTAGCCCATCTTAGGAAACTACCAACCAAGCCGAGCATCTACGACACTCTCATCTTATCAAAGGAGATGAGAGAAGCTCGATCAAGGCCTTACTTGATCCGGAAATTTACTTAGCTCAAATGGCCGGAGATTCCTTAGATGAGGTTTGTTCGTTAAAGGAACAACGAGGTGTCACCTTCACGGACAATGACCTACTACTTGGGACGACGAGATCACAACCGACCGTTGTACATTTCAGTTACATTTGGGAAGTTTACACTCTCCAGAGTATTGGTGGATCCAGGAGCATCAATCAATATAATGAGTCTTCGAACACTAGCATATTTGGAATTGATGCTCGCGAGCTCGAAGCCGACAAAATGTTATTAAGAGGATTCAACCAGAAAGGAGAAAGAGCCCTCGGATCAATAACACTGCTAATGAAGACCGGTGACTTAGCAAAGACAACCGCAAAATTTCACATAATTGATTCAGAAATGTCGTTCAACGCTCTACTGGGCCGACCATGGATACATGAAAACAGGATGGTACCATCATCTCTACATCGGTGCATCAAATACTACGATGGAGGGGAACGAAGTGCATCAAAGGTGACTTACAACCATTCTCCGTACATGAAATTGGAATCCATGAAGATGCAGCTTATTATGCACCTCCGAAGAAAACAATCTTCTCCAGAGATACCATAACGAATGAAGCAAAGGAAATTCGGGATGACGAAGGACCTGAAGTTCTAGTCCAACAGTCACTCACCATTCCCTTACGGCGAGATGGTGAAGGTTTCTCCACAACTCGCATCCGAGGTCGAGGCCGGGGACGAGGTCGTGGAAGAGACGTTAGGACAGTTGGACAGAGGAAACCACCCATCAATGTTGATTGGGAAGACGAGTTCGAAGAAGAAAAAGAAATCAAGCAAGAAGCAGCGACAATAAGTCGGAAGAAGCCGCAATTCAAGATCTCTCTCGAAGATGAGAAGAATGAAGAATATAAATCAATGTACGAGAAGATTAACCATTATGTACATACAATGACCCTAACCCCGATCCATTCTAATAAGGTCGAGGGTATGGTGGTCAAAGAGGTACATAGCGGCGATGCAAAGCCAATCAAATTCTACCGTGGTGCTCCTTCCTCCAAAGCTGAAAATAATGTACAATTTGAAGATGTCACTTCATCAGAATTAATGGAATTACCTTTTGAGTGGTACTCTCGCTGTGTTCAAAATTTAATTCAGCATGGTTTCTTAACTCGACAATGGACAAAAGGCCAATCACAACATTTTGAAAAATTATGGAATAACTCCGGTCGCCCACCCAATTCAAAGCATGGTCTCGGATTCGGCACAGTAGGATCAGTTGACGATACTGAATTTTGCTTGGTTGTCACTTGCAAGCCTAATGAAAACTGCATGGAAACTACAGACGAACTCGAAGATTTACAAATTGGAGATGCTCCACCAGAATTCGAAGAAGAAATTAAATCTACAATAGATGAGTTAATGGAAGTTAACTTAGGTACTAGCGAAGAGCCTAGACCTACCTTTGTTAGCTCCTTACTCAATAAAGAAGACTCCGAAGAAATAATCAAGTTATTAATGGAATTTAAAGACTGTTTTGCTTGGAGCTACGATGAGATGCCAGGATTAGCTCCAGAGGTCGCAGTCCATAAGCTAGGAGTGGATCCTACTTCTATCCCAGTCAGACAAGGTCCCAGAAGAATGCGTCTAGAAATCGAACAACAAGTCATAGCTGAAGTTAAAAAGCTAATAGACGCTAAATTTATCCGTGAAGAACAATACCCGACTTGGTTAGCCAATGTGGTGCCAGTCAGAAAGAAGAATGTTCAGATCATAATTTGTGCTTCAGAGATTTAAACAAGGCATGTCCAAAAGATGAATTCCCTCTACCGATCCCAGAATTAATGATCGACATTGCTTCGACACATGAAATATTCTCATTCATGGATGGATCTTCAGGATACAACCGGATAAAAATGGCTCCGAGAAGATGAAAAACTTACAGCATTCAGAATGCCGATCGGAGTATATTGCTACACAGTAATGCCATTCGGACTGAAGAACGCAGGAGCAACCTACCAGAGAGCAATGACAAGAATTTTTGATGATCTCATCCACAATCAAGTCGAATGCTACGTGGACGATGTGGTCATCAAAAGCAAAGTAAAGGACAACCACTTGTATGATTTGAGAATTGTTTTCGAACGATTAAGGCAATTTAACCTTAAGATTAATCCCTTAAAATGCGCCTTCGGCGTCACCTCCGGAAATTCTTAGGATTCGTTGTCCGACATCGTGGAATTGAAATCGACCCGGAAAAGATTAAAGCTATCTTAGAAATGCCGCCTACCAAAACCTTAAAACAACTACGATCTTTTCAAGGGAAGTCGGCATATCTTCGACGCTTTATCTCAAACTTGTCGGGTAGGTGTCGGCCTTTCTCGGCACTAGTTAAAAAGGACGCCAAATTTTTTGGGAAGAGAAATGCCGGAGGGCCTTCGAGGACATTAAACAATATTTAATGACACCTCCTGTCTTAGCGACCCTGATCTCGAGTAGACCGGCGATACTTTATATCGCGGCTTTAGACGACTCTCTCGGAGCCTCGTTAGCCTGAGTCGATGATGAGGGTAAAGAAAATGCTCTTTACTACCTAAGCCGTCGTTTACTTCCGACGGAAAGAAGATATCCCACAATTGAAAAGCACTGTTTGGCCCTGATCTTCGCCACTCAAAAGCTCAGGCACTACATGCTTTCTCATAAGGTCAACCTGATCTCAAAATTTAATCCATTGCAAAACTTGATGACCCGTCCAATGCTTTCTGGCAGACTTGCCAGATGGTCAATGATATTATTGCAATTCGATATAACTTTCGTGCCTCTTCGTGCCGTAAAGGGACAAGTCCTAGCAGACTTCCTCGCAGCACACCCTTTACCGACAGAATCTCCTCTCAATGATGACTTGCCAGATGAACAAATAATGAGCTTAGAAGACCCTGATGATCGACGTTGGGAATCATATTTTGACGGAGCATCTTCAACACACAAAGACGAAGAATCGCAAGTGATAGTGCCCGATAAGGCAGGGATCGGACTAATCTTTATAACACCGGAGCGGGGGATGTTAAGATACTCCTACCACTTGACAGAACCGTGTACAAACAACGAAGCAGAATACGAAGCCCTCATAACAGGATCGGAATTAACTATTCGAATGGGGATAACGAGACATCAACATCTACGGGGATTCGCGAGTTAGTCATTCAACGGATCGCCGGACGATACGGAATTTTAAAGCCAAGTCTTGAGCAATACTTCCAGTATGCCATACAGTTGTTGGAACAAATTCCGAATGTGACGATGTACAAAATTCCCGTAAAAGGAAAATGCCTTGGCAGATGCGTTAGCTCGCCTCGCAAAAGAATTTGCCTGTTTGCAAGATGAATCAGTGGAAGTGTCATTTCACGGACGTCGGAGTCCTATCACGGCTCGACATAGACACAATACATAAATCGAAAAAGAAAAAGGATCGGTTG
Source organism: Papilionanthe hookeriana x Papilionanthe teres (assembly GCA_022702705.1). Lineage (NCBI taxonomy): Eukaryota > Viridiplantae > Streptophyta > Magnoliopsida > Asparagales > Orchidaceae > Papilionanthe > Papilionanthe hookeriana x Papilionanthe teres. Next base: position 158,992,079 of record CM040421.1, on the reverse strand, counting down.
CAACGAAGTGACGAGAAAACACGGAAGATTGGCGACAGCCATTAATAGACTACTTGCAAACAAGAAAACTACCGGACGATAGGTCGCTAGCCCATCGGATCAAGAAAAGAACTCGTCTTACGCATTAATAAATAACACGTTATACGGAAGGTCTTTCGATCAAATGTGGCTAAGGTGCCTAAGCGGGTCCGAGGCCCTTGAAATTGTTAAAGAGGTGCATTCGGGACTCTGTGGCGCTCACTAGTCGGGTCCAAAGAAGAAAATGAAAATTAAAAGACTAGGGTACTACTGGCCCTCGATGATGACCGACTGCATGAAAATCGCCAAGAGCTGTCACCAATGCTAAGTGCACGGAGTGGTTCTACACCAACCTCCAAATGTTCTACATCCGACAATTGCGTCGTGGCCATTCAAATGTTGGGCACGGATATAGTGGGTCCAATAGAACCACCATCTTCAAAAGGACATCGCTTCATTCTTGCGGCTACGCATTACTTTTCCAGTGGGCAGAGGCAGTTCCACTTAGAGAAGTGAAAGCACACCACGTGCTATAGTTTTTCAAGAACCAAGTTGTCTACCGTTTCGGAGTGCCGCGTAGGATCATTTCAAATAATGGGTCAGCATTCAGAAGCACACAAATCAACAATTTTGTCAGGAGACACAGAATCGACTGGCGATATTCAACAATTTACTACCCAACAGCAAACGGCCTGGCTAAGGCTTTTAATAAAACTCTCGTTTAAATCTTAAAGAAAACTTTGGACGATAATAAGAGAAATTGGCCTGAGAAGTTATTAGAAGCCTTATGGGCCTACCGGACAACCTTCAGAACTCCTACTCAAGCTACACCTTACGCTCTGGTGTATGGGTCCGAGGTAGTGTTACCTTTAAAGGTTCAGCTTCCTTCACTCAGAATTGCAGTTGCAAAAAAAATCACGACAGAAGAGAATGCCAAATTATGACTAGAAGAATTGGAAATCCTGTAAGGGAAAAGACTTGCAGCGCAACAGAATTTAGAACTATACCAAGCTAAGATGGTTCGAAGCCCATGACAAACCGGGTCCGCCCAAGAACCTTGAAAGTTGGTGACTTAGTTCTCGTTCTCAAGAGACCTATTCTTGTACACCGCAAGATAGGAGGAAAAATTGAACCCACTTGGGAAGGACCGTTTGTGGTTGGGGCAGTATACTCAGGAGGCTCCTACCAGCTAGTGAATTGCCAAGGAGAACGACATATGCTTCCGATCAACGGACGATACTTTAAGAAGTATTATGCTACCTGATGTTTCGAAGGAATGAATTCTTCATCCCTAGAAGCACGGGCGAAGTAATTACTTATGACTTGAGTCCGAACCCAAAAATAATAAAAAATGTGCTAAAATAAATAAAATCATGATAATAAAGCTTTCCTTGTTTTCTCTTCCAAATCAAAATCTCTTTCCCGATCTTATCCCACTTCATTCCAGATTAAATTTAAAAATATAATAGTAATAAAAAGCTGTCTTTAATAAATATTTTCTTAATGTTCTTGTTCTTAGTACGATACTTCGATCCTTTTTCTTGTCTTTTCACGGGGAAATGTCGAACGGGCGGTTGGTCTCGAACTTTAGAAATGGCATAAGCCTTGCACTCGACGAAAAGAGAGTGAAAGATGGAGTGATAATCGAGATTGACTCGGACTTCGCACCGACGGGCTTGCGATATGAGGAAAGTGGCCGGGTCCCAGTTGATCGAGAGGAACCGCCGATCGGACGAGTAATGAAAGTGAGTGGCCCAAGCCACCAATCCAGCAGCAAGAAAAGGAAAGCAAATGCTGAAGAAGACAAGAAAATCAAGTCTGTAGTCGCTACGGCAGAGGGCAGGCTTGTCAGCGCCGCGCCCACAGAGATTCAGGAAGTTCGAAGAGCTACTCTCACAACAACGCAATGAAGAAATAAGAATCACCGTATTCGTAAGATCTTAACCAAACTAGCAGCGGATCAGCGAGACGAAGCGATTCTTCTTGCCGATACATACACTTCGAGGACGCCGATTCACCGGATGCACGGAAGAAAGGAGGCCAGCTCCTAGGATAACAGAAGGGACCAGGGAAATCTCACGAAGATTAGAAGAAAGAAGGCTACCACGCCACCAGATAGAACCACCAGTAATGCATAACCTTGTTGTAGAAGCAACCCCGGAGGATGTCCCGACGGACATCATCCCCGAGGAGCCGAGGTATGCAGGAGAACGTGAAGAGAATGAGCCGTATATCCCACAATACATCACCAGGCCCCGCCATTTGCAGATTATTCCAGAGTACGAGCTGGAAAGAATGCAGAATGTCGAAAAGAAAACTTTTGAATACTTCGAGAGAATCAGAGGCAGAAGGATCAATATACTAGAAGGCCTCGAGCTACATACAGACGTATTCTCAGAATATGAACAACAACAAATTGTGGATTGCATCCGGGATTTGAAAAGAATGGGCCGAGCGGGCCGCCTAAGAGAAAACACCTACTCAGAACCCCGGAGATGGATGCCAGGGAAAGGAAGAATTACAATACAATGTGGATGCTGCTACAACTTCGCAGAAGACAGGAAGGGAAACCCACCAGGGATACTCCGTCATGGCCAAGTGGATCCAATGCCATTAGTCATTAAGATAATGGTAAAAATATTGATAACATGGAGGGTACTGCCAGCAGATTGCATACCCAACAGCTGCATTATTAACATCTACAAGCAGAGTGACTGCATACCCCCGCACATAGATCACCACAACTTTGTCAGACCTTTTTGCACGGTTTCTTTTACGAACGAGTGTAACATCATGTTCGGATCCGACCTCCGGATAGCCGGCCCAAGTGAGTTCCGAGGGCCGGTGAAGATACCATTACCGGTAGGTTCCGTCATGATAGCGAAGGGCAACGGAGCGGATGTCGCTAAACATTGCATATCGGGAGTACCGGTGAAGCGGATCTCGGCTACTTTCGGAAGGATGGACGACAGGAAGACACCTTACCACTTCCGGACTGGACCCGTAGCTAGAGAGCCTCCGGCCTTACGAGCTGTGAGTTACATGGAAAATATCACACCTCCAACGTACATCCATCCGGCATCCTTGCCAAGGATGGCTTGGAAGGTGATGTTATTGACTATGTACCTCACTATTCAGACATGGATTTCTGACAGTTACCCTTTTTGGATGGATCGACAAAGATCATACATAGTCCGTTTTGAGTCTACATGGATTGTATGAGATGTATTCCAAATCGAGTTGTATGATGTATCTTCAACATGATTGGAATGAAAGTGACCATGTCACATTTTTAGCCTTCACCTCTTTTGTGCAAATTGACTGGGAAACGCCATTAAAGTTAAATGAACTTTGAACAAAGAGCAGAAAAGAAATTAAAAAAAAAAGAGAATAAAAGAAAAAAACTTTCCGTAAAAATCTAAAAAATGATGAACACCAAATTCACATGAACATTAAATAAACGATAAAATAAATTTGAATCGTTAAAGGACAGACAAAATGAATACGAATTTCAAATCAAATTTTAAATCAAATTTCAAATCCAATCTTTCCAAATTTCAAATCAAATCTCAATCAAATTCAAATTCGATCTTTTCAAATTCCAAAACAAATCTCAATCAAATTCAAACTCAACCTCCCAAATCTGAAATCCAATCCGTTCTACTCTCTCCCTTGTCTAGGATGGAAGCGGTTGATTCCACTGACACAGATCGAATCTGATGGCGAGGAATTATATCCAATCCAAACCAGTGACTTCCGATCAACTCTTATGAACGGGGTATGTAACATCTACATATTCCCTCCTAATCTATTTCCTTCCATGAAAGTCTTTTACAACTTTTATGAAATTCTCGAAATACCAAAACTCCACACTTTTCAAATCAGCACTACAAATCTTTGCAAAGTCAATGACTATTTAAATTCAATTTCTTGGGGTTGAGGATTTTACATTCGAGACTGCATTGCTTTAGGATCCTTTCCCTATCGCAATGAAATACATCAAATTCAAATTTTTGGAGTTGAGGATTTTACATCCGAGACTGCATTGCTTTAGGATTCTTTCCCTATCGCAATGAAATACATCAAATTCAAATTTTTGGGGTTGAGGATTTTTCATCCGAGACTGCATTGCTTTAGGATTCTTTCCCTATCGCAATGAAATACATCAAAATTCAAATTTCTTGGGGTTGAGGATTTTACATCCGAGACTGCATTGCTTTAGGATCATTTCCCTATAGCAATGAAATACATCAAAATTCAAATTTCTTGGGGTTGAGGATTTTACATCCGAGACTGCATTGCTTTAGGATCATTTCCCTATCGCAATGAAATACATCAAAATTCAAACTTTAGGGTTGAGGATTTTACATCCGAGACTGCATTGCTTTAGGATCATTTCCTTATCGCAATGAAATATATCAAATTCAAACTTTTGGGTTGAGGATTTTACATCCGAGACTGCATTGCTTTAGGATCATTTCCCTATCGCAATGAAATACATCAAATTCAAATTTTTGGGTTGAGGATTTTACATCCGAGACTGCATTGCTTTAGGATCATTTCCCTATCGCAATGAAATACATCAAAAATCAAACTTTTGGAGTTAAGGATTTTACATCCGAGACTGCATTGCTTTAGGATTCTTTCCCTATCACAATGAAATACATCAAATTCAAATTTCTTGGGGTTGAGGATTTTACATCCGAGACTGCATTGCTTTAGGATTCTTTCCCTATTGCGATGAAGTACATCAAAATCAAACTCTTGAGGTTAAGGATTTTATATCCAATACCGCATTACTCTGAGATCTCTCCTCATTGTAGTGGTGCAATCCAATCAATTCAATTTTCTTTTGAGGTTGAAGATGTTACATCTAAAACCACAAAATTCCAATCTTCATTTCAAGTTCGAATTCCTTCAAATTAATCTTAACAAAACTTCAATCTAAATTAAAACTCCAAATTGAAATCTAAGCTCACACATCAAAACTTAAACTGAGACAAAATAAAATCTAAATCGAAATTCCCCCAGGTCATGTTATTTGGGATTCACCTCCTTTTCCTTTCCCCAGCGAGAGTTCAGGAATCTCCAGTCTCAGAGATGTACTTGACACTCCCCAGCGGAAACTCTTCTACTTTGTCCTAAGTTTGTCACTTGGACGTTTGTGTTGGTTTTGTTGATCGCTTCGGTCAACACCAATATGCTCGGTGTGCTCCGTCAGCTCACCACACCTATTGGGGGTCCATTTGTTGACCTCATTTTTTATGAGGTCTTCTCTTCTTCCCTTTAGTACTTAGGATCTAGCCTTAGGCTTTTCCTTTGACTATCTTAGAGGATTAGAATTGGGACCCACCACTTAGAAATTCAAACCACTTCTTAACTCCCTGAAAACTCCACAAACTTGACTATAGACCCCTAATCACCTAGAGGGTTGAAATCAAATGTGGAAGTTTAAAGGATGGGTTCCTATAGGACTCCTTGGCCTTAGGACCGCCTCAGGTGGTCCAGTCCAGTGAAGGGCTGACTTACACACACACTACACTCATACACTACACTTGCACACACCTCCTAAAACCACACCCATACCCAACTTCGACCTCCCGACTCATGTAGGTGATTCACATGGATGGTCCTTAACCCCTAAGCCCTTGGCTAAGAGGGTTGGAAACAACATAGTGAATGCCTCAAATGAGTCCCTTCATGGCTCATGTGGGCTTGATATGGCTTCATGGCCCAACCAAAATGATTTTATTCCACTTATACTCACCCAATCTTCAATTTTCCAAATTTTTAATTTTTGACCCCCGGGACCCTACACCCGCTTAGCCTACCCAAGACCCTTGAAACTACCCAAAATTTGCAAGATCATCCAAATCACCCAAAATTCCTCAAAACCAATCCCAAACATTCCACATCACTCAAATTGATCACTCATAGCCAAAAATAATAAAAATTCCAAAAATACCTCCCAATACCCTCCAAATACCCAAAATACCCCTCTTGACCCAAAAATCCAAAAATTCAGAAAATTCCCAGAAAATTCCAGAAAATCTCAAATATTCCCAATTTCATTTTGTTCAACTACACCATGGTCCAATTTTGTTAATTTACCCTACTTTTGTCAAAACCCCCAATTTGACCCATTTTAACCCAAAGTGAACCCAATGTCAAACCAAACCTACCCAATTGACCCAAATTCTGGTCCAATTCAATTCTAAACATCAATTCAACATTCCCAACACCAATATAGACCAAACCCAAGTCCAATTTGATTGACATTTGGATCCAATTTCACTTTTGGCCTTAAAAAGCCCAATTTGGACCCATGACCCAAACCTAACCCAAACTCACCCAATTCAACTCCAATTAACCCCGAATCTTTTCTAAATCTTCTTTAACATTCCCACAAGCAAAACACTAACATGATTTGCCAAAAATTTAGACCCAAACCCCACTCAAAATCAACCCAAAGCTAAAAGGCCCAATTTTGACCTAAACCCAAACTTAACCCAAATAAGCCCAAACCACAAAATCAAAACCCAACCAAGGCCAAAACCTCTTTGAAATGCTCCCATAAACATTTCCCAACATTTATTTTACATCAATTTCAACCCTAGCCCAACATTGGCCCAAGTTAGCCCAATTTGACCTACATTGGCCACTTTACCAAAAAGCCGAAATTCAACCCAAACCTAACCCAAATCACTCCAAACTTGTTTCAAATTACTCATCGCACATTCCTAAACCAAACCCAACAATTATTTGGTCCAAAATTTTACAAATTTCCCATCCACCAAATTATTTTCAAGCCTAAAGGCTCACTTTCCTAAACCATTCTAAAAGCCCATCCAAGACAAATTCAAAAGCCCAAAGTTCATGACAAAGCCCACATGACATTTCCATTTGCCATCCATTTAATCAAAGCCATTCCCTAAGTTCCAATCCCATCATCAAATAATTCCAAATCAAGCCTCATGCCAAATCACCCCTAAATACCAAAATTTTTCTTAAATCCATTTCCATGAAATTGACTCAACTTTTCCCAAGCCAAAGGTGAGCCATGAAGCCATTCTTAAGCCACATGCAAGCCATGTGAATTGTTTGACATGTGACCATACCACATTGGGTAAGAGGAGAGGGAGCTTTCCTTAATTCCTAAAAGTCTTTAACCTCACCCATGATACCCCTTAACCAAGATTTAATCCAAATATTCTTTAATAAGGACATCACCACCTTTTGATCAGCTAACCTAACTGATCTTCTCAGCCCAAAACCAGAGCTTGGAAGGGTGCACCAAACCCAAAATGGTGGGTTGACCCATTTGGACCCAAAATGAGCCTCTCCCCATACCCTTTTGATTCAAACCCTTTACACATGTCCATGGCCGATTGATCGCACAAACCTCCGCCACGACCCACTCGGACCCGAGGGTGACCCATGCTCGCCGGCCAGCCGCCCGGGTCGTCGGAAAACACCATGGCCGAGACCTTGGGAGGAGCCAAACTTTGGAATTCCACCTTGCTCGAGCTGCCCCATGCCCAATGGCCACCATGGTCGTTCTTCCCATGCCCAGAGCAGCTGATCCCAAGCCCTAACTCTCCCTGGGAGGCCCTCCATCCACCTCTATTTAAACCCGACCCCCTCACGGCCATGAGAGGAGAGTTGCACAAACCTTGCCAAAACTCTGCCAAAATTGTTCCAAACCCTTCTCCATCCTTAGAGCAGTTGATCCCAGTGTCAATTTGCCCTAATCCCCACCAACAGAATCCAATTTCTCAACTAAAATTTCACCCAAAACCAGGACACTTTGCCACAGTGAGCCAATCCTCAAATTGACTGGTCCTACACCTTCACTGGACCAAGAGGAGAAGTTCCCCACTTAAAGCCCCATCTCCGAAGCCACCCGGTTGCTCCAGCCTCCAAGCTTTGTGATCGGGCACGTGGTCGAAATCCTACCTGAGACAATTCACTGAGCCGAGGACTTCATCTGGAGCTTGCTGGGATCCAATCGAAGGTGACACAACCCTCAGATCGAAGCCACACTTCTCTGAGCAAAGGTATGGTGGCGTCGAATCGGAGAGCGCCACGCAGCATTTCGGAGCTGCCGAGGTTGACGCTGCGTCGCGTGGATAAATAGAAAATTAGGGTATTTTCTAATTTATTTAATTCCCTAAACTTCAAAAATCCATAACTTTGTGTATGAAAATCAGAAAAATAAAATAAAAATACCCTCTTGCTCGGTGAACGAGAGGAGAATAATGTGGAAAAGAAATCATTTAATTTCATCAAGTATTTTATTTTTAATGATTTATTTCCCTCTGCATTATTTTAATTCTCCATGCATATAGGAAATTCACCATGGCATGAGACAATAGGGCTTTTGAAGCCTCCGAATTTGGGAACATTCCTGAATTTTCCAAAGTCGGAGGCCATCCTATGAGAAATTATTGATTTTTCAAATTCATGTTACTGTTTTGAGTATTTTAATTCCAATAATTAGCATGTTGAGAAATAAATTCTGGGAAAATTTGGTGATATTTCTTATGACCAGAGGACCCTAGGAAAAATAGGTTTTGAACTAGTTCATTTAAAATGACCCTAATTGGCTTAAACACCAAAAATAGCTCCTTAATTAATTAGAGCTAATCATACATCAAATTCACTTGAAATCAATTCTCCACTGACCTTTGGGATCAGAGGAACCCACCATAAAAATTTGAAGTCAATTGGACTTGGTTAGCCCTACTAAATGGGTTGATTAAGTCATTTAGCCATTTTAAACTTTAAAAATTCATAACTTTCAAAATACCTTTCAAAAATTCACCAAATTGGTTTTGGAGCCTCTCTAATATCAGGGAAATTTAAGGAAATTAAAATTTCAATTTTCTAAAAAATTTAATTTTTTGTATTATTTTAATATTTTAATAATTAAAAAATAATAAAAATCATAAAAATAATAAAATTCACCAAAATGTCACATTTTGAATTTTAATCACATAGGAACAAATCCCATATTTTTCTTAGGTCTATTTAATGAGATATTAAATTTTAAAGCCCTAGGGTAATTTTAAAATTAAAAAAATGTATTTTCTAGCATTTTCACTAAAATAATTATAATAAATCAAAGAAAAATCAAAAAATTGTAAAAATTGATTCTCTGATTTCCTTGATATCAGAGAGAGTTTTGAAAAATATAAACTTAATTTTTCCATCTTTAATTTATTTTTAAATTAATTAATACTCCAAAACATAAAATAATTATAATAAAAATAATATAATTCAAAAAATCACCAAAATTGGTCCAAGTGGTCCTCTGGTCATTAGAAATGTTCCATAATTTTCGTAAGGACAGAAACTTTCCCTTGGTCATATTATTAAATTTTCCTTGGAAATTCCTATTTTCCACCAAAAATAATTACATAAATAAATTAAATACAGAAAAATCACATTTTCTCCTCTCATGTCTTTATTGGCATATGAGTGAAGTCACATAAAAATTTCAAGTTCATTTAAGCTCAATTTAGTGAGTTATGGAATTATTAAGCTTGAAGGGCAAAATGGTAATTAAAATTTTAACTCTTAATTAAAACTTTAGGTTTAATAAAATTAACAAGTAAAATATTTGATCTTAATCTGATTTGGATGATTGAAATTTAAATAATTAAGGGATAGAAACCTATTAAACAATTTAAAAATAAGTGAAATAAACCTTAATTAAATAATTAATTAAATTTGGAAGAATAATAAAATTGGAATTATTAAAATAGGGATATTATTAGGAAGAGATTTATTCTTTAATTTAAAAATCCCTAAATTAATCATCTCAATAATATTTAATTCCTAATTAAAATGATAATTCAAATTTAAGTTTTAAAATGTTAAAGGACTTAATCATTAAAATTAAATTAAAAAGTTGAATTATTAAACTCTTTTTAAATTTTCAATTAAACTAAAATTAAAATAAAATTAAATTAAAGATTAAATTAAATTAAATCAAACAAATTAAATAAATTAAATTAAATTAAATCAAATAAATTAAATTAAATTAAATAAATTAAATTAAATTAAATTAAATAATTAAATAATTAAATTAAATTAAATTAAATTAAATTAAATTAAATTAAAACATATTAAATTAAATTAAATTAAATTAAATTAAAATGAAATAAAATCAAATAAAATTAAAATTAAAATTAAAATTAAAATTAAAATTAAAATTAAAAAAAAAGAATCAAAATTAAATTAAAATTAAAACTAAACCAAATTAAATTAAATTAAAGTTAAATTAAATTGAATTAAATGACATCACCTAAGACATAAAGAAATTAAATATAAAGCAACTTGAACACTATTCCAAATTTAAACCCATTAACTTAAATTAAATCATTTGAACACCAATTTGCCCTTGAAAGCTTTGATTGTCATAACTCCTAAATAGAACGATAAATGAAATGTTACTTCCCTCATAGGATATTCAAATGTCCTAGTTCACTGAGCAAGATAACAAAACTTGAATTCTCGGACGATTAATTCATTTGTATAATTAAATTCATTTGGACTTAAAACAATTCTAGCAATATTGAAAAGATGTTTAAGATTCTTCTTAAGCACTTCCTCGATATGATAGGATGTTTATAAGAACAACTAAACTTAATTATTCTTTGATGAAGAAAATCGTCCTCGAAACCAAACATACTGAGAACATAGACGTCATAGGAAATGATTAGCTATAGGATTAGAAATTTGGTAGAAAACCATAACCCTTCCCTTAGCTTTACCTAGGAACTTGCTTAAATGTTCTAGTTGTGTTTTAAGTGCAGCTTGGGATGACGGGAAGACCCTCCAGGTACGCTTTTATTTTATTGTAATTTACATTTATTGCAGTTTCTTTAATCGCACCGCACTTAATTTTTCTTGCATAATAAACAACTGTTGCTTGAAAACCCACACCTTTAGGATAGCCCCTAAAACTGAAACCAAAACTAAATTAAAAGTCATTACAAGATAAAATTCACCGCCACAACATTTCAAAATATAAAACAACTCAAAATTTAATCACAAACAAAATACAAAACTGCAATTACAACTAAATTAAAACGTCTTGTTGGATGATCGGGAATACCTCGGATGATGTAACCTACGTGTTGCTAACGGGATTTCCCACAGTCTAAATGAAAGTGTGGAACTCATTCGGTTGAGTTTAGCAAATTCATCTGGACTAAGTGAATCCGATAAAAAAAACGATGCCGGAAGGATGGAACCGTGGGATCTTAAGCGGTGTCGTTATAATCAACTTTAAAATTTGTTTTAATTAAAATGTTAAAAACACTTGGAAATTATGATTTTTCCTCTAAACCAAAACACTTTTATCATCTCCTGATTTATGACTTCTATAACTAAACCTCTGCAACAACAAGGAGCTCGGGGCATGGTGGGCGGCACGGCGATCGTCATCGCAGAAACTCGAGTCTACTTCGGCAGAAACTTTCTTAGAATTAAATAACCGAACCATAGGACTTCGAGGTAGTTTTCCTAGTGCAACATAAATCCTCAACCTTCTGTTAGGCATTTGCATAGCAAATTAAGCCCTAACCGGTCTTAGGACTCCGAGGTAGTCGTTTAGTACGACATATACTCACATATCTTCGAGGCTATTTGTATGATTTTATCATACAAATATAAGTCCAAATTAATTAAAATTGGCAAGACTGAAATGTTAGATAACATTAGGACTTTCCTAAATCCAAGCCAAACAATAGGATAGTTGGGAAATTACCGAAGTTCGCTTCGAATGCGTAATTTCTCCTACTTTTCTTCCTTTGAATTCCCAAAACAAAATGTTCCAAATTTGATTCATTCCACTAATGAAATTCCAAAATTCAATCCCTTGAAAACTTAAACTTTGAAATTCTTGAGAGCGAAATTATTGATTATTATCGAGAGTTTTCTTAGGTGATTCCCGTCACTTAAGATGTAATTAACTATAGGGGCTTGTCCTTATAGGGAATTTTAAAGAACCTGAGTAATATAAACCCTTTTTAATGCTTTCATATTAAGCGAGGGAATTTGTCGGCTTATAAAATTGGTTCGTAGACCAAACGGATGTCACAAACCTTTCTAGTTTATCTAATCGAGCCCCATTATCAAGCAGTGTGTCTATTCTTCGGGATAGATACACGGTTTGTGGTGTGGTGCTCGTTTATGTGAACTATTTGGGATGTGAAATCAGTTTGACTTCATATCTTAAAATTTTTAAATTTAAAATTATTTTCAAAATCAAATACTACTTTTCAAATTATTTATTTAAATTAAATTAAAAATTCGCCGCACAATTTCTGTTAGGCGACCCCCTTTTCAAAATAAAACACACAACCTAAAAAAAACAATGCCGACAATATGATAAAATCATACAAATAGCCTCGAAGATGTGAGGGTTTATGTCGTACCGAACGACTACCTCAGAGTCCTAAGACCGGTTAGGGCTTAATTTACATGACATGATCATGCAAATGCCTAATGAAGAGTTGAGGATTTATGTTGCACTAGGCAAACTACCTCAAAATCCTACGGTTTAGTTATTTAATTCTAAGAAAGTTTTGTTGAAGTAGACTCAGGTTTTGCTGATGACGATGGTCGTGCTGCCCACCATGTTCCGAGCTCCTTGTTGTTGCAGAGGTTTAGTTATAGAAGTCATGAATCAGGAGATGAGAGAAGTGTTTTGGTTTAGAGAGATTTCTTAATTTCCAAGTGTTTTTTATGTTTTAATTAAAACAAATCTTAAAGTTGATTATAACAACACCGGTTAAGATCCCACGGTTCCATCCTTCCGGCATCGTTATTTTTATCGGATTCACTTAGTCCAGATGAATTTGCTAAACTCAACAGAATGAGTTCCACACTTTCATTTAGACCGAGGGAAATCCCGTTAGCAACACGTAGGTTACATCATCCGAGGTATTCCCGATCATCCAACAAGACGTTTTAATTTAGTTGTAATTACGGCTTTGTGTTACCGTTTGTGATTAAATTTTGAGTTGTTTTATATTTTGAAATGTTGTGGCGGTGAATTTTATCTTGCAATGACTTTTAATTTAGTTTTGGTTTCGAGTTTTAGGGACTATCCTAAAGGTGTGGGTTTTCATGCAACCGTTGTTTATCATGCAAGAAAAGTAAGTGCGATGCAATTAAATAAATTGCAATAAGGTAAATTGCAATAAAATAAAAGCGTATCTGGAGGGTATTCCCGTCATCCCAAGCTGCACTTAAACACAATTTAGAATATTTAAGCAAATTCCTAGGTAAAGCTAAGAGAAGGGTTATGGTTTTCTACCAAATTCCTAATCCTATAGCTAGTCATTTCCTATGACGTCTAGGTTCTTTTGTTTTGGTTTGAGGACGATTTTCTACATCAAAGAACAATTAAGTTTAGTTGTTCTTATAAACATCCCGTCATATTGAGGAAGTGCTTAAGAAGAATCTTAAACATCTTTTCAATATTGCTAGAATTGTTTTAAGTCCAAATGAATTTAATCATACAAATGAATTAATCGTCCGGGAATGCAAGTTTTGTTATCTTGCTCAGTGAACTAGGACATTTGAATATCCTATAGGTGAAGTAACATTGATTTAACGTTCTGTTTAGGAGTTATGATAACCAAAACTTTCGAGGGCAAATTGGTGTCCAAATGGTTTGTGATTTAATTTAATCTCAGTTAACAGGTTTAAATTTGGAATAGTGTTCAAGTTGCTCTATTTTGAATTTCTTTACGTCTTAGGTGATGTTATTTTTTAATTTAATTTAACTTTAATTTAATTTGATTTGGTTTAGCTTCAATTTTAACTTGATTTTATTTTATTTTTTAATTTAATTTAATTTAATTTAATTTAATTTAATAAGATTTAATTTAATTTAATTTAATTATTTTTTTAATTTAATTTTATTTAATTAATTTAATTTAATTTTAATTAATTTTAATTCAATTTAATTTAATTTGTTCAATTTAATTTAATTTAATTTATTTAATTTAATTTAATTTAAATTAATTTAATTTGTTTGATTTAATTTAATTTAATCTTTAATTTAATTTTATTTTTAATTTTAATTTAATTGAAAATTTAAAAAGAGTTTAATAATTTAACTTTTAATTTAATTTTATTGATTAAGTCCTTTAACATTTTAAAACTTAAATTTGAATTATCATTTTAATTGGGGATTAAATATTATTGAGATGATTAATTTAGGGATTCTTAGATTAAAGAACAATTCTCTTCCTAATAATATCCCTATTTTAATAATCCCAACTTTTTTATTCTTCCAAATTTAATCAATTATTTAATTAAGGTTTATTTTAATTATTTTCAAATTGTTTAATAGGTTTCTACCCTTTAATTATTTAAATTTCAATCATCCAAATCAAATTAAGATCAAATATTTTACTTTTTAATTTTATTAAACCTAAAGTTTTAATTAAGGGTTAAAATTTTAATTACCACTTTGCCCTTCAAGCTTAATAATTCCATAATTCACTAAATTGAGCTTAAATGAACTCAAAATTTTTATATGACTTCACTCATATGTCAATAAAGACATGAGAGGAGAAAATGTGATTTTTCTATATTTAATTTATTTATGTAATTATTTTTAGTGGAAAATAGAGATTTACAAGGAAAATTTAATAATATGACCAAGGGAAAGTTTCTATCCTTAAGAAAATTATGGGACATTACTAATGACCAGAGGACTACTTGGGCCAATTTTGGTGATTTTTTGAATTATATTCTTTTTATTATAATTATTTTGAGTTTTGGAGTATTAATTAATTTAAAAATAAAATAAAGGTTGAAAAATAAATTTTATATTTTTCAAAAATCTCTCTGATATCAAGGAAATCAAAGAATTAATTTTTACAATTTTCTGATTTTTCTTTGATTTATTAGAATTATTTTAGTGGAAATGCTAGAAATATATATATATATATATATATATATATAATTTTAAAATTACCTTAGGGCTTTAAAATTTAATATCTCATTAAATAGACCTAAGAAAAATATGGGGTTTGTTCCTAAGTGATTAAAATTCAAAATGTGACATTTTGGTGAATTTTATTATTTTTATGATTTTTATTATTTTTTAATTGCTAAAATATTAAAATAATACAAAAAATTAACTTTTTTAGAAAATTGAAATTTTAATTTTCTTAAATTCCCCTGATATCAGAGAGGCTCCATAACTAATTTGGTGAATTTTTGAAAAGCATTTTGAAAGTTATGAATTTTTAAAGTTCAAATTGACTAAATAGCTTAATCAACCCATTTAGTAGGGCTAACCAAGTCCAATTGACTTCAAATTTTTATTGTGGGTTCCTCTAATCCTAAAGGTCAGTGGAGAATTGATTTCAAGTCAATTTGATGTATGATTAGCTCTAATTAATTAAGGAGCTATTTTAGGTGTTTAAGCCAATTAGGGTTATTTTAAATGAATTAATTCAAAACCTATTTTTCCTAGGGTCCTCTGGCCATAAGAAACACCACAAAATTTTCCTAGAATTTATTTCACAACATGCTAATTATTGGATTTAAAATACTCAAAACAGCAACATGAATTTGAAAAATCAATAACTCCTCATAGGGATGGCCTCTGACCTTGGAAAATTTAGGGAATATTCCCAAGTTCAAAAGCCCTATGGTCTCATGCCCTATGGTCTCATGCCATGGTCTCATGGCATGGTGAATTTCCTATATGCATAGAGAATTAAAACAATGCAGAGGGTAAATAAATCATTAAAAATAAAATACTTGATGAAATTGAATGATTTCTTTTCCACATATTCTCCTCTGTTCACTGAGCAAGAGGGTATTTTTATTTTATTTTTCTAATTTTTCTACACAAAGTTATGGATTTTTGAAATTTAGGGAATTAAATAAATAAGAAAATACCCTAATTTTCTATTTATCCACGCGGCGCCTCGTCAACTTCGGTAGCTCCAAAACGCCGCGTGGCGCTCTCTGATTCGACGCCGCCATCCGACTCAGCGCTCCAGGGGCCCGCTGTATCGTTCCGTCTCCTCATCCGGCGCGATCTTGGTCGTCCGTCCACGCGTGTATTAAATGAACGACATCCATTCATCATCCCCAAGCCTCCTAGCCCGAGAACCGTCCACACTAAATCCCTAATATCTCAGTCAATACTTAACGGATTTTGGTGTTCTTGTGCTCTATGGATTCGTCTTGAAGAGACGAACACATCTATACGGTGATCATGCATTGAAATTAAAGCATTTGAAAGGGAGAATCTCCAGAAGCTCGGGATGAAGAATTAGCTCACACCTTTGCTCAGAGAAGTGTGGCTTCAATCTAAGGGTTGTGTCACCTTCGATTGGATCCCAGCAAGCTCCAGATGAAGTCTCCTAGTCTGGTGAATTGCCTAGCTATGAAAGTGACCACAGCCGATCACAAAGCTTGGAGGTCCGGAACAAGCCGGGTGGCCTGGAGATGGGGCTTTCGGTGGGAAACTTCTCCTCTTGGTCCGGTGAAGGTGTAGGACCGATTAATTTGAAGATTGGCTCACCGTGGCAAAGTGTCGTGGTTTTGGGTGAAATTTCGGTTGAGAAATCGGGTTCGTCGGTGGGGATTAGAGCAAATTGACACTCGGGGATCAACTCGCTCTAAGTATGGAGTAGGGTTTGGAACAATTTTGGCGAGTTTCGGCAAGGTTTGTGCAACTCTCCTCCATGGCCGCGAGGGGGTCGGGTTTAAATAGAGGTGGTCGAAGAGCCTCACGGGGATGGCCAAGGGTTGGGATCAACTTCTCCGGGTATGGGAAGAACGACCATGGTGGCCATTGGGCATGGAGCGGCTCAGCAAGGTGGAATTCCAAAGTTTGGCTCCTCCCAAGGTCTCGGCCATGGTGTTTTCCGGCGACACTGGTGGGCGGCCGGCCGAGCACTGGTCACCATCTTGTTCGGGTGGGTCGGGGTCGGGGTTTAGTGTAGGCGATTGACAAATGCCATGTGTAAAAGGCTTGGATTAGAATGGTGTGAGAGAAGGCTCATTTTGGCTCAAATTGGTCAACCCATCCCTTTGGGCTAGGTGCACCACCCAAGGCTTGGTTTAGGCGAAGAGAAAGTGATTTGGCTCGAGCATAATCGGTAGGGTCAAGTCACCATCGAAGCACAATTAGGCATAAGCATGGTTAAGGGGAATCATGGGAGTGGTTAATCACCTTTAGGAATTAAGGAAAGAGTCTGCTCCTTTTGCCCAAAATGGCATGGTGACATGTAAAGAGGCTCTCATGGCTTCCATGTGGCTCATGCATGGCTTCATGGCTCATCTTTGGCTTGGGAAAAGTTAAGTCAATTTCATGGAAATGGATTTAAGAAAATTTTGGTATTTTGATGGGAATTTGTATGGGGCTTAATTTGGAATGGATTCATGATGAGTGTTGAAACTTAGGGATTGATTTAATTGAAAATATGGTGTAGAGCAATTGTCATATGGGTTTTGGATTGATTTTGGCCCTTTGGATTTTGGTGGAGATGGGCTTTAGGAAGGTTTCATGTAAGTGGGCTTTTAAGTTTAAGGATGAATTCATGGATGGGAATTTTGTAGAAGTTTGGGCCAAATAATTGTTGGGTTTGGTTTTGGGATATTTCATGAGTGATTTGAAATGAATTTGGAATGATTTTGGTTTGAATTGGGTTGGATTTGGGCTTCTTTGGTGAATGGGCCAATATAGGTCAAATTGGGCTAACTTGGGCCAATGTTGGGCTAGGGTTGAAATTGATGTAAAATAAATGTTGGGAAATGTTTATGGGAGTGTTTCAAAGAGATTTTAGCTTAGGTTGGGTTTTGATTTTGAGGTTTGGGCTTCTTTGGATTAGGTTTGGGTCTAGGTCAAAATTGGGCTTTTTAGCTTTGGGTTGAATTTGAGTGGGGTTTGGGTCTAAATTTTGGGCAAATAATGTTAGTTTTTTTTTTGTGGGAATGTTAAGGAAGTTTTAGGAAAGATTTTGGGTTAATTGGAGTTGAACTGGGTTAGTTTGGGTTAGGTTTGGGTAATAGGTCCAAATTGGGCTTGAAGGCCAAAAGTGAAATTGGATCCAAATGTCAATCAAATTGGACTTGGGTTTAGTCTAGATTGGTGTTGGGAATGTTTAATGGAAGTTTAGAATTGAATTGGACCAGAATTTGGGTCAATTGGGTAGGTTTGGTTTGACATTGGGTTCACTTTGGGTTAAAATGGGTCAAATTGGGGGTTTTGATAAAAGTTGGGTAAATTGACACAATTGGCCCATGGTGTAGTTGAACAAAATGAAATTGGGAATATTTGGGATTTTTTGGAATTTTCTGGGAATTTTCTGAATTTTTGGATTTTTGGGTCAAGAGGGGTATTTTGGGTATTTGGAGGGTATTGGAAGGTATTTTTGGAATTTTTGGTATTTTTGGCTATGGATGATCAATTTGAGTGGAGAGAAATGTTTAGGAATGATTTTGGGGAATTTTGGGTGATTTTGAAATTTTTGAAAAATTTGGGTAATTTCAAGGGTTTTGGGTAGGCTAGGCGGGTGTAGGGTCCCGGGGGTCAAAAATTGAAAATTTGGTAAATTGAAGATTGGGTGAATGTAAGTGGAATAAAATCATTTTGGTTGAGCCTTGAAGCCATATCAAGCCCACATGAGCCATGAAGGGACTCATTTGAGGCATCCATTATGTTGTTCCTAACCCTCTTAGCCAAGGGCCTAGGGGTTAAGGACCATCCATGTGAGTCAACTTTATGAGTCGGGAGGTCGAGTTAGGTATGGGTGTGTTTTCAAGATGTGTGTGAAAGTGTAGTGTATAAATGTAGTGTATGTGTAAGTCAGCCCCTTCACCAAACCGAGCCGCCCAGGGTAGTCCTAAGGCCAAAGAGCCACTATAGGAACTCATCCTTTAAACTTCCACATTTGATTTCAACCCTCTAGGTGATTAGGGGTCTATTGTCGAGTTTGTGGAGTTTGCGAGGAGTTAAGAAGTGGTTTGAGTTTCTAAGTGGTTGGTCCCGATTCTAATCCTCTAAGATAGTCGAAGGAAAAGCCTGAGGCTAGATCCTAAGTACTAAAGAGAAGAAGAGAAGACCTCATCAAAAATGAGGTCAACAAATGGACCCCCAATAGGTGTGGTGTGCTAACCAAGCACACCGCGCGTATTGGCGTTGACCGAAGAGATCAAAAAAACCAACACAGATGTCCAAGTGACAAACTTAGGACAAAGTATATCTCTGAGACTGGAGATTCCTGAACTCTCGCCGGGGAAGGGAAAAGGAGGTGAATCTCAAATCACACGATCTGGGAGAATTTCAATTTAGATTTTATTTTGTTTCAGTTTAAGTTTTGATGTGTGAGCTTAGATTTTAGTTTGAGTTTCAATTTAGATTGAAGTTTTGTTAAGATTAATTTGAAGGGATTTGAACTTAAAATGAAAATTGGAATTTTGTGGTTTTAGATGTAACATCTTCAACCTCAAAAGAAAATTGAATTGATCAGATTGAATCATTGCAACGAGGAGAGATCTCAGAGCAATGCGGTATTGGATGTAAAATCATTAACCTCAAGAGTTTGATTTTGATGTATTTCATTGCGATAGGGAAAGAATCCTAAAGCAATGCAGTCTCGGATGTAAAATCCTCAACCCCAAGAAGTTTAAATTTGATGTATTTAATTGCAATAGGGAAAGAATCCTAAAGCAATGCAGTCTCGGATGTAAAATCCTCAACCCCAAAAGTTTGATTTTGATGTATTTCATTGCGATAGGGAAAGAATCCTAAAGCAATGCAGTCTCGGATGTAAAATCCTCAACCCAAAAGTTTGATTTTGATATATTTCATTGTGATAGGGAAAGAATCCTAAAGCAATGTAGTTTCGGATGTAAAATCCTCAACCCCAAAAGTTTGATTTTGATGTATTTCATTGCGATAGGAAAAGGAACCTAAAGCAATGCAGTCTCGGATGTAAAATCCTCAACCCCAGAAGCTTGAATTCGATGTATTTCATTGCGATATGGAAAGAATCCTAAAGCAATGCAGTCTCGGATGTAAAATCATCGACCCCAAGAATTTGAATTTGATGTATTTCATTGCGATAGGGAAGGAATCCTAAAGCAATGCAGTCTCGGATGTAAAATCCTCAACCCCAAGAATTTGATTTTGATGTATTTCATTGCGATAGGGAAGGAATCCTAAAGCAATGCAGTCTCGGATGTAAAATCCACAACCCCAAGAATTTGATTTTGATGTATTTCATTGTGATAGGGAAGGAATCCTAAAGCAATGCAGTCTCGGATGTAAAATCCTTAACCTCAAGAATTTGATTTTGAATAGTCATTGACTTTGCAAAGATTTGTAGTGTTGATTTGAAAAGTGTGGAATTTTGGTGTTTCAAGAATTTCATGAAAGTTGTAAAAGTCTTTCATGGAAGGAAATAGATTAGGCGGAATATGTAGATGTTACATATCCCGTTCAAAAGAGTCGGTTGAAAGATGCTGGTTTGGATTGGATATAATTCCTTGCCACTAGATTCGAATCGAAAACCTCGTGGCTCCATGTCAATGGAATCGACCGCTTCCATCCCAGACAAAGGAGAGAGTAGAACGGATTGGATTTCAGATTTGGAAGGTTGAGTTTGAATTTGATTGAGATTGGATTTGAAATTTGGAAAGATTGAATTTGAAATTGATTGAGATTTGATTTGAAATTTGGAAAGATTAAATTTGAATTTGATTGAGATTTGATTTGAAATTTAGAAAGATTGAATTTGAAATTTTTGATTGAAAATTTGATTTAAAATTTGGAAAGATTGAATTTGAAATTTGATTGAGATTTGTGCTCATTTTGTTTGTCCTTTAACGATTCAAATTTATTTTATCGTTTATTTAATGTTCATGTGAATTTGGTGTTCATCATTTTTAGATGTTTAAGGAAAGTTTTCTTTTATTCTTTTTGTTTCTTTTCTGTTCTTTGTTCAAAGTTCATTTAACTTTAATGGTGTTTCTCAGTCAACTTGCACAAAAGAGGTGAAGGCAAAAAATGTGACATGGTCACTTTCATTCCAATCATGTTGAAGATACATCATACAACTCAATCCGGAATACATCTCATACAATCCATATAGACTCAAAACGGACGATGTATGATCTTTGTCGATCCATCCAAAAAGGTATCTGTCAGAAATCCATGTCTGAATAGTGAGGTACATGGTCAATAACATCACCTTCCAAGCCATCCTTGGCAAGGATACCGTATGGATGTACGTTGGAGGTGTGATATTTCCCATGTAACTCACGGCTCGTAAGGCCGGAGGCTCTCTAGCTCCGGGTCACGGCTGGAAGTGGTAAGGTGCTTTCCGTCATCCATCCTTCGAAAGTAAGCGAGATCCGCTTCATTGCTACTCCTGGTATGCAATGTTTAGCGACATCTGCTCCGTTGCCCTTTAGTATCATGACGGAACCTACCGGTAATGGTATCTTTACTGGCCCTTGGAACTCACCCGGGCTTGCTATCCGGAGGTCAGATCCGAACATGATATTACATTCGTTCAGAAATAAAGCTGTGTAGAAAGGTCTGACAAAGTCGTTGTGATCTATGTGCGGGGTATGCAGTCACCCTTCTTGTAAATGTTAATGATGCAACTGTTGGGTATGCAATCTGCCGGCAGTACCCTCCACGTTATCATTCTCTTTACCATCCTTTTGATGACTAACGACATTGGATCTACTTTGCCATGACGGAGTATTCCCGGTGGGTTTCCCTTCCTGTCTTCTGCGAAGTTGTAGCAGCATCCACATTGTATTGTAATTCTACCTTTCCCTGGCATCCATCTCCGGGGTTCCGAGTAAGTGTTTTCTCTTAGACGGCCCGCTCGGCCCATTCTTTTCAAATCCTAGATGCAGTCCACGATTTGTTGTTGTTCATATTCTGAGAACACGTCTGTATGTAGCTCGAGGCCTTCTAGTATATTGATCCTCCTGCCTCTGATTCTCTCGAAGTATTCAAAAGTTTTCTTTTCGACATTCTGCATTCTTTCCGGCTCGTATTCTGGAATAATCTGCAAATGGCGAGGCCTGGTGACGTATTGTGGGATATAAGGCTCAATCCCTTCAAGTTCTCCTGCATACCTCGGCTCCTCGGGGATGATGTCCGTTAGGACATCCTCCGGGGTTGCTTCTGCAACAAGGTTATGCATTACTGGTGGCACTATCTAGTGGCGTGGTAGCCTTCTTTCTTCTGCTCTTCTTGAGATTTCCCTTGTCTCTTCTGTTATCCTAGGAGCTGGCCTCCTTCCTTCAGGTACCTGGTGAACTGGCGTCCTTGAAGTATATGTCGCGCGTAGCAAGCTGCCTCGTCGTGCTCGGTCCGCTGCTAGTTTAGTTAACATCTTACGGATACGGTGATTTTTATTTCTTCGCTGGGTTGCTGTGAGAGTAGCTCTTCGTACTTCCTAAATTTCTGTGGGCGCGGCGCTTACAAGCCTGCCTTCTGCTGTAGCGACTACAGACTTGATTCTCTTGTCTTCTTAAGTGTTTGTCTTCGTTTTCTTGCTGTTGGATTGGTGGCTTGGGCCTCCCACTTTCATTACTGTCTGACTGGGCAGTTCCTCTCGGTCGGTGGGACCCGGTCACCTTCCTCGTATTGCGGGCTTGTCGGTGCGAAGTTTGAGTCAATCTCTATTATCGCTCCATCTTTCACCCTCTTTTCGTTGAGTGCGAGGCTTACGCCATTTCTAAAGTTCAGGACCAACCGCCCGTTCGACATTTCCCTGCGAAAAGATAAGGAAAAGGATCAGAGGATGTACTAAGAACAAGAACATTAAGAAAATATTTATTAAAGACAGTTTTTTTTATTACTTTTTGTATTTTTAAATTTAACAGGAATGAAGTGAGATAAGATCGGGAAAGAGATTTTGATAAGGAAGAGAAAACAAGGAAAACTTTATTATCATGATTTTATTTATTTTAGCACATTTTTTATTATTTTTGGGTTCGGACCCGATCATAAGTAACTACTTCACCTGTGCTTCTAGGGATGAAGAATTCATTCCTTCGAAACATCAGGTAGCGTAATACTTCTTCAAGTATCATCCATTGATCGGAAGCATATGTCGTTCTCCTTGGCAATTCCCTAGCTGGTAGGAGCCTCCTGAGTAGACTGCCTCAACCACAAATGGCCCTTCCCAAGTGGGTTCAAATTTTCCTCCTATCTTGCGGTGTGGAAGAATAGGTCTCTTGAGAACGAGAACTAAGTCACCAACTTTGAAGGTTCTTGGGCGGACCAGTTTGTCATGGGCTTGAACCATCTTAGCTTGGTATAGTTCTAAATTCTGTTGCGCTGCAAGTCTTTTCCCTTCCAGGCTTTCTAATTCCTCTAGTCGTAATTTGGCATTCTCTTCTGTCGTGATTTTGTTTGCAACTGCAATTCTGAGTGAAAGGAAGCTGAACTTCTAAGGGTAACACTGCCTCGGACCCATACACCAGAGCGTAAGGTGTAGCTTGAGTAGGAGTTATGAAGGTTGTCCGGTAGGCCCATAAGGCTTCTAATAACTTCTCGTGCCAATTTCTCTTATTATCGTCCAAGGTTTTCTTTAAGATTTGAACGAGAGTTTTATTAAAAGCCTCAGCCAGGCTGTTTGCTCTTGGGTAGTAAATTGTTGAATATCGCCAGTCGATTCCGTGTCTCCTGACAAAATTATTGATTTGTGTGCTTCTGAATGTTGACCCATTATCTGAGATGATCCTACGCGGCACTCCGAAACGGTAGACAACTTGGTTCTTGAAAAGCCGTAGCACGTGGTGTGCTTTCACTTCTCTGAGTGGAACTGCCTCGCCCACTTGGAAAAGTAATCTGTAGCCGCAAGAATGAAGCGATGTCCTTTTGAAGATGGTGGTTCTATTGGACCCACTATATCCGTGCCCCAACATTCAAATGGCCACGACGCAATTATCGGATGTAGCACATTTGGAGGTTGGTGCGGAACCACTCCGTGCACTTGGCATTGGTGACGGCTCTTGGCGATTTTCATGCAGTCGGTCATCATCGAGGGCCAGTAGTACCCTAATCTTTTAATTTTCATTTTCATCTTCGGACCCGACTGGTGAGCGCCACAGAGTCCTGAATGCACCTCTTTAACGATTTCACGGGCCTCGGATCAGCTTAGGCATCTTAGCCACATTTGATCGAAAGACCTTCGGTATAACGTGTTGTTTACTAATGCGTAGGACAGAGTTCTTTTCTTGATCTGATGGGCAAACGACCTATCGTATGGTAGTTTTCCTGTTTGTAGGTAGTCTATTAATGGCTGT
The DNA here is from genome assembly GCA_022702705.1 of Papilionanthe hookeriana x Papilionanthe teres. Classification (NCBI taxonomy): domain Eukaryota; kingdom Viridiplantae; phylum Streptophyta; class Magnoliopsida; order Asparagales; family Orchidaceae; genus Papilionanthe; species Papilionanthe hookeriana x Papilionanthe teres. Next base: position 158,967,731 of record CM040421.1, on the reverse strand, counting down.
CGCCAATCTTCTGTGTTTTCTGTCACTGTTGTAACTGATTCTTCTTCTTTTTCTGATTTGTGTATTGTGTCTATGTCGAGCTGTGATAGGACCTGACCTCCGTGAACTGACACTTCCACTGATTCATCTTGCAAACAGGCAAATTCTTTTGCAAGGCGAGCTAACGCATCTGCTAAAGCATTTTCTTTCATGGGAATTTTGTAGATCGTCACATTCAGAATTTGTTCCAACAACTGTATGGCATACTGGAAGTATTGCTCGAGTCTTGGCTTTAAAATTCTGTATTGTCCGGCGATCTGTTGAATGATTAACTGTGAATCCCCGTAGATGTTGATGTCTGTTATCCCCATTTGAATAGTTAATTCCAGTCCTGTTATGAGGGCTTCGTATTCTACTTCATTGTTTGTACACGGCTCTGTCAAGTGGTAGGAGTATCTTAACATCCCCCGCTCCGGTGTTATAAAGATTAGTCCGATTCCTGCCTTACCGGGCACTATCACTTGCGATTCTTCGTCTTTGTGTGCTGAAGATGCTCCGTCGAAATATAATTCCCAACGCCGATCATCAGGGTCTTCTAAGCTCATTATTTGTTCATCTGGCAGATCATCATTGAGAGGAGATTCTACCGGCAGGGGGTGTGCTGCGAGGAAGTCTGCTAGGACTTGTCCCTTTACGGCACGAAGAGGCACGAAGTTATATCGAATTGCAATAATATCATTTACCATCTCGCAAGTCTGCCGGAAAGCGTTGGATGAGTCATCAAGTATTGCAATAGATTAAATTTCGAGATCAGGTTGACCTTATGAGAAAGCATGTAGTGCCTGAGCTTTTGAGCGGCGAAGATTAGGGCCAAACAATGCTTTTCAATTGCGGAATACCATATTTCCGTCGGAAGTAAACGACGGCTTAGGTAGTAAAGAGCATTTTCTTTACCCTCATCATTGACCTGGGCTAATAGGGCTCCGAGAGAGTCGTCTAAAGCCGCGGTATAAAGTATCAACGGTCTACCTGAGACTGGGGCAGCTAAGACAGGAGGTGTCATTAAATATTGTTTAATGTCCTCAAAGGCCTTCTGGCATTTCTCTTCCCAAATAAATTTGGCGTCCTTTTTAACTAATGCCGAGAAAGGCTGACACCTACTTGACAAGTTTGAGATAAAGCATCGAAGATATGCCAGCTTCCCTTGAAAAGATCGTAGTTGCTTTAAGGTTTTGGGAGGCGGCATTTCTAAGATGGCTTTAATCTTTTCCGGGTCGATTTCAATTCCACGATGTCGGACAACGAATCCTAAGAATTTCCCGGAGGTGACGCCGAAGGCACATTTTAAGGGATTCATCTTAAGGTTAAATTGTCTTAATCGTTCGAAAACAATTCTCAAATCATATAGGTGGTTGTCCTTTACTTTGCTTTTGATGACCACATCGTCCACGTAGCATTCGACTTGATTGTGGATGAGATCAATAAAAATTCTTGTCATCGCTCTCTGGTAGGTTGCTCCTGCGTTCTTCAGCCTGAATGGCATCACTGTGTAGCAATATACTCCGATCGACGTTCTCAATGCTGTAAGTTTTTCATCCTCTGGAGCCATTTTTATCTGGTTGTATCCTGAAGATCCATCCATGAATGAAAATATCTCATGTATCGAAGCAATGTCGATCATTAATTCTGGGATCTCTAGAGGGAATTCATCTTTTGGACACGCCTTGTTTAAATCTCTGAAATCCTCACAAATTCTGATCTGACCATTCTTCTTCCTAACTGGTACCACATTGGCTAACCAAGTCAGGTATTGTTCTTCACAGACAAATTTGGCGTCTATTAACTTTTTAACTTCAGCTATGACTTGTTGTTAAATTTCTAGACGCATTCTTCTGGGGCCTTGCCTGTCTGGGACAGAAGTAGGATCCACTCCTAGCTTATGGACTGCGACCTCTGGAGCTAATCCTGGCATCTCATCGTAGCTCCAAGCAAAACAGTCTTTAAATTCCATTAATAACTCGATTATTTCTTTGGAGTCTTCTTTATTGAGTAAGGAGCTAACAAAGGTAGGTCTAGGCTCTTCGCTAGTACCTAAGTTAACTTCGTTAACTCATCTATTGTAGATTCGATCTCTTCTTCAAATTTCAGTGGAGCGTCTCCAATTTGTAAATCTTCAAATTCTTCCGTAATTTCCATGCAGTTTTCATTAGACTCGCAAGTGACAACCAAGCAAAATTCAGTATCGTCAACAGATCCTACTGTGCCGAATCCGAGACCATGCTTTGAATTGGGTGGACGACCGGAGTTATTCCATAATTTTTCAAAATGTTGTGATTGACCTTTTGTCCATTGTCGAGGCAAGAAACCACGCTGAATTAAATTTTGAACACAGGGAGAGTACCACTCAAAAGGTAATTCCATTAATTCTGATGAAGTGAAATCTTCAAATTGTACATTATTTTCAGTTTTAGAGGAAGGAGCACCACGGTACAATTGATTGGCTTTGCACCGCCACTACGTACCTCTTTGACCACCAAACCCTCGACCTTATTAGAATGGATTGGGGTTAGGGTCATAGTATGTACATAGTGGTTAATCTTCTCGTACATCGATTTGTATTCTTCGTTCATCTCATCTTCGAGAGAGATCTTGAATTGCCGCTTCTTCCGACTTATTGTCGCTGCTTCTTGCTTGATCTCTTTTTCTTCTTCGAACTCGTCTTCCCGATCAACATTGATGGCTGGTTTCTTCGTCCAACCGTCCCAACGTCTCTACCACGACCTCGTCCCCGGCCTCGACCTCGGATGCGAGTTGTGGAGAAACCTTCACCATCTCGCCGTAAGGGAGTGGTGCGTGGCTGTTGGACTAGAACTTCGGGTTCTTCGTTGTCCCGAACTTTCTTTGCTTCATTCGTTATGGTATCTCTGGAGAAGATTGTTTTCTTCGGAGGTGCATAATAAGCTGCATCTTCATGGATTCCAATTCCATGTATGGAGAATGGTTGTAAATCACCTTTGATGCACTGTTCCCCTCCATCGTAGTATTTGATGCACTGATGTAGAGATGATGGTACCATCCTGTTTTCATGTATCCATGGTCGGCCTAGTAGAGCATTGAACGACGTTTCGAATCGATTATGTGAAATTTTGCGGTTGTCTTTGCTAAGTCCCCGGTCTTCATTAGTAGTGTTATTGATCCGAGGGCTCTTTCTCCTTTCGGGTTGAATCCTCTTAATACCATTTTGTCGGCTTCGAGCTCGCGAGCATCGATTTCCAAATATGCTAGTGTTCGAAGACTCATTATATTGATTGATGCTCCCGAATCCACCAATACTGCGGAGAGTGTAAACTTCCCGATTGTAACTCGAAATGTACAACGGTCGGTTGTGGTCCAGCGTCCCAAGTAATAGGTCATTGTCCGTGAAGGTGACACCTCGCTGTTCCTTTAACGAGCAAACCTCATCTAAGGAATCTCCAGCCATTTGAGCTAAGCAAATTTTTGGATCAAGTAAGGCCTTGATCAGAGCTTCTCTCATCTCTTTTGATAAGATGAGAGCGTCGTAGATGCTCAGTTTGGCCGGTAGTTTCCTAAGATGGGCTAGCACGTTGTAGTCCACTTTATTTTCATGTGTCTCGGCTTCTTCCCGTATGGGTATTTCTTCCGTCGGGGTTGATTCTTCTTGAACAACCACCTGCTTTCCTTTGTCCTTTGGACCCATTCTCGGAGGTAGAACTCTTCCACTTCTTAAGTTAACTTCTGTAATTTCTTCTGAATCTAGTATTGAGTTTGCTAGTGTCTCTTCTTAAATCGGAATGACGGGTTCTTCTGGATTAGCTTCGGAGTCTGAAGGCTCTAACTCTATCGTGACTGGAGCTCCTCGAAACTCGCAAATAGATTCATTGCTTGTTGAACTCTCGTAGCCTCCTTGATGGATTTCTTCTTCGTCATTGTGACCGTCGAGATTGTGTATGATTTGAGAATTGTCATTTGTATCGAAATCGATGTCCGGATTGTCGCTAGTTACGTAATCGTTAGAAACAATCAAAACGTAGCCAACGCCATAACCCTTATCATTATAAGATCCCACCGGAGTGAGCAGATAATCATACAGACTCAGAGGTTCGAGGGATTTCTCCCCCGAATCCGAAAAAACTATCCTAGGATAAGCAGCCCCTAGCCTAGCCTTAGAAGCCTCGGTCTTCTCTTCTTCATCGATTTTCTTCTTTTCTTCAGTCGTTTCTTGTTGAGGTGGTTCTTCTATCGCAAGTGATAGTGTCGACTTAACAGGTTTCGAACTCTAAATTGTGGCTCGCACCTTGGATGTGATCCAAAATCTTTTTCGAAGACCTTGTCCAAGCGGTAGTCCATCCATCATCAGTCGCATAGGGATCTATCGGAACAATGAGATCAGTCGAGACAACATTGACGGAACCTCCTTTCTGGGGTTCCTTCATGTACTCCTTCGGGATTGTTATATTCCCTTTTCGAAGATTGTCATTGAGCCAACTTTTGAAGGTAATACAATCTTCTATCTTGTGTCCAAGCATCCGGTGGTAAGGGCAAAGGTTGGGATCACCTTTCTTGTCGACTTCTTCTGGTCTCTTAGGCTCCTGCGAGTTGGAAATCCGGAGTCTTCATCGACCGCGGAACATTTTTGGTACTGCCTCATTCTTGAACGGGTACTCCCTGCTCAGAAGTTCCCTTAATGTACGTTGCGGACGAGGCAGTTGTTCATACTGTTGAGATGACTGATAGCTGGGTCGGGGTTGTTGATAATTCTGTTGAGGTTACTGCGGCCGTTCGGACGATATTTGTATCGGTTGCTTGCCTTTGTCGACTGCTGCAACGATCCCGGACTTCTTTTCAAAAGTTTTGACGGGCTTCAGTTTGTCTGTCTTGTCGGTGAAACTTAATTGTTTCGCTTCCTCTTGCAAGCTTCCGGCCTTGCTTAACAACTTCTCGAAAGTCTTAATAGTAAATCCCTTGAGGAGAAGTGCTATCGGGCCGTGAATGCTCTTAAGTAAGATGCCGACCGCATGTTGTTCTTGTAGTTGTGGCTCACACTTCATACTTAGGTTCCTCCATCGAAGTATGTAATCCACCAAAGTTTCGTTCGGCTTCTGCTTCTCTACCACTAAATCACCTATAGTGATGTGGTGCTGAGCTCCGGCAAATCGCTTGATGAAGAGGTTCTCTAGCTCTGAAAATGTCTTCACCAAACCATTCGGTAATTCTGCATACCAATCAAAGGCGATCCCTGACAGGCTGCTGACAAATTGTCTGAAGAGTAATGCATCACTTCAGCCGGCATTGCAACAACTGGCACGAAAATGTGCAACATGCTGCCGAGGGTTCCCGGTTCCATCAAAGTTCTTGAACAGAGGTGGTACGAAGCCTTTCGGGTATTGGACAGCGTCGAATTCTTCAGGGTAAGGTCTACCTATCCGAATGGATGTCCTGCTCTTTGATTGTGCCAAGGCTTCGCACTTTCTTCGTTCCACCAAGCTCTTGATATCCTTTTCCGAAATCATGCTTTGTGTCGCATCCTTCTTTAACTGATCATTCCCGTTGACGGACGTAATCTCCTTTCCTCCGTCTACAATGTGAATGACCTCTGGGGGTGTCTCTCTTTGGGGTTGCACTTGACTCTGGAGAGTGGCTAGGGCTACATCCATCTCTTCCATCCTCTTTGCCATTTGGGCGATCGTATCATCTTTCTCTTGAAGCTGCCTCCTCATTACTTCCGGCTCCTCTTTTCTGCAGCTGCAGAGGCACCTTATGAAGTCGACGAAGCTCGTGTTTCGACCATGTTAATTTCTGCATACTCGTCATCCATGAATTCCGACGAATCAATCTCATCTCCGAACTTCTCTTCTCTTTCCTTTGCTAATAGTCGAATATCAGTCCTCAACATTTCCATAGCATCCTCTAGCGGTCCTTTTCGTGCATCCTTGCAGCTTGTCGTGTGATAGGCTGTCGGGTTCCCTTCTCATGAGTCCCCTTTACTCGCAGTAGCACTTTCTTCGATTCAAGTCTCCCGACGAGACTTTCCTTCTCGAGTCAGTTGTTTCAATCTTAATTGTCCAGTAGTGGGACGCCATACCATCCTTCTAGCGGCAGAAGGTCCAGGACCAGATGGTATGTCGACCAAATGCTTGGAAGGTGGTATCCTCCCTAATGCGTAACCACGAAACAACGACGAGGCGGACTAGTCTTCATCCTTTTATTTGGCTTTTCTGTAACGATGGCAGGTTCTATTCGCGGCCCAAGACGGGATTTGACGCAGCACCCGCCCTATCCTTCTTAAAATTTCTGATACAAGGCACTTTTCCTTCTTTGCTAACTTCTCTATCAAAGTTTGCAGTCGAGCAAATGGCGTAGTTCTAGTCCTTTTCTTGCGGCTATCGTTGTAATATACGGGCTGAGGCAATGTGGCAGCAATCTTACGAACATTTTCTTCATCCTCCGCGGCGGAGAGGGGATGAAACCTGCTTCCTCCCAAAAGTGGCATGTATTCTGGCAGCGGTGTATACTCGGGCAGTTCTGGGATTTCCTCCAGGAAAGTAACTTCAGCAGCTCTGGCTTCTCTAGCAATCTTTCTACTTCTGTTCCTTCTTTGGGTCCGTGTTAGTGATGGAATTCTCGAGCCGGACCCGATTTCAAAACGAAGGTGTCACGGAAGGTCCGTACCCTCCACGGTAACATGTTCACCATAGTTCGGATTTCCTTCCCCTTTAATTTTGCGAAGACGAGGTAGGTGCGAGAGACAACTAGACCAGGTGGGGGTAGCAACAACGGTCCTTCGTGGACGGCGATAGCTCCTCTCAGTTGGAATCTTTTGCAGGGGAGGAAACTCTTGAGTTGACTTAAGGTTGAACTAGATCAAAGGTCTCTCAGTTTCAGATACTTTGTTTGTCAGCGCGAAAAGGGTAACGTCGGTGATCTTGACATTTGTGTTCTTGAATCCTTGTCCAAACCGGATGATCCCATTGTCGGGCAGCTCATCCTTGTAAACAGCGAAGTCCAGTCCATTGGTGAAGGAGAAAATCAGCTTTGGGGCTTCCATTTCTGCAGGGTAGATTCGATTGTCGGTCCCGAGTTATGCTTCTTCTCATCGGGACGAAAAGAAAGGAATCGAAAAGAGTCCGAACACATTCTTGTTCATGTATTTATAAGGAGTTATTTGTTAAAAGAGTCATTCATTAGAGGGTTTGTTTATTTAGAACGGAATGTTCAAAGGTGTAGAGAAGGTAATGAATCCGATTCAGAGTTGGAAAGGAAAAGAAAGTCTTATGCAAGACTTCTCGACTCGAAGGATCACTCCTAAACTAACACCTGCCGGGGTCCACCCACCTCGAAATGAGGTAAAAGGATCTCGGAACCTCTCTATTTAGGGGTGTCTAAACGAGTGGCTCCTAAATCCAAGAGAATGTTGGCTATACTCGTTCGAGGTAGAAATGAACATAGTATTCCAACGGAAAGAAGGGTAGCTTGATCCATTAGGGACATGGATGCATTACCGATTTTTGAAAGCAGAACTATCTGATTAAAAATGGAGAGAGGAATTTTCCCCAGCGGAGTCGCCAGAAATTGTCGGCATATTTTTAGATTGTGTTGTATTTTGAAAAGGGGTCGCCTACAGAAATTGTCGGTGAATTTTTAATTTAATTTAAATAAATAATTTGAAATGTAGTATTTGATTTTAAAAATAATTTTTAAATTTGAAGATTTTAAGATATGAAATCAAACCGATCTCACATCCCAAATAGTTTATATAAACGAGCACCGTACCACAAACCGTGTATCTATCCCGAAGAATAGGCACAATGCTTGATGATGGGGCTCGATTAAATAAACTAGAAGATTTGTGACATCTATTTGGTCTGCGAACCAATTTTATAAGCCGACAAGTTCCCCTGCTTAATATGAAAGCATTAAATAGGGTTTATATTACACGGGTTCTTTAAAATTCCCTATAAGGGCAAGCCCCATAGTTAATTACATCTTAAGTGATAGGAATCACCTATGAAAACTCTCGATAATAATCAGTAGTTCTGCTCTCAAGAATTTCAAAGTTTAAGTTTTCAAGGGATTGAATTTTGGAATTTCAATAGGGAATGGATCAAATTTGGAACATTTTGTTTTGGGAATTACAGATTCGAAGCGAACTTCGGTAATTTCCCGACTATCCTATTGTTTGGCTTGAATTTAGGAAAGCCCTAATGTTCATTTAATGTTTTTTATTTTACCAATTTTAATTAATTAGGACTTATATTTGTATGATAAAATCATACAAATAGCCTCGAAGATGTGAGGGTTTATGTCGTACCGAACGACTACCTCAGAGTCCTAAGACCGGTTAGGGCTTAATTTACATGACATGATCATGCAAATGCCTAACGAAGAGTTGAGGATTTATGTTGCACTAGGCAAACTACCTCAAAATCCTATGGTTTAGTTATTTAATTCTAAGAAAGTTTTGTTGAAGTAGACTCAGGTTTTGCTGATGACGATGGCCGTGCTGCCCACCTTGTTCCGAGCTCCTTGTTGTTGCAGAGGTTTAGTTATAGAAGTCATGAATCAGGAGATGAGAGAAGTGTTTTGGTTTAGAGAGATTTCTTAATTTCCAAGTGTTTTTTAGGTTTTAATTAAAAAAAATCTTAAAGTTGATTATAACAACACCGGTTAAGATCCCACGGTTCCATCCTTCAGGCATCGTTATTTTTATCGGATTCACTTAGTCCAGATGAATTCGCTAAACTCAACTGAATGAGTTCCACACTTTCATTTAGACCGTGGGAAATCCCGTTAGCAACACGTAGGTTACATCATCCGAGGTATTCCCGATCATCCAACAAGACGTTTTAATTTAGTTGTAATTACAGTTTTGTGTTCTGTTTGTGATTAAATTTTGAGTTGTTTTATATTTTGAAATGTTGTGGCGGTGAATTTTATCTTGCAATGACTTTTAATTTAGTTTTGGTTTCAGTTTTAGGGACTATCCTAAAGGTGTGGGTTTTCATGCAACAGTTGTTTATCATGCAAGAAAAGTAAGTGCAATTAAATAAATTGCAATAAGGTAAATTGCAATAAAATAAAAGCGTACCTGGAGGGTCTTCCCGTCATCCCAAGCTGCACTTAAACACAATTTAGAATATTTAAGCAAATTCCTAGGTAAAGCTAAGAGAAGGGTTATAGTTTTCTACCAAATTCCTAATCCTATAGCTAGTCATTTCCTATGACGTCTAGGTTCTTTTGTTTTGGTTTGAGGACGATTTTCTTCATCAAAGAACAATTAAGTTTAGTTGTTCTTATAAACATCCCGTCATATTGAGGAAGTGCTTAAGAAGAATCTTAAACATCTTTTCAATATTGCTAGAATTATTTTAAGTCCAAATGAATTTAATCATACAAATGAATTAATCGTCCGGGAATGCAAGTTTTGTTATCTTGCTCGATGAACTAGGACATTTGAATATCCTATGGGTGAAGTAACATTTCATTTAACGTTCTGTTTAGGAGTTATGATAACCAAAGCTTTCGAGGGCAAATTGGTGTTCAAATGGTTTGTGATTTAATTTAATCTCAGTTTACGGGTTTAAATTTTGAATAGTGTTCAAGTTGCTCTATTTTGAATTTCTTTATGTCTTAGGTGATGTTATTTTTTAATTTAATTTAACTTTAATTTAATTTGATTTGGTTTAGCTTCAATTTTAATTTAATTTATTTAATTTAAATTAATTTTAATTTTGACTTGATTTTATTTTTTATTTTAATTTAATTTAATTTAATTTAATTTAATTTAATTTAATTTAATATGATTTAATTTAATTTAATTTGATTTAATTTAATTTAATTTAATTATTTTTTTTAATTTAATTTTATTTAATTAATTTAATTTAATTTTAATTTAATTTAATTTAATTTAATTTAATTTGTTCAATTTAATTTAATTTAATTTATTTGATTTAATTTAATTTAAATTAATTTAATTTGTTTGATTTAATTTAATTTAATCTTTAATTTAATTTTATTTTTAATTTTAATTTAATTGAAAATTTAAAAAGAGTTTAATAATTTAACTTTTAAATTAATTTTATTGATTAAGTCCTTTAACATTTTAAAACTTAAATTTGAATTATCATTTTAATTGGTGATTAAATATTATTGAGATGATTAATTTAGGGATTCTTAGATTAAAGAACAAATCACTTCCTAATAATATCCCTATTTTAATAATCCCAACTTTATTATTCTTCCAAATTTAATCAATTATTTAATTAAGGTTTATTTTAATTATTTTCAAATTTTTTAATAGGTTTCTACCCTTTAATTATTTAAATTTCAATCATCCAAATCAAATTAAGATCAAATATTTTACTTTTTAATTTTATTAAACCTAAAGTTTTAATTAAGGGTTAAAATTTTAATTACCACTTTGTCCTTCAAGCTTAATAATTCCATAATTCACTAAATTGAGCTTAAATGAACTCAAAATTTTTATATGACTTCACTCATATGTCAATAAAGACATGAGAGGAGAAAATGTGATTTTTCTGTATTTAATTTATTTATGTAATTATTTTTAGTGGAAAATAGAGATTTCCAAGGAAAATTTAATAATTTGACCAAGGGAAAGTTTCTGTCCTTAAGAAAATTATGGGACATTCCTAATGACGAGAGGACCACTTGGGCCAATTTTGGTGATTTTTTGAATTATATTCTTTTTATTACAATTATTTTAATTTTTGGAGTATTAATTAATTTAAAAATAAAATAAAAATTGAAAAATAAATTTTATATTTTTCAAAAATCTCTCTGATATCAAGGAAATCAAAGAATCAATTTTTACAATTTTCTGATTTTTCTTTGATTTATTAGAATTATTTTAGTGGAAATGCTAGAAATATATATATATATATATTTAATTTTAAAATTACCTTAGGGCTTTAAAATTTAATATCTCATTAAATAGACCTAAGAAAAATATGGGGTTTGTTTCTAAGTGATTAAAATTCAAAATGTGACATTTTGGTGAATTTTATTATTTTTATGATTTTTATTATTTTTTAATTACTAAAATATTAAAATAATACAAAAAATCAACTTTTTTAGAAAATTAAAATTTTAATTTTCTTAAAATCCCCTGATATCAGAGAGGCTCCATAACTAATTTGGTGAATTTTTTAAAAGCATTTTGAAAGTTATGAATTTTTAAAGTTCAAATTGACTAAATGGCTTAATCAACCCATTTAGTAGGGCTAACCAAGTCCAATTGACTTCAAATTTTTATTTTAGGTTCCTCTGATCCTAAAGGTCAGTGGAGAATTGATTTCAAGTCAATTTGATGCATGATTAGCTCTAATTAATTAAGGAGCTATTTTGGGTGTTTAAGCCAATTAGGGTTATTTTAAATGAATTAATTCAAAACCTATTTTTCCTAGGGTCCTCTGGCCATAAGAAACACCACCAATTTTTCCTAGAATTTATTTCACAACATGCTAATTATTGGATTTAAAATACTCAAAATATCAACATGAATTTGAAAAATTAATAACTCCTCATAGGGATGGCCTTTGACCTTGGAAAATTCAGGGAATATTCCCAAGTTCAGAGGCTTCAAAAGCCCTATGGTCTCATGCCATGGTGAATTTCCTATATGCATAGAGAATTAAAACAATGCAGAGGGTAAATAAATCATTAAAAATAAAATACTTGATGAAATTGAATGATTTCTTTTCCACATTATTCTCCTCTGTTCACTGAGCAAGAGGGTATTTTTATTTTATTTTTCTGATTTTTCTACACAAAGTTATGGATTTTTGAAATTTAGGGAATTAAATAAATAAGAAAATACCCTAATTTTCTATTTATCTACGCGGCGCCGCGTCAACCTCGGCAGCTCCGAAACGCAGCGTGGCGCTCTCTGATTCGACGCCGCCATCCGACTCAGCACTCCAGGGGCCCGCTGTATCGTTCCGTCTCCTCATCTGGCGCGATACTGGTCGTCTGTCCGCGCGTGTATTAAATGAACGTCATCCGTTCATCGTCCCCAAGCCTCCTAGCCCAAGAACCGTCCACACTAAATCCCTAATATCTCACTCAATACTTAACGGATTTTGGTGTTCTTGTGTTTCATGGATTCGTCTTGAAGAGACGAACACATCTATACGGTGATCATGCATTGAAATTAAAGCATTTGAAATGGAGAATCTCCGAAGCTCGGGATGAAGAATTAGCTCATACCTTTGCTCGGAGAAGTGTGGCTTCAATCCGAGGGTTGTGTCACCTTCGATTGGATCCCAGCAAGCTCCGGATGAAGTCTCCCGGTCTCAGTGAATTGCCTAGCTTTGAAAGTGACCACGACCGATCACAAAGCTTGGAGGCCGGAACAACTGGGTGGCCTCGGAGATGGGGCTTTCGATGGGAAACTTCTCCTCTTGGTCCAGTGAAGGTGTAGGACCAATCAATTTGAAGATTGGCTCACTGTGGCAAAGTGTCCTGGTTTTGGGTGAAATTTCAGTTGAGAAATTGGGTTCTGTTTGTGGGGATTAGGGCAAATTGACACTTGGGATCAACTGCTCTAAGTATGGAGTAGGGTTTGGAACAATTTTGGCAGATTTTTGTCAAGGTTTGAGAAACTCTCCTCCATGGCCGTCAGGGGGTCGGGTTTAAATAGAGGTGGCTGGAGAGCCTCACAGGGATGGCCAAGGGTTGGGATCAGCTGCTCTGGGCATGGGAAGAACAGCCATGGTGGCCATTGGGCATGGGGCAGCTCAGCAAGGTGGAATTCCAAAGTTTGGCTCCTCCCAAGGTCTCGGCCATGGTGTTTTTCGGCGACCTGGTGGCAGGCCGGCCAGGCACTAGTCACCATCTTGTTCGAGTGGGTCGTGGCCGGGGTTTAGTGTAGGCGATTGGCAAATGCCATGTGTAAAAGGCTTGGATTAGAATGGTATGAGAGAAGGCTCATTTTGGCTCAAATTGGTCAAACCATCCCTTTGGGCTAGGTGCACCACCCAAGGCTTGGTTTAGGTGAAGAGAAAGTGATTTGGCTCAAGCATAATCGAGTAGGGTCAAGTCACCATCCAAGCATAATTAGGCATAAGCATGGTTAAGGGGAATCATGGGAGTGATTAATCTCCTTTAGGAATTAAGGAAAGAGTCTCCTCCTTTTGCCCAAAATGGCATGGTGACATGTAAAGAGGCTCTCATGGCTTCCATGTGGCTCATGCATGGCTTCATGGCTCATTTTTGGCTTGGGAAAAGTTAAGTCAATTTCATGGAAATGGATTTAAGAAAATTTTGGTATTTTGATGGGAATTTGTATGGGGCTTAATTTGGAATGGATTCATGATGAGTGTTGAAACTTAGGGATTGATTTAATTGAAAATATGGTGTAGAGCAATTGTCATATGGGTTTTGGATTGATTTTGGCCCTTTGGATTTTGGTGGAGATGAGCTTTAGGAAGGTTTCATGTAAGTGGGCTTTTAAGTTTAAGGATGAATTCATGGATGGGAATTTTGTAGAAGTTTGGGCCAAATAATTGTTGGGTTTGGTTTAGGGATATTTCATGAGTGATTTAAAATGAGTTTGGAATGATTTGGGTTTGAATTGGGTTGGATTTGGGCTTCTTTGGTGAATGGGCCAATATAGGTCAAATTGGGCTAACTTGGGCCAATGTTGGGCTAGGGTTGAAATTGATGTAAAATAAATGTTGGGAAATGTTTATGGGATTGTTTCAAAGAGGTTTTGGCTTTGGTTGGCTTTTTATTTTGAGGTTTGGGCTTATTTGGGTTAGGTTTGAGTCTAGGTCAAAATTGGGCTTTTTAGCTTTGGGTTAAATTTGAGTGGGGTTTGGGTCTAAATTTTGGGCAAATCATGTTAGTTTTTTGTTTGTGGGAATGTTAAGGAAGGTTTAGAAAAGATTTGGGGTTAATTGGAGTTGAACTGGGTTAGTTTGGGTTAGGTTTGGGTCATAGGTCCAAATTGGGCTTGAAGGCCAAAAGTGAAATTGGATCCAAATGTCAATCAAATTGGACTTGGGTTTGGTCTAGATTGGTGTTGGGAATGTTGAATTGAAGTTTAGAATTGAATTGGACCAGAATTTGGGTCAATTGGGTAGGTTTGGTTTGACATTGGGTTCACTTTGGGTTAAAATGGGTCAAATTGGGGGTTTTGATAAAAGTGGGGTAAATTGCCAGAATTGGCCCATGGTGTAGTTGAACAAAATAAAATTGGGATAATTTGGGATTTTCTGGAATTTTCTAGGAATTTTCTGAATTTTTGGATTTTTGGGTCAAGAGGGGTATTTTGGGTATTTGGAGGGTATTAAGAGGTATTTTTGGAATTTTTTGTATTTTTGGCTATGGATGATCAATTTGAGTGGAGAGAAATGTTTAGGAATGATTTTTTGGAATTTTGGGTGATTTGGAAATTTTTGAAAATTTTGGGTAATTTCAAGGGTTTTAGGTAGGTTAGGCGGGTGTAGGGTCCCGGGGGTCAAAAATTGAAAATTTGGGAAATTGAAGATTGGGTGAATGTAAGTGGAATAAAATCATTTTGGTTGAGACATGAAGCCATGTCAAGCCCACATGAGCCATGAAGGGACTCATTTGAGGCATCCACTATGTTGTTCCTAACCCTCTTAGCCAAGGGCTTAGGGGTTAAGGACCATCCATGTGAGTCACCTTTATGAGTCAGGAGGTCAAGTTAGGTATGGGTGTGTTTTTAAGATATGTGTGAAAGTGTAGTGTATAAATGTAGTGTATGTGTAAGTCAGCCCCTTCACCAAACCAGGCCACCCAGGGTAGTCCTAAGGCCAAAGAGCCCTATAGGAACTCATCTTTTAAACTTCCACATTTGATTTCAACCCTCTAGGTGATTAGGGGTCTATAGTCAAGTTTGTGGAGTTTGCAGGAAGTTAAGAAGTGGTTTGAGTTTCTAAGTTGTGGGTCCCAATTCTAATCCTCTAAGATAGTCAAAGGAAAAGCCTAAGGCTAGATCCTAAGTACTAAAGAGAAGAAGAGAAGACCTCATCAAAAATGAGGTCAACACCCACTGGTTGCAATTATCTTCCATAAGAATTCTGTGCATACAAATTGAATGAATGATTCCATTAATATCAGTAATTCTCCATCTAAAGGTTTTCTTGTGCTTCTTCAAAATTTCAAGCAAACTACCATCTTCTTTTTCAGTTAATTGAGAGGAAATTATATCTGGAAATGTTGAGGATTCACCTAGAAAAACATACTTAAAATTATCAGGAAGCATTTTTAACTCATGTTTAAGAGGTTTTTCAATTGATGGACCATAAGATTCATCTTTTTCAGTCAAATTCAATAATTCAAAACTTTCACGAACATACTTTAAATCTTCCTCTTGAAAATCTTCAAAATCAAGTAACTTCTCTTCTTGCTTATGTTCCCATTCTTCTCTTTCAAATTTCTCTTCATAGGTTGATTTGAAATGACATTCACTTAAATATTTGATAACATTCATTCTATAACATTCATCTTCTTTACCTCTAGCAGGATATCTCATCGATTTTGAAATATTAAATGTAACAGTCCGATCATTAACCCTCATCGTTAATTCCCCTTTTTGCACATCTATCATGGCTCAGCCTGTAGTTAGGAAAGGTCATCCCAAAATTATAGGTATCTCTTTATCTTCCTCCATAACTAACACAATGAAATCAACAGGAAAAACAAATTGATCCACTTTAACCAAAATATCTTCTATAACTCCTTTAGGATATGTGATCGAACTATCTGCTAATTACAGAGTTACAGTAGTTGGGGTTATTTCTCCTAGTCCCGGTCTTTTGAATATTGATAACGGCATAAGGTTAATGCTTGCACCCAAATCACATAAAGCTTTTCCATAAAACCTGTCTCTGATTGCACATGGAATTGTGAAACTACCAGGATCTTAAAGCTTTTCAGGAAGCTTTTTCTGAGTTATTGCACTGCACTCCTCACTAAGTGCAACTGTCTCATTATCTTCAAACGTACTTTTCTTATAAAGAATATCCTTCATAAATATTGCATAGCTTGGAATTTGTTCTAAGGCTTCAGCAAATGCAATATTAATAGTAAGCTTCTTAAATATCTCCAAGAATTTTGAAAATTTCTTATACAACTTTTGTTAACGAAGTCTCTGAGGAAATGGAGGTGGTGATTTTTCTAAATCAACCTTAGGTGGAGAAATAGGTCATCCCAATCTTTTTGGAGCGTCCTCTTTTGGTTCTACAATATCTTCTTTCTCTACTTCAGTTTCTTTTTGAAATCTATCTTCCAATTCTCTTCCACATCTCAGTTGAATTGTTTTTACTTGTTCTTTATTCTTTTCTCTTGGATTTACTTCAGTATTACTTGGAAGCATTCCTTGGGATCTATTACATAAGGCATTTGTAATTTGTCCCAATTGATTTTCAATATTTCTCATGGTTGCTCCTTGAATTTGTAATTGATTTCCCAGATGTGACACCACTTCTTCAATAGACAACTTCTTCTCCTTTAATTGTAAAGCATTGTTATAACCTGAAGGATAAGTTAATCTATTATTATTATTATTTCCTTGGCTGTTCCAATTCCCCAATGGGTTTACTTGGTGGTTTCCCCATTGTTGATTAACACCACCCTGATTATTGGTATTCCAGTTAAAACTTGGATGATTCTTCCAATGTGGGTTATAATAATTAGAATATGGGTTATTAGGCTTAATTATAGCATTCACAGTTTCTGGTGAAGAATAAGAATCAACCATTTGGCCTAATGAATTTTCTTCAATCATGGAATGTGGCTGAGAAAAATTCATCCCAAATTGGTCTATCTTCCTTGAAACAACAACAACTTGATTTGCTAACATTGTAAAAGCATCATTTTCAAAAACACTGGCTACCTTTTCAGGATTTAACCTTTAAGAAGGCCATTGAAAATTATTAGTAGCCATTTCTTCAACTGAAGCATAAGCATCAGAAAATGGTTTAGACATTAATGATCCACCAGCAGCAGCATCGATGATCGATCTAAGAGATCCAACTAATCCATTAAAAAAAGTTCGAAGTATTAACCAATCTGGTATCGAATGATGTGGAAATTTCCTAAGGAGATCTTTAAATCTTTCCCATGCTATATTGATTCCCCTTCATACTGACAAAAAGATGCAATTTGATTTCTCAACTTAGCAGTCTTAGATGGTGGAAAATATTTAGCAAGGAATTTTTGTGACAGTTCACCCCAAGTTCTAATTGATCCAGGTGCTAACGAATGTAACCATATTTTAGCTATATCCCTTAGTGAGAAAGGAAAAAGTCTAAGTCTTACAGCATCATCCGAAATACCATCATATTTAAAAGTGGCATACAACTCTAGAAAATTAGCAAGATGCAAATTAGGATCTTCAGTTGTTGCTCCCCCAAATGATTATTAGACACCATTTGGATAATAGTAGGTTTAAGCTCAAAAGAATTAGCAGCTACAACAGGGTTTTGAATACTACCACAAAGTTCATCCACTGTAGGGTTAAAATAAACTTAAATGTCTTAATTCCTGATGGATGCCAACATTTTGATCTTGATGATTTGTCATTTCTTGAATTTTTTATCTTTTTCTGTATTTTTTATTTTTTTTATTTTTCTGATAGTTCTTTCTAATTCAGAATCGTAAGGCAGAAGTCCCTCAGAACCTGAACTACACATACAACAATAAAACAAAACAAACCACAACACACAAACAAAGACAAAGAAAGTAAAAAAATTAAATTTCTTAATTTTCTTTAAAATGTAATTTTAATTAATTTCGTTTCCCGGCAACGACGCCAAGAACATGATCCACTAGATATTTATACATACAATTATGATATTAAAATTGTCGACGATGACAAAAACTTGATCCTGCCGGATATATATGCTTATGATTTTGATATGAAAATTATGATTTATAATATGGATACTACACAAGTATACGTATCGTTTATCAAGTAATATAGAACTTTCTGATTAAACCCGAGATATCGAACTTAAAGGGAAAGTGAAAAATCTTTAAAGAAATAAGAAAATTATCTTTTTACTTTTTTAAATGGCTTTTAACAGTATGTTTTGATTTTGAAAAGTTTGATAGTTGATTTCACTCTTTAAATTTACTTATAAAGGTCAAACAAGAAATTAAAATGATAATAACTGTAAACACGGTATGAAAAACACTATTAACTAGAATATCTTTTTATTTCCTTTATAAAGTAGTAATAATTATGAAAGTATTGTTGTGGAAGTATTTAAATTTTTTGTGATAAATAGAAGCAAATGTATTCTTTACCCTTACTTGGTTCTATAAGGAACATTGGTTAATTTGAAATTTTATCATTTTGAACATGGTTAGGCAGGGAAGATAACAACTCTCACTCTAGAGTTCCCTCTTTTCCGTCCACCTCGAGGCTAACTTCTCATAACAAAATTCAAAACTTCAAACCAAATTAGGGGCTTTTATCTTGTCACACTAAAAATCCCCTAATTTTACTCCCCTTTAAAACATCTTCTAATATATTGCATTCAATTATATGAACTACAATTTTCACTCATATAATTGCATGTAATTCTTACTAACTTTTATGAGACAATACTGCATTGTATCTTAGATAATCTCACCACAAATTTTATATCTTAACAGGCCAAATTAAGAAGTAAATAAAGTTTATAGAATAAATATTCACAACTTCTTCCAACTTTAAACACATACATTCCACAACAATTCTTCATGAATTACTTACTTCTTCATTTAAGAAAGAAAAAGAAAAAGTAAACTACTCAGAATGCATTGAGAAAATACAAAAACACATTGATTTGAAATTAAAAACCATAAGAAAAACAACAAACACAACAAGTATTAATTAAAACTAAATGTATGAACAAAAGTAAACACTTATCTGAAAATCCTCTCCACAAGACTCAGGAAGTTCCTCTGAAACTTTGACTCTTCACTAAACTACTCCTTAGAGCAGGTCTCCCAACTCTGATGACTCAAAAATAGACTTTAGACTTCAATAAAAACTAAACTAAAGGAATGAAAAGAAGTGAGAAGAAGAAGGCTTCAATCATACCCTTTTTTCTTTTCTACTCTCTACTCTTACTCCTAATGAAATACAACAAAAACTCTATAAAAACTCTCTTCAAAATGCAATGGAAGAGCCCCTAAACTTTCCTAAGACTGTCTTTAAAAATTAAATCAAAAGGTACCTTGGTGTCTCTTCAAAATGTGTCTAGATTCGATGTATCCACCAAAGAATGCACCCCTTCATTCAAACTTGCCTCCCAAAGGAAGTTATGGAAGTTACCACCAAGAGTTACATCCCATCCCCATTAAAATTCAAGTTAATCTCAATTTTTAACTGTAGCGGCTAAGCGCCGGCCCAGCGGCGTTTAGCGGCCAGTGCCCAAATTTTCATTTTTCATTTTTTGCTCCAAATTTGATCCAATTTTGTTCCTTTCATCATAATCACTCATTTTCATCATATGTGCCAGAAAAACACAAAATAACTTCCATTAAAGTGTAATATCATCAAAAATAGGTATAAAAATGTGCATAAAAATACTATATATTTTAGGTCTATCATAGCTCCTGGACTTTGTAATTGATTTCCCATTTGCAACACTACTTCTTCAACAGAAAACTTCTTCTCCTTAAATTGTGAAGTATTGTTAAAACCTGGAGGATAGGTTGGTCTATAATTATTATTCTCTTGGTTTTTCCAGTTTCCCAAAGGGTTTACTCAGTTGTTCCCCCATTGTTGATTACTACCACCCTGATTATTGGTATTCTAGTTAAAGTTTGTGTTGTTTTTCCAACCTGGGTTATAATTATTGGAATATGGGTTATTAGGCTTACTTATGGCATTCAAAGTTTTTTGCTGAAGTTTTAGAATCAACCTTTGGCTTAATAAATTTTCTTCAGTAATGGAAGTTGGCTGAGAAAAATTCATCCCAAATTGGTTATCTTCCTTAAAATTGCAGCAACTTGATTTGCTAGCATCATAAAAGCAACATTTTCAAGAATGTTAGCTACATTTTTAGGATTTAACCTTTTAGAAGACTATTGAAAATTATTAGTAGCCATTTCTTCATTTAAAGCATAAGCATCAGCAAATTGTTTAGACATCAACGAACCACCAGCAGCGGCATAGATAATAGATCTAAGAGATCGAACTAATCCATTATAAAAGGCCTGAATTATTAACTAATCTGGTATCAAATGATGTGGACACTTTCTTAGAAGATCTTTAAAACATTCCCATGCTTCATATATAGACTCCCCTTCAAACTGACAGAAAGATGTAATATTATTTCTAGGCTTCGCAGTCTTCGATGGTAGAAAATATGTACCAAGGAATTTTTTGCAAAATCACCCCAAGTTCTGATAGATCCAGGTGGTGCTAACAAATTTAGCCAAATCTTAGCTTTATCTATTAGTTAAAAAGGAAAAAGTCTAAGTCTAATAGCATCATCCGAAACACCATCGTAATTAAAAGTAGTGTACATGTCTAGAAAATTGGCAAGATGTAAATTAGGATCTTCAGTTGGTGCTCCCCTAAACTGATTATTAGATATCATCTGGAAAATAACAGCTTAAGTTCAAATGAATTAGCATCTACAGTAGGGTGTTGAGTACTACCATGAAGTTCATCCACTGTAGGGTTAGCATAATCTCTTAAAGGTCTAAATTCTTGATGGATTTCAACATTATGATGACCTTGATTAGCCAATTCTTGAATATTTTATCTTTTTCTGTATTTTTAATTTTATTAATTTTTTTGATAGTTCTCCCTAATTCAGAATTTTAAGGCATAAGTCCCTTAAAAATCGAACTATGCATACACAATTAACAAAATAAAATAAAACACACTAACAATAACAATGAAAAGTAAAAACTTAATTTTTCTTAAATTTTCTTTAAATGATATTTTAATTGATTTTCCCCGACAACGGCGTCAAAAATTTGACTCTGCCAATAATTTATGCTTATGATTTAAATATGAAACTATACTTTAATTATTTATAATATGGGATACTACGCAAGTATGCGTATTGTTTATAAAGTAATATATAACTTTTTGAATAAGCCCCAAGATATCGAACACACAGGGAAATGTCTAAAATTTTAAAGAAATAAGAAAAATAGCTTTTACATTTTAAAAAGATTTTGTAAAGTATGTTTTAAGATATGAAGTTTTTTTTTTAAAAGTTTGTTTTTGGTATTTTTTGAATAGAAAGTAAAGCATACAACTAAAGTTAACACAACTATAAAATGGTATGAAAGTAAATGAGAATAAAATATCTTTTTCCTCTTTCAATGAATCAATAATAATTATGAAATTTCATTGTAGAAGTATCTAAAATGTGTTGTGCCAAATAGAAGCAATTATATTCTTTACCCTTTCTTGGTTCTATAAAGAACATTGGTTAATTTGATATTCTGAAATCATGTAGATAGGTTAGGCAGGGAAGATACTAGCTCTCACTTTAGATTTCCCTTGATTCCCTCCACCTGGGGGCTAACATCACATAACAAAATTTAAAGCATCAAACCAAATAAGGGGGTTTTAGCCTGTCACTCTAAAGTCCTTTAATTTTACTCCCTATTATAAACATATCTTCTTATTTATTTGCACCTAACCATATGGACTGTAATTCTCATCCATACAATTTTATGTGATTCATTCCAATTGTTAATTGAGACAATACCGCATTGATTCTTACATGTTCTCACAACAAATTTTAACATCATAATTTTCCAAATCAAGAGGTAAATAAAGTGCAAGGTAGTGAATCATCACAACTTCTTCCAACATTGAAATCCTCTACTTCACACAACTTCCTTCAATAATTTAATTACTTCATCATTTAAAAAGAAAAATATAAAGAAAACTACTCAAAATCCTTGGAGAAAAGACAATCACAATTTTATTTGAAAGTAGAAATTATAATGAAAACACAACAACTCTTATTTTAAAACCAATTGTAAAACAAAGTTAAACACTTATATGAAAATCCTCTCCACAAGACTCTTGAAGTTCCTTTGAAACTTTGCTTCACCTTTACAAGATACAATAGCTGTTGGCGCCCAACTCTGTTGACTCCAAATCATTATTCTACTCTTAATAAAAGCTAGATACAATTGATAATAAAAGTGGTGAAGTGCAAAGGTGTGCTCTCAATAACTCTCTAACATAAAATTTACGCTTAACACTAAATCACCCTTTCCAACAACAACCATTTTTCTGATCTTCAACTCTTCTTTTTAAAATTTTCTAAAAGGTGCCTTGGCCATCTCTTCAAAATATGTCAAGATTTAATGTATTCACCAAGAACGCATCAATCTGTTCAAATTTTAAATGAATTTTGGTGCTGATGGGAAGTTAGTGAAGTTTAAACCAAAGGATGCTTCAAAAACCCCTTCAAATTTATGCCAAAATCAAATAAAACTCGTCACTTTAACTGTGGCGCCTTTGCGCCAAGGGTCCGGTGCTTAGCCGCTAGAGGCCAATTTTGCACACCTTTCAATTTTTCGTCCAAATTTGATCCTTTATTGCTCCTTTTATCATAATTAGTCATTTTAATCATACCTACAAGAAAAACACGAAAATAACTTCCACTAAAGTGCAATATCATCAAAAATTGGTGTAAAACTGTATTTAAAAACACTATATATTTTAGGTATATTAGGAAGCTCAGTGCTGACACTTTAAAATTGGACAAATAACTAGGACTGTATGTTGATTATGAGGATAATTACCATTCATATTATATGGTGGAAGAGTTCATGGAGATCATCGTCGTGGATACTAGGGCCACAAAATTTGCACACGATGCTCCACATTCTATAGAGGAGAACACCGCAGACAAATTCTACATGGACACTCAGTTGAGGGATGAAAAAATCATTAAATTAGAGAAAAAGATGGAAGAGATGGTTACTGCCATGACCGCAATGGCAATGATACATGTAGAGTCATAGTCACGACCGATAACATCTCTAGAGGTTAACAAGCCTGAGATTGTGCACTTTATAAATGAAAGGAAAAAAGTTGCTATCGCTAATGGGGATGAGCCACCAAAGAAGGATTCAGCTCAGAGTTTGGTACCGAAAAGAAATATCAAGCAGTTTGTTGAACAATAAGTGAGGGAATCCTTAGCCCAATCGAAAGGAGGTGCATCAACTGCCAAGGGTAGACGTTACCAAGAGGTGTTTGATGTCATACTGTACCCCAAGGGTACTTTTTGCCATCGATCTTTAAAAGTTTCAATGGGACAGAAACCCCCTATTGGACGCCGAAATGAGTTTGGGATTTTATTTTATGTAAATATAGATATAAGTTTTAGCAAAATATTATTTTTAATTTTAAAATATGAAATTAATTTGATCTCATATATTTAGTAGTTTAAATAATCAAGCACTGCACTAGAAGCCATTTATCTATCCCAAAGAATGGATACATTGCTTGGCGGTGAGGCTTGATCAAATAAACTAAATACTTATGACATCTTTTTGGTCTGTGAACCATTTATGTTGACTGAAAACTTTCCCAATTTAATATAAAAGAATTAGATAGGGATTATATTATTATGGGGTCTTTAAGTTTTCTATAAGGGCAAGCCCCTATAGTTATGTACAACTTAGATAACTAAAGTCACCTAAGAAACCTTATGATTGATATCAGGAAATATTGTATTCATGACTTCCAAAAGGTAGGAACTTCTTGAAAATGTGGTAATAACAAATTTAATAGGTGATTAGCTCAAGTTTTAAAAAAATTATTGTTCGAATTCAAAGGAATAAAAGCAAGGGGAAGACACAGATCTAGGAAGAATCTTGGTGACTTCCCAAAGTATCCTATGGTTTGGCTCCAATTAAAGATAGTTATTTAGTATTTCATCTTGTCAATTTTATTATTTAGGGCTTACATTCACTTGATACAGATCATGTGAATAGCTTGTAAGATAGGAGGATTTATGTCATATCAGATGACAACCTCGGAACCTAAGACAAGTTAAGACTTATATTGCACAGGGTGCAAAGGCCTAAAGAGATAAAGTGAGGATTTACGCTGCACTAGGCAAGCTACCTCAATGTCCTATGGCTTGTTGTTCATTTCTAATGAGTTCTACTGTTGAAGATGGCCATGTTGTCTACTGTGTTGTCGACCTCAATTTTTGTGAGGTCTTTTCTCTTCTTAGTGCTTAGGATCTAGCCATAGGTTTTCCCTTTGACTATCCTAGAGGACTAGAAATGGAACCCACCACTTTAAAATTTAAGCACCTCTTAACTCTTCTTGAACCCCATAATTGATCATAAACCTCCAATTTTCCTTGGAAGGTTGAAAGTCAAATGTGGAGGTTCAAGGATGAGTTCCTATAGGATGGTCAAGCCTTAGGACAAACATGGTCTTGGTGAGGGTAGGCTTACACACACCACACTCTCACAAACATTCTAAATCCTAAAACCACTCTTAGCCAACTTGGCTTTCTGACTCATGTAGGAAACTCATATGGATGGACCTCAACCCCTAAGCCCGTGGCTAAGAGGGTTAGGAACAACATATTTAGTGCCTAAAATGAGTCCTCTCATGGCTCTTGTGAGCTTAATAAGGCTTCATGGCTCAACCAAAGTGGTTTCATTCTGCTCATATCTAATCAATCTTCACTTTTCCCAAATTTTAATTTTTGACCCTCGGGGCCCTAAACCCACCAAACCTACTAAATACCCTTGAAATTGCCCAAAATTTTAAAAAATTGGCCAAATTACCAAAAAATTCCTCCAAATTAATCCTAAACACTCCCCACCACTCAAATTGATCATCCATGGCCAAATATACCAAAATTTCAAAAAATACCCCCCAATACCCTCCAAATACCCAAAATACTCTTTTTGGCCCAAAAATCCAAAAATTCCAAAAATTCTCAAAAAATTTCAGAAAATCTCAAATATTCCCAATTTCATTTTGTTCAACTACTACATACCCCAATTTGGTCAATTTAACCCAATTTGATCAAAAAGGTCCAAAATTAGCCCTTAAGGCCCAAAATGACCCACCAACCCAATCCATCCCAAATTCAACCCAAATGTCACCCAATTTTTCCCAAATTTGTTTTAAAATTTTCCTAACATACCCACAAGCAAAACTCTACATTAATTTACCCAAAACTTGGACTAAAACTCCACCCAAGCCTAACTCAAACAAAAATCCCCCAATTTGGCCTAAACCAATCATGAACCCAAACAAGCCCAAATCCCAAAATCAAGACCCAACCAAATTGAAAACTCTTTGTCACACCTCCATAGACATTTTTCAACATTAATTTCACATCAAAACCAACATTAACCCAACTTTAGCCCAAGTTAGCCCAATTTGACCGACTTTGACCATATTATTAAAAGACCCAAATTAAATCCAATTCAACTCCAAATGACCCAAAATCTTTTCTAAAACCTTCATAAAACATTCCTAAATTAAATGCAATACTTATTTGACATAACCTTTTACCAAATTTTTATCCAAAAGTTTATTTTAAAATCTAAAAGCTCATCCCCTTAAAACATTTTAAAAGCCCATCTTTCACCAAATTTAAAAGCCCAAAATCTATCCTAAAGCGCACATGACATTTTCATTTGTCATACCTTTAATTAAAATCATTCCATAAATTCCAATTTTATCATCAAATAAATCTAAATCAATCCTTATGCCAAAATACCCCTAAATTTCAAAAATCCCAAAATGCCTTTCTCATGCAAGTGAGCCAAGCCATTCCCAAGCCATGAGCAAGCCTTGGAACCATGCACAAGCCACATGAGAGCCATGAGAACCTTAGATTTGTCATCACTCCATAAATGAGAAAAGGAGGAAGAACTTTAAACACCCCTTAAAAGTCATTAGCCTTTCCCATGTTTCCCCTAACCCATGTTTAAGCCTAATTTTACTTGGATTGTGACTTGACCCCACTAATCAAGCTGAACCAAATGACTTTCCCTCAGCCCAAATCAAGTCTTGGGGAGGTATACCCAACCCATTTCCATGGCTTGACCATTTCAAGCCCAAAATGAGCTCTCCCACATACCATTTAAATCAAACACCTTTACACATGTCCAAAGCCAATTGAACTTACCAAACCCCAGCCCTGACCTCACTAAGTCAGATGGTGACCCAAGCCTACCAGCCAGCCACCTGGGTCCCTGGAAAACACCACACCCGAGAGCTCCATGTGAGCTAAAATTTCAAATTTGAGCTTGCTGAGTTGTCCCAACCCCAGTGGACACCAGGGCTCTTCTTCTCCTCCCCTGAGCAACTGATCCCAGCCTTCAATTGCCTTTGGGAAGCCCCATAGCCATGGCTATTTAAACTCCTCACCTCCATAGTTAAAAGGTTTGATGCACTGGAACTTAACAAAACTCTATCAAATTGATCCCTAACTCTTCTCCTAACTTAGAGAAATTGATCCCCAATGAAATACAGCCCTAAAGCCCCCTCTGTGAGTTCAATTTTTGAGCTCAATCTCAAGCCTGAAACCAGGACATCCCTGAAACCTCCATAGAAACCAAATTAAACTCACCTATACCTTCACCATACCAAGAGAAGAAGTTCCCCAGTGGAAGCCCCCTCACCAGGCCACCCATTTGTGCTGGAGACCAAAGCTTAAAATCGGGTTTGGTGGAAATCATACCTAGGCATTTCACCACAGCTCCAGGCTTCATCCCTAACTTTCTTGGACTCCAACAAATGTGTCGAGCCTCTCTGATTGAAGCTTCACTTCTCAAAGCCAAGGTATTGAACTCTTCCTTCCCAAGAGCTTCTTTCGATTCTCCATTTTGTTTAAGTCCATTTCATAGCATCATAGTTGTATAGATGTGTTCGTCTTGTTGAGACTAGACCATAGAGTCCAAGATCATGAAATTTGGTGGAGAAATGAGGGAGATCTTAGGGATTTAGTGTGGACGGCTCTCGGGTAAGGGCA
Source organism: Papilionanthe hookeriana x Papilionanthe teres (assembly GCA_022702705.1). Lineage (NCBI taxonomy): Eukaryota > Viridiplantae > Streptophyta > Magnoliopsida > Asparagales > Orchidaceae > Papilionanthe > Papilionanthe hookeriana x Papilionanthe teres. The sequence continues at coordinate 158,940,750 of CM040421.1, read as the reverse complement.
CTCGGGGACGATGAATGGATGTTTTCCATTTATTCTTGTATCGAATGAACGATCCAGATTGCACCGGACCGGAGCACGGGATGAGACTGCGGGGCCGCGTGGCACTGAGGTGGAAGGCAGCGTCTAGTGGAGGTGCACCGCATGGAGCTTCGGAGCTGCCGAGGTTGAGTTGGCGCCGCGCTGGATAAGTAGGAAAATAGAGGATTTTTGTATTTAATTAATTCAGCAAAATTTGAAAAATCATATCCTTGCATAGAAAAATCATAAAAATAAAAGAAAAATACCCTCTTGCTCAGTGAACAGAGGAGAATAATGTGGAAAAAGAATTAAATTAATTTGTTGAGTCTATGATTTTTAATGATTTAAATACTCTATGTGATATTTTAATTCTTCACTTGCATACATAATTCATCATGGCATGAGACCATAGGGCTTTTGTAGCCTCTGATCTTGGGAACATTCCCTGAATTTTAATTTCCAAGTTTATTTGTCTGTTTTAGTATTTTAATTCAATAATTAGCATATTTCTTAGAAAATTCTAGAAAAATTAGGGGAGCTATCTTATAACTAGAGGACCCTAGGAAAATGATGGTTTGGTTTAATTTATTAAAAATAACCCTAATTAGCCAAAACACTTAAAATTAAATTTTAATTAAATAAGGGTAACCACACATCAAAATCACTTGAAATAATTCTCCATTATCACTTAAGATGCAGAGAAATAATTTAACCCATTAAATAATTAATTACGTGACATATCTATTTTAAAAATTAAAAAATTCATAAAACCCAAAATACTCTTAAAAAATTCACCAAATTGGTTTTGTGGGTTCTCTGATATCAGAGGAGTTCAAGAAAATAAAAATTGGAATTTTCTAAAAATTTTCATTTTTAATACTATTTTTCATATTTTAATAATTAAAATTTTTTAAAAATCATATAAATATTAAAAATCACAAAAATGTCATATTTTATTCCCTAATCACTTAGGAAGCAACCAAATATTTCTCCTAAGTCTCTAGGTTAAGATATCAAATTTTAAAAGCATAATGTAATTTTTAAAGTTAAAAAATGAATTTTCAAACCTTCCCACTAACATAATTCTAATAAATCAAAGAAAAAATAGAAAAATATGATGTTTAATTCTCTGACTTCCTTGAGGTTAGAGGGACTTCAAAAAATATAAAAAAATTTTTCAACTTTAATTTTATTTTATAATTAATTAATACCTCAAAATTCAAAATAATTATGATAAATTAAATATAATTCAAAAAATCACCAAAATTGGTCCAAGTGATCCTCTGGTCAGTTGGAATATTCCATAATTTTCCTAAGGATAGAAACCTTACCTTGGTCATTTTGTTGAATTTTCTTCCACAAAAATAATTATATAAATTAAATTAAAAATAGAAAAATCACATTTTCTCCTCTAATGTCTTAATTGACATGTGAGTGAGGTGACATAAAAATTCCAAGTTCATTTGAGATCAATTTAGTGAATTATGAAATGAATATGCTTAAAAGGGCGTAAAGGTAATTAAGGATTTTTAACCCTAATTAATTCCTTAGGCTTAATCAAAGGGAGGGTAAAATATATGATCTTAATTCTCTTTTAGATAATTGAAACCTGGGAAATAAAAAGGTAGAAGCCCATTAATTATCTTGAAAATATTCAAAGTGAATTTTAATTAATTAAATAATTAAAATTTTGGAAAGATAATTAAAAGTTTGGATTGTTAAATGGGGATATAATTTAAGAAGATTACAATCATTTCATCTAAAATCCCTAAATGAATCACTCCAGTAATATTCAACTCTTAATTAATTTTAAAGACATGGTGATTAAAATTAATAATTAAAAGGGAAATAGCTTGTTAAATAAATTAAAGCTTAAGACATTAGATGATTTAATAATCAAATTAAAAATAAATTTAAAACATTAAAATTAATTTGAAATCACTTGAGAACAAACTTAAAACAAATTTGAAATATTAAATAATCTCAAAACAATTCATAATTAAAAATGTGAAAATTAAACCAATTAAAGCCAACCTAAAATAATATGATTAATTCAAATCAAATTTAAATCATCAAAATTTAATGAAATTAAATAATTTATACACTACTTTCAATTTAAGTAACTTAAAACACTTAAAAAGAAAACCAAAGTGAATTTTGAAATTGAATTAACTTAAATCAGCAATTCAACTTTAATTAAAGATGGTTAAATTCCTAATAAACTAATATTGCCCTAGAGGCTTTCATTATTATAACTCATAAATGAAGCATCAAATGAAATGTCACTTCATTCATAGGATAATCAAACATCCTAATTAACTGAGTAAGAGTAACCCGGGTGATTGATTCACCACCACAATGAAATTAACTGAACCTTAAGTAATCCCTAAAATGTTTAAGAAGATGTTCAGAATTCAATTCTGAGCACTTCTCTAACTTGATGGGATGTTTCAAAGAACAGTGAAACTTCATTGTTCTTTGGTGAAGAAGATCATCCTTAACAAAACACAAGAACCTAGACGTCATAGGAATTAACTAGCGATAGGATTAGGATCTTGATAGAAAACCAAAAACAAATCTTGTCTTTTCTCTTTCGCGCTTTGACTTTGGACCAATCTCTAAAAATTTCACGAAAAAATCATCATAAATTCCAAAATCAAACTAAACTTGCTAAATTAACTTCCAAAAGTAATTTCCACTAAATCCAAGTAATTTTTCATCCTTTTCCTCAAATTTTTACCATGAATAGTGATTTTAGGATCTTCCAAAATGTACTCAAAATACATGCTATAAATAAAAAATTTTTACTTAGGAGTAGTGCTCTTACCTTAAGGAATCCAAATCTAACAATTTTTGTTAAAATCAGCTTTCAAATGATCCAATATTTTGATACCCTAGGCTCCTTTTTCGCGAAAATCACAAGTTGAAGACTATAGAGGAGTTAAAATGCCGATCTTCAGGTTTTAACTGCTGAAAATCAATTTTCGCAAATCGGCGCCTAAGCGCGAGGCCTTCAGCGCTTAGCCACGAAATCTAGCGTGTAAGCGCCGACATTCTGGCTCGTAGCTGCTAGTGCCCATATTTTCACAATTAAGAAAATGCACTAAACCACTTAGTTAATCACCCCTAATCTTCTCAAAATAATTATCTCTTCCCATAAATCTCTGATTATTCCAATTTTAAATTTTAATATCCATCGATTCCAATCAAGTTTCACACAAACACAAACTTATATTCATTAAAAACAAACCACACTTAATACAAACTAAAAATTTCTATCCAAATACTTTGGATGAAATTCCCTAGATACAAAAGGACTCAATAATCATTAAAATAGTTTTACATCACTAAGATGTAACAATCACACATTAAAGTGCAACAAAACACAAACATAAAACATTAAACATATAAAACATCAAACACACAAAACATATAGGTCCATGAAACAAAAAAAGATCAAACTAACATTTAATTCCACTCTCTAGTAAGCGGAATATAAACAAAACCACTATTATTTCCATTTGACCCTTCTGGAATATAAATCTGATAGAACGGGCGATGATTGAACACTCTTACATCTTCTTCTTCTTACCACTTGTTCTTCAGGAACATCGCCTTATCTGCTTCTTTCCATGTGACTTGTATGATTGAATTTCATCTTGAGTTGCCATCCCATATGCTCAAAATGTGTGTTAGTTTAATTAATCTTTGCTTCTATTGAAGTCACTCGGGCTTCGATCTTTGCAATCTTTTCTGTAATTCCTTGAATAATAACAACAAGAAATCCATTGAATAACCCTTTAGCACTATCACTAATAAACTTACTCTTGTTAGATCCTCTTTCTTCTTGATCTCATTCTGCCAAGAAGACATGATGCACTCAAAACACTCTTCTTAAGATTTAGGAATGAAAATAGGACTTGTGGCAAGTGTTTCTGTTAATCTAGGGACTTTTTATAAACATTAGAAGTGCAAAAACCGCCCTTACACGTTTTAAAACTCCATAATAACTTCTAAAACCACTTCCCCACGAACTAGGCTTCTAGAACCTCATTTATCACATGTTTTATTACTCCGGCGCCTAAGCGCCAACTAGGTGGCGCTTAGCTGCCAGTGCTCAATTTAGCACAGGCCTGCCAAATGTCTAAAATTTCATCCTGACTCCTCTAAGTCATAAAATAAGGTCAAATAAACACTATTATAATATAAAAACTCCAAAATACTACTACCAAAACATAAAAACAAACCAAAAAAGCACACAAAGCAAACATAAAGCAAATCACACTAATAACTATGGGTTGCCTCCCACAAAGCACTTGGCTTAACGTCTTCAGCTTGACATAGGCAGAACTCATTCTGAGTGACCCAACATCAGATTCTCATTATATTTAAGTTGATCAACTGAAAAATAAGGTTTAAGTCTATGACCGTTAACTTTAAATATTTTTATAGTCTTAGGATCTTGAATATCCACAGCTCCATAGGAATAAACTTTTATCACAATAAATTGACCCATCCACCTGGACTTAAGTTTTCTAGAAAAAATTCTCAATCTAGCATTATATAGCAAAACTTTCTGTACTGACACAAGATTTTTGGTAAGAATCTTCTGATCATGCCATAACTTCATCTTTTCCTTATAAATCTTAGCATTTTCATAAGATCCATTCCTCATCTCTTCAAGCTCATTTAATTGCAATAATCTCTTCTCAGCATCATCTTTCAAATTATAACTGAACTCTTTAATGGCCCAATATATTTTATGCTCAACTTCAATAGGCAAATGACAAGCTTTCCAAATATCAGCCTATATAGGGACATTCCTATAGGGGTTTTGTAGGCAGTCCTATAGGACCACAAAGCATAATCTAGTTTGATTGACCAATCCTTTCTATTTGGATTAACAGTCTTTTCCAATATTCTTTTAATTTGATGATTGGATAATTTAACCAAACCACTTGTCTGCGAATGATAAGCAATAACAATTCGATCATTAATATGATATTTCCTTGCTAACTTCTCAATAATCACATTTTTAAAATGACTTCCCCATCAGTTATGATTACTCTTGGTATTCTAAATCTGTAAAATATATAATTTCTTAAAAATTTTACAACACTTTGAGCATCACATCGAGGTAAAATAATAACTTCAATCCATTTGGAAACATAGTCTACTGCTATCAAAATATAAATATTTCCGAAAGATGGTATAAATGGACCCTTGAAATCTAATCACCAAATACAAATATTTCAACTTCCAACATATAATTGAGGGGCATCTCATTTCTTCTAGAAATATTGCCTACACGCTGATGTATATCACAATTTTTAGTATAAGCATTCACATTCTTAAAAATTATAGGCCAATAAAATCCAGATTGTATGATTTTATATGCAGTTTTATCAACTCCAAAATGTCCCCCATAATCAGAATCATGACATTTTAAAATAATTTCATAAGTCTCTTCCAACGGTATACATCTTCGAATTATAAGATCATTTCCTTGTTTATATAAAAACGGGTCATCCAAAAATTAAGTCTTAGCATTAGACATAAATTTCTTCTTTTCCTGGTATGTCAAACCATAGGGTATAATATTACTGACAATAAAGTTTACTATGTCGGCATACCACAGAACACGCCACTCATTAACAGTGAATAATTTTTCATCAGGAAAATGTTCATTAATTTCTTCAGCATCACAGGGAGATTTTTCATTTTCAAGCTTGGGCAAATTATCAGAAATTTGATTACCAGAACCCTTCCTATCTACTATCTCAAAATCAAATTCTTGCAAAAGAAGAATCCATCTAATCAATCTTAGCTTCGTATCCTTCTTTTTCAATAAATATTTGATAGTAGAATGATCAGTAGACACAATACATTTAGTTTCAATTAAATATGATCGAAATTTATCAAAGGCAAATACTAAGCTAATAACTCTTTTTCAGTAGTAGTATAATTAATTTGAGCATCATTAAGAGTTTTACTAGCATAATAAATAACTTTGAAAATGTTATCATATTTCTAACCCAAAACAACACTAATAACATAATCACTAGCATCATACATTAGTTCAAAAGGTTTTTTCCAATTTGGTGAAATTATAACAGGTGCTGTGATTAATTTTTCTTTTAATGTTTCAAAATCTTTTAGGCAATCTTCATCAAAATAAAAAATTGCATCGTTTTCCAGTAAACGACATAATGGTTTTGTAATCTTTGAAAAGTCTTTTATGTAACGCCTGTAGAATCTAGCATGTCCTTGAAAACTTCTTATGTCCCTTACATTGGTCGGGCAAGGTAAATTAGAGATAACTTGAATTTTTGTAGGATCTACCTCAAAACCTTTTTCTGAAATCTGATGTCCCAATACAATTCCTCCTGCTACCATAAATTAGCATTTTGTTCAGTTAAGGACTAAATTAGTTTCTTCACAACATTTTAGAACTTTAGACAAATTTCTAAACATTATTCAAATGAAATTCCAAACACTAAAAAGTCATCCATAAAAACTTCAATACCTTTTTCAACTAAATTACAGAAAATAGCCATCATACATCCCTGAAATGTAGCAGGGGCATTACATAAACCAAAGGACATTCTTCTAAAAGCAAACATACTATAAGGACTGGTAAACATAGTTTTCTTTTGATCCTCAGAAGCAATTTGAATTTGGTGGTAACCAGTATATCCATTCAGAAAACAAAAGTATTTATGCCCAACCAGTCTATCTAGCATCTGATCCAGAATGTGAGTGGAAAATGATCTTTCCTTATGGCAAGATTTAATTTTCTATAATCAATGCATATTCGCCACCTTGTAACTTGTCTTGTTGGAATCATTTCATTCTTTTCTTTAATAATCACAGTTACTCCTCTTTTCTTAGGAACACAGTGAATAGGACTAACCCATGCACTATTTGAAATAGGGTAAATAATTCCAGCATCCAACCACTTCAAAATTTCTTTTTTAACATCTTTCATGATAGGTTTTAATCTCCTTTGGGGATCATCCCGAGGTTTGCAATTATCTTCCATAAGAATTCTGTGCATACACATTGAAGGACTGATTCCTTTAATACAGCAATTGTCCATCCAAAGGCTTTCTTGTACTTCTTCAAAATTTCAAGCAAACTCTCATCAAACTCTCATCTTCTTTTTCAGTCAATTGAGATGAAATTATAATAGGCAAGGTTGAGGATTCACCCAGAAAAACATACTTTAAATGATCAGGAAGCATTTTTAACTCAAGTTTAGGAGGTCTTTCAATTGATGGACCACAAGATTCATATTTTTCAGTTATATCCAACAATTCAAAAATTTCATGAACATAACTCAATTTGTCCTCATGAAAATCTTCAGAATGATGTAACACCTCTTCTTGCTTATGTTCCAATTCTTCTCTTTCGAGGTTTTCTTCAAAAGTTGACTTGAAATGATATTCACTCAAATATTTGGTAACTTGGTGGTTCCCCTATTGTTGATTAATATCACCCTGATTATTGGTATTCTAGTTAAAGTTTGGATGATTCTTCCAACCTGGGTTATAATAATTGGAATATAGGTTATTAGGCTTGCTTATAGCATTCAAAGTTTCTGGTGAAGAATAAGAATCAACCATTTGGCCTAATGAATTTTCTTCAATCATGGAATTTGGCTGAGAAAAATTCATCCCAAATTGGTCTATCCTCCTTGAAATTGCAGCAACTTGATTTGTTAACATTGCAAAAACATCATTTTCATGAACACTGGCTACCTTTTTAGGATTTAACCTTTCAGAAGGCCATTGAAAATTATTAGTAGCCATTTCTTCAATTAAAACATAAGCATCAGAAAACTTGATCAATAAAAAATACCTATTTTTTATGTTTTAATTCTTATCAATTTCTAAGGATATTATGCTTTAATGAAAGGTATTTTTTGTTTTTTTGGATGTAGGTGATGTAAAAAGGTCTAAAAAGGAAAAAGGAGCAAAAAAGAGCAAAAAGGAGCAAAAATGGAGCAAGATACAAAAAGTATAAAAAAAAGGCCTGGCGCCTAGGCACCAAGAGTTGGCGCCTAAGCGCTAGACTCGATACAGAAGCTGTCAAGGTTTTGACAACGTTTGAACGGTTATTTTGACGGAGTGAGCGGTTATTGGACATTCTAGAAGACTGACAGTTGTTCCTTGATAATAGGACATGTGATACATTGCATTTGGACGCTCCAAAATGGTTTTAATCGCGAAGAGGTGCGAGCCAAAGTTAAGAGGTGCGAAGAACTGGACGCGGAGTCCGGCGCCTAAGCGCGAGACAGACCTTCTAGAAGATTCATTGAATGTGGACATGATTTGAAGAGGTGCCTCAAGGAAACCCTTGAAGCCTATAAATAGGGGTCCATTTCTTCAGAAAATGTGCCCCTCCCATTGAAACCCTTTCTCTTATCCACTTAAGGACCTCTTATCTTTAGAGAGAGAAATAGAGAGAGAAATTTAGGGCCACTTTTGTTTAGTTTAGTGAGTTTATTTTTCAAGTTGTTGCATCTGGAGTTCATTACAATGTGGAGTCAGTAGGAATTAGAAGATCTGTAGAAAGAACATTTGAGATAAGAATTTTATATTTGATTCAATGTTTATTTATTATATTTTGCTGTTTATATTCAATGTGTTTTGAGTAGTTAGTTTACTTTCTTCCTTCAATTATGAAGAGATAGATAAGATAATATAAAGATTCGATGGAGAATTGAAATTTAAAATATTTTCAAAACATTGTGATGACATTAATACCTGATCTTACTTTACTTTTTAAATTGGCCATTTAAATTGTTAAAACTTGTTGAAGAGTTTTGAGACCTAGAAGGAGAAGAACTCTTAACTTGTAAATGTCACATAAATCCTTGGGTAGTTGAAGGCCATGTGTGGGCTATTCAAGGTGAAGCGCAAATAAATATGAAGATAAGATTTAAAGGGCGTAGAATTGATAAGTTTTTAGAGTGACAGACTAAATTCTTATAATTTGATTTATAGATTAGGAAAGGGTCACTAGTAGGTCCGACCATAACCACCCTTAGACATCTAGTAGTGTGAGTCTAGATTAACGCATTTTACTAACAATACATCCGGACCTGATACGTAAATTACTCGATGTTCTTTGCGCCTGGATCAAAGGGTAAAGAATAGGAATGCTTCTATTTGGCACAATACCATAAATCGAATTCTCCAACGAATATTAAATTATCTTAAAAATCTTAGATTAATTGAAGGGAAGAAAGTTGTTTATTTTATATAGTTTTCAAAAATCATTTTATTATTATTTTTTTTTTATTTGCATCTAGTAAATTAATAGTAATTTATTGTTAAATTAAAGGATAAAAAGATATTTTTGAAATATAATTTTTAGAAAATTTATTACTATAATTTTTCCCCGTAGGATCGATACTGGGGTTATAAAAGAAAACCATATATTACTTGAAACGATACGTATACTTGCGTAGTACCCATAGTGTGTAAAATATTTTCTAAAATTTTACAACATTTTGATTTTATACACTAGCCACTATTTATAAATTGGGTCAAGTTTTTGGCCAAATATTACTGCGTTATTGCGGGTCGGGTCAAGTTTTAGGCGCCAATGCTGGGGAAAGAAATAAAATAGTTTTAAATTTTTTTTAAAAAATATTATATTTCTAAAAGTATAAAAATATAAAAAAATTAAAAAAAATATTATAAAAAAAAGATATATATTTTATTCCTTGTTTTATGCGTAGATTTGGTTATGAAGGATTAATACCTTTAGATTCTAAATTAGAAAGAACAATTAGAAAAATTAAAAAGGGAAAAAAAATCAAAAATTTCAAGAAATGGCTACTTTACAAAATCCAATTGAACTTAATGATCAAAATGTTTATAAACCATTAAGGGGTTATGCTAACCCTACAGTTGATGAACTTCATAGTAGTATTCAAATACCCACTGTAGATGTTAATTCTTTTGAACTTAAACAGTCTATTATTCAAATGGTGCAAAACAATCAATTTGGTGGATCACCAAATGAGGATCCAAATTTACATCTTGTTAGGTTTTTAGAACTTTGTGCTACCTTTAAATATAACAATGTTTCTGATAATGCCATGAGACTTAGACTCTTTCCTTTTTTCTTAAGAGATAAAGCAAAGATGTAGTTAAACTCATTAGCGACTGGTTCTATTAAAACATGGTCTGAAATGGCATAAAAATTCCTTGCTAAATATTTTCCTCCTTCTAAAACTGCTAAATTAAGAAATGATATTACTTCGTTTAGTCAAATTGACGGGGAGACAATATATGAAACTTAGGAAAGATTTAAAGAACTATTAAGAAAATGTCCTCATCATGCTTTACACGATTGGTTAATTATTCAAACATTATATAATGGATTAATTGGATCTTTAAAATCAATTATTGATGCTTATTGCTTTGGAGGTTCTTTAATGTCTAAATCATTTGAAGAAGCTTACACTTTAATTGAAGAAATGGCTAATAACAATTTTCAATGGCCTTCCAAAAGGATTAATCCTAAAAAGATGGCAAGTATTCACGATAATGAAGCCTTTTCTATCTTAGCTTCACAAGTTGCAGCAATGTCTAAGAAATTAAATAATTTTGCAATAAATATTTTACATAATAACTCTGCTAATATTGAAGATTCTCAAACTATTGAAACTTTACAAGCTATTGCAAGAAAAAATAATCCTTATTCAAATTTTTATAATCCTGGGTGGAAAAATCATCCTAATTTTAACTGGAATAATTCACAACAAAAATGGGGTAATAATCAATCTCATCCCTCTGGAAATTGGAATAATCAAGTTAATCCAAATTATAAACCTCCTGGATTTAATAATCAACCGAAAAAGTTATCAATAGAAGAATTAATTTTACAAATGAATAATCAGTTATAAAATCAAAATACTGCTTTTCATAATATTGAAAATCAAATGAGGCAAATTGCTACTTTAATTAAAAACAGACCTATAGGAACACTTCCTAGTAATGTTGAAATTAATCCAAAGGAAACTGGAAAAGAACATGAACAAGTTAAAGCTGTGCAACGTAGAAGTGGAAAGGAATTAAAAGAAAGAATGCAGAATGAAATTGAAAAATAGATTTAGGTTGAAGAGATTGAAAAACCTAAAGAAACTCTCTCTCCTGGTCAAGTTCAGACTGTTATACCTGTTAATGTGGAAGTTGAAAAACCACCACCACCTTTTCCTCAAAGACTTAAACAGCAGAAATTAGATTATCAAATTTCTAAGTTCTTTGAAATTTTTAAGAAATTTACTATTAATATACCTTTTGCTGAAGCTTTGGAACAAATGCCAACTTACGCAAAATTTATGAAGGATATTTTAAGTAAAAAATGAAAATTTAAAGCTTTTGAAACTGTTGCATTAAGTGAAGAATGCAGTGCAATAATTCAAAAGAAATTACCTGTAAAGCTTAAGGATCCTAGAAGTTTCACTATACCTTGTGCTATTAGAGAAAAATTTTGTTGAAAAGCTTTATGTGATTTAGGAGCAAGTATTAATCTCATGCCATTTCTATCTTTCGAAGATTGGATTTAGAGATATTATTCCCACCACTGTAACCCTTCAGTTAGCTAATAGATCTATCACTTATCCTAAATGAGTTATAGAGGATGTCCTTGTTAAAGTGGATAAATTTATCTTCCCTTTAGATTTCATAGTACTTGATATGGAAGAAGATAAAGAGATACTTATTATTTTAGGGAGACCATTTTTAGCTACTGGATGAGCTATGATTGATGTGCAAAAGGGATAACTAACCATGAGAGTTAATGATCAAGAAATTAAATTCAATGTTCTTAAATCAATAAAGTACCCTGATAAAGAGAAATGTTATCGAATGGATATAATTGATTATTTAATTGAAAAACATTACCAAGAAAAATGTGAAGTCATTTTTGAAGAAAAATTAGAATTTTTAACAGATTAAGATGAAGTAGTAGAAGAAGAAGAGACTCATTTTATTAAAGACAATTGGGAAATTTTAGACATAACTCAAAATGATATACTTTTACCATCAATTAAAAAAACCCCTGAACTGGAATTAAAAATGTTACCTTCCCATTTAAAATATGTGTTTCTTAGAAATTCGTTAACTTTACCTATTATTATTTCTTTTGAACTGAGTAGGGATCAAGAAGAAAAACTACTAGGTGTGTTAAAAAATTATAAGAAAGCTTTTGGTTGGACTATTACTGATATAAGAGGAATAAGTCCTTCCATTTGCATGCATAGAATCTTAATGGAAGAAAATTTTAAACCTACTATAGAATCACAAAGAATATTAAATCCTATCATGAAAGAGGTTGTTAAAAAGGAAATTATTAAGCTGTTAGAAGCTGGTATTATTTATCCTATTTCGGATAGTCAATGGGTAAGTCCTATTCATTGTGTTCCGAAGAAAGGGGGGTGTAACTGTCATTGTTAATGATAAAAATGAACTAATTCCAACAAGACAAGTTACTGGATGGTGAATTTGTATTGACAATAGGAAATTAAATAAAGCCACTAGAAATGATCATTTTCCTTTACCTTTCTTGGATCAAATGCTGATAAATTAGCTGGACACTCATATTTCTATTTTCTGGATGGATATTACGGTTATCATCAATTACTTATTGCTCATGAGGACCAAGAAAAGACAACATTTACAAGTCCTTATGGAACATTTGCTTTTTGAAGAATGTCTTTTAGTTTATGTAATGCACCTGTAACTTTTTAAAGATGTATGATGTCAATATTTTGTGATTTGATTAACGAAGGAATTGAAATATTCATGGACGATTTTTCGATCTTTGGAACTTCTTTTGAATCTTGTTTGGAAAACATAGCCAAAGTTCAGAAAAGATGTGAAGAAACAAATTTAGTTCTTAACTGGGAAAAATGTCAATTCATGGTCACAGAAGGCATTGTACTTGGTCACAAAGTATCACAAAAATGGATGGAAGTAGATCAAGCAAAAGTGAAAATTATTGCTGAATTGTAACCACTTACTACTGTTACTGATGTGAGAAGTTTTCTAGGTCATGCTGGATTTTAAAGAAGATACATAATGGATTTTTCTAAAATTGCAAAACCTCTTTGTCATTTATTGGAAAAAGATGCAAAATTTGAATTTAATAAAGAATTTATTAATGCTTTTAATATTCTAAAAGAAAAATTAATAACTGCACCTATCATTGTTGTACCTAATTGGAATAAATATTTTGAATTAATGTGTGATGCATGTGATTTTGCAATTGGAGCTGTATTAGGACAAAAATATGAGAAAATTTTCAAAGTTGTATATTATGCTAGTAAAACTCTCACTGAAACACAAAAAATTACACTACCACTGAGAAAGAGCTTCTAGCTATAGTATATGCCTTTGATAAATTTAGACCTTATCTTCTTGGTACTAAATGCATAGTTCATACTGATCATTCTGCTATTAAATATCTATTATCTAAGAAAGATTCTAAACCTAGACTTATAAGATGAGTTTTACTTCTACAAGAATTTGATTTTCAAATAGTAGATAGAAAAGGAACTAAAAACCAAATTGCTGAAAATTTGTCTAGAATTAAAAATAATATTGTTTCGGATGAAAATATAAATGAGAAATTTCCTGATGAATCTTTATATGTTATTCAAGAATGCAAAATACCTTGGTATGATGATATTGTTAATTATTCAGTTAGCAATATTTTGCCTTATGACTTGGATAACAAATATATTAAGAAATTTAAATATGATGCTAAATCTTATATTTGGGAAGAACCTCATTTATTTAAAATTGGTAAAGATTCTATGATTCGAAGATGTGTACCTTGTGAGGAAACTTTTGCTATTATTCAAAAATGTAATGATTCTGATTTTGGAGGACACTTTGGCATAGATAAAACTGCATTTAAAATTTTAAATTCTAGATTTTATTGGCCTACCTTATTTAAAGATGTGAGACATTATGTGAAAACATGTGATTGATGTCAAAGGATGGGAAATATATCTAGAAAGAATGAAATGCCTTTAAACTATAAATTGAAAGTTGAAATTTTTGATATATGGGGTTTAGACTTTATGGGACCGTTTGTTCCATCATCTGGAAAAAATTATATTTTATTAGTAGTTGATTATCTTTCAAAGTGGATTGAAGTTATTTCTTTACCAAACTGTGATTCCAGAAGTGTTTCTAAATTTTTAAAGAAAATGATATTTTCAAGATTTGGAATGCCTAAGGTAATTATCACTGATGGTGGAAGTCATTTCAAGGATATAAGAATACAATCATTACTACAAAAATTTGGAATCAAACAAAGAATTGCAACTGCTTATCACCCACAAACAAGTGGAATGACTGAAGTATCAAACAGAGAAATTAAAAAAATTTTAGAGAAGACTGTTAATCCTAAAGGAACTGATTGGGTTGATAGACTTAATTCCGCATTACGGGCTTATAGAACAGCTTATAAGACACCAATCGAATGTCATCTTACCTAGGTTAATTTATGGTAAACATTGTCACTTACCCGTAGAACTTGAACATAAAGCTTATTGGGCGATAAAGGAGTTTAATTTTAATCTGAATAAAGCAAGAGAAAAATGATTATTGCAAGTAAATGAGATGGAAGAAATAAGAAATGAAGCATATGAAAATGTGAGGATTTATAAAGAGAAAATGAAGATGTTGCATGATAAAAAAATTTTAGGAAAAATTTTTGAGCCCGGACAAGAAGTATTACTATTTAACTCTCGTTTAAAACTTTTTCCTAGAAAATTAAGATCTAAATGGATTGGACCCTATTTAGTTGAGAAAGTATACCATTATGGAGCTGTGGATATTAAAGATCCCATAACAGGAAAAAATTTTAAAGTAAATGGATTAAGATTGAAGCCTTATTTGGGAGATATAAAAAAGATTTTTAAAGAGGCTTATGAATTGAGTCAACCTGATTAAAGATTTGTTTAAGTCGTGCTGACGACGTTAAACCAAGCTTTGTGGGAGGCAACCCATATTTATCTTGTGTTATGAGTGTTTTAATGTAAGGTTATGCCTCGATCTTGATTAATTTTATATTACTTTAGAAAAATTTGATGCTTATAAGTCATTGTTGACTTAGGCTGAAAATTATTTTAAAGTATGTAAGATTTAAAAATAGGATCACTCTATTTTGAATATGAGTAAAAAGGAGATCAAGTTAACCTTCATTATGATTGTTTACAATGTGAGTTATTGAGTCTAAATTACTCTTACCAGTATAATATACCTATCTTGGAGAATGAAATTTTGAAATTTGACTATTAGGAGGAACAGAGTTGAACATAGTTCCGGCGCCTAGGCGCCAGAATTCGGCACCTAAGTGCCAGAATCAACTATGTATCAATAGGTTCAGCGCCTAGGTGCCAGATTCGGGGCCTAAGAGCCACGGTTACGGGGTCGTGCAAAAACCGAAAATTTTCTATTTTTCACATGATTTTCACTTTTAAATCAACCTATCTTCTTCCCTAACCATCAAGCAATCAAAATTACGTCCCTTGCACTTCATTCTTGAGAGATTTCGAGAAATTTTGAGGAAATGGAAGGAAGAAATCATGGAGAAGAAGCTAGGGACAAGGTCTCAAAGGATCCTCAACCCTACTTCAATGGTTTCATCGCTGTAAGTTTAGAGAAAATTTCTAGTCGTTTGGATAAGTTTGAAGCGAGTTTAAAATCATTGGAGATCGCCTTCATGAGATGTTTCATCAAATCGAACATCTATAATGGCAAATGAAACTTCTATTTGATCATTTTGCGGCTTATCAAGATGCTCAAGTCGAAATGTATGCGAAGAACCAGTGGATTGACGACAAGACGGCTACGGATTTCCCGAGAGAGTGTTCTTTCTAAGTGGAATACACAATTTTCCTTGTGAAGATTAGAATATTCTCGTAATGAGATAGTTATTATATGGTTTGTTGAGTCGTTGTATCGATTTAGAGAATTGATTGTGTTTGTTTGTGTATTTGCTTTCATATTCAATGTGTGTTGTTTTTCCTTAGAAATTTTTATGTTTAGGTGTGTATTAGGAACTTGAATCAAGTATAATACTTATATGGAATGTATTGAGTCAATATTGAAGATTATAAATGGAATTTAGTGAGTTTGATTTAAACCTTATTATTTGATTGGTGGATTAAATATTTAATTTTTGAGAAATGTTGTGGAAGTTAGAAATTGAAGCCCTACTCTAATATGAGTAATTGGAAGTTGAATTTATGAATTTTGGTGGAAAGTTAAATTTTAAAATAATTTTTTGTGAAAGGCGAGTCTTGCGCCTAGGCACCAGAATTCGGCGCATAAGCGCTAGTTCGGCCTGTATCCTAAAATTTACTTAAATAACCTCCAAAAGCCATTTTTGACGCCTAAGCTTCATCTTCTTCCCCATTTTCGTTAAAATACACCTTTTAGATCCATTTTGAGGTCAAAACATCAAAGATTTGAGCGCAAAACCACTCGATTTCTTCGTCTCAAGGTCAGATCTACACTTTAAACCATTTATTTTTTATTTTCACCATAGATTTCCTTAGTTTTACTAAGAACCGAAATTTTGAAAAAAATTTTGATTTTTAGTGATTTCTTTGGATTTTTATACTTATTTTAAGTTTTATAAACATAAAAGGATTTTAAATCTTTGATTCCTAAATTTATTCTTGTTTTATTTCACTTTTAGATGGCTCCAAAATCTAAACGCGGGAAGGCACGAGATAACTTTGATAACAGCAAATTTTCTACTGCAGCTGTGCATTTTCGCTTCCACGAATTTGCGATGTCCAGAAAGTTCATTTCAGAACGAAGTTTCTATCATCCTGGAGAAATGATCAAAAATACTATCGTTGCACATAATTGGAAACGATTCTGTTATTTCACTGCTTTTGCTGTTATCCCTATTGTTCGAGAGTTTTATGCATATTTTTTGGATGTCGAAGATTATGAAGTCTTTGTCAGAGGTATCGGAGTAGGATTTAGTCCTGAAAGAATCAATACATTCTATGGCATGCCACCAACTATTGAATGCTATTATTCTGGATTATCACCATCTGAGGGAGATTTGGATATGATCATTGCTTATTTGACTGACAGTACTGGATCTTGGAAGATCAGGAATGGAAAAAGGGTAAACTTCAAATCCTCCAAATTAAATGGTATTTCTAAAGCATGGCACAATTTTATTTCTGCAAGATTGTTACCTTCCAACCACCTGAGTGAAGTTACTAGAGATCGAGCGATCCTAGACTACTGCATTCAGGAGAGGAAGACTATTGATGTCGGTAGTATTATTTATGATTCTGTGGATTCTACTGCGAGATCCAGCGCTTCTGTTGGATTGGGATTCCCATCTCTGATTTATTCATTATGTGTTAGTAATGGAGTCACTGCTGATATTTCTGAGGAGAAGTTAAAGTCTACCAAGTCAATTGGGCAAGAGAGTGTTAGTATGTATGATCATCTTCGAGGGAAGAGATCGACCGCTCCTTCTACTTCTGCACATACTCTAGGTAGACCTTCTACTTCTCGACCCTCTACTTCTGCTGAGCTACCATTGAGTTTCTGGGAATCAATGCATGATCAGTTTTTTAGAGCAGCAACAGGAGTTATTTCAAACTCACTGCAGGATTGATACTATTTAAAGGAAACTAGATCATTTATCTGATTATACCCAGAGGAAAAGTAGTTATGATGCTGAGTATGATGAAGCCCTAGTCAGATTTCTGAAGGGTGAACATGATGTTAGTTTCCCTACTTTTCCTAGTTTCACACCATTTGTTGATCCTAAGGACGTACAATTTTCCTTTGGTGATGATGATGATGATGAGGCTACAGCTAGTGACTAGTAGTTATAGATCTTTATGATGAGCTACTTTATTAGTTTGTTTTGTTTATTTTTTTTGTTTAGTTTTGTGTGTGATGTATGTTGATTTGTTTAAATATCTGTGTGGATTGATTAGTGGTAAGATTCTGTTGTTAAGATATTCTTAGTATATTGTGTTGAGACTGAAGTTAGAGTTAATTTATGATATGTTGTTTTAGTCTACTGTTTAGTAATTAGTAATTTTGCTCTGTTTTAATTTTATTTCAAATTTAGTATCATCATAAAAATTAACCTGCTTACTTTTTTATATACATGCTTCAATTTTATCTTAATTATTTATAAAAGCATGAGTAGAAAGTAATTTTTCTTTTTAAGATTTTTTTTTACATACTTATAAAAATTCTTATGATTTCTTTCTCTCATACTTTCAAATTATCATAGTATACCAAAATTTAAGTTTGGGGGAAGGGAAAATCCTTTCAAATTTAAATTTTATTTGTCCTTAAAGAGCTAATATTTTCTTAAAAATAAAAACTTTTTAACATAACTTAAGGAATGAAGAATTTATTTGAGATCACTTTTATTTTTGAAATTATAAATAATTTAGTGAAATTTAACCAAAATTTTACTAACTTTGATTGATTTTAAGAATAGAATTATTTAACTTAAAGAAGAATAAGATAAAGAATTTTTCTATTCATGATAGAAATAATAGAATTTTAGAAATATTAAGTAATAAAAAATTATTACTTGAAAAAGAAAGATTGGAAATCTTTTTGAATTCTTATTTATGTTATAATAATTAAGTGGAAATGTATAAGTTTCGAAAATATAAGTTAAGGATAGTGAAGTTCAAAACCATTAACAGGCTATCCAGATATAGTAATCCTCTCTATATATAGTATAAAAAAAAAGAGAGAAGAGAGGAAAAGCTTGAGGAAATGCCTAATCAAAAATTGGCTTCACTTGAATTGTCTTATAGGAAGAAAACTAGTTAAATATTTTACTTAATTTTTATACATGAATATTTATTTAGAAAAGATTTTTCAAGAAGATCTTTATCTTGTAAATAATCTATGAGATCTTAATATAATAGACTTCTATTATTTTCAAAATGAATGAAAAGTTTGAAATATTATGATTTATTTGTTAAATATTCTTTAAATTCTTAAAATTAAACTTAGTTAGTGAAATTGGGTTAATAATTTACTAAAAACTTTATAAAATCAAAAATTATAAGGAATCTTAAATATTTATCTTTTATTCCAAAGGTTATATATTTTATATAGTAGAAAGAGTTACTTGAGGACAAGTAACATTAAAGTTTGGGGGATTTTGATCTATAAAAAAATACTTATTTTTTTATGTCTTAATTCTTATCAATTTCTATGGATATTATGCTTTAATGAAAGGTATTTTTTGTGTCTTTGGATGTAGGTGATGTAAATAGGTCTAAAAAGGAAAAAGGAGCAAAAAGGAGCAAAAAGGAGCAAAAATGGAGCAAAATACAAAAAAAATATAAAAAAATATGGCCTGGCGCCTAGGCGCCAGAAGTTGGCGCCTAAGCGCCAGAAGTTGGCGCCTAAGCGCCAGAAGTTGGCGCATAAGTGCCAGACTCGATACAAAAACTGTCAAGTTTTTGGCAACGTTTGAACGGTTATTTTGACGGAGTGAGCGGTTATTGGACATTCTAGAAGACTGGCAGTTGTTCCTTGATAATAGGACATGTGATACATTGCATTTGGACGCTCCAAAACGGTTTTAATCGCGAAGAGGTGCGAGCCAAAGTGATGAGGTACGAAGAACTGGATGCGGTGTCCGGCGCCTAGGAACCAGATTCCGGCGCCTAGGCGCCAGATTCCAGCGCCTAGGCGCCAGATTCCAGCGCCTAGGCGCCAGATTCCAGCGCCTAGGCGCCAGACAGACCTTCTAGAAGATTCATTACAATGTTTTGAAGAGGTGCCTCAAGGAAATTCTTAAAGCCTATAAATAGGGGTCCATTTCTTCAGATAACGTGCCCCCTCCCATTGTAACCCTTTCTCTTATCCACTTAAGGACCACTCATCCTTAGAGAGAGAAATAGAGAGAGAAATTTAGGGCCACTTTTGTTTAGTTTAGTGAGTTTATTTTCAAGTTGTTGCATCTGGAGTTCATTACACTGTGGAGTCAGTAGGAATCAGAAGATCGATAGAAGGAATATTTGAGATAAATATTTTATATTTGATTCAAAGTTTATTTATTATGTTTTGCTGTTTATATTCAATGTGTTCTGAGTAGTTAGTTTACTTTCTTCCTTCAATTATGAAGAGATAGATAAGATAATATAAAGATTCGATGGAGAATTGAAATTCAAAATATTTTCAAAACATTGTGATGAAATTAATACCTGATCATACTTTACTTTTTAAATTGGCCATTTAAATTGTTAAGACCTGTTGAAGAGTTTTGAGACCTAGAAGGAGAAGAACTCTTAACTTGTAAATGTCACATGAATCCTTGGGTAGTCGAAGGCCAAGTGCGGGCTATTCAAGGTGAAGTACAAATAAATATGAAGATAAGATTTAAAAGGCGTAGAATTGATAAGTTTTTAGAGTGACAGACTAAATTCTTATAATTTGATTTATAGATTAGGAAAGGGTCACTAATAGGTCTGACCATAGCCACCCTTGGACATCTAGTAGTTTGAGTCTAGATTAACCCATTCTACTAACAATACATCCGGACCTGATCTGTAAATTAACCAATGTTCTTTGCGCCTGGATCAAAGGGTAAAGAATAGGAATGCTTCTATTTGGCACAATACCATGAATCAAATTCTCCAACGAATGTTAAATTATCTTAAAAATCTTAGATTAATTGAAGATAAGAAAGTAGTTTATTTTATATAGTTTTCATAAATCATTTTCTTATTATTGTCTTCTTTATTTACATCTAGTAAATTAATAGTATTTTATAGTTTAGTTAAAGGATAAAAAGATATTTTTGAAATATAATATTTAGAAAATTTATTACTATAATTTTTCCCCGTGGGATCGATACTGGGGTTATAAAAGAAAACCCTATATTACTTGAAACGATACGTATACTTGCGTAGTACCTCTAGTGTGTAAAATATTTTCTAAAATTTTACAACATTTTGATTTTATACACTAGCCGCTTTTTTAAAATTGGGTCAAGTTTTTGGTCATCTTTTGGAAGCAAATATTACTGCGTTATTGCGGGTCGGGAAAAAACTGTTTAGACATTAATGATCCACCAACATCAGCATCGATAATTGATCTAAGAGATCCAACTAATCCATTGTAAAAGGTTTGAATTATTAACCAATATGGTATTGAATGATGTTGACATTTCTTGAGGAGTTCTTTAAATATTTCCCATGCTTCATATATTGATTCACCTTCAAACTGACAAAAAAATGTAATATTATTTTTCAACTTCGCAGTCTTCGATGGTGGAAAATATTTAGGAAGGAATTTTTGTGCTAAATCATCCCAAGTTCTTATAGATCTAGGTGCTAACAAATTTAACCATATCTTAGCTTTATCCTTTAATGAGAAAGGAAAAATTCTGAGTCTAATAGCATCATCCGAAACACCATCATATTTAAAATTATCATACAACTCTAGAAAATTAAAAGATATAAATTAAGATCTTCAGTTATTGATCCCCAAACTGATTATTAGACACCATTTGGATAATAGCAGGTTTAAGCTCAAAGGAATTAGGAGCTATAGTAGGGTGTTGAATACTACCATTAAGTTCATCCACTGTAGGGTTAGCATAATCTCTTAAAGTTCTGATGGATGCCAACATATTGATTTAGATGATTTTCCATTTCTTGAATATTTTTATCTTTTTCAAAATTTTTAATTTTTTTAATTTTTCTAATAGTTCTTTTTAATTCAAAATCTTAAGACACAAGTCCTTCAGAACCTAAACTACACATACAACAATAAAATAAAACAAAAAACAACACTAACAAAAACAAAGAAAAGTAAAAATTTAAATATTTCTTAATTTTCTTTAAAATGGAATTTTATTTAATTTCCCCGGAAACGACACCAAAAAATTTATCCCTAAAATATTTATGCTTATGTTTTAGATATGAAAATTATGATTTTATAATATGGGATACTATGCAAGTATACATATCATTTTTCAAGTAATATAGGACTTTTTGATTAAGCCCCGAGATATCGAACCCATAGGGAAATGTAAAAAATTTTTAAAGAAATTAAAAAAATTATATTTCACTTTTTAAAAAACTTTTGAAAGTATGTTTTGATTTGTAAAGTTTGAAAGTTTTTTTTGGTATTTTTAACAAAAAGCTAAGCAGGAAATAAAAATTATCAGAACTAAATAACGATATGAAACACAAGGAAATAAATATCTTTTTCTTTCTCTTATAAAACTAATTATGAAAGTATTTTTGTGGAAGTATTTAAATGTGTTGTAACAAGTAGGAGCAGATTTTTTATTCTTTACCCTTACTTGGTTCTATAAAGAACATTGGTTGATTTGAAATTTTAACATTTTGAAAATGGTTAGGCAAGGAAGATACCAGCTCTAACTCTGGAGTTTCCTCAATTCTCTCCTCCTGGGGCCTAACTTCTCATACAAAAACTTAAAATATCAAACTAAATTAAAAGGCTTTAGCCTGTCACTCTAAAGACCTCTAACTTTACTCCCCATTAAAAACATATCTCCTAATATATTTGCATTCAACTATATGGACTACAATTCTCACCCATATAATTGCATGTGATTTTTACCATTTGTTGTTTGAGACAATACCGCATTGGATCTTACATAATCTCACAACAAATTTTAACATCCTAACTGGTCAAATAAAGAAATAAATTCACTTCATGGAATTAAATCTTCAACGTATTCCAACTTTAATAACTTATACATTCCACAAGAATCCTACATAGTTTAATTACTTCTTCATTTAAGAAAGAAAAAGATAAAGAAAACTACTCAGATTTTATTGAGAAAACAAAAGCACACATTGATTTGAAATTAGAAAATCATAAAGAAAACACAAAAATCTTTAATTAAAAACTAAATATAAAAATAGAAATAAACACTTATATGAAAATCCTCTCCACAAAACTCCAGAAGTTTTTTAGAAACTTGACTTTCCACAGGACAACACTACAGAGGTTGGCGCCCAACTCTGTTGAGTTGGAAAATGACTTCAGACTTCAATAAAAACTAGATAAATGAATGGAAGAAAATTGGTGGAAAGAAAGTTTCACACCAACCCTTTCTCCTTAAACAAACTATCTCTAAAGAACTTTAAAAGACTAACAGTAAAAGTAGAAAAGAACTATCGAAACTAGAAGAAGACTTAAACTAAAAGATGACACACTAAAACTAAAAAAACACTAAAAGAGAACACACACTAAACTAACTCAAAGTCTTCATGATATAATTTTCCAAAAGGTGCCTTGGGGGTATCTTGTCCAGATTCAACGTATCCACCAAAAGATGCATCCCTTCATTAAAATTTGTCGCCCATGGGAAGTTGAGGAATTCAGCACCAAAAGTTTCTTCAAACACACCTTCAAATTAGCGCCAAAAAATGATGAAAATTCGATTTTTAACTGCGGCGCCTAAGAGCCGACCTGGCGGCGCTTAGCCGCCAAAGTTCAATTTTTCATTTTTTTCATTTTTTTGCTCCAAATTTGATCCAATTTTGCTCCTTTCATCATAATCACTCATTTTCATCATTCCTATAAAAAAAACACAAAATACCTTTCATTAAGGAGCAATATCATCAATAATAGGTTTAAAAATGTGCATAAAAACACTATATATTTTAGCTTTATCAAGCCGCCAAAAAATTATCTGTCGCCGGAATTGGTTTGGGATTTTATGTTATGTAAATATTGATATAGGTTTTTGGAAAATATCATTTTTAATTTTAAAATATGAAATTCAATAGATCTCATACATGCAGTAGTTTATATTGCATAGGGCGCAAAAGCCTAAAGAGTTAAAGTGAGGATTTATGCTACACTAAGCAAGCTACCTCGAAATCATATGGATTATTATTTATTTCTAAGGAGTTTTGCTATTGAAGGTGGTCGTGCTATCCACTGTGTAAATTCCAAGCTCCTCATTGTAGCAAGTTTAGTTGTAGAAGTTTCAAATGAAGAGAAAAAAGAGAAGTGGCATGTTTTAGAAATAATTAAATTTTGGTGTCTTACATTCTTATTAGGAGAATATTTAAGTTCATTATGGCCACACTAGTTCGGATCCCATGGTTACCTCATTCCGACACCACCATTTTCTTCAAATTCACTTAGTCTAGAAGAATTTACCAAATTCAACTAAATGAATTCAGTACTTTCATTCAGACCGTGAGAAATCTCAATAGAGCCATAAGTTACCTCCTCTGAGGGACTCTTGATCATCCGATAGATACATTTTAATTTTGTTGTGATTGTGATTATTGTTTCGTTTGTGATTAAAGTTTGAGTTATCTTATATTTTGATTATTGTTGCAGAGAATTTTATCTTATTTTGATTTGATTTTTGGCTTTGGATAAGGACTATCCTAAAGTTTTGGTTTTGACATGCAGGGTGACATTTTTGTTTAGCATAGATGCTTATAATAGGAAAATTACAGTAAAGAAAGTGCAGGACAAGAAGGTGCTGTAAAACTATGAAAGCATGCCTATCGAGTCTTCTCTTTCATCCGCTTGAAGCTTTAGTATCTTTCGCAGTAAACATCTTGTTGACCTCACTTTTGTGAGGATTATTTTATAAATCTTTTTGAGAAAGGAATTCTACCAATATTGACTTCTTAAACCTTACCAATGGACATTAAACCCTAATGTCTATGGTAAAACCCTAATGAAGACTTTTAAACCAAAATTTTAATGACATGTTAAAATGATGAAATCAGTAATGACAAACCCTGATATGATCAACTATTGACCAAACTAGTCAACCTTTTATCCAAATGATCAACTTTGGTCATGCTGGTCAATTCTTGACCCAATGACCACCACATTGACCAAACTGGTCAACCTTTGACCCAATTGGTCAACATTGATCAAACTGGTCAATCCTTGACCTAATGACCACCACATTGACCAAGCTAGTCAAACTTTAACCTAAATTGTCAACTTTTGTCAAACTAGTCAATCCTTGACCCAATGACCATCACATTGACCAGACTAGTCAACCTTTGACCTAAATAGTTAACTTTGGTCAAACTGCTCAATCATTTACCCAATGACTACCACATTGGTCAAACTTGTGAATCTCACATTAACTAAACTAGTCAATCTTTGACCCAATAACCACCTTATTAATCCAACGAGTTAACCCTTGACCGAATTATGTCAAATTTGGTAAAAAATGGTCAACCTATGACTCCATGACCACCATATTGGACTTATCGTAGGAAATTGACCTAATCAAGACAACATTGATCAAGATAACTAATGTAGAATCCAAAAGTTACTATATTGACCATTGGGTCAACCTAAACCCTAAAATTGGTCAACACGACCAAATCAAACCCATAATGACAAAACCCATGGATACTATTATTAACCCAACTATGACAAAGTTGGAAAAGTTACATTGGTCATCCTTAGACTAGGATTGGTCACCCTAGGTCAATATTGGTCAATCTGGGTCAACATGGGTCAATATTGCTCAACCCTAGTTAAGATTAACAAAATTTAGTCAAAATACCTCATTTTGAACCAAAATTGATAAAATTGATAAAATATTTAATTTCAAAAATTATCTTAATCAATTTATTGGTTAATATTATAATTTTTAATATTTTTATTTAATTACATAATTAATTAAAAGTTGAATTATTATTAAATAACCTTAAAATGAATTTAGACATGTGACATCACTTATGACACAATAAATGACTTTAAATTTTAAAACCCAACAATGACATCATAAATGACATTATATGGGTTACACATGACCCATGAAACCCATTACATATGGGTTAACACATTGAATGACTCATGACATCTCATTTTAACCATGGTTAAAACCCCATTATGGAATCATCATGAAAGAATAATGAGGTGTCATTCCCTCATTAATTCTTGGAGAAACATTTGATGAATAATCAAGCACCTATTCTTTACCCTATTATTCTTCCAAATAGGTGAATTCCTATTATTTACCCACATTTCAGTATATAAAGAACATTGGCTAATCCTAAGTATAGTCCCCAAATCTGTGGTTAGGCTGGGAGGATACTGGCTTTCACTCCAGAGCTCTCACTTCCCTTCACCTAAAGGCTAACTCTCGCTTTAGTTTCCAAACATTAGGACCAAATTGAGGATTTCAGCCCGTCACTCTAAAATCTCTAATTCTACACCCATCAAAGTATATTTCCGTCTTTATTTGTACTAAATCCCCATGAAATATGTCTCTCATTCCTGGACATTGAATGTGACCTTCACTTTTGTTGTGGAACTCATAATCCTTTCGGAAAGTATGTTTCCCTACAAGTTTTAACAATTTAATTGGCTAGATAAAAAAATAAATGAAGTTCGAAGTGAAAAGGTCATCAAAAATTCTCCATCATAAATCATCACATCATTTCCATATCACAATATCAACACATCACATGAAAAGGAGAAAGACAAAGAAATCTACTCAAGACTCATGAGGAAAACATGACAAAACATGGATTTTATATATAAAAACATGTCATACAAACATAGTAAAGTAGAGACAACTTATCTCAAACTCTTCCCCAAGCGAATCTCAAGGAATTCCTTTGACTCCTCTTCTTTCTTCACAACAACACACAATTCTCTCTTTAGATGAGTAAGGAAGAAGAAATCTCTCACTTTCCCTCTCCTCTCACACTTCATAGAAGAGAAAACAAAAAACTAAATTTCCTACACTAAATGGAAAGAAACTCTCTACAAACTCTAAAGTCTTCTCTTCTCTTCTCCCCCTCTCTAAACCTGGCTCCAAAAGTGTTTAAATTCGGCCAAAACTAAATTCCCAAGTGTTTCCTAAAGCAACCCTTCAAAATCCGGCCAAATACATTGAATCTAGCTTAAAATTGGGATAGGGCATGGTTCAGCCCTGGATAGGGCGCCGCTCGATGCATTGTTCCTCCAAAATGGTGTCAACTCTCTATAAAATGGCGCAGTCCGGCGTTGGTGACAACTTCATTCGACACTAGTTCAATAAAATGCACTTTTTTCCCTTTTTGCTCCAAATTTGCTCATTTTCGCTTCCTTTTTCTCCAAAGTCCTAAATTCATTGTACCTGCATGAAATCATGAAAAATACCTTCCTTTAAAGTGCAATATCATCAAAAATAGGTATGAAATGGATAGTAAAAAGCTATTAAATTTTCAGTGGATCAACATTCCCCAATGTTGACCACATTTTTGATGAGGTCTTCTCTTCTTCTCTTTAGTACTTAGGATCTAGCCTTAGGCTTTTCCTTTGACTATCTTAGACGACTAGAATTGGGATCCACCATCTAGAATTTCAAACCACTTCTTAACTCCCTGCAAACTCCATAAACTTGACTGTAGACCGCTAATCACCTAGAGGGTTGAAATCAAATGTGGAAGTTTAAAGGATGAGTTCCTATAGGACTCTTTGGCCTTAGGACTGCCCTGGGTGGCCTGGTCTGGTGAAGGGACTGACTTAAACACACACTACACTTATACACTACACTTTCACACACCTACTAAAACCACACCCATACCTAACTTGACCTCCTGACTCATGTAGGTGATTCCCAAGGATGGTCCTTAACCCCTAAGCCCTTGGCTAAGAGGGTTAGGAACAACATAGTGAATGCCTCAAATGAGTCCCTTCATGGCTCATGTGGGCTTGATGTGGCTTCATGGCTCATGTGGGCTTGATGTGGCTTCATGGCTTAACCAAAATGATTTCATTCCACTTATATTCACCCAATCTTCAATTTTTCAAATTTTCAATTTTTGACCCCCGGGACCCTACACCCGCTTAACCTACCCAAAACCCTTGAAACTACCCAAATTTCTCAAAAATTTCCAAATCACCCAAAATTCTCCAAAATCATTCCTAAACATTTCTCTCCACTCAAATTGATCATCCATACCCAAAAATACCAAAAATTCCAAGAAAACCTTCCAATACCCTCCAAATACCCCTCTTGACCCAAAAATCCAAAAATTCAGAAAATTCCCAGAAAATTCTACAAAATCCCAAATATTCCCAATTTCATTTTTCTCAACTAAACCATGGGCCAATTTTGTCAATTTAGCCTACTTTTGTCAAAACCCCCAATTTGACCCATTTTAACCCTAAGTGAACCCAATGTCAAACCAAACCTACCCAATTGACCCAAATTCTGGTCCAATTCAATTATAAACTTCAATTCAACATTCCCAACACCAATCTAGACCAAATCCAAGTCCAATTTGATTGACATTTGGATCTAATTTCACTTTTGGCCTTAAAGCCCAATTTGGACCCATGACCCAAACCTGACCCAAACTCACCCAATTCAACTCCAATTAACCCCAAATCTTTTCTAAATCTTCCTTAGCATCCCCAGATGCAAAACACTAACATTATTTGCCCAAAATTTAGACCCAAACCCCACTCAAATTCAACCCAAAGCTAAAAGGCCCAATTTTGACCTAAACCCAAACCTAACCCAAATGAATCCAAACCCCAAAATCAAAACCCAACCAAAGTCAAAACCTCTTTCAAACACCCCCATAAATATTTCTCAACATTAATTTTACATCAATTTCAATCCTAGCCCAACATTGGCCCAACTTAGTCCAATTTGACCTATATTGGCCCATTCACCAAAGAAGCCCAAATTCAACCCAATTCAAACCCAAATCACTCCCAATTTGCTCCAAGTCACTCATGACACATCTATGAGCTAAACCCAACAATTATTTGGCCCAAACCTTTGCCAAAATTCCATCCTAAAATCCATTTTAAAATCCAAAAGCCCACTTCCCTAAACCATTTTAAAAGCCCATTTCTACCAAATACAAAAGCCCAAAATCTACCCTAAAGCCCACATGACATCTCCATTTGCCATCCACTTAATCAAAGCCATTCCCTAAGTTCTAATCCCATCATCAAACAATTCCAAATCAAGCCTCATGCCAAATCACCCCTAAATACTAAAATTTTTCTTAAATCCATTTTTATGAAATTGACTCCACTTTTCCCAAGCTAAAGGTGAGCCATGCAAGCCATGGACAAGCAACATGAAGCCATGGAAGGCTTGACATGTGATCAAGCCATTAATGGCAAAAGGAGGGCCCCCTTTCCTAATCCTTCTTAAACCATTTTTTACCTTAAGTATGTCACACACTAAACCATGCTTAGCCACCTCATCATGGATGGAGACCACACCATTCTCTCTTGGCTGACCCAAGTGATCCTTTTCAGCCTAAGACCAGGCCTTGGGTGGTGAACCTAGCCCAAAATCATGGGTTGACTCATTTGAACCCAAAATGGTCTTCCCCCCATTCCATTTCAATCCAAGCTCTATACACATGGCATTGGCCAATTGATCGCACTAAGCTCCAGCCACGACCTCCCCGATGACAACAATGACCTGACCACGGCCGGCCACCACCACGGCCGCCGGAAACCACCAGTGCCGAGAGCTCACATGTGAGCCCAAACTTGGAATTCTCACTCGTCGAGCCGCCCCATCCCCGGTGGCCATCAGTAGGCGTTCTTCTCTTTCCAAGAGCAGCCGATCCCAAGCCCTAACTCTCCACGGGAGGCCCTCCACCCTCTCTTACTTAAACACCACCCCTCTCGGCCATGGGAGGTGCTGAAACAAACCTTAAGGAAACTCTGCCAAAATTGTTCCAGACTACTCCCCATACATAGAGCATTTGATCCCCACTGAAATCTCCCTGCCATTTCCTCTCTGTGAGCTTAATTTCAGAGTTGAAATCCAAGCCCAAAACCAGGACACTTCTCCACAGTGAGCCAATCCCCAAATTGATTGATCCTACACCTTCTCCAGACCAAGAGAAGGTGTCCATCAGCAAATGCCCCATCTCCAGGCCACCCAGTTGCTCCAGCCTCCAAGCTTTGTGATCGGCGTGGTCGAAATCCTACGTAGGCAATTCACCGGACCAGGAGACTTCATCCGGAGCTTGTCGGGATCCAATAGAAGGTGAAACAACCCTCAGATTGAAGCCACACTTCTCTGAGCAAAGGTATGGCCTCACTCTTCTTCCCGAGCTTCTGAACATTCTCCATTTTTATTGAGTAAATTTCATCCCACATAAACCGTATGGATGTGTTCGTCTTCTCAAGACGAATCCATAGAGCATAAGAACACAAAAATCCATCGAGTGTCGAGTGAGACATTAGGGATTTATTGTGGACGGCTCTCGGGTGAGGACGCTCGGGGACGATGAACGGATGCCTTCCATTTAATACATGCGCGGACGGACGGCTCAGATGGCGTCGGACCAGGAGATGGTACGTGAACCGCGGGGCCCGGCCGCCGACTCAGCGGCGGCGTCGAATGAGAGCGCGCTGCGTGGCCGTTCGGAGATGCCGAGGATGACGCGGCGCCAACTCGGATAAATAGAAAATTAGGGATTTTTCCTATTTATTTAATTCCCTGAACTTGGAAAATTCATAACTTTGTGTAGGAAAGTCATAAAAATAAAATAAAAATACCTCTTGCTCAGTGAACAGAGGAGAATAATGTGGAAAAGAAATCTTTTAATTCTCCATGCATATAGGAAATTCACCATGGCATGAGACCATAGGGCTTTTGAAGCCTCTGAATTTGGGAACATTCCCTGAATTTTCCAAAGTCAGAGGCCATCCCTATGAGAAGTTATTGATTTTTCAAATTCATGTTACTGTTTTGAGTATTTTAATTCCAATAATTAGCATGTTGTGAAATAAATTCTAGGAAAATTTGGTGATGTTCCTTATGACCAGAGGACCCTAAGAAAAATAGGTTTTAAGTTAGTTCATTTAAAATAACCCTAATTGGCTTAAACACCCAAAATAGGTCTCTAATTAATTAAAGCTAACCATACATCAAATTGACTTGAAATCAATTCTCCATTGACCTTTAGGATCAGAGGAACCCACCATAAAAATTTGAGGTCAATTGGACTTGGTTAGCCCTACTAATTGGGTTGATTAAGCCATTTAGTCTTTTTATACTTTAAAAATTTATAACTTTCAAAATATCTTTCAAAAATTCACCAAATTGGTTTTGGAGCCTCTCTGATATTAGGGGAATTTAAGAAAATTAAAATTTCAATTTTCTAAAAAGTTGATTTTTAATATTATTTTAATATTTTAATATTTAAAAAATAATAAAAATCATAAAAATAATAAAATTCACCAAAATGTCACATTTTGAATTTTAATCACTTAGGAACAAACCCCATATTTTTCTTAGGTCTATTTAATGAGATATTAAATTTTAAAGCACTAGGGTAATTTTAAAATTAAAAAAAATGTATTTTCTAGCATTTTCACTAAAATAATTATAATAAATCATAGAAAAATCAGAAAATTGCAAAAATTTATTCTCTGATTTCCTTGATATCAGAGAGATTTTTGAAAAATATAAAATTCATTTTTTAACCTTTATTTTATTTTTAAATTAATTAACACTCCAAAACTTAAAATAATTATAATAAAAATAATATAATTAAAAAAATCACCAAAATTGGTGCAAGTGGTCCTCTGGTCATTAGGAATGTTCCCTAATTTTCTTAAGGACAAAAACTTTCCCTTGGTCATGTTATTAAACTTTCCTTGGAAATTTCTATTTTCTACCAAAAAAAATTATATAAATAAATTAAATACAGAAAAATCACATTTTCTCCTCTCATGTCTTTATTGACATATGAGTGAAGTCACATAAAAATTTCAAGTTCATTTGAGCTCAATTTAGTGAGTTATGAAATTATTAAGCTTAAAGGGCAAAGTGGTAATTAAAATTTTAACCCTTAATTAAAACTTTAGGTTTAATAAAATTAACAAGTAAAATATTTGATCTTAATCTCATTTGGATGATTGAAATTTAAATAATTAAAGGGTAGAAACCCATTAAACAATTTAAAATAATTAAACCTTAATTAAATAATTGATTAAATTTGGGAAGAATAATAAAATTGGAATTATTAAAATAGGGATATTGTTGGGAAGAGATTTATTCTTTAATTTAAAAATCCCTAAATTAATCATCTCATTAATATTCAATTATTAATTAAAATGATAACTCAAATTTAAAATATTAAAAGACTTAATCATTAAACTAAAGTTAAATTTTTAAACTCTTTTAAAATTTCAATTAAAGTTAAAAATAAAATTAAATTAAAAATTAAATTAAATTAAGTAAATTAAATTGAATTAAATTAAATTAAATCAAATTAAATTAAATTAAAGATTAATTAAATTAAATTAAATTAAATTAAATTAAATTAAATTAAATTAAAATTAAAAGTAAAATTAAATTAAAGATTAAATTAAATTAAATTAAATAAACAAATTAAATTAAATTAAATGAATAAATTAAATTAAATTAAATTAAATAAATAAAATCAAATTTAAATTAAATTAAGTTAAAACAAATCAAATTAAATTAAATTAAATTAAATTAAAATTAAATCAGATTAAATTAAATTAAAGGAAATTAAATCAAATCAAATTAAATCAAACTAAATTGAATTAAATTGAATTAAATTAAATTAAATTAAATTTAAAATTAAATTGAATTAAATAACATCACCTAAAACAGAAGGAAATTAAATATAAAGCAAATTGAACACTATTCCAAATTTAAACCCATTAATTGAATTTAAACTAAATCACAAATTTACCCTCGAAAGCTTTAGTTGTCATAACTATTAAACAGAATATTAAATGAAATGTTACTTCACTTGTAGGACATTCAAACATCCTAGTTCACTGAGTAAGATAATAACAAAGCTTAACTAAACCTCCGATGATTAATTCATTTGTGTAATTGAATTCATTTGGACTTAAAACAATCCTAGAAATATTGAAAAGATGTTTAAGATTTGCCTTAAGCACTTCCTCGATATGATAGGATGTTCATAAGAACAATTGAACTTAATTGTTCTTTGATGAAGAAAATCATCTTCAAACCAAAACACAAGGAACCTAGACGTCATAGGAGATGACTAGCTATAAGATTAGGAACTTGGTAGAAAACCATAAACCTTCCCTTAGCTTTACCTAGGAACTTGCTTAAATATTCTAATTGTGTTTTAAGTGCAGCTTGGAATGACGGGAAGACCCTCCAGGTACACTTTTATTTTATTGCTATTTACTTTCTTGCAATTTACATTATTGCAATTTATTTAACCGCTTTGCACTTACTTTTCTTGCATGATAAACAATTGTTGCATGTAAACCCACACCTTTAGGATAGTCCCTAAAACTGAAACCAAAACTAAACTAAAAGTCATCGCAAGATAAAATTCACCGCCACAACATTTGAAAATATAAAACAACTCAAAATTTAATCACAAACAGAACACAAAACTACAATTACAACTAAATTAAAATGTCATGTTGGATGATCGGGAATACCTCGGATGATGTAACCTACGTGTTGCTAACGGGATTTCCCACGGTCTAAATGAAAGTGTGGAACTCATTTAGTTGAGTTTAGCAAATTCATCTGGACTAAGTGAATCCGATAAAAATAACGATGCCGGAAGGATGGAACCGTGGGATCTTAACCGGTGTCGTTATAATCAACTTTAAGATTTGTTTTAATTAAAACACAAAAAACACTTGGAAATTAAGATTTTCTCTAAACCAAAACACTTTTCTCATCCCACGATTTATGACTTCTAAAACTAAACCCCTGCAACAACAAGGAGCTCGGAGCATGGTGGGCGAGCACGGCCATCGTCATCGATGAAAACTCGAGTCTACTTCAGTAAAACTTTCTTAGAATTAAATAACTAATCCATAGGACTTCGAGGTAGTTTGCCTAGTGCAACATAAATCCTCAACCTTTTGTTAGGCATTCGCATTGCAAATTAAGCCCTAACCGGTCTTAGGATTCCGAGGTAGTCGTCCGATACGACATAAACCCTCACATCTTCGAGGCTATTTGTATGATCATGTCATACGAACATAAGCCCTAATTAATTAAAATTGACAAAATCAAAACATTAAATAGACATCAGGACTTTCCTAAATTCAAACCAAACAATAGGATAGTCGGGAAGTCACCGAAGTTCACTTCGAATCTGTGATTTCTCCTACTTTTCTTCCTTTGAATTCCCTAAACAAAATGTTCCAAATTTGATCCATTCCCTATTGAAATTCCAAAATTCAATCCTTTGAAAACTTAAACTTTGAAATTCTTGAGAGCAGAATTATTGATTATTATCGAGAGTTTTCTTAGGTGATTCCCGTCACTTAAGATGTAATTAACTATAGGGGCTTGCCCTTATAGGGAATTTTAAAGAACCCAGGTAATATAAACCCTGTTTAATACTTTCATATTAAGCGGGGAATTTGTCGGCTTATAAAATTGGTTCGCAGACCAAACGGATGTCACAAATCTTTTAGTTTGTTTAATTGAGCCCCACTCGTCAAGCAGTGTGTCTATCCTTAGGGATAGATACACGGTTTGTGGTGCGGTGCTCGTTTATGTAAACTATTTGGGATGTGAGATCGGTTTGATTTCATATCTTAAAATCTTCAAATTTAAAATTATTTTCAAAAAAAAATCAAATACTACTTTTCAAATTATTTATTTAAATTAAATTTAAAATTCGCCGACAACTTCTGTTAGGCGACCCCTTTTCAAAATACCACACAACCTAATATAGTGCCGACAACTTCTGGCGACTCCGCTGGGGACAATTCCTCTCTCCATTTTAATCAAATAATTCTGCTTTCAAAAATCGGTAGTGTATCCATGTCCTTAATGGGTCAAACTACCCTTCTTTCCGTTGGGATGCTATGTTCATTTCTACCTTGAACAAGTATAACCAACATTCTCTCGGATTTAGGAGCCACTTTGTTTAGACACCCCTAAACAGAGAGGTTCTAAGATCCTTTTACCTCATTTCGAGGTGGGGTGGACCCCCAATAAGTGTTAGTTTAGGAGTGATCCTTCGAGTCGAGAAGTCTTGCATAAGACTTTCTTTTCCTTTCCAACTCTGAATCGGATTCATTACCTTCTCTACACCCTTGAACATTCCGTTCTAAATAAACAAATCCTCTAATGAATAACTCTTTTAACAAATAACCCCTTCTTATAAATACATGAACAAGAATGAGTTCGGACTCTTTCGATTCCTTTCTTTTCGTCCCGATGAGAAGAAGCATAACTTGGGACCGACAACCGAATCTACCCTGCAGAAATGGAAGCCCCAAAGCTGATTTTCTCCTTCACCAATGGACTGGACTTCGCTATTTATAAGGATGAGCTGCCCGACAATGGGATCATCCGGTTTGGACAAGGATTCGAGAACACAAATGTCAAGATTACCGACGTTTCCCTTTTCGCGCTGACGAACAAAGTATCTGAAACTGAGAAGCCGTTGCTCGAGTTCAACCTTAGGTCAACTCAAGAGTTTCCTCCCCTGCAAAAGATCCCGACTGAGAGGAGTACTGCTGTCCGCAGGAGGACTGTTGTTGCTAACCCCGCTGGTCTGGTTGTCTCTGCACCTACCCCAACTTCTGCCAAATTAAAGGGGAAGGAGATCCAGAACTATGGTGAACCTGCTACCGTGGAGGGTACAGACTTTCCTGTGAGACCTTCCGTTTTTGAA
Organism: Papilionanthe hookeriana x Papilionanthe teres; assembly: GCA_022702705.1. NCBI lineage: Eukaryota > Viridiplantae > Streptophyta > Magnoliopsida > Asparagales > Orchidaceae > Papilionanthe > Papilionanthe hookeriana x Papilionanthe teres. Next base: position 158,905,055 of record CM040421.1, on the reverse strand, counting down.
ATCGGGTCCAGCTCAAGAATTCCATCACTAACACGGACCCAGAGAAGGAACAGAAGCAGGAAGATTGCCAGGAAGGCCAGAGCTGCTGAAGTCGCTTTCCTGGAGGAAATCCCAGAAATCCCTGAGTACACACCACTACCCGAATACATACCATTGCCTGAAGATACACCCTTTCTGGAAGGAAGTAGATTCCATCCCCTTTCCGCCGCAGCTGATGAGGAAAATGTCCGCAGGATCGTTTCTACATTACCTCGACCAGCATACTACGATGACAGCAGAAAGAAAAGGGCTAGGATCACGCCATTTACCCGACTACAGACTGTGATCGAGAAACTAGCGAAGAAAGAGAAATGCCCCGTATCAGAGATTCTAAGAAGGATAGGGCGGGTGCCAGTCAAATCCCATCTTGGGCCCCGAGTAGAACCCGCCATCGTTACAGAAAAGCCAAGTAAAAGGATGAAGGCTAGTCCGCCTGTCGTCGTTTCAGGATTACAGATTAGGGAGGATACCACCTTCCAGCATTTGGCTGACAGACCATCTGCTCCTAGACCTTCTGCTGCTAGAAGGATGGTATGGCGTCCCACTATTGGACGACCGAGATTAAAACAACAAGCTCGAGAAGGAAAGTCTCGTCAGGAGACTTGAATCCGAAGAAAGTGCTACTGCAATGAAGGGGACTCGTGAGAAGGGGACCCGACAGATATCACATGACAACCGCGAGGACACACAGAAAGGCCCGCTAGAAGATGCTATGGAAAAGTTGAGGACTGATATTCGACGGCTAGCAAAAGAATGAGAGGAGAAATTCGGAGACGAGATTGATTCGTCAGAATTCATGGACGATGATTATGCAGAAATCAACATGGTCGAAACACGAGCTTCGTCAGCTTCACAAGGTGCTCCTACGACCGCAGAAGAGAGGAGCCGGAAGTGATGAGAAGACAGCTTCAAGAAAGAGACGATACGATTGCCCAAATGGCGAAGAGGATGGAAGAGATGGCTATAGCTCTAGCCACTCTCCAAAGTCAAGTGCAACCCCAAAGAGAGACGCCCCCAGAGGTCATTCACATTGTAGACGGAGGAAAGGAGATTACATCCGTCAACGGGGACGATCAGCTGAAGAAAGATACGACACAAAGCATGATTCCAGAAAAGGATATCAAAAGCTTGGTGGAACAGCGAGATGCAGAAGCCTTAGCACAATCAAAGAGCGGGACATCCATTCGGACGGGTAGACCTTACCCGGAAGAATTCGACGCCGTCCAATACCCAAAAGGCTTCGTACCACCTCTCGTTCAAGACCTTCGATGGAACCAGGAACCCCCGACGAGCATGTTACACACTTTCGTGCCGCTTGTTGCAATGCCGGCGGGAGCGATGCATTACTCTTCCGACGGTTCGTCGGCGACTCGTCGTGGATCGCCTTTGATTGGTACCCGAATTACCGAATGGTTCGGTGAAGACATTCTCGAACTAGAAAACCTTTTCATCAAGCGATTCGCCGGAGCTCAGCACCACATCACTATAGGTGGTTTAGTGGTAGAGAAGCAGAAGTCGAACGAAACTTTGGTGGATTACATACTTCGATGGAGGAACTTAAGCATGAAGTGTGAACCACAACTACAAGAACAACATGCAATCAGCATCTTACTTAAAAGCATTCACGGCCCGATAGCACTTCTCCTCAAAGGATTCACTATTAAGACTTTCGAGATGTTGTTAAGCAAGGCTGGGATCTTGCAAGAGGAGGCGAAGCAATTAAGTTTCGCCGACAAGACAGACAAACAAAAGCCTGTGAAGACTTTTGAAAAGAAATCCGGGATCGTTGCAGCAGTCGACAAAGGCAAGCAACCGATACAAATATCGTCCGAACGGCCACAACAACCTCAACAGAATTACCAGCAACCTCGACCCAGCTATCAGTCATCTCCACAATATGAACAACCGCCTCGTCCGCAACGTACATTAAGGGAGCTTCTGAGCAGGGAATATCCATTCAAGAATGAAGCAGTGCCGAAAATGTTCCGTAGTCTGATGAAGACTCCAGATTTCCAGCTGCCAGAGCCTAAGAGACCAGAGGAAGTCAACAAGAAAAGTGATCCCAACTTTTGCCCTTATCACCAAATGCTTGGACACAAGATAGAAGATTGCATTACCTTCAAAAGTTGGCTCAATGACAACCTTCGGAAAGGAAATATAACAATCCCGAAGGAGTACATGAAGGAACCCCAGAAAGGAGGTTCCGTCAATGTTGTCTCAACTGATCCCATCATTCCGATAGATCCCTATACGACTGACAATGGATGGACTACCGCTTGGACAAGGTCTTCGAAAAAGATTTTAGACAGTATCCAAACCGCTTCGGTGCAAGCTTCAATTCAGAGTTCGAAACCTGCCAAGTCGGCACTATCAGTTGCGATAGGAGAACCACCTCAATAGGAGATGATTGAAGAGAAGAAGAAAATTGATGAAGAAGAGAGGACTGAGGCTCCTAAGGCTAGACTAGGGGCTGCTTATCCTAGGATAGTTGTTTCTGATTCGGGGGAGAAATCCCTCGAACCTCTGACTCGTATGATTATCTCGCTCACTTCGGTGGGATCATATAATGATAAGGGTGATGGTGTTGGCTACGTTTTGATCGTTTCTAACGATTACGTAACTAGCGACAATCCGGACATCGATTTCGATACCAACGACAATTCTCAAATCATACACAATCTCGACGATCAAAATGACAAAGAAGACATCCATCAAGGAGGCTACGAGAGTTCAACAAGCAACGAATCTATCCGCGAGTTTCGAGGAGCTCCGATCATAATAGAGTTAGAGCCTTCGGACTCGAAGCTAATTCGGAAGAGCCTGTCATTCTGATTCAGGAAGAAACACCAGCAAGCTCAACACTAGATTCAGAAGAAATTACAGAAGTCAACTTAAGAAGTGGAAGAGTTCTACCTCCGAGGATGGGTCCAAAGGACAAAGGAAAGCAGGTGGTTGTTCAGGAAGAACCAACCCCGACAGAAGAAATACCCATTCGAGAAGAAATCGAGACACATGGAAATAAAGTGGACTACAACGTGCTAGCCCATCTTAGGAAACTACTGGCCAAACTGAGCATCTACGACGCTCTCATCTTATCAAAGGAGATGAGAGAAGCTCTGATCAAGGCCTTACTTGATCCGGAAATTTGCTTAGCTCAAATGGTTGGAGATTCCTTAGATGAGGTTTGCTCGTTAAAGGAACAGCGAGGTGTTACCTTCACGGACAATGACCTACTACTTGGGACAGCAGATCACAACCGACCGTTGTACATTTCAGTTACAATTAGGAAGTTTACGCTCTCCAGAGTATTGGTGGATCCAGGAGCATCAATCAATATAATGAGTCTCCGAACACTAGCATATTTGGAAATTGATGCTCGTGAGCTCGAGGCCGACAAAATGTTATTAAGAGGATTCAACGAGAAAGGAGAAAGTGCCCTCGGGTCAATAACGCTACTAATGAAGACCGGTGACTTAGCAAAGACAACCGCAAAATTTCACATAATTGATTCAGAAACGTCGTTCAACGCTCTACTGGGCCGACCATGGATACATGAAAATAGGATGGTACCATCATCTCTACATCAGTGCATCAAATACTACGATGGAGGGGAACAGTGCATCAAAGGTGACTTACAACCATTCTCCGTACATGAGATTGGAATCCATGAAGACGCAGCCTTATTATGCACCACCGAAGAAAACAATCTTCTCCCAGAGATACCGTAACAAATGAAGCAAAGAAAGTTCGGGACAACGAAGAACCTGAAGTTCTAGTCCAACAGTCACTCACCACTCCCTTCCGGCGAGATGGTGAAGGTTTCTCCACAACTCGCATCCGAGGTCGAGGCCGAGGACGAGGCCGTGATAGAGACGTTAGGACAGTTGGACAGAGGAAACCAGCCATCAATGTTGATTGGGAAGATAGTTCTGAAGAAGAAAATGAAATTAAGCAAGAAGCAGCAACGATAAGTCGGAAGAAGCCGCAATTCAAGATCTCTCTCAAAGATGAAAAGAATGAAGAATACAAATCGATGTGTGAGAAGATTAACCACTACGTACATACTATGACCCTAACCCCGATCCATTCTAGTAAGATCGAGGGTATGGTGGTCAGAGAGGTATGTAGCGGCGGTGCAAAGCCAATCAAATTCTACCGTGGTGCTTCTTCCTCCAAAACTGAAAATAATGTACAATTTGAAGATGTCACTTCATCAGAATTAATGGAATTACCTTTTGAGTGGTACTCTCCTTGTGTTCAAAATTTAATTCAGCGTGGTTTCTTACCTCGACAATGGACAAAAGGTCAATCACAACATTTTGAAAAATTATGGAATAACTCCGGTCGTCCACCCAATGCAAAGCATGGACTCGGATTCGGCACGATAGGATCGCTTGACGATACCGAATTTTGCTTGGTTGTCACTTGCGAATCTAATGAAAACTCGCATGGAAACTACGGAAGAATTTGAAGATTTACAAATTGGAGACGCTCCACCAGAATTCGAAGAAGAAATTAAATCTACAATAGATGAGTTAACGGAAGTTAACTTAGGTAATAGCGAAGAGCCTAGGCCTACCTTTGTTAGCTCCTTACTCAATAAAGAAGTCTCCGAAGAAATAATCAAGTTATTAATGGAATTTAAAGACTGTTTTGCTTGGAACTACGATGAGATGCCGGGATTATCTCCGGAGGTCGCAGTCCATAAGCTAGGAGTGGATCCTACTTCGTTCCGATCGACAAGGTCCCAGAAGAATGCATCTAGAAATCGAACAACAAGTCATATCCGAAGTTAAAAAGCTAATAGACGCCAAATTTGTCTGTGAAGAACAATATCCGACTTGGCTAGCCAATGTGGTGCCAGTCGAAAGAAGAATGGTCGATCGGAATTTGTGTGGACTTCGCAGATTTAAACAAGGCATGTCCAAAGGATGAATTCCCTCTACCGATCCCGTAACTAATGATCGACATTGCTTCGACACATGAGATATTCTCATTCATCGATGGATCTTCGTGGATACAACCAGATAAAAATGGCTCCGGAAGATGAAAAGCTTACAGCATTCGTAACGCCGATCGGAATATATTGCTACACAAGTGATGCCATTTGGACCGAAGAACGCAGGAGCAACATACCAGAGAGCGATGACAAGAATTTTTGATGATCTCATCCACAATCAAGTCGAATGCTACGTGGACGATGTGGTCATCAAAAGCAAAGTAAAGGACAACCACTTGTATGATTTGAGAATTGTTTTCGAACGATTAAGGCAATTTAACCTTAAGATGAATCCCTTAAAATGCGCCTTCGGCGTCACCTTCGGGAAATTCTTAGGATTCGTTGTCCGACATCATGGAATTGACATCGACCCGGAAAAGATTAAAGCTATCTTAGAAATGCCGCCTCCCAAAACCTTAAAACAACCATGATCTTTTCAAGGGAAGTTGGCATATATTCGACGCTTTATCTCAAACTTGTCAGGTAGGTGTCAGCCTTTCTCGGCACTAGTTAAAAAGGACGCCAAATTTATTTGGGATGAGAAATGCCAGAAGGCCTTCGAGGACATTAAACAATATTTAATGACACCTTCTATCTTAGCAGCCCTGACCTCGTGTAGACCGTTGATACTTTATACCGCGGCTTTAGACGACTCTCTCGGAGCCCCGTTAGCCTGTGTCAATGATGAGGGTAAAGAAAATGCTCTTTACTACTTAAGCCGTCGTTTACTTCCGACGGAAATAAGGTATCCCGCAATTGAAAAGCATTGTTTGGCCCCGATCTTCGCCGCTCAAAAGCTCGTGCACTACATGCTTTCTCATAAGGTCAACTCCGATCTCGAAATTTAATCCATTGCAATACTTGATGACTCGTCCAACGCTTTCCGGCAGACTTGCTAGATGGTCAATGATATTATTGCAATTCGATATAACTTTCGTGCCTCTTCGTGCCGTAAAGGGACAAGTCCTAGCAGACTTCCTCGCAGCACACCCCTTGCCGGCAGAATCTCCTCTCAATGACGATTTGCCAGATGAACAAATAATGAGCCTAGAAGACCCAAATGATCGACGTTGGGAATTATATTTCGACGGAGCATCTTCAGCACACAAAGACGAAGATTCGCAAGTGATAGTGACCGGTAAGGCAGGAATCGGGCTAATCTTTATAACACCGGAACAGGGGATGTTAAGATACTCCTACCACTTGACAAAACCATGTACAAACAACGAAGCAGAATATGAAGCCCTCATAACGGGATTGGAATTAACTATTCAAATGGGGATAACAGACATCAACATCTACGGGGATTCACAGTTAATCATTCAACAGATAGCCGGACAATACAGAATTTTAAAGCCAAGACTCGAGCAATACTTCAAGTATGCCATACAGTTGTTGGAACAAATTCCAAATGTGACGATCTACAAAATTCCCAGAAAAGAAAATGCTTTACGGATGCTTTAGCCCTTCTCGCAAAAGAATTTGCTCGTTTGCAAGATGAATCGGTGGAAGTGTCGGCTCACCGGACGTCGGGTCCTATCACAGCTCGACATAGACACGATACATAAATCGAAAAAGAAAAAGGATCGATTGCAACAATGACGAGAAAACACGGAAGATTGGCGACGACCATTAGTAGACTACCCGCAAACAGAGAAAACTACCGGACGATAGGTCGCTAGCCCATCGGATCAAGAAAAGAACTCGTCCTACCCATTAATAAACAACACATTATACGTAAGATCTTTCGATCAAATGTGGCTAAGGTGCCTAAGCGGGTCCGAGGCCCGTGAAATTGTTAAAGAGGTGCATTCGGGACTCGTGGCGCTCATCGATCGGGTCCGAAAATGAAAATGAAAATTAAAAGACTAGGGTACTACCGGCCCTCGATGATGACCGATCGCATGAAAATCGCCAAGAGCTGTCACCAATGCCAAGTGCACGGAGTGGTTCTACACCAACCTCCAAATGTGCTACATCCGACAATTGCATCGTGGCTATTTGAATGTTGGGGCACAGATATAGTGGGTCCGATAGAACCACCATCTTCAAAAGGACATCGCTTCATTCTTGCGGCTACATATTACTTTTCTAAGTGGGCAGAGGCAGTTCCACTTAGAGAAGTGAAAGCACACCACGTGCTACGGCTTTTCAAGAACCAAGTTGTCTACCGCTTCGGAGTGCCGCGCAGATTATCTCGGATAATGGGTCGGCATTCGAAGCACGCAAATCAACAATTTTGTCAGGAGACACGGAATCGACTAGCGATACTCAACAATTTACTACCCAAGAGCAAACGACCTCGCTGAGGCTTTTAATAAAACTCTCGTTCAAATCTTAAAGAAAACCTTGGACGACAATAAGAGAAATTGGCACGAGAAGTTGTTAGAAGCCTTATGGGCCTACCGGACAACCTTCAGAACTCCTACTCAAGCTACACCTTACGCTCGGTGTATGGTTCCGAGGCGAGTGTTACCTTTAGAGGTTCGGCTTCCTTCACTCGGAATTGCGGCTTGCAAATAAGATCACGACAGAAGAGAACGCCAAATTACGACTAGAAGAATTGGAAAGCCTGGAAGGGAAAAGACTTGCAGCGCAATAGAATTTAGAACTATACCAAGCTAAGATGGTTCAAGCCCATGAAAAACTGGTCCGCCCAAGAACCTTCAAAGTTGGTGACTTAGTTCTTGTTCTCAAGAGACCTATCCTTGCACACCGCAAGATAGGAGGAAAATTTGAACCCACTTGGGAAGGGCCGTTTATGGTTGAAGCAGTATACTCAGGAGGTTCCTACCAGCTAGTGAATTGCCAGGGAGAACGACATATGCTTCCGATCAACGGACGATACTTGAAAAAGTATTACGCTACCTGATGTCTCGAAGGAATGAATTCTTCATCCCTAAGAAACACGGGCGAAGTAATTACTTATGATTGGGTCCGAACCCAAAAAATAATAAAATGTGCTAAAATAAATAAAAACATGATAATAAAGTTTTTCATGTTTTCTCTCCCATATCAAAATCTCTTTCCTGATCTTATCCCACTTCATTCCTGTTAAATTTAAAAATACAAGAAGTAATAAAAAAATGTCTTTAATAAACATTTTCTTAATGTTCTTATTCTTAGTACGACCCTCGATCCTTTTCCTTGTCTTTTCGCAGGGAAATGTCGAGCGGGCGGTTGGTCCTGAACTTTAGAAATGGCGTAAGCCTTGCACTCAATGAAAAGAGGGTGAAAGATGGAGCGATAATCGAGATTGACTCGGATTTCGCACCAGCAGGCCTACAGTACGAGGAAAGTGACTCGGTCCCGGTTGACCGAGAAGAACTGCCCGAACAGACAGTGATGAAAGTGGGTGGCCCAAGCCACCAATCCAGCAGCAAGAAAAGAAAGGCAAACACTGAAGAAGATAAGAAAATGAAGTCCGTAGTCGCTACGAGCAGAGGGCAGGCTTGTCAGCGCCGCGCCCACAGAGATTCAAGAAGTTCGAAGAGCTACTCTCACAGCAACGCAACGAAGAAATAAGAATCGCCGCATCCGCAAGATGTTAACCAAACTAGCAGCGGACCAGCGCGACGAGACAGTTGCTACTGCCAGCACATACACTTCAAGGACACCGGTTCACTAGGAACCTGAAGAAAGGAGGCCAGCTCCTAGGATGACAGAAAGGACCCGGGAAATCTCACAAAAACCAGAAGAAAAAAGGCTACCACGCCACCAGATAGAACCACCAGTGATGCATGACCTTGTTGCAGAAGCAACCCCGGGGGATGTCCCGACAGACATCATCCCCGAGGGGCCGAGGTATGCAGGAGAACGTGAAGGGATTGAACCGTATATCCCACAATATGTCACCAGGCCTCGCCATCTACAAATTATTCCAGAGTACGAGCTGGAAAGAATGCAGAATGTCGAAAAGAAAACTTTTGAATACTTCGAGAGAATCAGAGGCAGAAGGATCAATATACTAGAGGGCCTCGAGCTACACACAGACGTATTCTCAGAGTATGAACAACAGCAAATCGTGGATTGCATCCGGGATTTGAAAAGAATGGGCCGAGTGGGCCGCCTAAGAGAAAACACCTACTCAGAACCCCGGAGATGGATGCTAGGGAAAGGAAGAATCACAATACAATGTGGATGCTTGTTACAACTTTGCGGAAGACAGGGAAGGAAACCCTCCGGAATACTCCGTCATGGCCAAGTGGATCCGATGCCACTAGTCATCAAGAGAATGGTAAAGAGATTGATAACATGGAGGGTACCGCCGACAGATTGCATGCCCAATAGCTGCATTATTAACATCTACAAGCAGGGTGACCGCATACCCCCACACATAGATCACCACGACTTTGTCGGACCTTTCGCACAGTCTCTTTCCCGAACGAGTGTAACATCATGTTCGGATCCGACCTCCGGATAGCGAGCCCGGTGAGTTCCGAGGGCCGGTGAAGATACCATTACCGGTAGGTTTCGTCATGATACCGAAGGGCAACGGAGCGGATATCGCTAAGCATTGCATACCGGAGTACCAGGTGAAGTGAATCTCGGTTACTTTAGAAGGATGGACGACAGGAAGACACCTTACCATTTCCAGCCAGACCCGGAGTTAGAGAGCCTCCGGCCTTACGAGCTGTGAGCTACATGGAAGATATCACACCTCCAATGTACATCCATACGACATCCTTGCCAAGAATGGCTTGGAAGGTGATGTTATTGACCATGTACCCCACTATTCGGACATGGATTTTTGACGGATGCTTCTTTGGATGGATCGACGAAGATCATACATAGTCCGTTTTGAGTTTGCATGGATTGTATGAGATATATTCCAGCATCAAGTTGTATGATGTATCTTCGACATGATTGGAATGAAAGTGACCATGTCACATTTTTTTCGGCCTTCACCTCTTTTGTGCAAATTGACTGGGAAACGCCATTAAAGTTAAATGAACTTCGAACAAAGAACAGAGAAGAAATAAAAAAAGAGAATAAAAGAAAACTTTCCTTTAAAAAAAAATCTAAAAATGTCGAACACCAAATCCACATGAACACCAAATAAACAACAAAAAAGGGATAGTTAAAGGACAAACAAAACAAATTTAAAGCTCAAATTGAATTCCAGTTTAAACCCATCTTCTCAAACCCTCCAATCCTTCTTCAAATCAAGATCTATTCTAGACCTCCCTTAAAACCCCCCTCTCGGGATGATTTCAAAATCACAAAGAATTTTCAATTTGATCCGGATGGCATGGGTTTGTACCCTTCGCCAAGTAATCAGACTTTGATTGATTCCCATGGGATATGAAACAATTTCATACCTCATTTCGATCTCCCGCTAAATCCAAATCTCCACAAGTAAATTTCAATTCAAAATTTCCGAGACTGGTACCTAAATTCCAGTTCTCATTCCGAGATCGATACCTAAATTTCGATTCTCATCCGAATTGATACCTAAATTTCAATTCAAAATTTCCGAGACTGGTACCTAAATTCCAGTTCTCATTCCAAGATCGATACCTAAATTTTGATTCTCATCCGAATTGATACCTAAATTTCAATTCAAAATTTCCGAGACTGGTACCTAAATTCCAGTTCTCATTCCGAGATCGATACCTAAATTTCAATTCTCATCCGAATTGATACCTAAATTTTAATTCAAAATTTCCGAGACTGGTACCTAAATTCCAGTTCTCACTCCGAGATCGATACCTAAATTTCGATTCTCATCCGAATTGATACCTAAATTTCAATTCAAAAATTTCTGAGACTGGTACCTAAATTCCAGTTCTCACTTCCGAGATCGATACCTAAATTTCGATTCTCATCCGAATTGATACCTAAATTTCAATTCAAAAATTTCCGAGACTAGTACCTAAATTCCAGTGCTCACTCCGAGATCGATACCTAAATTTCGATTCTCATCCGAATTGATACCTAAATTTCAATTCAAAATTTCCGAGACTGGTACCTAAATTCCAGTTCTCACTCTGAGATCGATACCTAAATTTCGATTCTCATCTAAATTGATACCTAAATTTCAATTCAAAATTTCCGAGGCTGGTACCTAAATTCCAGTCCTCTTCCTTCGAGGTCGGTACTTAAATTCCGACTCTCATTCGAGATCGATACATAAATTTTGATTCTCTTTTGAATTGATACCTAAATTTCAATTCTAAACTTCCGAGGCTGGTACATAAATTCCAGCTCTCATTTCGAGACTAGTACCTAAATTCTTGTTCTCATTCCGAGATCAGCGTCTAAATTCTGATTCTCATCCTTTTCGAGGTCGATACCTAAATTTTGACTCTCTTCCGAGATTGATACCTAAATTTCAACTCTCATTTTCGAGACTCGTACCTAAATTTCAGTTCTCATTCCGAGATCAGTATCTAAATTCTGATTCTCATCTTTTTCGAGGTCGATACCTAAATGTCGATACTTAAATTTCAATTCTCATCCCTTTCGAGATCAGTACCTAAATTCTGATTCTCATCCTTTTCAATCGACACTTAAACTCCGATTCCCACTCCGTGGCTGGTACCTAAATTCCAGTTTCCTTTTCAATCCTGAGATTGGAACCTAGGTTTCAATTCTCATTTCAAATCCAAATTTTCTCAAATAAATTTTAAATCAAACTTCAATTTAAAATAAAAAAATCAAAAAAAAAAAATCAAAATCTAAAACTTACACATCAAAACTTAAATTGAAACAAAATGAAATCTAAATTGAAATTCCCCGCATCATGTGATTTGGAATTCACCTCCTTTTCCTTTCCCCAGCGAGAGTTCGAGAATCTCCGGCTTCGCAGATATACTTGACACTCCCCAGCGGAAACTCTTCTACTTCGTCCTAAGTTTGTCACTTGGACATCCGTGTTGGTTTTGCTGATCGCTTCGGTCAACACCAATACGCGCGGTGTGCTCCGTCGACTCACCACACCTATCGGGGTCCATTTGTTGACCTCATTTTTGATGAGGTCTTCTCTTCTTCTCTTTAGTACTTAGGATCTAGCCTTAGGCTTTTCCTTCGACTATCTTAGAGGACTAGAATTGGGATCCACCATTTAGAATTTCAAACCACTTCTTAACTCCCCGCAAACTCCACAAACTTGATCGTAGACCCCTAATCACCTGTAGGGTTGAAATCAAATGTGGAAGTTTAAAGGATGAGTTCCTATAGGACTCTTTGGCCTTAGATCGCCTCAGGTGGCCCGGTCCGGTGAAGGGGCCGACTTGCACACACACTACACTTATACACTACAATTTCACACACCTCCTAAAACCACACCCATACCTAACTCGACCTCCCCGACTCATGTAGGTGATTCACATGGATGGTCCTTAACCCCTAAGCCCTTGGCTAAGAGGGTTAGGAACAACATAGTGAATGCCTCAAATGAGTCCCTTCATGGCTCATGTGGGCTTCAAGTGGCTTCATGGCTCAACCAAAATGATTTCATTCCACTTATATTCACCCAATCTTCAATTTTTCATATTTTCAATTTTTGACCCCCGGGACCCTACACCCGCTTAACCTACCCAAAACCCTTGAAACTACCCAAATTTCTCAAAAATTTTCAAATCACCCAAAATTCTCCAAAATCATTCTTAAACATTTCTCTCCACTCAAATTGATCATCCATACCCAAAAATACCAAAAATTCCAAGAAAACCTTCCAATACCCTCCAAATACCCAAAATACCCCTCTTGACCCAAAAATCCAAAAATTCAGAAAATTCCCATAAAATTCCAGAAAATTCCAAATATTCCCAATTTTATTTTGCTCAACTACACCATGGGCTAATTTTATCAATTTACCCTACTTTTGTCAAAACCCCCAATTTGACCCATTTTAACCCTAAGTGAACCCAATGTCAAACCAAACCTACCCGATTGACCCAAATTCTGGTCCAATTCAATTCTAAACTTCAATTCAACATTCCCAACACCAATCTAGACCAAATCCAAGTCCAATTTGATTGACATTTGGATCCAATTTCACTTTTGGCCTTAAAGCCCAATTTGGACCCATGACCCAAACCTGACCCAAACTCACCCAATTCAACTCCAATTAACCCCAAATCTTTTCTAAATCTTCCTTAGCATCCCCACAAGAAAAACACTAACATGATTTGCCCAAAATTTAGACCCAAACCCCATTCAAATTCAACCCAAAGCTAATAGGCCCAATTTTGACCTAAACCCAAACCTAACCCAAATGAACCCAAACCCCAAAATCAAAACCCAACCAAAGTCAAAACCTCTTTCAAACACCCCCATAAACATTTCTCAACATTAATTTTACATCAATTTCAACCCTAGCCCAACATTGGCCCAACTTAGTCCAATTTGACCTATATTGGCCCATTCACCAAAGAAGCCCAAATTCAACCCAATTCAAACCCAAATCACTCCCAATTTGCTCCAAGTCACTCATGACACATCTATGAGCTAAACCCAACAATTATTTGGCCCAAACCTTTACCAAAATTCAATCCTAAAATCCATTTTAAAATCCAAAAGCCCACTTCCCTAAACCATTTTAAAAGCCCATTTCTACCAAATACAAAAGCCCAAAATCTACCCTAAAGCCCACATGACATCTCCATTTGCCATCCACTTAATCAAAGCCATTCCCTAAGTTCTAATCCCATCATCAAATAATTCCAAATCAAGCCTCTTGCCAAATCACCCCTAAATACCAAAATTTTTCTTAAATCCATTTTTATGAAATTGACTCCACTTTTCCCAAGCCAAAGGTGAGCCATGCAAGCCATGGACAAGCCACATGAAGCCATGGAAGGCTTAACATGTGATCAAGCCATTAATGGCAAAAGGAGGGCCCCCTTTCCTAATCCTTCTTAAATCCTTTTTTACCTTAAGCATGTCACACACTAAACTATGCTTAGCCACCTCATCATGGATGGAGACCACACCATTCTCTCTTGGCTGACCCAAGTGATCCTTTTCAGCCCAAGACCAGGCCTTGGGTGGTGAACCTAGCCCAAAATCATGGGTTGACTCATTTGAACCCAAAATGGTCTTCCCCCCATTCCATTTCAATCCAAGCTCTTTACACATGGCATTGGCCAATTGATTGCACTAAGCTCCAGCCCTGACCTCCCTGATGACAACAGTGACCTGACCACGGCCGGCCGACCACCACAGCCTCCGGAAACCACCAGGCCGAGAGCTCACATATGAGCCCAAACTTGGAATTCTCACCTGCTGAGCTGCCCCATCCCCAGTGGCCATTATAGCTGTTCTTCTATTGCTAATAGCAGCCGATCCCAAGCCCTAACTCTCCCTGGGAGGCCCTCCACCCTCTCCTATTTAAACACCACCCCTCTCGGCCATGGGAGGTGCTGAAACAAACCTTAAGGAAACTCTGCCAAAATTGTTCTAGACTACTCCCCATACATAGAGCATTTGATCCCCACTGAAATCCCCCTGCCATTTCCTCTCGCGAGCTCAATTTCGTAGTCGAAATCCAAGCCCAAAACCAGGACACTTCTCCACAGAGTGAGCCAATCCCCAAATTGATTGGTCCTACACCTTCACCGGACCAAGAGAAGGTGTCCTTCAAGAAAAGCCCCATCTCCAGGGCCACCCAGTTGCTCCAGCCTCCAAGCTTTGTCATCGGCCGTGGTCGAAATCCTACCTAGGCAATTCACTGCGACCAGGAGACTTCATCTGGAGCTTGCTGGGATCCAATCGAAGGTGAAACAACCCTCAGATCGAAGCCACACTTCTCTGAGCAAAGGTATGGCCTCACTCTTCTTCCCGAGTTTCTTAACATTCTCCATTTTTATTGAGTAAATTTCATCCCACATAAACCGTATGGATGTGTTCGTCTTCTCAAGACAAATCCATAGAGCATAAGAACACGAAAATCCATCGAGTATCGAGTGAGACATTAGGGATTTAGTGTGGACGGCTCTCGAGCGAGGACGCTCTGGGACGATGAACGGATGCCGTCCATTTAATACACGTGCGGACGGACGGCTCAGATGGCATCAGACCAGGAGATGGTACGTGAACCGCGGGGCCCGGGCTGCTGACTCAAGCGGCGGCGTCGAATGAGAGCGCGCCGCGTGGCCGTTCGGAGATACCGAGGATGACGCGGCGCCGACTCGGATAAATAGAAAATTAGGGATTTTTCCTATTTATTTAATTCCCTGAACTTGGAAAATTCATAACTTTGTGTAGGAAAATCATAAAAATAAAATAAAAATACCCTCTTTCTCGAGTGAACGGAGGAGAATAATGTGGAAAAGAAATCATTTAATTTCATCAAGTATTTTATTTTTAATAATTTATTTACTTGTTTGCATTCTTTTAATTCTCCATGCATATAGGAAATTCACCATGGCATGAGACCATAGGGCTTTTGAAGCCTCCGAATTTGGGAACATTCCCTGAATTTTCCAAAGTCAGAGGCCATCCCTATGAGAAGTTATTGATTTTTCAAATTCATGTTACTATTTTGAGTATTTTAATTCCAATAATTAGCATGTTGTGAAATAAATTCTAGGAAAATTTGGTGATGTTCCTTATGACCAGAGGACCCTAGGAAAAATAGGTTTTGAGTTAGTTCATTTAAAATAACCCTAATTGGCTTAAACACCCAAAATAGGTCTCTAATTAATTAGAGCTAACCATACATCAAATTGAATTGAAATTAATTCTCTATTGACCTTTAGGATCAGAGGAACCCACCATAAAAATTTGAGGTCAATTGGAGTTGGTTAGCCCTACTAATTGGGTTGATTAAGCCATTTAGTCATTTTAAACTTTAAAAATTCATAACTTTCAAAATATCTTTCAAAAATTCACCAAATTTGTTTTGGAGCCTCTCTGATATTAGAGGAATTTAAGAAAATTAAATTTTCAATTTTCTAAAAAAGTTGATTTTTAATATTATTTTAATATTTTAATATTTAAAAAATAATAAAAATCATAAAAATAATAAAATTCACCAAAATGTCACATTTTGAATTTTAATCACTGAGGAACAAACCCCATATTTTTCTTAGGTCTATTTAATGAGATATTAAATTTTAAAGCCCTAGGGTAATTTTAAAATTAAAAAAAATGTATTTTCTAGCATTTTCACTAAAATAATTATAATAAATCATAGGAAAATCAGAAAATTGCAAAAATTGATTCTTTGATTTCCTTGATATCAGAGAGATTTTTGAAAAATATAAAATTCATTTTTCAACCTTTATTTTATTTTTAAATTAATTAACACTCCAAAACTTAAAATAATTATAATAAAAATAATATAATTCAAAAAATCGCCAAAATTGGTCCAAGTGGTCCTCTGGTCATTAGGAATGTCCCTTAATTTTCTTAAGGACAGAAACTTTCCCTTGGTCATGTTATTAAACTTTCCTTGGAAATTACTATTTTCTACCAAAAATAATTATATAAATAAATTAAATATAGAAAAATCACATTTTCTCCTCTCATGTCTTTAGTGACATATGAGTGAAGTCACATAAAAATTTCAAGTTTATTTGTGCTCAATTTAGTGAGTTATGAAATTATTAAGCTTAAAGGGCAAAGTGGTAATTAAAATTTTAACCCTTAATTAAAACTTTAGGTTTAATAAGATTAACAAGTAAAATATTTGATCTTAATCTGATTTGGATGATTGAAATTTAAATAATTAAAGGGTAGAAACCCATTAAACAATTTATAATAATTAAACCTTAATTAAATAATTGATTAAATTTGGGAAGAGTAATAAAATTGGAATTATTAAAATAGGGATATTGTTGGGAAGAGATTTATTCTTTAATTTAAAAATCCCTAAATTAATCATCTCATTAATATTCAATTCTTAATTAAAATGATAACTCAAATTTAAAATATTAAAAGACTTAATCATTAAACTAAAGTTAAATTATTAAACTCTTTTAAAATTTCAATTAAAGTTAAAAATAAAATTAAATTAAAAATTAAATTAAATTAAGTAAATTAAATAGAATTAAATTAAATTAAATCAAATTAAATTAAATATTAATTAAATTAAATTAAATTAAATTAAATTAAATTAAATTAAAATTAAATGTAAAATTAAATTAAAGATTAAATTAAATTAAATTAAATAAACAAATTAAATTAAATTAAATGAATAAATTAAATTAAATTAAATTAAATAAATAAAATCAAATTTAAATTAAATTAAGTTAAAACAAATCAAATTAAATTAAATTAAATTAAATTAAATTAAATTAAATTAAAATTAAATCAGATTAAATTAAATTAAAGGAAATTAAATCAAATCAAATTAAATCAAACTAAATTGAATTAAATTGAATTAAATTAAATTAAATTAAAATTAAATTAAATTAAATTTAAAATTAAATTGAATTAAATAACATCACCTAAAACAGAAGGAAATTAAATATAAAGCAAATTGAATACTATTCCAAATATAAACCCATTAATTGAATTTAAATAAATCACAAATTTACCCTCGAATGCTTTAGTTGTCATAACTCCTAAACAGAATATTAAATGAAATGTTACTTCACTTGTAGGACATTCAAACATCCTAGTTCACTGAGTAAGATAATAACAAAGTTTAACTAAACCTCGGACGATTAATTCATTTGTGTATTTGAATTCATTTGGACTTAAAACAATCCTAGAAATATTGAAAAGATGTTTAAGATTTGCCTTAAGCACTTCCTCGATATGATAGGATGTTCATAAGAACAATTGAACTTAATTGTTCTTTGATGAAGAAAATCGTCTTCAAACCAAAACACAAGGAACCTAGACGTCATAGGAGATGACTAGCTATAGGATTAGGAACTTGGTAGAAAACCATAAACCTTCCCTTAGCTTTACCTAGGAACTTGCTTAAATATTCTAATTGTGTTTTAAATGCAGCTTGGAATGACGGGAAGACCCTCCAGGTACGCTTTTATTTTATTGCAATTTACTTTCTTGCAATTTACATTATTGCAATTTATTTAACCGCATTGCACTTACTTTTCTTGCATGATAAACAATTGTTGCATGAAAACCCACACCTTTAGGATAGTCCCTAAAGCTCGAAACCAAAACTAAACTAAAAGTCATCGCAAGATAAAATTCACCGCCACAACATTTCAAAATATAAAACAACTCAAAATTTAATCACAAACTGAACACAAAACTACAATTACAACTAAATTAAATTGTCATGTTGGATGATCGGGAATACCTCGGATGATGTAACCTACATGTTGCTAACGGGATTTCCCATGGTCTAAATGAAAGTGTGGAACTCATTCAGTTGAGTTTAGCAAATTCATCTGGACTAAGTGAATCCGATAAAAATAACGATGCCGGAAGGATGGAACCGTGGGATCTTAACCGGTGTCGTTATAATCAACTTTAAGATTTGTTTTAATTAAAACACAAAAAACACTTGGAAATTAAGATTTTCTCTAAACCAAAACACTTTTCTCATCCCCTGATTTATGACTTCTAAAACTAAACCCCTGCAACAACAAGGAGCTCGGAGCATGGTGGGCAGCACGGCCATCGTCATCAGCAAAACCTGAGTCTACTTCAGCAAAACTTTCTTAGAATTAAATAACTAAGACATAGGACTTTGAGTTAGTTTGCCTAGTGCAACATAAATCCTCAACCTTTTGTTAGGCATTTGCATTGCAAATTAAGCCCTAACCAGTCTTAGGATTCCGAGGTAGTCGTCCGATACGACATAAACCCTCACATCTTCGAGGCTATTTGTATGATCATGTCATACGAACATAAGCCCTAATTAATTAAAATTGACAAAATCAAAACATTAAATAGACATCAGGACTTTCCTAAATTCAAACCAAACAATAGGATAGTCGGGAAGTCACCGAAGTTCATTTCGAATCTCTGATTTCTCCTACTTTTCTTCCTTTGAATTCCCTAAACAAAATGTTCCAAATTTGATCCATTCACTATTGAAATTCCAAAATTCAATCCTTTGAAAACTTAAACTTTGAAATTCTTGAGAGTAGAATTATTGATTATTATCGAGAGTTTTCTTAGGTGATTCCCGTCACTTAAGATGTAATTAACTATCGGGGCTTGCCCTTATAGGGAATTTTAAAGAACCCATGTAATATAAACCTTGTTTAATACTTTCATATTAAGCAGGGGAATTTGTCGGCTTATAAAATTGGTTCGCAGACCAAACGGATGTCACAAATCTTTTAGTTTGTTTAATCGAGCCCCACCGTCATGGCTGTGTCTATCCTTAGGGATAGATACATGGTTCGTGGTGCGGTGCTCGTTTATGTAAACTATTTTGGATGTGAGATCGGTTTGATTTCATATCTTAAAATCTTCAAATTTAAAATTATTTTAAAAAAAAAATCAAATACTACTTTTCAAATTATTTATTTAAATTAAATTAAAAATTCGCCGACAACTTCTGTTAGGCGACCCCCTTTTCAAAATACCACACAACCTAAAATAGTGCCGACACCCAAACTTAACTATTACTTGTCCTAAAGTAATTTTATTTAATACATAAAATATGGTCCACTACAATGAACTTTCTTTCGAGAATACCATAATTTTGATTTAGATAAGTACAATAGTAAAATTTTCAGAATGATCTTCGAATAAATCAAGTAAATTTTGCAGTGTAAAGATATCTAGTAGTCAAGTCTAAGTGTTCTAGCCTTCTATTCATTTCAAAAAATGATTGTAGATTTTCCTATTAAGACACTTAAAAGGATTACATGAAATGAAGTTTATGAGAAAACTACTTGTATGGATGCTAATCCACACATATAAGTTCAGGAAAGTAATTAAGTTTTTCCTATTAGGTAGGTCCAAGTGAAGCCAATTTTTGATTAGGAATCTCCTCAAGCTTCTCCTCACTTTTCTTTTCTTTTCTTTTCTTTTCTTTTCTTTTCTTTTCTGTGAGGATTACTGTATCTGGATAGCCTTTAATGATTTCGAACTTCACCTTTCTCACCCTAAATTTGAAACTTACCACATTCCTTTACCTTATAGGCATTTCTTTAGCATATTAATGATTCATCATAGTGTCTCAATCCTTTCCTATCACATAAAATTTTAAGATTCTTAATATTTCAAACATACAATTTTCTTACTTTGAATATTTGACTATAGTCTTATTCTCTTATACCAAATATCTTATCCTACAAAATTACTTTTCATTACCAAATACTTCATTCAATTTTACAAAATACTTAAATAAAATAAAAATATAGTTATCTGAAATTGAGTTCTATTACAGGAAATCATGTTAATAATTTTGAAAATAATTTTAAATTAGAACAATTAATAGTTAATTCATTCCCTCCCCCAAACTTAGATTTTTGAATATTAATACAATTTAACATGGGAAGAAAGAAAGGATATAAAAATATAACTCATACCTTATTATGTTGTGCTTTTCATACCTTTGTGTTTAAGCAGGTTTTTCTTTATAAAGCAAAACAGTAGGCCTGAAATAATTAGAAGCATTTCTATACATAAATATGGGTTAGAAATTTATAAGAGAAGAAGTTTAAAAACATGAAACATAGACTATCCACAAAACATTAACATCCAACTGTTACTATCACAAATTAAATTAACAAACCAAACACATTAAAACTTTACAATAACATCACATACATCACAAATCAACATAAAGTTTGCTACAAGCACAACCAAATACACATAACATCACATATACTAATCAGAAAGAGTCTCAGGTACATCACAAATACAAAACACAAATACATAACAAAGTACAATGAAAAATAAAAATACACAAACTACCAATCTTCATCTGCAGGAGCTCCACCATCATCAGGTTCTTCAGGCTAGTATGGAGTATACTCAGGGTAAGTAGAAAATACAGTGGTAGTGTCTCCGCTGAAAAACTTCATATGTGTGTCATGAAAAGCTATCTCATTTTCTCTCCACCGCACTTGATAATCATCATTTATCTTGTTCCTTACTTCTGGTCCTTCTACTCTGGTGTTCAACCTTTCCAACTGATCCATAGCATCATGCAGAGTAGGCTCCTTAGATGTATATGGTCTTTCATGACTAGAAGAAGGCACATCAACTTTGTTACTCCATTTCCAACTTACATGGGCTTCATATGCTTTTAGATTCAACTTACTAATGGGCTTCAGGGGATAGATCACCTCATCATTATCTTCAACTGCTACTGCAGACTGAATGCACAAGGCATGAATCAGGCTGGGTTGTTCTAGTCCACCTGTAGTCTCTCTTTTTGAACTTGTCAAAATACTTTTATGAATAATAGCCTCAATATTTATATTCTTCATGTTCTAAATACAGTAATTCATAATAGCTCTATCAACAGTAACCTCGCTGTAATGGTTGGTAGGCAAAAGTCTTGCAGAAATGAAATAATGTCAGGCTTTCGACATAGGATTCAAAGTAAAAAAAGAAAAATTAATCTTTAGTCTTTGTTTAACCTTCCACTCCCCTTTTCCATCAGTCAAAAAGTTTACAATCATATCCAATGCTTTATTCGTAATAGAAAAATTTTCGTATTCACAAGAAAAAGGTGCTCTTAACTGATAAAATGCATTTATACTGACATGGGTGAATTTAAACATTTGGCCTCTAACCAGAATGTATTCACTCTCAGAATAATACAGATTTGCATAAAACTCTCTAACAATACCAAGCATCGCTTCAGCAGTGAAATAATAGAATATCTCCCATTGACGATTCACAATAAGTTCTTCAAGCATACCTCTAGGATTTTCAAAGGCTCTCTCTTGAATACATTTCTTATTGCTAAGAAATGTACTAAAGTGGGAATAAGCCTTGAAATTCACAAATTTTTTTCATCATACTCAAACTTCCTCTTCCCCTTTCAAATTCTTGAAGCCATTTGTCTAAAAATACCAAATTTATCCAAATCAATTTTAAAATTGCAATGTAATGGACTCCAAGGTAAATTTAAAAAAAATAAGAACTCAAAATCCATGAAAAATCTCCAATTTTTCTCTAAAAACATCAAAATTTCAACTCTTCCTAATGTAGAAGATTTTCACTATCAAAATCAAAAAATTTTAGGTTAAAGTGTAGCTCTTACTAAGAGAAGATGAAATCCAAACTTTTCTGGCCATGAAATCACTTCAAATCCAAATGTTAGTGAGCCCTAGGTGCGAAAATAAGCCTTGGCTAGAGGTAGAAGATGATGGTTTGGGCAAAAATGGTGGGTTATCGGCGCGTGAAAAGTAAAATTTTTAATGTGAGTTTTGGTTGGGGTTGTCAACCAGAAGCTGTCGACCGCCGGAATCGAAATCTCGTCGCCCGCTTTGGAAGGACAGTTTTAATTTAATTATAAGTTTAGTTTAAAAAAATATGAAGTCAAACTGATCTCATATCTTTCTGAAGTTCAAATTTGAGGATGAGGCTCGATAAAATAAACTAAAGAAGTAAATGACATCTGTTTGGTCTGAGAAATCATTTTATTTGCCGACAAGTTCCCCTATTTAATACGAAGGATTAAATAGGGTTTATATTAAGCTGGGTTTGGAATAGTTTCTTATAAGGGCAAGCCCCTATAGTTAATTACATCATAGATAATTGGGATTACCTAAGAAAACTTTCGATATAAATCAGGAAACATGTTCTTACTACTTCAAAAGGCTAAGATTTTCTTCAACGAAATGTGATAGTCGGAATCCAATAGGTGAGTGGTGTCAAATCTTGAGAAAGAGTTGTTGTGGAATGTAAAGGGGGAAGGACTAGGAGAAGGCACGAATCCGAGAAGATTCTCGGTAACTTGTCAAAATATCCCATTGTTTGGTTCAATTTAGGGAAACATTTAATTTATGTTTCATCCTACCAAATTTAATTAAGTAGGGCTTACATTCACTTGATGTCGATAATGTGAATAGTCTGGAAGATGTGGGAATTTATGTCATATCGGAATGACAACCTCTGAAACCTAGACGAGTTAGGGCTTATAGTGCACTGGGTGCAAAGGCCTAAAAGATGAGGTGAGGGTTTATATTGCGCTGGGCAAATATCTCGAAGTCCTATGGCTTGTTGTTCTTACTAAGGAAAGAAGTTTGCTGTTGTAGACTCGTTAATTACTCTCTCGAACATGTCCTTCTACGTCCTCGATCGTGCTGTCCTCAGTGTGTTTCCTCAAGCTCCTTGTTGTTGCATAAGTTTCAGTTTTAGATGTGACAAATGTAGGGGATGAGGGAAGTAGTGTGTTTTAGAATGTTAAAAATTAAGGTGGCTTAGTATTTTGTTTAAACAAATATTAAAGTTGATTATAATGGCACTGGTTAGGACCCCACGGCTTCCTCATTCTGGTTACATTATTTCATCGGATTCCCTTAATCCGGATGTATTTACTAAATCCAACTTAATGGGTTCCGTGCTTTTATTTAGACCGTGGGAGACCTTATCAGTAACACGTAGGTTCTGTCGTCCAAGGAACTCCCATTCATCTAAAGGGGTGATTTAATTTAATAGAAGTTGATTTTTTTTATTTGTGATTAAAGAACATGGGTCACTCCTAAAGATAGGCGTCAAAGGCATGTACGGAGAGGAGATCATATCACATGTAAAATAGGTAAATAAAAATCCCTCCAACATGGTGCACTGGGTGATTGTGAAATGTAACAAGTGTGAGCCCATAGGTGGATAAAAATCTTGGACGATAGAAAGACTCAAATTTTTTCAGATGTGTAAAGTAGGATGATGAAGACGATGTTATAAATGAGGTGAAATAGTATGTGGGGTGAGGTAAAATGTAGGGGATGTATCATATAAGGTGTATATCATGTAGGGAAAATGTCATATAGGAAATGTATCATAAATGGAATATATCATGTAGGGAGTATGTCATGTAGGGAATGTATCATGTAGGATGTGTGTCATATAGGATGTATGTCATGTAGGGTGTATATCATATCTCGGATCCAACCAAGAAAAATCGGGCAACATAACAGCATAAGAAAGTGATTTTTCACACCTGCATCTTTGCCCAAAAGTACAACAAGCATTATATATGTAACAACATTCAACATTTCCAACAAATCCCAAGTTTTTGATAATCACAACATTCAACATGTATGTAGCACGATTCCAAGAATTATAAGCAAGCTAAAAGAATGAAAAGGAGAAAGAACTTCTCACCAATCATATGAAATTTAAAGCTCCCAAGCATGCTAAAAACCTTCTCTTTAAAGTGCTAAACAATGCCACTTTTCTTTCTTTTCTTTTTTACTTAAAAGCAACTAATTTGATGCCTAGCCACACAAATTTGACACAAGGGCAGCAAAGAGAAGTCTTAGATTCACCCACAAAATAGCTACAAATGCAGTTTTTCATGTGGGGTCAACAAGCATATGTCCAAAACTCTCTCTAAAATAACACATATGTGCAGATTTTAATTTCAAAAAAAGCATGAGAATGATGTAAAGCACTTCTACACTAATGTATAAGTGCAGATTTTGTCATTGAGCATGTGCAGGAATGATGTGAATCAATTCCAAAGAAAGGGATGTGTGCAAATTTTGCACTTTGGTAAGTGCACACATGATGTAAACTCACTTTTGTAGGCATGGGATGAGGTGGAGGATATGTAAAAACAAAGCCTATATGTTATGTATATGAAAGACTAGTGAAACATGTGAAAAACCAACATATATGACCTTATTCATGAGTGTTTCAAGCAAGATCACTTACAAATCCGAAAATTGCAAGTATTTTTACCAAATTATTTCATGTACATTCCAACCAATGAAAAGCACTCCAAACACATGGAATTGGGTAAAACATGTAAGAAAACATAGCCTTGATGTTATACATGTGAATATATGTTGAAATAAGTGAACAAGAAGATCTCATGGCTTCAAATTTGGGTGTTTTATGTGTGTACATTGCCAAATCCGAAAATTTCAAGTATTTTATTAAATCATTTTCATGCATGGAATGAAATGAAAAGTATGTTAAATTGAAGCTTAAGTGATGTATTTGTGAATACATGTTGGAATAAGTGAGAAACAAGCCCATATGGCTTCAAATTTGGAAGTTGTATGTGTGTACATTTCCAAATCTGAAAATCAGAAGAATTGGTCACTAAGCCAATTTCATTTCCAACTTGCACATGAAATAAGAAAAGCTTTACATATTTGATGCAGAAGCTTTGGATCTCCAAAAAGAGCAAACAAAATTTCAAATAAACCCTAAAACTTGAATTTTCTTTAACCAACCAAAGATGCAAAAAAAGCACTTAAATATCTCATGTGCAATTTCAAATTTGGAACATGTTAAGCATGGACTTTTCCTTACCAAGGCCAACATCAAACATGTAGGTAATGATGAGTTTAAAGAATAGAGTAGATAGATGAGTATAACTAAGCCATGACGAGCACTCCCCCTCTTTTCTCCAAATCTTTCACCCACAAGCACCAAACTTTTCATATGTTCCATAGTGAACAATAGAATGAGATAGAACAAGCCACAATCAAATGTTCTTTCAAATTTAAAGAGACTTTAGCATGCCTTCTAAACCTCCAAATATGCAAACAACATGGAAACAAAGTGAAAAACTAGCATTCTCTTTTGAGGCAAAGTAAATGAGACTTGGCCTCTCAAATACTTCTTTCTTCACTCTCTCATTTTTTCCCATTTTTCTTCCTCTTTTTTTCATTTCTTTCTCTCTCTTTTTTTTCCCTCTCTAAATATGCATCTTATGAAATACACCAAGGCTCAAAAGAATGAGTAAGCCAAATTTTAAAACATTTATATGAAACATACTAGGCTTAAAGAGAAATATAACATTCCTAACTTTAAAAAACGGCCTTCATATGAATCATATCAAGTTAAAGGAGATTAGAGCAAAACAACCTTAAAGGCTTCCTTATGAGATGCATCAAGCTCAAAAAGTAAACATGCCCTTTTGAACTTCAATATGAAGCATACCAAGTTAAGAAAGAATGGGGCGAAGTTTTTTAAAAGCCTTCATATGAAATGCATTAAATCTAAAGGAGGATGAGCATGCCATTTAAAGCCCCTTCATGAAAGATGCCAACATTAAAAGGAATAGAGCATGCCAAACATAAAAATCTTCACATGAAACATGCTAGTTTTAAAAGAGTACAAAACAAAGTATGCCACTTTAAACTTCTACATGAAACATAACAAGTTTAGAAGAGAAGAGAGCAAGGCTTCAAACTTTCCATAAGAAGAGCATCAAATTTTTAAAAAAAGTAGGCATGTCTTTGGCTACCAAAGAAGCACAAATAAAGCCATTTAAACATCACATAAGTAAAAGCAAAATTCCATCCTCCCCTCATGGAGATTTCGGCCAAGCCAAAAAGAGGCAAAGAGGTGACTCTGGCAATGTCGGAATCGCCAAATAACTAATCACATTAGATTTAAACCATCATGAAACTCTTTCCCCAAACAATTAGGCAACATGTAAGGCAAGAAAGAGGTGCACTTCTTCAAGGATTGAACCAAGCATCACAATTATAAGGCAAGAAACCTAGCCTGAGCATAAAATAAAATGAAATTATCACGTTAATATTGGATCAAACAAGCAAACGGCAGCACCTCCTTTTCCTCTAAAATTCGGCCAACCATAAAAACTGATAAACAAGGCCATCTTATAGCCATGGGAGAAGGAAGAAGAAGCCCTAAACTTTCCCATGGGTAATACCCAAAGGTCTAAAGAAGGTGAAGCCTCTTACCCATCTTTGAGATGATGGAAATGAAAAGAAAAGCCATGGAGAAGTGACCAAGCACCATAGAAGTGAAAGGGGCTGCCATGGATGTGACTTAGGGCTAGAAGATGCTCCCATAGCAGATTTTGCTAGGAGGAGAAGAGGCCACACCACCCTTGGCGCAAGAAGAGGAGGGCTCAGTCAAGGCAAGGAGGAAAAATTGCAAAACCTAGAGGGAGAGGTTCAACTAAGAGGGAGGGGGCTCTGTTGGTTTTCATAAATTGAAGAGAGGGGAGGCGTGCGTGAGTTTGGTTTAGGCGTTGGCTAAGTTATGTTAAGATTTAGGTGGAGAAAATGTAATTTTTTATTAAAAACTCGCGCTGATTTCGAGCCAATTTTGTTGTGCATCATAATATAGCGAGTTATATATGCTTTCCAAGTAATTTTGACTTTCTGAACGCAACGGGTAGTCCGTTTGCGAATCCAAGGTCGTTCGGGCAAGTTCATCGTTAAATAGGCTAAAAAGTGTCAAATTCGATTCGACCCCAAATTTTGACTCTTCGCCGATCAAATTGAAATTTGGATGTCAGTTTTGGGAAAGTATGAAATGTCAAAATATTTTGTAAATTTTTGAGAATTTTTTTGAGATTTTTCTGGAATTTTGGAAATTTCGGGTCCTGCGGGGGCATTTTGGTTTTGGGGATTTTTTGGGAAAATGTTCAAATGGTTGAATTAAAAGTCCAGTGCATTGTAAAATGAAATTTGGAGTTAAACAACAGTGTTCGGGAGCGTTTTTGACCACTGCGGAGGGTTTTGCGGGGCCTAGAATGTCGTTCAAGTAGCAACTATTTAAGTCACGAGGGGTTCGCCGGTAGCTCAAAAGTATGACATGTTTACAGTCAAACTTCTCAATTTGACAAGAGGAACTCTCCAAAACAATTTTTAGGAACCCCGGGTGACTATGGAATTTTGGGTTTTGGGCCCCTTTTCAGGGGCAATTTGGTAATTTCGGGGTAAAAATTGAAATTGTGGGAAAAGTGAGGTATTGTCAGACTATGAAGTATGGAATCATTCTGGATGGGTTACAGGCTAAGGAAAGCCTCTTTTGGTCCTCTATGTGGTGATCTTAGCTCTTTTGGCCATAGGCTTAAGGCTAGTGGGACTACTCATGTGAGTTTCCAAAAGGTTCAGAGGTCGAAGTGAAATATATTTGATTTAGGATGTGAGTGTAGAATGTAATGTGTAAATGTGAATGTCAGTGTGTGACACAGGCTCCATGAGGGCTAATCCTGAGGTTTAGGCACCTATCAGGATTTCACTTAGACTTCCTTATGCTTGGTCTCTTCCTCCATAAGCTGGAGGTTAGGCCTTAAGCACATGAAAGTTCAAGTGAAGCATGAAATTTTTGAATTTCTATGGGGAGGGTTCCATTGCTATTGCTAGTCCTCTAAGAAAAGTCACTATGAAGTCTTATGGCTAGACCCTAGACAATCTATAGAGAACCTAGACCTCAACCAAAAGTGATGTCAACAAATGGACCCCCAATAAGTGTGGTGTGGGGGAAGAACACACCGCACGTATTGGTGTTGACCGACGAGATCAACAAAAACAACACGACTATCTGAGTGTAAACTGCAAATAGAAAGAAGTATCCAGTGAGGAAGTATCCACTGAGGATTGAACTTCAGCTGGGGAAAGGTTGGTGGTGATCCTTCAAAATAAAGATGTGAGTTCATGACTCCACATCCTAAAGGGGACCCATTCCAAGCGACGGTTTGGAATTTGATGGAAATTTGGTGTTCGAGATATTGAATTTTTTTTAAGTAAGTTTGAGATTTAGGTTTTGAAGTTTTAACTTGTTGATTTTGGAATTTTGGAATTTTGATTTTTGAATGTTTTAACTTGTTGATTTTGGAATTTTGAGATTTTGATTTTGTTGATTTTAGCTTGTTGATTTTTTTTTTTGAATATTTAAAATATTGATTTTGAAGGTTAAAGGTAACTCAGCGACCTTACATCACTCCTGAAGAGTGTGTGGTGTAAAAAATTTTTGGAAACTGTGGGGAAAGTGAGAAGAATAAAGAGTAAATGTAAGGAATAGAGCGATCCCGCGCTGATCCTGGAATTTATGACATGTAGGAAAGTAAGGAAATTGTAAGGTCAGACGTTCTCGTATCGATCCTAGAATGTGTGACTTATAGGGAAATGCAGAAATTGTAGGGAAATCTATGACTTGTAGGATATGCGGAAATTGTAGGGAAATGTATGACTTGTAGGATATGTGGAAATTGTAGGGAAATGTATGACTTGTAGGATATGAAGAAAAGTAGAGTTAGGAATCGGACGATTACGTATCAGTCCTAGAATGTGTGACTTGTAGGGAAATGCGGAAATTGTATGGAAATGTATGACTTGTAGGATATGCGGAAAAATAGGGAAATGTATGACTTGTAGGATATGCGTAAATTATAGGGAGATGCATGACTTGTAGGAAATACGGAAATTGTAGGGAAATGTATGACTTGTAGGAATTGTGAAAATTGTAGGGAAATGTATGACTTGTAGGATATGCAGAAATTGTAAGGAAATGTATGACATGTAGGATATGCGGAAATTGTAGGGAAAGGAATCGGACGATCACGTGCCGATCCTAGAATATTTGGAAATGTATGACTTGTAGGAAAATATAGAATTTGTATGAAAATATAAGAAAATGCGGAAATTCTAGGGAAATGTATGACTTGTAGGATATGGGGAAATTGTAGGGAAATGTATTGACTTGTCGACAATTGTAGGGAAATGTATGACTTGTAGGATATGCGGAAATTGTATAGAAATGTATGACTTGTAGGAAATGTAGAAATTTTAGGGAAATGTATGACTTGTAGGATATGCGGAAATTGTAGGAAAATGTATGACTTTTAGGATATGCGGAAATTGTATGGAAATGTATGACTTGTAGGAAATGTGGAAAAGTAGAGTAAGGAATCGGCCGATCACGTATCGATCCTAGAATGTGTGACTTGTAGGAAAATACGAAAATTGTATGGGAATGTATGACTTGTAGGATATGCGGAAATTGTAGGGAAACGTACGACTTGTAGGATGTGCGGAAATTGTAGGGAAATGTATGCCTTGTAGGATATGCAGAAATTTTATGGAAATGTATAACTTGTAGGACATGCGGAAATTGTAGGGAAATGTATGACTTGTAGGATATGTGGAAATTGTAGAGAAATGTATGACTTATAAGATATGTAGAAATTGTATGGAAATGTATGACTTGTAGGAAATGCAGAAATTGTAGGAAAATGTTTAAATTGGAGGATATGCGGAAATTGTATGAAAATATATGAATTGTAGGATATGCAGAAATTGTAGGGAAATGTATGACTTGTAGGAAATGCGAAAATTGTATGGAAATGTATGACTTGTAGGAAATGTGGAAATTGTATGAAATGTATG
Source organism: Papilionanthe hookeriana x Papilionanthe teres (assembly GCA_022702705.1). Taxonomy (NCBI): domain Eukaryota; kingdom Viridiplantae; phylum Streptophyta; class Magnoliopsida; order Asparagales; family Orchidaceae; genus Papilionanthe; species Papilionanthe hookeriana x Papilionanthe teres. The sequence goes on along the minus strand of CM040421.1, from coordinate 158,874,848 downwards.
ACTTGTAGAAAATGTGGAAATTGTATGGAAATGTAGGAAAATGTATTCAATTTTTGTGGAATTTGAGTAGACATCATGCAACTCGTGCAAGAGGTTTGGACACTTGTAGGATTCCTTGAATTTTAATATACTTGAAATCTGTGATGATGTGTGAGATATGAGAATTTGTGAATAGCTCTATTCGGAATTCAAAAGTTTCGGAATGAACGAGAGGAGTAGAATTTTGAAGAGAGAACTTAAGTTTCGAGTTTGTTTATGTTTTCATAATTTGAATTTTATTTTTCTTTCATTGATTGGTTTCACTTTGATTTATTCATTGATGTTTTGTTTTTAATTTTCTTTTATTTAATTCATTCACGAGTCATTCTTTTAACTTTGATTCATGTTATAATTTCGTGCACACATCCGTTTATTATTTGTATCATTCTTTGTTAGCTTTAATTTGGGATCCAAGTATGGCCCTGCAACTTATTAACCATCATGCACGAAGGAGACGTTCTGAAAACATAAATCTTCATTCATTTCGCTGAAGAAACATTTAGGTACAGCTGATCTAATGCTGATAAGTATCACAAAAACTGATCAGGTACAGACGTCTGCATGTAATAAGTAGAAATATCCATCAAATTGACGCTGAAGTAACAGTAACTGTTGTAAACTAATGTAGAAACTAGTGAAAATTTGTCGATGTCTGGTATGTCGTCCTGTGGACAAGCCAACCTCCCAAAGGCTATGCTCCGGAACAAAAGTTCCCTCCCGATCACCCAGAGGTACTGCTATCACAACAATAATGGGCGGTAGCTTTCTAGTTCTGGATCTGGTTCGTAGTAAAATGGTGTCTTTTCTTTGTCCATCCATCTGAATGTGACTGAAACTCTTCGTCCCCGAACCCTTGGGATGCAGTGCTTGGCTAGGTCCGCTCCATTTCCCTAAAGCACCAAAACTGATCCAATTGGTAGGGCGATCTTCACCGTGCCTTTGAATTCTCCTCCTTCAACAATCTTTATCACTAGACAAAACAAAATGTCGCATTTACTGATGAATGAAACGTGCAGAATGGTCTGACAAAATCATTGTGATCGATATGAAGTGGGATGCAGTCTCCATTCTCATAAATATTTATGATGCAGCTGTTGGGAATACAGTCTGCTAACAGAATATGTCATTCAATCATCCTTTTGATCATCCACTTAATCTCCGATGGTATTTCATCCACCTCATCATGCTGAAGGATCTCTGGGGGATTGCCTTGTCTATCTTTTGTGAAGTTGTAGCAGCAGCCACACTGTATCGTGACTCTTCCTTTGCCTCTTCTACATTTCCTGGGTTCCGAATAAGTCTTTCTTTTCAAAAATCCTTCCTTGCCCATATCTTGGAGAGTCCAAACACAGGCTAAGATCTTTTGCTCATCTTTCTTTGAGAATACATTCGTGTACAACTCCAGGCCTTACAAAATGTTAACTAATTTTCCCTGGATGATGTCGTAGTGTTGGAATGTGTCTTTTCTAACCTTTCTGTTCTTTATCATAATGTAATCCGGTGTCGGCGGCGGCAGTGGTAGCAGGACATACTTTGGTATGTTGGGCTCGATGTCAGGTCGCTCTCCCAGTCGCCTCCTCAGTGTAGCAGCGACATACGCTTCATAAGTCTCATATTCCTCCAGTTGTAGAACATTGCAGTTCGAGCATACTGAGAATTCCCCTAAAGTATTCAACTGTCAAGGGAAGTCCGATGATCCATGAAAATATACCCATTTTTATGCCTTGATTTTTATCAAATTTTAAAGGTATTATGCTTTAATGAAAGGTATTTTTATGTTTTTTGATATAGGTGATGGAAAAATGTTCAAGAAGAAAAAAAAGTGAAAAAGGAGAAAAAAGGAGAAAAAAGGAGCAAAAATGGAGCCAAAATGCAAAATTGTCGAAATTATTTGTCTGACGCCTAAGTGCCAGGTCGATACGGGATCTGTCAAGATTTTTGACGACTTTTAGATAGTTATTTGTCTGGCTGTTGTTCCTGGTTTATAGGACATGTGATACAATGTATTTAGACGCTTGAAAACGGTTTTAATCGTGAAGAGGTGTGATCCAAAGTGAAGAGGTGCGAAGAACTAGATGCAGAGTCTGGCGCCTAAGCGCCAGACACCCCTTTTAGAAGATTCATTGAATGTGTACACATTTTGAAGAGGTGCCTCAAGGAAATCCTTGAAGCCTATAAATAGGAGGGTACGCCTTTAGAGAAAAACGCCCCATCAGAGAGAGAGAGTCTAGAGTTCCTTTAGAGAGAGAAATTAGAGAAATATTTTAGGGCCACTTTTATTAGTTAGTTATTTTATTTAGAATTTGTATTGAGAGTATTTGAAGAGTCGGTGCTTTTGAAGTTTATTTGCTTTGGAGTCAGAAGAATTCAGAGGTTCAGTAAGAGAAACACATGAGATAAGTATTTGTAATTTTATTCAAAGTTTTATTATTATGTTTTGTTGTTTAAATTCAATGTGTTCTGAATAGTAAGTTTACTTTTTTCCTTTCAATTATGAAAAGATAAATAAGATAATATAAAATTCGTTGGAGAATTAAAAACTATTTATATTTTAAAACATTGTGGTGATATTAATATCCGATCTTCATTTACTTTACAAATTAATCACTTGTATTGTTAAAATCTGTTGAAGAGTTTTGATACCTAGAAGGAGATAAATTCTTAACTAGTAGATATCACATGAATCCTTGGGTAGTCGAAGGCCTTGTGCGGGTTATTCAAGGTGAAGTGCAAATAAATAGGAAGATATTATATAATGGGCATAGAATTAATAAGTTTTTAGAGTGACAGATTAAATTCTTGTAATTTGGTTTATAGAGAAGGAAAGGGTCACTAGTAGGGCCAACCATAGCCACCCTTGGACATCTAGTAGTGTGAGCCTAGATTAACCCATTCTACTAACAATACATCCGGACCTGATCTATAGGCTAGCCATTGTTCATTACACCTGGATCAAAGGGTAAGGAATATGAATGCTTCTATTTGGCACAATACCATAAATTTATATTCTCCACGAATATTATCATTATTTTAGAAAATCTTGGATTAATTGAAAGGAAGAAAGTTGTGTTCTTATTGCTACTTACATCAATCATTTCATTACTGCTTTATTATTGCATCTTTCATTACTGCTTTATTATTGCATCTAGTAAATTAAAAATATCAAATTTTATAACTATAAAAGAAATACCTAAAAATAAAATTAAAATATTTAAAAATCCATAACTCACTCCTCGTGGGATCGATACTGGGATTTTTTTTTCAAAGCCCTATATTACTTGATACGATACATATACTTGCGTAGTACCCCTAGTGTGTAAAATAATTTCGATAAAATTATATTTGTATAAACTAGTCACTATTATTATCTATTACATATATTTGAAATCTTTAATTATTATATTTGTCATCAACAGAGCGTTGGTCAAGTTTTTGGCGCCGTTACCGGGGATTGAATTTTTAGTATGCATATATATAGTATTGGATCAAGTTATTGGCAACGTTGCCGGGGAGGAGCGGAGGCAAATTTTTAGATTTTAAATATTTTTATTTTATTTTATTCATTTTTTTTATTTTCAAAAATATTAAATACCAAAAATAATATATATATATATATATATAATAATTTTTTTTTAAGTAGAGATTTTATTTCTTGTTAATTTACTTTTTATGCGTAGTGCTAGATCTGAAGGATTATTACTTTTAGATTTTGAATTAGAAAGAACTATTAAAAGAATTAAAAAAGGAAAACAAACTAAAAAAAATTCAAGAGATGGCTAACTTACATAACAATTTACAAAATCCATTTGAAAGTAATAAACAAAATGTTCACAAACCATTAAGGGATTATGCTAACCCTACTGTTGATGAACTTCATAGTAGTATTCAAATACCTACTGTAGATGTTAATTCATTTGAGCTTAAACCATCTATCATTCAAATGGTTCAAAATGATTAATTTGGAGGAGCACCAAATGAGGATCCAAATTTACACCTTGCTAGTTTTTTAGAACTTTGTGCTACCTTTAAATATAACAAAGTTTCTGACGATGCTATTAGACATAGACTCTTTCCTTTTTCTTTAGGAGATAAAGCAAAGATGTGGTTGAACTCATTAGCAACAGGTTCTATTAAAACATGGGCTGAAATGACACAAAAATTCCTTGTTAAATTTTTTCCTCCTTCTAAAACTGCTAAATTAAGAAATGATATTACTTCATTTAGTCAATTTAATAGGGAGACAATTTATGAAACTTGGGAAAGATTTAAAGAAATATTAAGAAAATGTCCTCGTCATGCTTTACCTGATTGGTTAATTATTCAAACATTTTATAATGGTTTAATTTGATCACTAAAATCAATTATTGATGCTGCTGCTAGAGGTTCTTTAATGTCTAAATCATTTGAAGAAGCTTATAATTTAATTGAAGAAATGACTAATAATAATTTTCAATGGCCTTCTGAAAGGATTAATCCTAAAAGAATGTCAAGTATTCAAGATAACGAAGCCTTTTCTATCTTAGCTTCACAAGTAGCTGCAATATCTAAGAAATTAGATAATTTTGCCATCAACATATCACATAACAACTCATATAATTTTGAAGATTCTCAAACTATTGAAACTTTACAGGCTATTGCTAGTAAAAATAATCCATATTCAAACTATTATAATCCTGGATGGAAAAATCATCCTAAATTTAACTGGAATAATCAACAACAACAATGGGGTAATAATCAATCCCATCCAACTAGAAATTGGAATAATCAAGTAAATTCAAATTATAAACCACTTGGATTTAATAATCAACAGAAAAAATTATCAATAGAAGAATTAATTTTACAAATGAGTAATCAATTATAAAATAAAAATACTGCTATTCGTAATATTGAGAATCAGATGGGACAGATCGCTAATTTAATTAATTACAGACCTCTAGGAACACTTCCTTGTAATGTTGAAATTAATCCAAAAGAAACTGGAAAAGAACATGAACATGTTAAAGCTGTACAGCTTAGAAGTGGAAAGGAATTAAAAGAAAGAATGTAGAATGAAATTGAAAAAGAGATTGAGGTTGAAGAGATTGAAAAACCTAAAGAAACTCCTTCTCCTAATCAAGAAACTAATATTTCTATTAATGTGGAAGTTGAAAAACCATAACCACCTTTTCCTCAAAGATTAAAACAGGAAAAGCTTGATCATCAATTTTCTAAGTTCTTTGAAATTTTTAAGAAACTTACTATAAATATACCCTTTGCTGAAGCCTTGAAACAGATGCCAACTTATACGAAATTTATGAAGGATATATTAAGTAAGGAACAAAAAGTTGAAGCTTTTGAAACTGTTGCACTAAGTGAAGAAAGTAGTGCAATAATTCAAAATAAATTACCTCAGAAACTTAAAGATCCTGAAAGTTTTACTATACCTTGTGCTATTGGAGAAAAATTTTGTGGAAAAGCTTTGTGTGATTTAAGAGCAAGTATTAATCTCATGCCATTTTCTATTTATCGAAGGTTGAATTTAGGAGAGATTACTCCCACCACTATAACCTTTCAGTTAGCTGATAGATCTATCACTTACACTAAAGGAGTTATAGAGGATGTACTTGTTAAAGTAGATAAATTTATCTTCCCTGTGGATTTCATTGTGCTTGATATGGAAGAAGATAAAGAAATACCAATTATTTTAGGGAGACCTTTTCTAGCTACCGGACGAGCTATGATTGATGTTCAAAAAGGAGAATTAACTATGTGAGTTAATGATCAAGAGATTAAATTCAATGTTCTTCAATCGATGAAGTACCCTGACAAAGAAAAATGTTATTGAATGGATATTTTTGATTTTATAATTGAAAAGCACTATCGAGAAAAATGTAAAATCATTCCCGAAGAAGAAATTGAATTTTTAAGCGATGAAAATGAAGAACTAAAAGAAGATGAATTACTTAAAGAAACTCATTATATTAAAGACAACTGGGAAACTTTAGACATAACTCAAAATGATATACTTTTACCCTTAATTAAAAAAACCCCTGAACTGGAATTAAAAATGTTACCTTCACATTTAAAGTATGCATTTCTTGGAAATTCATTAACCTTACCTATTATTATTTCTTCTGAGCTAAGTTTAGATCAAGAAGAAAAGTTAATAGGAGTGTTAAAGAATTATAAAAAAGCTTTTGGTTGGACTATTGCTGATATAAGAGGAATAAGCCCTTCCATTTATATGCATAGAATTTTAATGGAAGAAAATTTTAAACCTACTATTGAACCGCCAAAAACATTAAATCTTATCATGAAAGAGGTTATTAAAAAAGAAATTTTAAAATGGTTAGATGCTGGAATTATTTATCCTATTTCGGATAGCCAATGGGTAAGTCCTATTCATTCTATTCCGAAGAAAGGAGGAGTAACTGTCACTGTCAATGATAAAAATGAACTAATTCCTACAAGACAAGTTACTGGATGGCAAATTTGTATTGATTATTGGAAGTTAAATGACGCCACTAGAAAGGATCATTTTCCTTTACCTTTCTTGGATCAAATGCTTGACAAATTAGCTGGACACTCATATTTCTGTTTTCTTGATGGATATTCTGGTTATCATCAATTACTTATTGCTCATGAGGATCAAGAGAAAACAACATTTACATGTCCTTATGGAACATTTGCCTTTAGAAGAATGTCTTTTGGTTTATGTAATGCACCTGCAACTTTTCAAAGATGTATGATGTCAATATTTTTTGATTTGATTGACAAAGGAATTGAAGTATTCATGGAGAATTTTTCAGTTTTTGGAACTTCTTTTGAGTCTTGTTTAAAAATATTTCCAAAGTTCTGGAAGATGTGAAGAAACAAATTTAGTTCTTAACTGGGAAAAATGTCAATTTATGGTCATCGAAGGCATTGTACTTGGTCATAAAGTTTCACAAAATGGGATGGAAGTTGATCAAGCAAAACTAAAAATTATTGCTGAACTGCAACCCCCTACTACTGTTACTGATGTGAGAAGTTTTCTAGGTCATGTTGGATTTTTTAGAAGATATATAAAGGATTTTTCTAAAATTGATAAACCTCTTTGTCATTTATTGGAAAAGAAGCTAAATTTGAATTTAATGAATATTGTGTTAATGCTTTTAATATTTTAAAAGACAAATTAATAACTGCACCTATAATTATTGCACCTAATTGGAGTAAGCCTTTTGAATTATTGTGCGATGCAAGTGATTTTGCAATTGGAGCTGTATTGGGACAAAAATATGAGAAAATTTTCAAAGTTATATATTATGCTAGTAAAACTCTTACTGAAACTCAAAGAAATTACACTACTATCGAGAAAGAGCTTTTAGCTATAGTATATGCCTTTGATAAATTTAGACCTTATCTTCTTGGTACCAAATGCATAGTTCATACTTATCATTCCGCTATTAAATATTTAATGACAAAAAAAGATGTTAAACCTAGACTGATAAGATGTGTTTTACTTCTACAAGAATTTGATTTTCAAATAGTGGATAGAAAAAGAACGGACAACCAAATTGCTGATCATTTATTTAGAATTAAGAATGATGCTATTACTGAAGAAAATATAAATGAGAAATTTCCTGATGAACATTTGTATGTTATTCAAGAATACCAAACACATTGGTATGCAAATATAGTTAACTATTTAGTTAGCACTATTTTACCTTATGGATTGGATAACAAATTTATTAAGAAATTTAAAAATGATGCTAAATCTTATATTTGGGAAGATCCTCATTTATTTAAATTAGGAAGAGAATCTGTAATTCATAGATGTGTACCTTATGTAGAAACTTAGGCTATTATTCAACAATGTCATGATTTCAAATATGGAGGACACTTTGGAGTAGATAAAACTGCATTTAAAATTTTAAATTCAGGATTTTATTGGCATACCTTATTTAAAGATGTGAGACATTATGTGAAAACATGTGATCGATGTCAAAGGATGGGAAATATATCCAAGAAAGATGAAATGCCTTTAAACAATATATTGGAAGTTAAAATTTTTGATATATGGGTTTAGACTTTATGGGACCATTTTTACCATCATCTGGAAAGATTTATATTTTATAAGCGGTTGATTACGTTTCAAAGTGGATTGAAGCTGTAGCTTTACCTAGCTGTGATTCCAAAAGTGTTTCAAAATTTTTAAAGAAGATGATTTTTTCAAGATTTGGAATTCCTAAGGTATTTATCACAGATGGTGGAAGTCATTTTAGAAATATAAGAATTCAATCATTATTGAAAAATTTTGGAATCAAACACAGAATTACAACTGCATATCACCCACAAACAAGTGGAATGGCTGAAGTATCAAATAGAGAAATTAAAAGAATTTTAGAGAAGACTGTTAATCCTAAAAGAACTGATTGGGTTGATAGACTTGATTCTGCATTATGAGCTTATAGAACAGCTTATAAGACACCAATTGGAATGTCACCTTACCGGTTAGTTTATGGTAAACATTGCCACTTACCTGTTGAACTTGAGCATAAAGCTTATTGGGCGATAAAGGAGTTTAATTTTGATTTGAATACTGCAGGAGAAAAACGATTATTGCAATTAAATGAGGTGGATTAAATAAGAAATAAATCATATGAAAATGCAAGGATTTATAAAGAGAAAATGAAAATATTACATGATAAAAAAATTTCAGGAAAAATATTTGAGCCTGGAGAAGAAGTATTATTATTTAATACTCGTTTAAGAATTTTTCCTGGAAAATTAAGATCTAAATGGATAGGACCTTATATCATTGAAAAAGTATACCATTATGGAGCTGTGGATATTAAAGATCCCAAAATGGGAAAAATTTTTAAAGTTAATGGATTAAGACTGAAGCTTTATTTGGGAGATTTTAAAAAGATTTATAAAGAGACTTATGAGTTGAGTCTACCTGATTAAAAGACTTAATTAGGTCAGGCTGACGACATTAAACTAAGCCCTTTGTGGGAGGCAACCCATAATTATTCATTGTTTTGTGTGTTTTTAGATTTTTATTGTAAGGTTATGCCTCGGTCTTGTTTAAATTTATATTATTTTAGAAAATTTGAATGCTAACAAGTCTTTATTGACTTAAACTAAAAATTATCTCGAATTAAATAAAGCTTAGACATTGGATCACTCTATTTCATATATGAGTAAAAGGAGATCAAGTTAACCTTCATTAGGATTGCTTATAAATTGTGTTACTGAGTCTATATTGATCTTACCATTCTAAACTACCTATTTTGGAGAACGAAACTTTGAAATTTGACATTAGGCGAAACGGAGTCGAACATGGTTCCTGCGCCTAGGCGCAAGATTTGGCACCTAAGCACCAGAGTAAAACTATGTGTCGATGGGTCCGGCGCTTAGGCACCAGATTTTCCGCCTATGCGCCACAGTTACGGGATCGTGTCAAAACCGAAAATCTTAAAATTTTCACACCCTTTTCTCTTATAAATGACCTTATCTTTGTCTCCAATCCTTATGCAATCATTATTTCGACTCCATACACTCCATTCTTGAGAGATTAGAGAGGATTTTTGAAGAAATAGAGAGGAGAAATCTTGGAGAAGAGGCTAGAGACAAGGTTTCAAAGGATCCTCAACCCTACTTCAATGGTTTCATTGCTGTAATTTTGGAGAAAACTTCTAGTCATGTAGATAAGTTTGAAGTAGAATTTAAAAGCATTGGAGATCGCCTTCATGAGATGTATCATCAAATTGAACATCTGGAATGGTAGGGGAATCATCAATTGGATCATCTAGCACCTTATCAAGATGCTCAAGTGGAGATGTATGCAAAGAACAATTGGATCGATAAGAAAACGGCTACGGATTTTCTGAGGGCGTTAGCATTCTTTCCAAGTAGGATGAATAGTTTTCCATGCCAAGATAATGGGAATTAGATAGTGATGTGGTGAGCTTGTGATTTATCTAGTGTGTCGTTTTATCGATTTAGTGAATCGATTGTGTTTGTTTGTGTGTATGATTTCATGTTCATTGTGTGTTGTATTTGCTTTCAAATTTGTGTTGTTTGATTGTTGTTAGAACTTGAATCATGTTATGATACTTATCTGAATTGTATTGAGCCTGAAATTAAAAATCATGAATGGAATTAGAAGAGTTTGATTTAAACTTGTGTTTAATTGGTGGATTCAATTTTTAACTTTTAAAATTTTTGGAAAATATTTGGAAGATGGAAACTGAAGCAATACTCTTATATGAGTAATTAGAAGTTTAATTTATGAATTTTTGTGGAAAATAAAGTTTTTAAAAGATTTTTTTGGAAAGGCGAGTCTGGCGCTTAGGCGCCAGAATTCGGCGCCTAGACACTGGTTCGGCCTGCTTACCTGAAAAAAACAATTTAAACCCCCATTAGCCATTTTTGACGCCTAAGCTTCATCTACTTCCTCTTTTTCGCCAAGACCCACCACCTAAATCCATTTTGAGGTCAAAACATCAAGATTTTGAGCCCAAAATCACTTGATTTCTTCATCTCAAGGTCAGATCTACACTCTAATCCATTTATTTTTTATTTTCACCATAGTTTTTCCTATTTTTGACTAAAGAACCAAAATTTTGAGAAAAATTTTGATTTTTAGTGTTTCTCCATGAATTTATAAACTCATTTTAAGTTTCTTAAGCATAAAAAGAGTTTAAATCTTTGATTCCTTAATTTATTTGTGTTTTCTTTCACGTTTAGATGGCACCGAAATCTAAGCGAGGAAAGGCACGAGAAAATTTTGACAGTAGCAAGTTCGCGACTGCAGCAGCGCATTTTTGATTCAAGAATTTGTGACGTCCAGAAAATTTATCTCAGAGCGAAGCTTTTACAATCATGGTGAAATAATCGAGAACACGATTGTTGCGCACAACTGGCAACGATTATGTTATTTCACCGTTGTTGCTGTTATTCCAGTCGTGCGCGAATTTTAATGTAACTTTTTGGATGCGGAAGACTATGAAGTCTTCGTCAGAGGAGTTGGAGTAGGATTTACTCCAGAAAGGATCAATGTTTTTTATGGACTGGCACCCACCACCGAGTGCCACTATTATGGATTATCTCCATCTGTGGGAAATCTTGAGAAGATTATTGCTTATTTGACTGACGACACTGGAGCTTGGAAGATGCAGAATGATAAACTGGTAAATTTCAAATCTTCTAAGTTAAATGATATTTCTAAGGCATGGCATTACTTTATTTCTGCAAGACTTATACCTTCCAACCACCTAAGCGAAGTGACTAGAGATCGAGCTATCTTAAACTACTGCATTCAGGAGAGGATGCTGATAGATGTCGGCGATATTATTTATGATTCGTGGAGTCTCATCGCTATATCAAGTACTTCTGTAGGACTAGGATTCCCATCTCTGATTTATTCTTTATGTGTGAACAATGGAGTCACTGCTGATATTTCTGAGGAGAAGCTGAAGTCTACCAAGCCAATTAGGCAGAAGAGTGTTAGTATCTATGATCATCTTCGTGGGAAGAGATCTACATCCCCTTCTACTTCTGCACCTACTCCAGGTAGAGCTTTCACTTCCCGACCTTCTACTTCTTCTGCTGTGCCACCGTTTAGTTTTTGAGAATCGATGCATGATCAATTTCTGGAGCAGCAGAGTGAGTTATTTCTAACTCACTGCAAAGTTGATACTATGGATAAGAAGATTGATCACCTATCCGATTACACCCGGAGGAAGAGTGAATATGATGCTCGAGTATTCGCAGTCTTTAGTCGATTCTTGAAGGGTGAGCATGATATTCAGCTTCCCACCGTCCTAGATTTTCACCATATGTTGATCCTAAGGATGTGGAGTTTTCTTTTGGTGATGATGATGAAGAGGCTACGGCATGGTGATTAGTGGCCTGATTGACCTCTGAAATGTGTTGAGTCTGTTGTTAGTTTAGTTTTTGTTTGCTAGTACTGATTGTTGTTTGTTGTTTACTAGTTTAGATTTGTTTATATGACTTTGTATGAATTATTTGATGTTGATATTGTTTTATATATTTAGTTGAAGACTGAAATTTGAAGGAATTTGTGTTTTTTTTTTTGTTTCAGCCTACTGTTTAGTATTCTAGAATAGTTAGTAATGTTATTTTATTTCTGTTAGTAATATAGTTATTTAATTCAACTACTGCTATATAAAATTTTTGAGCCTGCTTACTTTTATATGCTCCTTTATTTCTGTAATATTCATAAAAAACATGTGTAAAAGCAAATTATATTTCTTTCTAGAATTTTTTTTTACGTGCTTATAAAATTCCTTTTTAAATTATACTTTTCTTTCTCTCATACTTTATTATTTTCATGATATACCAAAACTTAAGTTTGGGGGAAGAGAAAATACCTGCAAATTTAAATTTTATTTGTCCTTAATAAACTAATATTTTCTAAAAAAAAAATCTTAACATAACATAAGTAATGAAGAATCTATTTAAGATCACTTAACTTTTTGAAATTATAAATAATTTAGTGGACTTAACTAAAATTTCAATAACTTTGATTGATTTTAAGAATATAATTATTTAACTTAATGAAGAATAAGATTAAGAAATTTTTCTATTCATAATAGAAATAATTGAATTTTAGAAGTATTAAGAAATCAAAAATTATAACTTGAAAAAGAAAAGATTGAAAATCTTTTTGAAATTCTATTCATGTTATAATAATTATGTGAAAATATAAAAGTTTGAAAATATAAGTTAAGGATGGTGAAGTTCAAAATCATTAACAGGCTATCCGGATACAGTAATCCTCACTGAAAAAAAAAAGAGAAAAAGAGGAGAAGCTTGAGGATATGCCTAATTAAAAATTGGCTTCACTTGAATTATCTTATATGAAGAAAACTAGTTACATATTTTACTTAATTTTCATGCATGAATCTTTATTTAAGAAAGAATTTTCATGAAAATCTTTTTCTTGTAAATAATCTATGTGATCTTAATATAATGAACTTCTATTATTTTCGAAATTAATGAAAAATTTTTGAAGTCTTATGATTTGGTAGTTGAATATTCTTTAAAATCTTAAAATTAAACTTAGTTAGTGAAATTTTGTTAATGATTTACTAAAGACTTTATAAGATCAAAAATTACAAAGAGTCTTAAATATTTATCTTTCATTCCAAATGATATACATTTTATATAGCAAACAGGGTTACTTGAGGACAAGTAACTTTTAAGTTTGGGGGATTTTGATCCATGGAAAAAATACCAATTTTTATGCCTTGATTTTTATTAAATTTTTAAGGATATTATGCTTTAAAGAAAGGTATTTTTGTGTTTTTGGATATAGGTGATGGAAAAATGTTCAAGAAGAAAAAAAAGTGAAAAAGGAGCAAAAAGGAACAAAAATGGAGCCATAATGCAAAATTATCGAAATTATTAGTCCGGAGCCTAGGCGCCAGAATCCGGCGCCTAAGCGCCAGGTCGATACGGGATCTGTCAAGATTTTTGACTAATTTTGGATGGTTATTTTGACGGTGTTAGCAGTTATTGGACCTTCTAGAAGACTGGCTGTTGTTCCTGATTTATAGGACATGTGATACAATGTATTTGGATGCTTGGAAATGGTTTCAATCGTGAAGAGGTGCGATCCAAAGTGAAGAGGTGCGAAGAACTGGACGCAGAGTCCGGCGCCTAGGCGCCAGACACACCTTCTAGAAGATTCATTGAATATGGACACATTTTGAAGAGGTGCCTCAAGTCAACCCTTGAAGCCAATAAATAGGAGGGTACTCCTTCAGAGAAAACGCCCCATCAGAGAGAGAGAGTCTAGAGTTCCTTTAGAGAGATAAATTAGAGAAATATTTTAGGGCCACTTTTATTACTTAGTTATTTTATTAAAGTTTATATTGAGAGTATTTGAAGAGTCGGTGCTTTTGAAGTTTATTTGCTTTGGAGTCAGAAGAATTCAGAGGTTCAGTAGGAGAAACACTTGAGATAAGTATTTGTAATTTTATTCAAAGTTTTATTATCATGTTTTGTTATTTAAATTCAATGTGTTATGAGTAGTTGGTTTACTTTCTCCTTTCAATTATGAAAAGATAAATAAGATAATATTAAATTCGTTGGAGAATTAAAAACTATTTATATTTTAAAACATTGTGATGATATTAATACCAGATCTTCATTTACTTTACAAATTAATCACTTGTAGATATCACATGAATCCTTGGGTAGTCGAAGGCCAAGTGAGGTTTATTCAAGGTAAAGTGCAAATAAATAGGAAGATATTATATAATGGGCATAAAATTAATAAGTTTTTAGAGTGACAGACTAAATTCTTTTAGTTTGGTTTATAGAGAAGGAAAGAGTCACTAGTAGGGCCAACCATAGCCACCCTTGGACATCTAGTTGTGTGAGCCTAGATTAACACATTCTACTAACAATACATCCGGACCTCATCTATAGGCTAGCCAATGTTCGTTACACCTGGATCAAAGGGAAAAGAATATGAATGCTTCTATTTGGCACAATACCATAAATTTATATTCTCCATGAATATTATCATTATCATAGAAAATCATGTATTAATTGAAAGGAAGAAAGTTGTGTTCTTATTGCTACTTACATCAATCATTTCATTACTGCTTTATTATTGCATCTTTCATTACTGCTTTATTATTGCATCTAGTAAATTAAAAATATCAAATTTTATAACTATAAAAGAAATACCTAAAAAAATTTAAAATATTTAAAAATCCATAACTCACTCCACGTGGGATCGATACTGGGGTCTTTGTTTCAAAGCCCTATATTACTTGATACGATACGTATACTTGCGTAGTACCCCTAGTGTGTAAAATATTTTCGATAAAATTATATTTTTATACACTAGTCGCTATTATTATCTATTACATCCGAGCTGGACGTCGGGCATCCTGTGAAAATTTCCTTCATCAAGTCCTGTACTGGCTCTTATACTTCAGCAAGCTCCGGTTCTGTGTCAAACCTTGGCAGACTTTTTTCTATCTCTTTCATCTCAGGTTCGTAGGGAGCTTCCTCTATCACTGGTGGCAACTCAGTGGCTAACTGTCAAGCCTACCTCCTCTCCATCCTGTCTAGGAGACGGTGTTTGTGGCGATTTGCATTCCTTCTCTTAGTACGACCCAATGGCGCATACGAGTGTCTCTCAATTGAAGCTACAACTAGATCACCTCTCGGAGTGGTGATCATGGAAGAAAGATGACTGTGTCTGCTGTTAAGCAAGTGTGAATCGACAAATCCTCCAGTATCACCGTACCCCGAGGAGTGTCCTTCTTCCTGAAGTGCGAGGTTTAAGCCATTCTTAGAAGCAAATACCGACTTGCGTCCTGACATTTCTTGCACAAGAGTGACAGGAGAGATGTCAGTGGTTGATATTTTGTACGAACAAGAACAATATCAAAATTTATTTTAATAAGTTTTAAGATATGTGGTTCTAAATTGTTTCAATGTGATTATGTTATTTAATGTAATCCCACGGAATTTAGAATTAAAGAAAATTTCACATGAATGTTTTGTGGAAAGAGATTTTATTTTATTTTATTTTGAAGTTGTTACAAAATTTTAAACCCAGTCACAAATACTGACCACATAGCTTCATCGGAACAAAAGTCCTTCTTTATCACTTTCACGTCGCTTAGTATCTCGTTAGGTATCATCTGTTTATTGGCAACATAAGCCTTTCCCATTGCAAATCCACCAACTGGTAAGCTCCTCCGGAGTAAAATTTTTCCACAACAAATGGCCCTTCCCAAGTCGGTTAGAATTTCCCACCTATCTTGTGATGTACAAGAATAGGTCTTCTGAGTACGAGTATGAGGTCACCAACATTGAAAGAACTAGGGCGGACCAATTTATCGTGGGCCTGGATCATCTTTGTGATATAGTTCCAAATTATGTTACGTGAGTAATCTCTTCCCTTTGAGGCTTTCCAAATCTACTAGTCGGAACCTGTCATTGTCTTCTGTAGTGATTTGATCTGCAACGGCGACTCTAAGTGACATTAGCTGTACTTCCAATGGCAAGAGTGTCTCGGACCGCACACGAGAGAATAGGGTGTAGACCATGTCAAAGTTCTAACTGTCGTCCTGTAAGCCCAGAGTGCTTCTAGTAACTTCTCGTGCCATTGTCTTTTGTTGTCGTCAAGCGTTTTCTTCAAATTCTGTACCAGTGTTTTGTTGAATGCTTCTGCCAGTCCGTTAGCTTTGGTGTAGTAAATTGTAGAGTACCTCTATTCTATCCCGTGGCGTCTGACGAAATTATTGATTTTGGTGCTCTTAAAGGCAGACCCATTATCAGAAATGATTTTGCACGACACACCAAGTCGGTAGACAACCCGCTCCTTGAAGAACTATAGAAATTTTTGTGCTGTGACCTGTCGTAACGGAACGTCCTCTGCCCATTTCAAAAAGTAGTCTGTAGCGGCAAGAATGAACTTGTGTCCTTTAGAAGAAGGAGGGTCTATTGGACCCACTATGTCCGTACCGCAACACTCAAATGGCCATGATGCAATTGTGGGGTGTAGAACATTAGGAGGTTGGTGCAGGACCACTCCATGTACTTGACATTGATAACATTTCTCTGCTGTGTCTATGTAATTTGTCATCATTGCCAGCCTGTAGTATCCGATTCTCCTGATTTTCATTTTCATTTTCGGTCCTGATTGGTGTACTCCACACAATCTGACGTGAACTTCTTTGACGATATTCTGTGCTTCTGTTTTGTTGAGACACCTAAGCCACATCTGGTCAAAGGATCTTCTGTATAGAACACTGTTAATTAATGTGTACGACATTGCTCTTTTCAGTATCTGGTGTGTTGTAGACTTATCTTCTGGTAACTTTTCAGTCTGTAAATATTCTGTTATCGGCTGACGCCAGTCTGACGTGTCATATGTTACTGTAGCTGCTAGTCTTTCATCTCCCAGTTCATGTAAAGTGTCGAGGTCTATCTGTGAGAGAACCTGGCATCCTCGTATAGTGATATCTATAGAATCCTCCGGTGGACATGCAAATTCTTTAGCCAGCTTAGCTAAAGCATCTGCGTAAGCGTTATCTGCTCTTGGAATTCTATAGAATGTTACACTAAGGATTCGCTCCAGGAGTTTCATTATGTATTTGTGGTAATCTGCTAATCTTGGTTTCAAAATTTTGTACTGTCCTGCCACTTGCTGGATGATGAGCTGTAAGTCACCATAAACAACAATGTCTGTTATGTACATTAAAATTGCCAATTCCAGACCTATAGTCAAGGCTTCATACTCTCTTTCATTGTTGTTGCATGGTTCTGTTAGGTGGTAGGAGAAGTTTAGCATTTCTCGATCCGTTGTCATGAAGATCAGACCAATACCTGCCCTTCCTGGTATTATTGTATGTTGTTCCTTATCCTTTCTGTCTGAAGAAGCACCGTTGAAGTACATTTCCCAATGTCGTGTATTCGGTTCCTCTACTTGTAGTATTTGCTCGTCTGTTAATTCATTGTCAAGTAGAGACCCAGCTGGTAGTGGGTGCGCGACGAGGAAATATGCTAAAATCTGCCCTTTGATAGCGCGAAGGGGCATAAAAGTTATGTCAAATTGTAATAGTATCATCGACCATCTTGCAAGATGTCCGAAAAGAGTAGGTCAGGTCATCAAATATTACAATGGATTAACTTTCAAATTCAGGTTTACCTTATGAGATAACAAGTAATGTCTAAGATTCTGAGCGGCGAAAAGTAACTCTAGACAATGCTTCTCAATAGGAGGATACTTATTTCCGTCGGTATTAACATCCACTCAAGTAGTAGAGTGCATTTACCTTACCCTCATCATTGACTTGTGTAAGGAGAGCTCCGAGGGAGTTCTCTAAGGCCGTGGTATAAAGTATCAACGGTCTACCCTGGATAGGGGCTGCTGGAACAGGTGGTGTCATAAGATATCATTTAATATCTTTGAAGGCCTGTTGGCATTGTTCTTCCCAAATAAATTTGGCTTCCTTTTTATTTAAAGCCTAGAAAGGCCGACACCTCCCCGATAGATTAGATATAAAGCATCTTAGGTATGTCAATTTTCCTTTAAAAGAGTGTAGTTATTTCAAGGTTTTAGGTGGAGGCATCTCTAAGATGGCCTTAATCTTCTCTAGGTCAATTTTGATTCCCCGATGGTGGACAACGAACCCTAGAAATTTCTCGAAGGTAACGCCAAAAGCAGATTTTAAGGGATTTATTTTAAGATTGTATTGTCGTAATCATTCGAACACGATCCTCAAATCACATAGGTGGTCTCCCTTTACTTTACTTTTGATGAACAAATCGTCCACGTAGCATTCCACTTGGTTATGGATGAGGTCATCAAAGATTCTTGTCATTGCCCGCTGGTAGGTAACAATGGCGTTCTTCAGGCCAAATGGCATTACAGTGTAGCAGTAAATTCCAATTGGCGTTCTGAAAGCTATAGTGCTGCATCTTCTGGAGCCATCCTGATTTGATTGTATCCCAAAGATCCATCCATGAAGGAGAAAATCTTGTGTGATAATGCAGTGTCCACCATTAATTCAGGTATCGGTAACGGGAATTTGTCTGTTGGACATGCTTTGTTTAAATCTCTCAAGTCGACACATAGCCGAATTTATCCATTTTTCTTCTTAACTAGTACGACATTGGCTAACCATGTCGGATACTGCACTTCTTTGACGAAATTAGCATCTATTAATTTCTTTATTTTTGTGGTAACTTGTTGTTCTATATCAAGATGCATTCTTCGAAGTGCTTGCTTTACTGGTGTCATATTTTCTCCACCCCCATGCGGTGTACTGTGACCTCTGGGGATAGTCCTGGCATTTCATTCGTAACTCCAAGCAAAGCAATCTTTGTATTCCGTCAATAATTCAACCAAGTTTGTAACCTCTTCTTTGCTAAGTAGAGAACTTATGAAAGTTGGTCGGGGCTGCTCCTCAGTCCCGAGATTGATTTCTTTATGTTCATCGATGATTGTCTTAATTTCTTCTCCAAACTCTGGCGGAGCATCGTCGACTATAGAATCTTCAAAATCTTATTGTATGTCAAAGCAACTTTCGTTTGACTGGCTAGTAACAACCATGCAAAATCCCACATCATCGACTGGTCCTACGGTTCCGAAGTCGAGACCCTCTTTTGAATTGAGTTTTCGTCTTCTTGTATTCCATAGTGTTTTAAAAATTTGTAGCTTATCTTTTGGCATTTGTTTTGGTTTGAGTCCTTGTTGAATTAAATTTTGTACACAAGGTGAAAAATAACCAAAAGGTAATTCCGTTAATTCATTATCATTTTCCACTAAGTTTACAATAGGTGTAGAGGTAGAAGAAGATGTTCTTTAGAACTTGATCGGTTTGATCCCACCATTATGAACTTACTTAAACTCCAGAACATCGACCTTTTGAGAATTGATCGGAGTTAAGGTCATGGCTTGAACATAATGGTTGATTCGATCATACATTGACTCGTATTTACTTTTTATTGTTGTATCTTCCAAAGTGATCTCGAACTAAGGTTTCTTCTGGTTGATTATCATCATTTCATTCTCCTCTTCGGAGCTTCTTTCCTAGTCGATGTCGATTGTTGGCTTCATCCGTTTAACAAGCTGGTAAGTTCTTCCTTATCCACGTCCCCGGCCTTAACCTCGGACGTGTGAGCTAGAAGAACCTCCACTGCCCCATGGTAAAAGGATGGTGGGAGATTGTTGATGCTGAGCAACATGGTTCTGTTCTTGCGGCTTTTTTTGGTCTGTGATTTTGTTTGTCACAACATCTCTGGAGAAGACTGTCTTCTTTGGTGGAGCGTAGTAGCCAGCATCCGCGTGGATGCTTATTTCATGTATCAAGAATGGCTGTAGATCCCCTTTGATGTAATTTTCTTGTCCATTTTTTTAGTATTTGATGCTCTGATGTAGAGACGATGGAACCATGTTATACTTGCGATTCCATGGTTGACCAAGTAGAGTGTTGAACAAAGTTTTTGCGTCGATGATATGGAATTTTGCGGTTGTTACTAGATCTCCAATCTTCATCTATAGCGTAATCGATCCCAAGGCTCTTTCTCCTTTCTGATTGAAGCCTCTTAGTATCATCTTGTCCATAGAAAGTTCTCGAGCATCGATGTCCAAGTATGGTAATGTCTGTAATCATTATATTGAGAGAAGCACCTGGATTAACTAGAACTCTGGAGAGCATGTACTTGCCGATGTTGACGGAGATGTAGAGCTGTCGGTTCTGATTGGCTGTACCAAGTAGTAAGTCGTCGTCGGTGAAGGTCACACTGGGCTGTTCTCCCAAAGCATAAACTTCATCTGAGGATGAGCTGGCCAAGTGAGTTAAGCATATTTCTGGCTCGAGCAAAGCTCTAAAAAAATTTTCCCTCATCTCTTTGGACAGGATCAGAGTGTTGTAGATGCTTAGCTTGGCCTGCAAATTCCTAAGATGTGCTAGTATATTGTAATCCACTTTACTTGGGTTTTTGTTTTCTTCTCAAACTTGTATCTCTTCCGCTGCTAGAGGCGGTTGCTCTTGAGTAATAACATGTTTTCCTTTATCTGTTGGCGATGTTCTTGGAGGTAATACTTTCCCACTTCTGAGGTTCACCTCTATAATTTCCTCCTCTATTGGACCCAGGGGCTCTTCTGGTATTATAATCGGTTCTTCTTATGTTGACTCTGTATCTGAACAATCTAAATTGACCAGAGTACCTTTGCATTCGAGGATTAGTTCCTCGTCCTCAGAAGGTTCGTAGCTGGTACTGTCAATGTTTTCCTCTTTGTTGAAGTTCTCATCGGAAGTTAAAGTGATTTGAGGATCTGCTTGGGAATCGAAATTGAGGATAGATTGGTCATGGTTAGTTACGTCATTAGTAGAAACAACCAAAATGTAGTCGGAATCAAAATAATTAGACTCGAAAGAGCCTGGAAGGGTGCAAACATAAAGGTACAGTGCTAGGGGTTTGAGGAATTTGACCCCCAAATCTGAAACAACCAATCTAACTGGGGCAACCTCTATCCTACCCTTCGCGCTATCGTCCTTAGTTCCTCGCATGATATCCTTTTTCTTCGGTATCAGTCGTCGTGAAGACTCCCCTGTCTCGGTCTTTGTCTTTGGTTGTTCTGGTGGAGAACACTAAACAGTAACTTGCTTTGAGTCTGATTGAATCTGATCCAAGGCTCTCTTGAGGTCGTCCCAGGTCGTACTCCATCCTCCTCTCCAGTGTAGGGATGTAGCTGTGAGAGTGGTTCAGCCGAAATCATATTTATAGAACCTCAAGCAGGTTCTTTTAAATATTCCTTTTGGATCATGATATTCCCTTCTTTGTAGTTCTTCTCGAACCAATCCACGAAGACGAAGCATCCATCTATTGTGTGCCCGAGTAGTCTGTAATACAGACAGTAGTCGGTTTCATTGCTCTTACCGACTACTTCTGGTTTCTTGGGCTCTGGCAGTTTGAACTCGGGATTCAACATTAAGCTCTGGAATATCTTCTCCATGACATCATCTTTAAAGGAGTAATTTTTGTTTAGTCGTTCTGTTATCGTTTGGTGTGTATATGCTCTTGGTTGTCTCTACTGGGAAGATTGCTGTGGACAGGGCTGACCGTACTGCTGAGGTTGGATGTGTTGTGGAGGATGCTGGATGTATTGCTGGTTGTACTGAGGAGACGGCTGACTGTATGGCTGACTGTACTGAGAAGACGGTTGACAATACTGAGAAGATGGTAGACTGTACTGAGAAGACGGTTGACTATACTGAGAAGACTATTCTGTCTGAATCCTCATTGGCTACCTACCTTTGTCGACTGTCGCTACCGTACCTGACTTTTTCTCAAAAGCCTCTGACCAGTCTTGACTTCTCTCTTTTCTCTGTAGGTTCCATGTGCTTGAGTTCTTCCTGAAGATTGCTTGCCATACTGAGTAGCTTCTCGAAGGATTTAATGGTCATAACTTTGAGCATGAAGGCCACCTGACCATGGATAATTTTGAGAATGTAGTCAACCAAGTACTCGTGGGGCTTCTGCCGCTCTACTACGAGATCTCCAATGGTGATGTGGTGTTACGCGCCGGAGAATCTTTTGAAGAACAAGCTCTCCATTTCTACAAACGTCTTCATCGATCCGTTGGGAAGTTTTGCATACCAATCAAATGCTATCCCTGATAGACTGCCAAGGAATTATCTGAAAAGCAGTGCTTCACTCCCTCTTGTGTTGCAACAACTAGCCCTGAAGTGAACGATGTGTTAACGAGGGTTTCCGGTGCCATCGAACGTTTTGAAGGTCGGTGGTACGAAGCCCGTAAGGTAAGGCACGACATCAAACTCTTTCGGGTAAGGTCTACCATTAGAAATTGATGCACTACCTTTAGATTGAGCTATGACCTCCCAAACCTTTTGCTCGATCATCTGATCAACATCTTTCTCTGGGGGAACCGGAGTTGGGTTCTTCCTTGGTTTTTCTCCCCCGCTGGCAGAGGTAGCTTCTTTTCTTTCATCTGTAATGTGTACAATTTCTGGTTGATTAATTTCCAGAGATGTTGTGGGTCGTCACTGTGTCTGTTCGTGTATCGTAGCCATTGCTTTCATGGCAGCAGTCACCTCTTCCATTTGTTTCTCTAGTTGGAGTATTCGTTCATCCCAGGTCTGGACTGCTCTCTGGTATTCCTCTGTGGTGTTTCCCTCGGTAGCAGGAGCTTCATGCGCAGCTGAGGTGGCCTTAGTTTCCACCACATTAATTTCCATGAACTTTTCTTCTTCCATGTAATCTAACAGATGAAGATCCTCATCATCAACCTCCAATCTTCACTCCCCAGCTAACTCTGAAATCTCTTCGCGAAGTTTCTGAATTTTGTCTTCCATTGATCCTTCTGAAGCAACAGGAGTGAAATCGAAGGGAATGTATGACTCATGTTATGTGTTGTGGTCGGTGGACTTTTCTGACTATACTTTCGTAGAAACCTTTGGTATCCACACCTTTTATTTGGAGCCTGATGTTTTGGGGCAGGGTGCCTCGGTAGGGACATCGGGACAGCAAGAGGAGGTGTGCTCCCTAGGGTGTGGACCAGGTGTGGAGGATCACAATCCTATTCCATTCTCTTCTGACGGGTGTTTCCATTTACTTATGATAAGTGGTGCTCTCGGACCCAGCCGAGACTTGATCGGTCTACGCCTGAAGGGCACTGAAGCGGTAGCAGCTGTATCTGTATTGGCGGTAGTAGTAATGCATTCTCCCAAACGGAATCTCACTGGGACACGAGCTGACGGTATCTTAGACTTATCATTTCTCAAAATGTCCTTCCTCATCTTAGAGGATACTGCACATCCTGTTCTCTTGAGTGGTTCAAAAATGGAACATCATTCTCTTTCCACGAGTCTGTGAACCATGGCACAGACTTTAGTGATAACTGAGGGTTCCTCTCTCAGCTCACCCCAACTATGGGTAAGTGGCAGTAACGTAGCAGCAATTTGGTGAAGGTTTTCATTTCCGGCGGTATCCATTAACGGATGAAACCTGCTTCCATGGAGGAGAGGAGTGGCTTCGGGCACAACGAGTTCCTCCTGATGAGGAATCTCATCTGTAACTGGTAAAATAGCAATTTTGGCCATGCCGACCCTTGAACTTCTGCGTCGGTGATTCCTCTTCTGAGTCTTGGAGTAGAAACCAACCTCAAAAACTGACGAAATGACTCAGTCTTCCTCATTATCATCGCATAGGATTTCCTTTCCCTTTGCAGAAGGGAAAGTAGGAGTGGTCACTGTGAATCCAGTGAACGTAGGAGCGATGGTCCTCTGGGGCACAGACACAGCTATCTTGACAGGAGTAGGAACAACTTTTGTCCACTTGAAAGTGGGAAATTCGTGATGAGAGTTTAGGTCACACTCAGTGGAAGGCTTTTGAATTTCAGGAGTCCCGACCTTCACTGTGACAAATGGAGCTTTTCCCAAAATGACCACGAACTAGTTAAAGATGACTCCAAATCGAATTGTAGGAGCAACGAGATGAGCCCTACGAGAGGTAGGCAAGTTGAAAGAAAACGTAAGCGTGGGGATCGACATTGCTTCTGTCTATCACAAAAGAGACAATTTCAAGAATTAGCATATGGGCCAAAACCTTGTAATTGTAATGTAAACACTAGAAACTAACAAAGTTTAATCTATGAATTGGGTAAACATCCTTGTTTTTCTTTTTGTTTAGTTCCTTTAAAAGTAGTTATTTTGTTTTATGTATTTTTGAATTTCTTGTTGCCGTTTTAGTGAAGTTGGAATTTAGAAAGGTTTCAAGATTCGAAATAGGTACAATGTAGTCAAATTATGCCTGATGGCTGAGAAGGATAAGTGAAGTGCGGAATCCGGTTCGGGACCCTCTTCACAACGTACCTTACTCTGGTGGAACTTGCCCACCGACACACCTATTAGGGGTCCGACCCCACAAAAAGATCAAAGAAAAAGTCTAAAGCCTCCTGGACCCTTTTGTTTAAAGGTGGCTTAAACAAGTGGTCCTGAAGTCAAGGAGAGTCGATGATACTTACCCAAGAAAGAAATGGGTAAAGCATATCGATGGAAGAATGGTAATCTGGTCTATGGGGGACATAGACACGTTACCAATGTGTAAGAACAGGTTTCCTGATTTGTATCAAAAGAGAAACCTTTTCCCAACAGAGTCACCCAAAGCTATCAGCACATGAAAAGTAAAAGTTTTAATGTGAGTTTTGGTTGGGGTTGTCCACTAGAAGTCGTCGGCGCCGAATTGAAATCCCGTCGCCCGCTTCAGAAGGACAGTTTTGTCGGCATATTTTTAGGTTATGTGTTTTATTTTGAAAAGGGGTCACCTAACATAAATTGTCGGCGAATTTTAGATTTTAAATTTAATTTAATTATGTATATATGGTTTAGAAAGTAGTATTTGATTTTTAAAATAATTTTTAAGATATGAAATCAAACCGATCTCACATCCCAAATAGTTTATATAAACGAGCACCGCATCACAAACCGTGTATCTATCCCGAAGAATAGACACACTGCTTGATGATGGGGTTCGGTTAAATAAACTAGGAGATTTGTGACATCTGTTTGGTCTACGAACCAATTTTATAAGCCGACAAATTCCCCTGCTTAATATAAATGAATTAAACAGGGTTTATATTATCTAGGTTCTTAAAGTTCCCTATAAGGGCAAGCCCCTATAGTTAATTACATCTTAAATGAAGTGAATCATTTAAAAAAAACTCTTGATAATGATCAGTGGCTTTGCTCTCAAGAATTTCAAAGTTTAAGGTTTTCAAACAATTGGATTTTAGAAATTTCAATAGGGAATGACTCAAAATTTGGAACAATTTATTTTTGAGAATCCAAAGGAAGATAGGTAGGAGAAGCTGAGGATCCAAGAAGAATCTTGGCAACTTACCGGCTATCCTATTGTTTGGCTTAGATTTGAGAAAATCCTAATATTATCTGATATTTTCCGTCTTGCCAATTTTAGTTAATTAGGACTTATATTCGTATGACATAATCATACAATCAACCTAGAAGATGTGAGGGTTTATGTCGTACCGAACGACTACCTCGGAGTCCTAAGACTGGTTAGGGCTTAATTTGCATAACATGATTATACGAATGCCTAACGAAGAGTTGAGGATTTATGTTGCACTAAGCAAACTACCTCAAAATCCTATGGCTTGGTTATTTAATTCTAGGAAAGATTTAGCTGAAGTAGACCCGAGTTTTGTTAATGACGATGGTCGTGCTGCCCACCATGCTTTGAGCTCCTTGTTGTTGCAGAGGTTTAGTTTTAGAAGTCATAAATCAGGAGATGAGAGAAGTGTTTTGGTTTACAAATCTTAAAATCCAGGTGTTTTTAATATTTTAATTAAAACAAATCTTAAAGTTATTTAAACAGAACCGATTAAGATCCCACGGTTCCTTCATCTCGGCACCGTTATTTTCATTGAATTCACTTAGTCCAGATGAATTTGCTAAACTCAACTGAATGAGTTCCACACTTTCATTTAGACCATGGGAAATCCCGTTAGCAACACGTGGGTTGCATCATCCGAGGTATTCCCGATTATTCAACGAGACGTTTTAATTTAGTTTCAATTGTAGTTTTGTGTTCTGTTTGTGATTAAATTTTGAGTTGTTTTATATTTTGAAATGTTGTGGTGGTGAATTTTATCTTGTAATGATTTTTAATTTAATTTTGGTTTCAGTTTAGGGACTATCCTAAAGGTTTTGGTTTTCATGCAACATTTGTGTATCATGCAAGAAAAGTAAAGTGCATTGCGATTAATTAAATTGTGAGAAGGTAAATTGCAATAAAATAAAAGCGTACCTGGAGGGTCTTCCCGTCATCCCAAGCTGCACTTGAAACACATATCAGAGCATTTAAGTATTCCAACAAGTACCTAGGTAAAGCTAATGGAAAGGTTTTGGTTGTCTACCAAAGTCCTAATCCTATAGCTAGTCATCTCCTATGATGTCTAGGTTCTTGTGTTTTGGTTTAAGGACGATTTTCTTCATCAAAGAAACAATTAAGTTAAATTGTTCTTGTAAACCTCCTATCATATTAAGGAAGTGATTAAGACGAGTCTTAAAAATCTTTTCAATACTTCTAGGATTGTTTCAAATCCAAGAGAATTTAATTATACAAGTGAATTAATCATCCAAGTGTTTAAGTTCTGTTCTTTTGCTCAGTGAACTAGGATGTTTGAATATCCTATAAGTGAAGTACCACTTCACTTAATACTCCGTTTAGGAGTTATGACAACAAGAGCTTTTGAGGGTAAAGTGATTTGTGATTCAATTTAATTTTAATTAATGGGTTTAAGTTTGGAATAGTGTTCAAGTTGTTTTGGATTTATTTTGAATTCTTTATGTCTTAGGCGATGTTATATTTAATCCAATTTAATTTAATTTAATTTAATTTAATTTTAATTTTAATTTAATTTAAATTTTAATTTAATTTTATTTTTATTTTAATTTAATATTTTATCTTTTATGTTTTAAAGATGATTTAATTTAATTGTTAAAGTATTGATTTAATTGAAATTTTGGAAGGATTTTATTTAAATGTTTTAATTTTAATTTAATTTAATAATTAAGTCTTTTAGCATTTTAAATCTTGAGTTTGGATTATCATTTTAATTGGGAATTAAATATTATTGAAGTGATTAATTTAGGGACTCTTAAATTAAAGAATAAATGTCTTCTAAATAATATCCTCTATTTTAATAATTTCAATTTTTATTAATCTTCCAAATTTAATTAATTAATTGATTAAAGTTTATTCTTAAAAATGATTGATGGGTTTCTACCCTTTAATTTTTTAAATTTCAATCATCCAAATCAGATTAGGATCAAATATTTTACTCTCTCATTTTATTAAGCCTAAAGTTTTAATTAAGAGTTAAAATTTTAATTACCATTTTGCCCTTTAAGCTTAATAATTCCATAACTCACTAAATTGAGCTTAAATGAATTTGAAATTTTTATGTGGCTTCACTCACATGTCAATTAAGACATTTGAGGAGAAAATGTGATTTTTCTGTATTTAATTTATTTATATAATTATTTTTTGTGGAAAATACGGATTTCAAGGAAAATTCAATAAGATGACCAAGGAAAATTTTCTGTCCTTAAGAAAATTATGGGGCACTCCTAATGACCAGAGGACCATTTAGCCTAATTTGGTGATTTTTTGAATTACATTTTATTTATTATAATTATTTTGATTTTTGGAGTATTAATTAATTTAAAAATAAAATAAATGTTGAAAAATAAATTTTATATTTTTCAAAAATCTCTCTGATATCAGAGAAACCAGAAAACCAATTTTTATAATTTTCTGAGTTTTCTTTGTTTTATTAGAATTATTTTAGTGAAAAGGTTGGAAAATACATTTTAATATTAAAAAAATACATTAAACCTTTAAAATTCAATATCTTATCCTAGGGACTTAAGAGAAATATTTGGTTTGTTCCTAAGTGTTTAGAATTCCAAAAATATGACATTTTGGTGATTTTTAATATTTTTGTGATTTTTATTATTTTTTAATTATTAAAAATATTAAAATAATGATAAAAATCAACTTTTTTAGAAAATTATAATTTTAATTTTCCTAAGTTCCTCCGATATCGGAGAAGCTTCAAAACCATTTTTGTGAATTTTTTAAAATTATTTTGTGAGTTATGAATTTTTAAAGTTTGATTTCATTCATGGGGCTTAATTAACCCATTTGGTGGGGCTAACCAAGTCCAATTGATCTCAAATTTTTATGTGGTGTTCTCCTTTTCCTAGAGGATAGTGGAGAATTGTTTTTAAGTTAATTTGATGAATGGTTAACCCTAATTAATTAAAGTTCAATTTTGGGTGTTTAGGCCAATTAGGGTTGTTCAAAGTGAATTAGCTCAAAAATTATTTTTCCTACGTCCCTCTTGTCATAAGAAACATCACCAAATTTTCCTAGAATTTATTTCTCAACATGCTAATTATTGGAATTAAAGCACTCAAAACAGTAACATGCACTTGAAAAATCAATAACTTCTCATAGGGATAGCCTCTGACCTTGGAAAATTCAGGGAATGTTCCCAAGTTCAGGGTCTTCAAAAGCCCTATGGTCTCATGCCATGGTGAATTTCCTATATGCATGGAGAATTGAAATAGTGCAGAGAGTAAATAAATAATTAAAAATAAAATACTTAATGAAATTACTTGATTTCTTTTCCACATTATTCTCCTCTGTTCACTGAGCAAGAGGGTGTTTTTATTTTATTTTTAGGATTTTTCTACACAAAGTTATGGATTTTTGAAGTTTTGGGTATTTAATAAATAAGAAAAATCCCTATTTTCCTACTTATCCTCGCGGCGCCGCGTCAACCTCGGCAGCTCCGAAGCTCCACGCGTTGTCTCCTAATTTGGCGCCGCCATCTGACTCAGCCGTCCCGGGACCCGCCTTTCACGTAACATCTTCTGGTCCGACGCGATCCGAGCCATCCATCCGATACACGTATTCAATGGTTCCCAGACATCGTCTACGACTGGTGCGAACCCGTGACCGTCGACCTTCTAACCCTAATTTCTCACTCGATTCTCAACAGATTTTTGTGTTCTTATGCTCTATGGATTCGTCTTGAAGAGACAAACACATTCATACGGTAAACATGCATTGAAATTGACCCAAACTAAATGGAGAATCTCTGGAAGCTCAGGAGGAAGAGTGAGTCCATACCTTTGCTCAGAGAAGTGAAGCTTCGATCTGAGAGTTGTGTCACGTTCGATTAGGTCCAAGCAAGCTCCAGATGAAGTCCCTTGGACTGGTGAATTGTCTAGGTATGATTTCGACCAAGCCCGATCTCAAAGCTTGGAGGCTGGAAGCAATGGCTGGCCTGGTGAGGGGGCTTTTGCTGGGAAACTTCTCCTCTTGGTCTGGTGAAGGTGTAGGACCAATCAATTTGGAGATTGGCTCACTGTGGTGAAGTGTCCTGGTTTTAGGCTTAAATTTCAACTCTGAAATTGAGGTCACGGAGAGGAAATGGCAAGGGGAATTCCGTGGGGATCAAGTTCTCTATGTGTAGAGAGTGGTCTGGGATGATTTTGGCAGGGTTTCAGTAAGTATTGGTTCAACACCTCTCTTGCCCGAGAGGAGGTGGTGTTTAAATAGGCATGGCTGGAGGGCCTCCCAGGGGGAGTTAGGGCTTGGGATCAGCTGCTCTATGGAAGAGAAGAATAGCCATGGTGGCCATTGGGCATGGGGCAGCTCAGCAGGTGGGAATTTCAAATTTTGGCTCCTCCCAAGGTTTCGGCCATGGTGTTCTCCGGCGATCCAGGCGGCTGGCCGGCAGGCATGGGTCACCCTCGTGTTCGGTGGGTCGTGGCTGGAGGTTTGTGCAGCAATCGAGCTTTGCCATGTGTAAAGTGTTTGAATCAAAGTAGAATGGGGTAAGGGTGTATTTTGGCTAAGTTTGGTCAAATGCATGGATTGGGCTAGGTGCACCTTCCCATGGCTAGTTTGGGCTGAAGATAAAGTGGTTTAGGTCAGCTTAATTAGTGGGGAAGGGTCACCATACAAGTACAATTAAGTTTAAGCAAGGTTTAGTGGAGTCATGGAAGTGGCTAATCCTCTTAAGGGAATATGGAAAGGGCCTCCTCCTCTTGCCATCTTGGGTATGGTGAGGTAGAAAGTAGATTCCATGGCTCTCATGGCTCCCATGTGGCTCATGCATGGCTTCATGGCTCATATATGGCTTGGGAAAAGTTGTCTCACTTGCATGAGAAAGGGTGTTGGAATTTTTCATGGATTTAAGGGGAATTGTCATAAGGCTTGATTTGGGTTCATTTGGTGATGAATTTTAGAACTTAGGACGTGTTTTAAATCAAAGGAATGATGAGAAGAATTTCATGTGGGCTTTGTCATGGACTATTGGATTTTAGGAAGGCTTAAGGGAATGAGCCTTTAGGTTTAAGAATAAATTTATGGATGGGAATTTTGTAGAAGTTTGGGCCAAATAATTGTTGGGTTTGGTTTAGGGATGTGTCATGAGTGATTTGAAATAAATTTGAGGTGGTTTGGAATTGAATTGGGTTGAATTTGGGTTCATTTGGTACATGGGCCAATGTCGGTCAAATTGGGCTAATTTGGGCCAATGTTGGGCTAGGGTTCAAATTGATGTAAAATTAGTGTTGGGAAATGTTTATGGGAGTGTTTCAAAGAGGTTTTAACTTTGGTTGGGTTTTGGTTTCGGGACTTGGGCTCATTTAGGTTAGGTTTGGGTTTAGGTCAAACTTGGGCTTTTTGGTTTTGGGTTGAATTTGAGTAGGGTTTGGGTCCAAATTTTGGGTAAATCATGTTAGTATTTTGTTTGTGGGGATGTTAGGGATGGTTTAGAAAAGTTTTGGGGTCAATTGGAGTTGAATTGGTTTGGTTTGGGCTAAGTTTGGGTCACGAGCCCAAATTAGGCTTTAAGGTCAAAAGTGAAATTGGATTCAAATGTCAATCAAATTGGACTTGGATTTGGTCTAAATTGATAGTGTGAATATTAAATTGAAGTTTAGAATTGAATTGGACCAAAATTGGGGTCAATTGGGTAGATTTGGTTTGACATTGGGTTCACTTGGGTTAAGAATGGGCTATATTGGGGGTTTTGGCAGAAGTGGGGTAAATTGACAAAATTGGTCCATGGTGTAGTTGGACAAAATGAAATTGGGAATATTTGGAATTTTCTAGAATTTTCTGGGAATTTTGTGAATTTTTGGATTTTTTGGCTAAGAGGGGCATTTTAGGTATTTGGAGGGTATTGGGGGGTATTTTTGGAATTTTTGATATTTTTGGCTATGGATGATCAATTTGAGTGGAGAGAAATGTTTAGGAATGGTTTTTTGGGGAATTTTGGGTAATTTAGGTGATTTTGCAAATTTTGGGTAGTTCCAAGGGCATTTGGTAGGTTTGGTGGGGCCGGAGCCCCGGGGCCAAAAATTAAAATTTTGGAAGAATGAAGATTGATCAAATTTGAGCAAAATGGAATCACTTTGGTTGAGCCGTGAAGTCATATTAAGTCTATATGAGCCATGAGGGACTCATTTGAGGCATTCACTATGTTGTTCCTAACTCTCTTAGCCAGGGGCTTAGGGGTTAAGGTCCGTCCATATGAATTACTTACATGAGTCAAGGAGTCAAGTTGGGTATGGGTGTGGTTTTAGGATTTGGATTGTGTGTGTAAGAGTGTAGAGTGTGAGTGTAGTGAGTGTGTAAGTCAACCCTCACCAGACCAAGCCACCCAGGGCGGTCCTAAGGCCAAAGAGTCCTATAGGGAACTCATCCTTTTAAACCTTCACATTTGATTTCAACCCTCTAGGTGATTAGGGGTCTACAATCAAGCTTGTGGGGTTTGCAGGGAGTCAAGAGGTGTTTAAACTTCTAAAGGGTGGGTTCCATTTCTAGTCCTCTAAGATAGTCAAAGGAAAAGCCTAAGGCTAGATCCTAAGTACTAAAGAGAGAAGAGAAGACCTCATCAAAAATGAGGTCAACAAGTTTTAATTTAACTATAAATTTAGTTTAGAAAAATATGAAGTCAAACTGATCTCATATCTTTCTGAAGTTCAAATGAAAGAGCACTATAGCTCAAACCTTGTATCTAGCTCGAAGGATAAACACAAAATTTGATGATGAGGCTCGATCAAATAAATTAAAGAAGTAAATGACATCTGTTTGGTCTGTGAAACCGTTTTATTTGCCAACAAGTCCCCCTATTTAATACGAAGGATTAAATAGGATATATATTAAGCTGGGTTCGGAAAAGTTTCCTATAATGGCAAGCCCCTATAGATAATTACATCTTGGATAATTGGGATTACCTAAGATAATTTTCGATACAAATCGGGAATCTTGTTCTTACGACTTTAAAAGGCTAAGATTTTCTCAACGAAATGTTATAGTCGGAATCCAATAGGATAGTGGTGTCAAATCATGAGATAAAGTTGTGTGGAATCCAAAGGGGGAAGGACTAGGAGAAGGCACAGATCCGAGAAAATTCTCGGTGACTTCTCAAACTATCTTATTGTTTAGCTTAATTTAGGGAAAGATTTAATTATTGTTTGACTTCTCAAACTATCTTATTTTAATTAAGTAGGTCTTACATTCACTTGATGTCGATCATGTGAATAGCCTGGAAGAAGTGAGGATTTATGTCGAATCGGAATGACTACCTCAGAAACCTAGACGAGTTAGGGCTAATAGTGCACCAGTGCAAAGGCTTAAAAGATGAAGTGAGGGTTTATATTGCACTAGGCAAATACCTCAAAGTCCTATGAATTATTGTTATTACTAAGGAAAAAAGGTTGTTGTTGTAGACTCGTTGTTTGCACTCTCGAAAATGTCCTTCTGCATCCTCGATCGTGCTGTCCTCGGTGTGTTGCCTCGAGCTCCTTGTTATTGTTGTAGAAGTTTCAGTTTTAGAGGTGACAATTTTAGGGGTGTGAGGGTAGTGTGTTTTAGAATGTTTAATATTGAGGTGGCTTAGTGTTTTATTTAAAAAAAATTTAAAGTTGATTATAACGCCACCGGATATAACCCCACCGCTCCCTCATTCCGGTTACATTATTTCATCAGATTCCCTTAGTCCGGATGAATTTACTAAATCCAACTTAATGGGTTTAGTATTTTCATTCAGACCGTGGGAGACCTTATCAGCAACACGTATGTTACGTCGTCCAAGGAACTACCGTACATCTAAAGGGGTGATTTAATTTAGTTGAAGCTGAGATTTTATATAGTTTGTGATTAAATTTGGAGTTGTCTTATATTTTGAAATGTTGTGAAGTGATTTATTTCCTCCCAAGCAGTTATATATGCAGTAATGTAAAGTAATGAAAAGTAAAGCAGGAAACTGTCCCAAGCAGGTATATGTGCAATAATGTAAAGTACTGAAAAGTAAAGCATGAAATTGTCCTAAGAAGGTATATGTACAATAATGTAAGGTAGGCAAACTGACAAGCAAGTATATGTGTACCAAAGAAGAAAATAAGAAAACCAAGCACACGCACTAAAGCAGGAAATCCTAACAAATAAGTGTGTGTCTGTGCCACAGTGTGAGAAAGAAAAACTAAGTGTAAAACCTGTGTAGTATACCCAA
The DNA here is from genome assembly GCA_022702705.1 of Papilionanthe hookeriana x Papilionanthe teres. NCBI lineage: Eukaryota > Viridiplantae > Streptophyta > Magnoliopsida > Asparagales > Orchidaceae > Papilionanthe > Papilionanthe hookeriana x Papilionanthe teres. Next base: position 158,841,202 of record CM040421.1, on the reverse strand, counting down.
AAGGGAATCACAAGAAAACCAAAAGTCTGCAAGAGGTAACGTCTCGTAGGAAATCTGAAAAAACAAATTCGTAAAGAAAATCCATAGGAAATCTGTAGAAATCAACGTGGGAAAAACCAGAGAAAAAAAGGATATAAGTCCAAAAGTCCCGTAAGCGCGATGGTGCAAAGGATTCAAAGCTGTGTTGTATGTCTCGCCTTAGGTACTGACTACTAGACCGACTTTCTAAAGAAAGGCAACCCTAACCCGACTCGAGTAGCCAACCATAGACCTTTGTACAATTTTCATTCATTTCAATTTGGATGTCATGCAAGTAAAAAGTTATAGGTAAGTAAGTTGTTTTGTGGTGGAGGTAATTTTGTGTTATTATTATTTTTGAAAAATATGTATGTGTATTTTTTGTAAAGTAATTCGATCCTCAGGTTGACTACTCTAATCGAACTAGAACTGCTAACATCGTTAGACCGTCGACGGTAGAAACCCCAAGGATGGGTGAATAGTATCAGTAATTTCCTTTCTCTACCCTCTCTAGGGTCTCTGAGTCAGGAGATACTATTCTGTGATTCTCTCGGGTCAGTTCTCTATTGCAATTCTATCATTGTCCCCATCTCACTTACATCCTTATTTAATGGCCCCACATATAGTGAAAAGCTATACATGCACACTTATCTGTCCTGCAACTTGAATTGAGCCAAGAAATAAGGTGAAAATCAAAGGACTGAGGTCAAGGAAGAGAAAGAGGAGGAAGTGACCAATCTAACACAAATTCGTAAATGAGATGGGTCACTCCTAAAGACAGACATCAAAGACATGTACGGAGAGGAGATCGTAACACATGTAAAACAGGTAAATAAAAACCCCTCTAACGTGGTGCACTGGGTGACTGTGAAATGAAACAAGTGCCATAGGTGGATAAAAATCGAGGGTGATAGAAAGACTCAAATTTTTTCAGATGTGTAATGTAAGATGACAAAGACGATGTTATAAATGAGGTGAAATAGTATGTGGGGTATGATATCATTAAGGGGATGTATCATATAAGGTGTATATCATGTAGGGAAAATGTCATATAAGAAATGTATCATAAAGGGAATATATCATGTAGGGAATATGTCATGTAGGGAATGTATCATGTAGGGAATGTATCATGCAGGATGTGTGTCATCTAGGATGTATGTCAAGTAGGGTGTATATCATATCTCTGATGAAACCAAGAACAATCGGGCAACATAATGGCAAAAGAAAGTGATTTTTCACACCTGCAATTTGCCCAAAAGTACAACAAGCATGTATATATGTAACAACATTCAATATTTCCATCAAATCCTAAGTTTTTGATAATCAAAACATTCAACATGTATGTAGCACCATTCCAAGCATTATAAGCAAGATAAAAGAATGTAAAGGAGAAAGAACTTCTCACAATCATATGAAATTTAAAGCTCCCAGGCATGCTAGAACCCTTCTCTTTAAAGTGCTCAAAAAGGCCACTTTTCTTTCTTTTCTTTTCTTACTTAAAAGCAACTCATTTGATGCCTAGCCACGCAAATTTAACATAAGGACAGCAATGAGAAATCTTAGATCACCCACAAAATAGCTACCAATGCAGGTTTTCATGTGGGGGCAGCAAGCATATGTCCAAAACTCTCTCTAAAATAACACATAGGTGCAGATTTTAATTTCAAAAAAAGCATGGGAATGATGTAATGCACTTCTACACTGATGTGTAAGTGCAGATTTTGTCATTGAGCATATGCAGGAATGATGTGAATCAATTCTGAAGAAAGGGATGTGTGCAGATTTTGCACTTTGGTAAGTGCACACATGATGTAAACTCACTTTTGTATGCATGAGATGAGGTGGAGAATGTGCAAAAACAAAGCCTATATTTTATGTATATTCAAGACTAGTGAAACATGTAAAAAACCAACATATATGACCTTATTCATCACTGTTTCAAGCAAGGTCACTTAAAAATCCGAAAATTGCAAGTACTTTTACAAAATTATTTCATGTACATTCCAAACATTGCAAAAAACTCCAAACACATGGAATTTGTTAAAACATGTAATAAAACATATCCTTGATGTTATACATGTGAATATATGTTGAAATAAGTGAACAAAAAGCTCTCATGACTTCAAATTTGGGTGTTTTATGTGTGTCCATTTCCAAATCCGAAAATTGCAAGTATTTTATTAAATCATTTTCATGCATGGAATGAGATGAAAAGTATGTGAAATTAAAGCTTAAGTGATGTATGTGTGAATCCATGTTGGAATAAGTGAGAAACAAGCCCATATGGCTTTAAATTTGGAAGATGTATGTGTGTACATTTCAAAAATCGAAAATCACAAGAATGGGTCACTAAGCCAATTTCATTTCCAACTTGCTCATGAAATAAGAAAAGCTCTAGATATTTGATGCATAAGCTTTGGCTCTCCAAAAAGAGCAAACAAACTTTCCAATAAACCCTCAAACATGAATTTTCTTTAACCAACCAAAGATTCAAGAAAAGCACTTAAATATCTCATGAGCAATTTCAAATTTGAAACATGTTAAGCATGGACTTTGCCTTACCAAGGCCAACATCAAACATGTAGGTAATTATGAGTTTATAGAATAGAGTAGATAGATGAGTACAACTAAGCCATGACGAGCAGTCCCCCTCTTTTCTCCAAATCTTTCTCCCAGAAGAACCAAACTTTTCATATGTGCCAAAGTGAACAATATAATGAGATAGAACAAGCCACATTCAAATGTTCTTTTTCAAATTTAAAGAGACTTTTGCATGCCTTCCAAACCCCCAAGTATGCAAATAACATGGAAAAAATGAAACACTAGCATTCTCTTTTGAGGCAAAGTAAATGAGACTTGGCCCTCTCAAATACTTCTTTCTTCACTCTATCATTTTTTCCCATTTTCCTTCCTCTTTTTTTCATTTCTTTCTCTGTTTTTTTTTCCTCTCTATATATGCATCTTATGAAATACACCAAGGATCAAAGAATGAGCAAGCCAAATTTTAAAACATTCATATGAAACATACTAGGCTTAAAGAGAAATATAGCATTCCAAACTTTAAAAAAAAAGGCCTTCATATGAATCATATCAAGTTAAAGGAGAATAGAGCCAAACAACTTTAAAGGCTTCCTTATGAGATGCATCAAGATCGAAAAGTAAACATGCCCTTTTGAACTTCAATATGAAGCATACCAAGTTAAGAGAGAATGGGGCGAAGCATTTTAAAAGCCTTCATATGAAATGTATTAAATCTAAAGGAGGATGAGCATGCCATTTAAAGCCCCTTCATGAAATATGCCAACTTTAAAAGGAGTAGAGCATGCCAAACTTTAAAATCTTCACATGAAACATGCTAGTTTTAAAAGAGTACAAAGAAAAGTATGCCACTTTAAACTTCTACATGAAACATAACAAGTTTATAAGAGAAGAGAGCAAAGCTTCAAACTTTCCATAAGAAGTGCTTCAAATTTTAAAAAAAAGCAGGCATGCCTTTGGCTACCAAAGAAGCACAAACAAAGCCATTTAAACATCACAGAAGGCAAAGCAAAATTCCATCCTCCCCTCATGGAGATTTCGGCCAAGCCAAAAAGAGGCAAATTGGTGACTCCGACAATGTCGGAATCACCAAATAACTAATCAGATTAGATTTAAACCATCTTGAAACTCTTTCCCCAAACAATTAGGCAACATGTAAGGCAAGAAAGAGGTGCACTTCTTTACAGATTGAACCAAGCATCACAATCATACGGCAAGAAACCTAGCCTAAGCATAAAAGAAAATGAAATTTTCACCTTAATGTTGGATCAAACAAACAAATGGTAGCACCTCCTTCCTCTAAAATTTGGCCAACCATAAAAACTAAGAAAGAAGGCCATCTTATAGCTATGGGAGAAGGAAGAAGAAGCCCTAAACTTTCCCATGGGTAATAACTAAAGGTCCAAAGAAGCTGAAGCCTCTTACCCATCTTTGAGATGATGGAAATGAAAAGAAAAGCCATGGAGAAGTGACCAAGCACCATAGAAGTGAAAGGGGCTGCCATGGATGTGACTAAGGGCCAGAAGATGCTCCCATGGTAGATTTTGCAAGGAGGAGAAGAGGCCACACCACCCTTGGCTCAAGAAGAGGAGGGCTCGGCCAGGGTAAGAAAGAAAAACAACAAAACCTAGATGGAGAGGTTTGGCCAGGGAAAAATCGCGACAAAGGGGGAGGGGGCTCAGCTGGTTTTCGCTAACTGAAGAGAGGGGAAGCGTGCGTGAGTTTGGTTTAGGCGTGGGCTAAGTTAGGTTAAGATTTGGGTGGAAAAAATGTAATTTTTTATTTAAAACTATTGATGTTTTCGAGCCGATTTTGTCGAGCGTCAAAATATAGCGAGTTATATATGCTTCCCAAGTAATTTCGATGTTCCGGACGCAACAGCATAGTCTGTTTACGAATTCGAGGTCGTTCTAGCAAGCTCGTCTGTTTACGACCCGATCTTTTGACTCATCGATCAAATCAAAATTTGGATGTCAGTATTAGGAAAGTATGGAATGTCGAACATTTTGGGAATTATTTTGAGATTTGTCTGAAATTTTTGAAATTTCGGGCCTGTAGGGGCATTTTGGTCATTTTGGGGATTTTTTGGGAAAATGTTCAAATGGTCGAATTAAATGTCCGGTGCGGTGTAAAATGAAATTTGGAGTTAAAATGCAGGTCCGGGAGCTTTTCTGACCACCGCAGAGGGTTTTACGAGGCCCGAAATGTCGTTCAAGTAGTGACTATTTAAGTCGTGAGGGATCCGCTGGTAGCTCAAAACTATGGCATGTCTACAGTCAAACTTCTTAGTTAAACGAGAGGAACGCTCTGGAATAATTTTCAGGAACCCCAGGTGACTCTGTGGAATTTTGGGTTTTGGGCCCCTTTTCAGGGGCAATTTGGTAATTTCGGGGTAAAAATTGAAACATTGGGAAATGCGAGGTAAAGTCAGACCATGAATTATGGAATCATTCTGGATGGGTTACAGGCTAAGGAAAGCCACCTCTGGTCCTCTATGTGGTGATCTTAGCTCTTTTGGTCATAGGCTTAAGGCTAGTGGGACCACTCACTTGAGTTTCCAAAGGGTCCGAAGGTCGAAGTGAAATGTATTTGATTTAGGATGTGAGTGTAGAATGTAATGTGTAAATGTGAATGTCAGTGTGTGACACAGGCTCCCTGAGGGCTAATCCTGAGGTTTAGTCACCTATTAGGATTTCACTTAGACTTCCTTATGCTTGGTCTCTTCCTCCCAAAGCTGGAGGTTAGGCCTTAAGCACATGAAAGTTCAAGTGAAGTACCAAAAGTTTGAATTTCTATGGTGAGGGTTCCATTGCTAGTCCTCTAAGAAAAATCACTAGGAAGTCCTATGGCTCAACCCTAGGCAATCTATAGAGAAACTAGACCTCAACCAAAAGTGAGGTCAACACGGGTCCCAGGGTTAAATCGTGAAATTTTGGAGTTTAGGGCCTTTTTCCAAGTTAAACGCTGCCCAGCGCTAGCGGCAGCATCGTTCTACACATTATTCTGCTCTAATGGCCAAACTCTCTATCTTTTGGCGCGGTCTGGGGCTGGTGACAGCACCGTTCGGCGCCAGTTCAAAAACTGGGCTTCCGACATTCTTTTGCAATTTTGATCTTTTAAAGCCCCCTCTAACGTCTAATTAGTCTAATTAAGCATTGAATAACATCCCAAATCCAAGGTAAATTATATTTTTTAACATAAACAACATAAAACATCACTTTCATATATAAAATCCAAGTGTCAGACACATATACATAAAACTAAACATTACACATCTTCAAGCCATATAATCTTAAATTCAGCTTCGCACAAAAACACAACATAATAACTCTAAAAACTAAACAAGAAAGCATGTCTAAATATAACATCCAAACAAAGCAAAGCAAAGCAAAGTAATCAGTTCAAATGCACAAACATAGAAATACAATGAGCAAGTCTTCATTCTTTCTCAGAACTATCATCAATTCTAATATCTCCAAGCATGAACAAACAGATTGTAGAATGGATGAAAGGAACATTCTTTAGTAGAATCCTCTTCAATCCAACCTTTCCTTCTTATCAACTACATTAAACTTCCTTCAAGGTATTTAGAATGATCAAAGTGCTCCTTCATTCTCCAATCTAGATGATCAAAGAAATCAGATAGATTGTTGATTGCATTAATCAGGTGTTATACTTCATTCTCCAATTTCTTAATTTTCTTCAAGATAATCCGTGAAATTGCAGGAAAGTAAGGAGGAATAGGTGTTGACCTCTGATATGGTTGATCTTCAATGATTCTTATGTCATTCATATCACCCACTGCCTGATTATTATATGCATTTGTTGGGTCTATAGGCTTCTAAGGTGGAAGTACTCTTTCCCAGTTCTCATATGGCACTTCTGTTTGATTGCAGAGGAGAATTTTGGTGGAAGGATTTCCAAGACCATACTTAGATCCGTGAATGATCAATCCAAAAACAGATTTGATAAGTATTGAACCAACATCAATAGGCATCCCCACTTGAATATAATAGTTCAGAATATCACACTCCTTAGTTACTTTACGGATTTTCATAGTCGGGAGAAATTTTGCACATATGAAATAATGTAAGTGTTTCAATGTAGGATTTAACAGTGTGGTGAAGAAACATACACACCTGCTATCTCTTATCTCCCATTCATCACTTTCATCTATCAGATATCTGTATATATCATTCATATTGTCTTTCATCGGGGTAAAATTTGAATAGTGGCTGATTGACTCATTCTCAATCATGTATAAATCATTAATCTTTACAGGAGTAAATGTGAGAAACCTACCTTGCACATAGACTGATCCTCGGTTGATTCTATGAATATTTGCATAAAACTCCTTCACAACTTGGACAATTACATTGGTAGTAGTATAACACAATACTTCCCAACGTCTCTAAACAATAATTTCATCAATTATAGTCGTAGGAGAATTCATAAATCGATGTACAAAGCCTCGTTCCTTAATCAATCTCATTTTCGAGATATTTTTGTTGAATAAATTCTGCGCCTCGAAACTGACAAACATTCAACGGTTGAAAGCTTAAAATCCCGAAGTTTCCATCGAGTCGGAATCCATTTGGACAAGAATTTAGATCTTCCTTTTCGTTCCTTGGGTAGTTCCTGCATCTAGGGTCGGGTTTTGGGAGTTCTAATGGAGGATTTACCACCTAGAACAGCCAAAACATGAATTTAAAGATGAGAAATAGTTTTTTGAACAACGACATTGTCCGACCCTGATAACAGCGCCGTTCAGTGCTAGTTCAAATTTCGCTAAACATCACTTTGTTCAAATTCTTTCCAAATTTCGATTCGATTCATTTCTTAAATGTTGTTAATGATATTTAAGGAAGAATAAGACTTACTTAAGTAACAAAAAAACACAAATAACACATCAAACAAAACAAATACTCCATAATTATGGTTGCCTCCCACAAAGAGCTTGGTTTAACGTCGTCAGCCAGACAAAACTTTTAATTATTCAAGTTGATCTAACATTAAAACCTCTTTAAAATTAAGTCTATTGCCTCAAAAATAAGGTTTTAATATTTGGTTATTAACTTTGAATATTCTTCCAGATTTAGGGTCTTCGATAATCACAGCTTCAAACTGATATATTTTCGACAATGAAAGGTCCTGTCTATCTAGATTTCAGTTTCCTAAGAAATAATTTCAATCTTATATTGTATAACAAAACTTGTTGTCCTAGTTAAAATTTTTTTTTGAAAATCTTTCAATCATGCCATATTTTTCTTCTTTCCTTATATATTATATCATTATCATATGATTCATTTCTGATTAATCTGTAAGGAGACATTCCTATAAAAGTTTTATACACAGTTCTGTAGGCCCACAAAGCAGTATCTAATCTAGTAGAACAATTCAATTTCTGAAGATTAATGACTTTCTCCAAATTCATTTAATTTAAAGATTAAATAACTTTGCTAAACCATTATTTTGAGGATGATAAGCTGTAGAGATTCTATGAATAATATTTATACTATTCCACCAATCTCTGAATCGGGTTATTCTTAAAATGGGATCCTCCATCAGTGATGATTACTCTAGGCATTCCATATCTTGTGAAAATATTTTTCATAAAAAATCTTGAAACAATTCTAGCATCACACCTAGGTAAAGCTATTGCCTCAATCCATTTTGATACATAATCAATAGCAATCAGTATATATATATTTCCAAATGAAGGTATAAATGGGCTCATGAAATCTAGTCCCCATGCGTCAAAAATTTCAACTTCCAGAGTGAATTAAGAGGCATTTCATTTCTTCTAGATATATTGCCTATTCTCTGACATCGATCACAAGTTTTAATAAATCTATAAACATCTCTGAAAAGTGTAGGCCAATAAAATCTAGATTGCAAAATCTTATGTGCAGTTCTATCAATTCCAAAATGTCCTCCAAATTCAGAATCATGAGATTCTCGAATAATTCTTTCAGTTTCTTCATAAGGCACACATCTCCTAATAATAAGATCTTTAGATGGCTTGTACAGATAAGGATCGTCCCAGAAATAAAATTTATCATCATGCTTAAATTTTATCTGCTGTCGCATTGTTAAATCAGGTGGTAAAATATTACTAATGATGTACTTTACAATATGAGCATACCACGTTAATTTTCCTTTAAAAATATTATATAATTGCTCATCAGGAAAAGTTTCAGTAATTTTTTTCAAAGTCATCCAAATTAGGTTGTTCAAGTCTATATAAATGATCATTTATTTGATTATCGACCCATTTTCTATTAACAATCTCAAAATCAAATTCTTGCATTAAAAGCATCCATCGAATTAGTCTTGGTTTTGTGCCCTTCTTTTGCATTAAATATTTAATAGCAGAGTGAGCAGTATGCACTATACATTTAGATCCAATTAACTAAGATCTAAATTTTTTAAAAGTATAAACAATCGCTAATAACTCTCTTTCAGTAGTAGTGTAATTAATTTGAGCATTAGTAAGAGTCTTACTAGAGTAGTATATAACTTTAAACATTTTTTCATGTCTTTGCCCTAAAACAACTACAATAGCATAATCGCTAGCACAGTACATTAATTCAAATGGTTTTTCCTAGTCTGGTTAAACTATTATAGGTGCAGCGATTAAATTTTCCTTTAATAGAACGAAACAATTTAAGAATTCATCGTTAAAATCAAACTTCCTATCTTTTTTCAAAGTAGGCATAAAGGCTTAGTAATTTTTGAAAAGTCTTTAATATATCACCTGTAGAATCCTACATGTCCCAAAAATCTTCTTACCCCTCTCACAGTTGTTGGAGGTGGTAATTTTTCTATAATTTGAATCTTCACAGGATCGACTTCCATGCCATATTCAGATATTTTATGCCCAAGCACAATTCCTCCTACAACCATAAATTGACAGTTTTTCCAGTTTAGGACAAAATTTGTTTTTCCACATACCTCTAAAACTTTTTCTTAGTTGCATAGGCACACATCAAATGAATCTCCAAATACTGAAAAATCGTCCATAAACACTTCTATTCCTGTTGACCTCACTTTTGGTTGAGGTCTAGTTTCTCTATAGATTGACTCTGGTCTAGCCATAGGACTTCCTAGTGACTTTTCTTAGAGGACTAGCAATGGAACCCTACTCATAGAAATTCAAACTTTTCTTACTTCACTTGAACTTTCATATGTTAAGGCCTAACCTCCAACTTTGGGAGGAAGAGACCAAGCATAAGGAAGTCTAAGTGAAATCCCTATAAGTGAAAAGGCCTTAGGATTAGCCCTCGAGGAGCCTGTGTCACACACTGACATTCAAAATTACACATTACATTCTACACTCACATCCTAAATCGAATACACTTCACTTTGACCTTTTGATCCTCTGGAAACTCATGTGAGTGGTCCCACTAGCCTTAAGCCTATGGCCAAAAGAGCTAAAATCACCACATAGAGGACCAAAGGAGTCTTTCCTTAGCTTGTAACCCATCCAGAATGATACCGTACTTCATGGTCTGACGATACCTCACTTTTCTCAAAATTTCAATTTTTACCCCTAAATTACAAAATTGCCCCTTAAAAGGGACCCAAAACCCAAAATTGCACTGAGTCCCCCAAGGTTCCTGAAAATTGTTCCGAAGTGTTCCTCTCGTCAAACTGAGAATTTTGACTGTAAACATGCCATACTTTTGAGCTACCGGCGGACCCTTCGGACTTAAATATTTGCTAATTGAACAACATTCTGGGACCCGCAAAACCCACCGCAGTGGTCAGAAACGCTCCTGGACACCGTAGTTTAACTCCAATTTCAATTTTGAACCACTTTGGACCTTTAAATCACAGTTTTGACAAAATTCCCAAAAAAATCCCCAAAATTACCAAAATATCCCTGCTTAGCCCAAAATTCGAAAAATTCCAAAAATTCTCAAAATTCCCAGAATCTCCAAAAAGCCCCAATTTTGACTTAAGCCTGACTTAGGCTCCGGTTTGACCCAATGTGACCCAATGTTAGCCAATTTCTTCTTATTTAAATTTTTGACACATTACACATCCTCCTAAAATAAATGTAACATTTGATCGCCACCAATTTGGCTTTGAATTTCACCCAAATCCGATCTAATCGTGAAATCCCCAAATTTAACCAATTTTTTGACTTATTTCGACAACGAGGCTGCCCAAACGATGTCAGATTTGCAAACGGACTTCAACGTTGTGTCTGGAACAATTAAATTACTAGAAAAGCATATATAACTTGTTATATTTTAATGCACGATTAAATTGGCTCTAAATCGGCGTGATTTTACTTAAAACTTGCATTTTCAGCACTTAAATCAAATTTTGGCTCAAACCCACGCCTTGCCTAGGTTCAATCGAACCCTAGCCAGCCTCCCCTCTCTTCAATTCTCGAAATCTCCCCGAGCCCTCTTCTCCTTGTCGTGATTTTGCCCTGGCCGAACCCCTCTCCATGCATTTTAGCGATTTCCCTCCATGACTAGGTCATTTCTCCTCTTCTTCTTGTGCTTGGTGAGGTGGCCTCCTCCCCTCCTTGCAAAGTCTACAATGGGAGCATCTTCTAGCCCTAGGTCACATCCTTGGTAGAACTCTTTCACTTCCATGGTGCTTGGTCACTTCTCCATTCCCTTTCTTTTCATTCCATCATCTCAAAGATGGGTGAGAGGCTTCACCTCCTTTGGACCTTTGGGTATTACCCATGGAAAAGTTTAGGGCTTCTTCTTCCTTCTCCCATGGCTATAAGATGGCCTTGTTTCTCAGTTTTTATGGTTGCCTAAAATTTGCATAAGCAAGGAAGGACAAGTGCTGTAGGAATTTTAAGTTTCTTGCTTGAATCCATCATTTGGTTTATTCTACATTTTGATGCAAAGTTATTTCTTTCACTATTTTTTTTGCTTCAAAGATAGGTTGATTTTCATGCTATTTAAAAGTTTATCTATTTCTATTTGGATGAAAAGGAAATTGCATGCTTGAGATGATTTAGGCTATGGTTATTTCATGTGGTATATTAAAAAAGTTACTAGCCAAAGTTTTATATTGGGAAGCTTAAAGGATTAATGCTTGAGGTGTTTTATGTGAGATTTTGGATTTTTTATTTTGTTCTTTCTTGACTTAGCCAAAATTTGCATATGGCTTTACATGCTTGGGGTGTTTTATAAGATGATTCTTGAGTTCCTTTGTTCCACTTATGGCTAGCCAAAAGATACACATATGAAAGTTTAGTATATGCATTGTTTCACATGAAGTTTGGATACTTTTTCATTCCTCCTTTTGGCTTGACCGAAATCTCCATGAAGGGAGGATGGAATTTTTCTTAGCCTTATGTAATGTTTAAATGGCTTTATTTGTGCTTCTTTGGCAACCAAAGGAATGCCTACCTTTTTTTTATATTTTATGCACTTCTTATGGAAAGTTGGAAGCTTTTCTCTCTTTTCTTCTAAACTTGTTATGTTTCATGTAGAAATTTAAAGTGGCATACTTTGCTTTGTACTCTTTTAAAAGTAGCAAGTTTCATGTGAAGATTTCAAAGTTCGACATACTCTACTCCTTTTAAAGTTGGCTTATTTCATGAAGGGGCTTTAATTGGCATGCTTACCCTCCTTTAATTATAATACATTTCATATGAAGGCTTTAAAAATGCTTCGCCCCATTCTCTTTTAACTTGATATGCGTCATATTGAAGTTCAAAAGGGCATGTTGACTTTCTGAGCTTGATACATCTCATAAGGAAGCCTTTAAAGTTGTTTTGCTCTATTCTCATTTAACTTGATATGATTCATATGAAGGCCTTTTCTTAAAAAGTTTGGAATACTATACTTCTCTTTAAGCTTAGTATGTTTCATATGAACGTTTCAAAATTTGGTTTGCTCATTCTTTTGAGCCTTGGTGTATTTCATAAGATGCATATTTAGAGAGGAAAAAGAAAAAAGAAAGATAGAAAGAAATTAAAAAAGAGGAAGGAAATGGGAAACAATGAGAGAAAGAAAATTCTAGAGTTTCAGTTTTTTTCATGTCATTTGCATACTTGGAGGTTTGGAAGGCATGCTAAAGTCACTTTAAATTTGAAAAATAACATTTGATTGTGGCTTGTTCTATCTCATTCTATTGTTCACTATGGCACATATGAAAAGTTTGGTGCTTGTGGGAGAAAGATTTATAGAAAAGAGGGGGAGTGCATTCCATGGCTTAGTTATACTCATTTATCTACTCTATTCTTTAAACTCATCATTACCAACATGTTTGATGTTGTCCTTGGTTAGGCAAAGTTCATACTTATCATGTTTCAAATTTGAAATTACTCATGAGATATTTAAGTGCTTTTCTTGCATCTTTGGTTGGTTAAAAAAAATTCAAGTTTGAGGGTTTATTGGAAAGCCAAAGCTTATGCATCGAATATCTAAAGCTTTTCTTATTTCATGTGCACATTGGGAATGAAATTGGTTTAGTGACCCATTCTTGTAATGTTCGGATTTGGAAATGTACACACACACAACTTCCAAATTTAAAGCACTATGGGCTTGTTTCTCACTTATTCCATCATGTATTCATGCATACATCACTTAAGCTTCAATTTCACATACTTTTCATCTCATTCCATGCATGAAAATGATTAAATAAAATACTTACAATTTTTGGATTTGAAAATGTACACACATACAACTCCCAAATTTGAAGCCATGAGAGCTTCTTGTTCACTTATTTCAACATATATTCACATGTATAACATCAAGGCTATTTTTTCTTACTTATTTTACTTGATTCCATGTGTTTGGAGTGCTTTGCATTGGTTGGAATGTACATGAAATAATTTGGTAAAAATACTTGCAATTTTCGGATTTGTAAGTGACCTTACTTGAAACACTTATGAATAACGTCATATATGTTGGTTTTTCACATGTTTCACTAGTCTTTCTTATACATAACGTATAGGTTTTGTTTTCACACATTCTCCACCTCTTCCCATGCATAAAAAAGTGAGTTTACATCATATGTGCACTTACCAAAGTGCAAAATATGCACACATCCCTTTCTTCGGAATTCATTCACATCATTCCTTCACATGCTCAATGACAAAATCTGCACTTATACATTAGTGCAGAAGGGCTTTACATCATTCCCATGCTTTTTTGAAATTAAAATATGCACCTACATGTTATTTTAGAGAGAGTTTTGGACATATTCTTGTTGCCCCCACATGAAAACTGCATTGGTAGCTATTTTGTGAGTAAATCTAAGACTTCTCTTTGCTGCCCTTGTGTTAAATTTGTGTGGCTAAGCATCAAATGAGTTGTTTTTAAGTAAGAAAGGAAAAGAAAGAAAAGTGGCATTGTTTAGCACTTTAAAGAGAAGGGTTCTAGCATGCTTGGGAGCTTTAAAATTTTGTATAATTGGTGAGAAGTTTCTCCTTTACATTCTTTTAGCTTGCTTACAATGCTAGGAATGGTGCTACATACATGTTGAATGTTGTGATTTTCAAAAACTTGGGATTTGATGGAAATGTTGAATGTTGTTACATATATACATGCTTTTTGTACTTTTGGGCAAAATTGCAGGTGTGAAAAAATTACTTTTTTATGTCGTTATGATGCCCGATTTTTCTTTGTTGAATCTGAGATATGATATACACCCTACATGAGATATATCCTACATGACCCACATCCTACATTATACAATCCCTACATGACACATTCCCTACATGATACATTCCCTACGTGATACATTCCCTACATGATACATCCTACATGATTCATCCCATACGATACATTCCCTACATGATACACATCCTACATGATACATTCCCTGTATGATACATTCCCTACATGACACATTCCTTACAAGATACACATACTATATGACATTTTCCCTACATGATATATACCTTCACCTTCATGTTACCTTACCCCACATACTATTTCTCCTCATTTATAAAATCGTCTTTGTCATCATACATTACACATCTGAAAAACATTTGAGTCTTTCTATCGTCCTCGATTTTTATCCACCTATGGGCCCACACTTGTCACATTTCACAGTCTCCCAGTGCACCACGTTGGAGGGTTTTTTATTTACCAGTTTTACATGTGTTACGATCTCCTCTCCGTACATGTATTTGACATCTGTGATTAGGAGTGACCCATCTCCTTTATGACGTTGTGTTAGATTGGTCACTTCCTCCTCGTTCTCTTCCTTGACCTTAGTCCTTTGATTTTCACCTTGTTTCTTGGCTTAATTTACGTGCTTATGCAGGACACATAAGTGCGCACGTAAAGCTTTCCGCTATATGTGGGTCATCAAACAAGGCTGTAAGTACGATGGGGATGATGATAGAATTGCAATAGAGGACCGACCAGAGAGAATCATAGAAGAGTATCTCCTGACTCGGAGACTCTGGAGAGGGTAAAGAAAAGAAAATTACTGATACTATTCACCCGTCCTTGGGGTTTCTACCACCGAAGGTCTAAAGATGTTTGCAGTCCTAGTTCAGTTAGGGTAGTCAACCTGTGGATCGAATTACTTTACAAAAAATACACATACATATTTTCAAAAAAAAAATTACAAAATTACCTCCACCACAAAACAACCTACTTACCTACAGCTTTTTACTTGCATGACATCCAAATTGAAATGAATAAAAAATTTACAAAGGTCCACGGTTAGCTACTCGAGTCGGGTTATGGCTGCCTTCTACAGAAAGTCGGTCTAGTAGTCAGTACCTAAGGTGAGACATACAACACAGCTTTGAGTCCTCTACACATCATGCTTACGGTCCTTCTCGAATTGTAGTCATTTGTTTTCTGTGGTTTTTCCCACGCTGTTTTCTACGGATTTCCTACAGATTTTATTTATGGATTTGTTTTCCCGGATTTCCTACGAGACATTACCTCTTGTGGACTTTTGGTTTTCTTGTGATTCCTTTTGGGTCTACTACACAGGTTTTACACTTAGTCTTTCTTTTACACACTACGACACATACACACACCTATTTGTTAGGCTTTCGTGCTTTACTTTTAGTACGTTTGCTTAGCTTTCTCATTTTCCTTTTTTGTGCACATATAACTGCTTGGGACAGTTTCCTGCTTTACTTTTAACTTTACATTACTGCACATATACCTACATGGGACAGTTTCCTGCTTTACTTTTCAGTACTTTACATTACTGCATATATGACTGCTTGGGATGAAATAAATCATTTTACAACATTTCAAAATATAAGACAACTCAAGATTTAATCACAAACAAAATAAAATCTCAACTTCAACTAAATTAAATCACCCCTTTTGATGAAGGGGAGTTTCTTGGACGACACAACCTACTTGTTGCTGATAAGGTCTCCCACAGTCTGAATGAAAGTACGGAATCCATTAAGTTGGATATAGTAAATTCATCTGGACTAAGGGAATCCGATGAAATAATGTAACCGGAATGAGGGAGTCATGGGGTCCTAACTGGTGGCATTATAATCAACTTTAGTATTTGTTTAAATAAAACACTAAGCCACCTCAATTTTCAACATTCTAAAACACACTACTTCTCTCAACCCCCCACAATTTTCACATCTAAAACTAAAACTTCTGCAACAACAATAAGGAACTTAAGGCAACACTCCGAGGGTAGCATGATTGAAGATGTGGAAGGACATGTTCGAGAGATCAAAAAATGAATCTTCTTTCCTTAGTAATAACAACAAGCCATAGGACTTCGAGGTATTTGCCCAGTGCTATATAAACCATCACCTCATGTTTTAGGCATTTGCACTTGGTACACTATAAGCCCTAACTCGTCTACGTTTCCGAGGTTGTCATTCTGATATGACAAATCCTCACATCTTCTAGGCTATTCACATGATCGACATCAAGTGAATGTAAGTCCTACTTAATTAAAATTGGTAGGATGAAACATAAATTAAATCTTTCCCTAAACTGAGCCAAACAATAGGTTAGTTTGAGAAGTTACCGAGAATTTTCTCGAATCCGTTCCTTCTCCTAGTCCTTCCTCCATTGGATTCCACAATAACACTTTCTCAAGACTTGACACCACTCACCTATTGGATTCCGACTATCACATTTCGTTAAAGAAAATCTTAGACTTTTGAAGTCGTAAGAACATATTTCCTGATTTGTATCAAAAGTTTTCTTAGGTAATCCCAATTATCTAAGATATAATTAACTATAAGGGCTTGCCCTTATAGGAAAATTTTCCGAACCCAGCTTAATATAAACCCTATTCAATCCTTCGTATTAAATAGGGGAACTTGTCGGCAAATAAAACTGTTTCGCAGACCAAACGGATGTCATTTACTTCTATAGTTTATTTGATCGAGCCTCATCCTCAAATTTTGTGTTTATCCTTCTGTACAAATGCAAGGTTTGAGGTATAGTGCTCTTTCATTTGAACTTCAGAAAGATATGAGATCGGTTTGACTTCATATTTTTCTAAACTAAATTTATAATTAAATTAAAATTGTCCTTCCGAAACGGGAGATGGGATTTTAATTCCGGTGGCCGACAGCTTCTAGTGGGCAACCCCAACCAAAACTCACATTAAAACTTTATACTTTTGTTATGTTCCGACAGCTTCTGTAGACTCCGCTGGGGAAAGGTTTCTCTTTCCATACAAATCAGAAAACTTGTTCTTACATATCGGTAATGTGTCTATGTCCCCCATAGACCAGATTAGCATTCTTCCGTCGATATGCTTAACCCATTTATTTCTTAGGTAAGTATCATCGACTCTCCTTGACTTCAGGATCGCTTGTTTAAGCCACCCGTAAATAGAAGGGTTCAGGAGGCTTTAGAATTTTTCTTTGATCTTTTGTGGGGTCGGACCCCTAATAGGTGTGTCGGTGGGCAAGTTCCACTAGAGTAAGGTATGTCGTGAAGAGGATCCTGAATCGAATTCCGGACTTCACTTATTCTTCTCAGCCGTTAGGCATAATCTTGCTACTTTGCACCTATTTCAAATCTCAAAACCTTTCTAAATTCCAACTTCACTAAAATGACAACAACAAAATCGAAAATACATAAAATAAAACAACTACTTTTAAAGGAACTAAACAAAAAGAAAAACAAGGATGTTTACCCAGTTCACAGATTAACCTTTGTTAGTTTGTAGTGTTTACATTACAATTACGAGGTTTTGACCCATATGCTAATTCTTGAATTTATCTCTTTTGTGATCGACATAAGTGATGTTGATCTTGACGCTTATATTTTCTTGCAATTTGCTCACCTCTTGTGGAGCTCGTCTCGTTGCTCCTACAATTCAATTTGGAGCCGGCTTTGACCAGTTCGAGGTCATTCTGGGAAAAGCTCCATTTTTCACAGTGAAGGCCGTGACTTCTGAAATTCAATAGCCTTCCACCGAGTTCAACCAAAACTCCTATCATGACTTTCCCACTGTGAAGAGGGCAAAAGTTGTTCCTACTCCTGTCAAGTCAGCTATGTATGTACCCCGGAGGACCGTTGCTCCTACTCGCGCTGGATTCGCAGTGACCGCCCCTACTTTCCCATCTGCAAAGGGAAAGGAAATCCTGTGCGAAGATAATGAGGAAGACCAAGTCATCCCATCAGTTTTCGAGGTTGGTTCCTGCTCCAAGAGTCATAAGAGGAATCACCGACGTAGAAGTTCAAAGGTCGCCAAGGCCAAGGTCGCCAGTTTCCCAGTTATGGATGAGATTCCTCATCAGGAGGAACTCGTTGTGCCTCAAGCCGCACCTCTCCTCCGAGGAAGCAGGTTTCATCCATTAATGGACACCACCAGAAATGAAACCCTTCACCAAATTGCTGCTAAGTTACTGCCACTTACCCACAGACGGGGTGTGCTGGGTGAGGAACCCTCAGTTATCTCTCAAGTCCATGCAATGATTCACATACTCATGGAAAGAGAGGGATGTTCCATTTCTGAACTGCTCAAGAGAATAGGATGTGCAGTGTCCCCCAAGATGAGAAAGGAAATTTTGAGAAAAGATAAGTCTGAGATATCAGCCCGTGTCCCAGTGAGATTCTATCTGGGAGAACGTATTACCACTATTGCCAACGCAGATGTAGCTGCTACCGCTTCAGTTTCTGTCAGACGCAGGATGGTCAAATCTCGGCTGGGTCCGAGAGTACCACTTGTCACAAGTAAAAGAAAAGACCCGTCAGAAGAGAATGGAATAGGATTGCGATCCTCCACACCTAGTCTGCACCCTAGGGAGCACACCTCCTCTTGCTGTCCCGATGTCCCTACCGAGGCACTCTGCCCCAAAACATCAGGTTCAAAAAGAAAGGTGTGGATACCGAAGGTTTCTATGACAGTACAGTCAGAAAAGTCTGCTGACCACATTATAGAACATGAGTCATGCATTCCCATCGGCGTCACTCCTATTGCTTCAGAGTCAATAGGTGAAAGAGGGACAATGGAAGACAAAATTCAGAAACTTCGTGAAGAGATTTCAGAGTTAGCCGGGGAGCGAGGATTGGAGGTTGATGACGAGGATCTCCATCTGTTAGATTACATGGAAGAAGAAGATTTTATGGAAATTAACTTGGTGGAAACTAGGGCCTCCTCAGCTGCGCGTGAAACTCCTGCTACTGAGGGTAACACCACAGAGGAATACTAGAGAGCCATCCAGATCCGGGATGAATGAATACTCCTACTATAGAAACAAATGGAAGAGGTGACTGTCGCCATGACAGCAATGGCTACGATACATGGACAGACACAGTCACGACCTACAACATCTTTTTTAAATCAATCAACCAGAACTTGTACAAATCATAGATGAAAGAAGAGAGGTCGCCTCCGCCAGTGGAGAAGAACAGCAGAAGAAAGATCTGGCTTCTAATCCACCAAATGTTGATCAGATGATTGAGCAGAGGTTCGGGAG
Organism: Papilionanthe hookeriana x Papilionanthe teres; assembly: GCA_022702705.1. Taxonomy (NCBI): domain Eukaryota; kingdom Viridiplantae; phylum Streptophyta; class Magnoliopsida; order Asparagales; family Orchidaceae; genus Papilionanthe; species Papilionanthe hookeriana x Papilionanthe teres. The sequence continues at coordinate 158,821,770 of CM040421.1, read as the reverse complement.
GTCTTTGCTAAATCCAAAGGTGGTGCATCAATTTTTAAGGGTAGACCTTACCCGGAAGAGTTCGATGCCATGCCTTACCCTACGGGCTTCGTACCACCGACCATCAAAACTTTTGATGGCACCAAAAATCCTTGCCAATAGATCGATCACTTCAGGGCTAGTTGTTGCAACACAGGAGGGAGTGAAGCACTGCTTTTCAGACAGTTCGTCAATAGTCTGTCTGCGATTGCCTTTGATTGGTACGTAGAACTTCCCAATGGATCGGTGAAGACGTTTGCAGAAATGGAGAGCTTTTTCGTCAAATGATTCACCGGCGCGCAACACCACATCACCATTGGAGATCTCGTAGTAGAGCGGCAGAAGACCCACGAGTCCTTGGTTGAGTACATTATCAGATGGAGAAACCTAAGCATGAAATGTGAACCTCAACTATAGGAGCAGCATGCGATCGAGATACTCCTCAAGAGTATCCACAGTCAGTTGGCATTCATGCTCAAAGGTTTGACCATTAAATCTTTTGAGAAACTACTCAGTAAGGCGAGCAGTCATCAGGAGGAACTCAAGCACATGGAACCTATAGAGAAAATAGAGAAGTCAAAATTGGTCATGGCTTTTGAGAATAAGTCTGGTACGGTAGCGATAGTCGACAAAGGTAGGCAGCCAATGAAGGATTCATACAGAACCGTCTTCTCAGTACACTCAGCCATACAGTCAGCTGCCTTCTCAATACAGTCAGCCATACAGTCAGCCGTCTCCTCAGTATAACCAGCAGTACATCCAGCATCCTCCACAGTACATCCAAACTCAGCAGTATGTCAGCCCCGTTCACACAGTCTTCCCAGCAGGACAACTAAGAGCATATACACGCCAAACAATAATAGAACGATTGAACAAAAATTACTCCTTTAAAGATGACGCCATGATGATGATGTTCCTGAGCTTAATGAAGAAACCCGAGTTCAAACTGCCAGAGCCGAAGAAACCAGAAGAAGTTGGTAAGAGCAATGAACCCAACTACTGTTTGTATCACGGATTACTCGGGCACACAATAGATGGATGCTTTGTCTTCAAGGATTAGCTTGAGAAGAACTACAAAGAGGGGAATATCATGATCCTGAAGGAGTATTTAAAAGAACCTACAAGAGGTTCTATAAATATGATCTCAACCGACTATTCTCAGAGCTAGATCCCTACACTGGAGAAGGAGGATGGAGTACGACCTGGAACGACCTCGAGAGAGCCTTTGATCAAATTCGATCAGACTCAAAGCAAGTTGTTGTTTAGAGTTCTCTACCAGAACAACCAAAGACAAAGATCGAGACAGGGGAGTCTTCACGATGACTAAAACTGTGGAAGAAGGATATCGTGCGAGGAACTATGGATGATAGCGCGAAGGGTAAGGTAGAGGCTGCCTTAGTTAGATTGGTTGTTTCAGATTCGGGGGTCAAATCCCTCAAACCCCTGACACTGTACCATTATGTCTGCGCCCTTCTGGGCTCTTTTGAATCTAGTTATTTTGATTTCAGTTACGTTTCGGTTGTTTCTACTAATGACGTAACTAACCACGACTAATCTATTCTCGATTTTGATTCCTAAACCGATCCTCAAATCACATTAACTTCCGATGAGAACTTCAACAAAGAGGGAAACATCAACAGTACCAGCTACGAACCTTCAGAAGACGATGGACCAATCCTCAAATGCAAAGGAACTCCAATCAACCTTGATTGTTCAGACATAGAGTAAACACAAGAAGAACCGATCACAATATCAGAAGTGCTACTAGCTCCAATAGAGTAGAAAATTATAGAGGAGAACCTCAGAAGTGGAAAAGTATTACCTCCAAGAACATCAACAACAGATGAAGGAAAACCAGTTATTACACAAGAGCAACTGCCTTTAGCAGCGCAAGAGATACAAGTTCAAGAAGAAAATAGAAACCCAAATAAAGTGGATTACAATGTACTAGCACATCTTAGCATGTTGCCGGCAAGCTAAGCATCTACGACGCTCTGATCTTGTCTAAGGAGATGAGAGAAAATTTGGTTAGAGCTTTGCTCGACCCAGAAATATGCTTAACTCACTTGGCAAGCTCATCCTCAGATGGAGTTTGTGCTTTGGGAGAACAGCCCGGTGTGACCTTCACCGACGACAACTTACAACTTAGTACAACCGATCACAACTGACCGCTCTACATCTCTATCAACATCAGCAAGTACCTGCTCTCCAGAGTTCTATTTGATCTAGGTGTTTCTCTCAATATAATGAGTTTATGAACATTAGCATAGTTGGACAACGACGCTCGAGAACTTTCTACGGACAAGATAATGCTAAGAGGCTTCAATCAGAAAGGAGAAAGAGCCTTGGGATCAATTACGCTACAGATGAAGGTTGGAGATCTAGTAACAACCGCAAAATTCCATATCATCGACGTGGAAACTTCATTCAACACTCTACTTGGTCGACCGTGGCTTCATGAGTATAACATGGTTCCATCGTCTCTACATCAGTGCATCAAATACTACAAAAATGGATAAGAAAATTGTATCAAAGGGGATTTACAGCCATTCTCGATACATGAAATATGCATCCAAGAGGACGCTGCCTACTACGCTCTGCCAAAGAAGATAGTCTTCTCCAGAGACGTTGTGACAACAAAATCACAGACCCGAATAAGCCGCAAGAACAGAACCGTGTTATTCCGCATCAACAATCTCCCACCATTACTTTACCATGGGGTGGTGGAGGTTTTTCTAGATCACGCATCCGAGGTCGAGGTTGGAGACGTGGACAATGAAGAACTTACCAGCTTATTGGACGGATGAAACCAACAATGGATATGAACTCAGAAGGAAGCTCCGAAGAGGAAAAAGAAATGATGATAATCAACCAGAAGAAACCTCAGTTCGAGCCATGATCAAACCGAGTCAATGTATGATCGAATCAACATTATGTTCAAGCCATGAACTTGACTCCGATCAATTTTCAAAAGGTCAAGGGTCTGGAGGTCAAGGAAGTTCATAATGATGGGATCAAACCGATCAAATTCTACAGAGCTTCTTCTACCTCTACACCTGTTGTAAACCTGGAAGAAAATGATAATGAATTAGTCAAATTACCTTTTGGTTACTTTTCACCTTGTGTACAAAATTTAATTCAACAAGGACACATACCAAAACAAATGCTGAAAGATAAGCTATAACTTGTTGAAAAATTATGGAATAGAAAAAGACGAAAACTCAATTCAAAAGAGGGTCTCGGATTTGGAACAGTAGGACAGTCAATGATTCGAGATTTTTCATGGTTTTTACTAGCCAGTCAGACGAAAGTTGCTTCGACAAGCAAAAAGATTTTGAAGATTCTACAATCGGTGATGGTCCGTCAGAGTTTGAAGAAGAAATTAAGACAACGATGGATGAACTTAAAGAAATCAGTCTCGAGACTGAGGAGCAGCCTTGACCAACTTTCATAAGTTCTCTACTCAACAAAGAAGAGGTTATAGACTTGGTCAAATTATTGAAGGAATACAAAGATTGCTTCGCTTGGAGTTACGACGAAATGCTAGGACTATCCCCAAAGGTCGTAGTACACAGCATGGGGGTGGATAAAAATATAACACCTATATAGCAAGCACCTCGAAGAATGCGTCTTGATATAGAACAACAAGTTACAACAGATATAAAGAAATTAATAGACGCTAATTTCATCAAATACGAGCAGTATACAACATGATTAGCTAATGTCGTACTAGTTAAGGATAAAAATTGACAAATTTGGGTATGCGTCAACTTTAGAGATTTAAACAAAGCATGTCCAAAAGATGAATTCCCGTTACTAACACCTGAATTGATGGTGGACATTGCGTCATCGCATGATATCTTCTCTTTAATGGATGGATCTTCGGGATACATTCAAATAAAGATGGCACCAGAAGATTCAACACTTACAGCTTTCAGAACGCCGATTGAAATTTACTACTACACTACAAAGCCATTTGGCCTGATGAACGCCGATGCAACCTACCAACGGTCAATGACAAGAATATTTTATGAGCTCATCCATAACCAAGTGGAATGCTACGTGAACGATTTGGTCATTAAAAGCAAAGTAAAGGGAGACCACCTATGTGATTTAAGGATCGTGTTCGAATCATTACGACAATATAATCTTAAAATGAATCCCTTAAAATGAGCTTTTTACGTTACCTTCGGGAAATTTCTAGGGTTCATTTTCCATCATCGAGGAATCAAAATAGACCCAGAGAAGATTAATGCCATCTTAGAAATGCCTCCACCTAAAACCTTGAAACAACTATGTTCTTTTAAAGAAAGACTGGCATACCTAAGACGCTTTATATCTAATCTATCGGGGAGGTGTCTGCCTTTCTCGGCTTTAATTAAAAAGGATGCCAAATTTATTTGGGAAGAACAATGCCAACAGGCCTTCGAAGATATTAAACGATATCTTATGACACCACCCGTTCTGGCAGCCCCTATCCAGGGTAGACCGTTGATACTTTATACCACGGCCTTAGACGACTCCCTCGGAGCTCTCCTTGCACAAGTCAATGATGAGGGTAAGGAAAACGCACTCTACTACTTGAGTCGACGTCTAATACAGGCTGAAATAATGTATCCTCCTGTTGAGAAGCATTGTCTAGCTATAGTTTCGCCGCTCAGAAGCTTATACATTACATGTTATCTCATAAGGTAAACCTAATTTCGAAAGTTAATCCAATGCGATATTTGATGACCTGACCTACTCTTTCTAGATGTCTTCCAAGATGGTTGATGATACTATTGCAATTTGACATAACTTTCGTGCCCCTTCACGCTATCAAAGGGCAGATTTTAGCAGATTTCCTCACTACGCACCCACTGCCAGCTGGGTCTCCGCTTGACGATGAACTACGAGATGAGCAAATACTACAAGTAGAGGAACTGAATACACAATGTTGGTAAATGTAGTTCAATGGCGTTTCTTCAACGAGAAAAGATAAGAGACAACATAGAGTAATACCAGGCAGGGCAGGTATTGGTCTGATCTTCATGACACCAGATCGGGAAATGCTAAGCTTCTTATACCATCTAACAGAACCATGCACCAAAAATGAAACAGAGTACAAAGCCTTGATTACAGGTCTGGATTTGGTAATTTTAATGGACATAACTAACATTGTCGTTTATGGCAACTCACAGCTCGTCATCTAGCAAGTGGCAAGACAGTACAGAATTCTGAAGCCAAGATTAGCAGTACCACAAATACACAATGAAACTACTGGTGCTAATCCCCAGTGTAACATTCTATAGAATTTCCAGAGCAGATAACGCTTACGCAGATGCTTTAGCTAAGCTGGCTAAAGAATTTGCATGTCCACCGGAGGATTCTATAGATATCACTATACGAGGATGCCAGGTTCTCTCACAGATAGACCTTGACACTTTACATGAACTGGGAGATGAAAGACTAGCAGCTACAATAACAGATGACACTTCAGACTGGCGTTACCCGATAACATAATATTTACAGACTGGAAAGTTACCGAAAGATAAATCTACAGCGCACCAGATACAGAAAAAGCAATGTCGTACACGTTAATTAACAGTGTTCTGTACAGTAGATCCTTCGACCAGATGTGGCTTAGGTGTCTCAGCAAAGCAGAAGCACAAAATATCGTTAAAGAGGTTCACGTTGGATTTTTTGGAACACACCAGTCAGGAACGAAAATGAAAATGAAAAATCACGAGACTCAGATACTACTGGCCGGCAATGATGACAGATTGCGTGGACATAGCTAAGAAATGTCATCAATGTTAAGTGCATGGAGTGGTCCTACACCAGCCTCCGAATGTTCTATACCCCATGATTGTATCTTGGCCATTCGAGTGTTGGGGTACAAACATAGTGGGTCCGATAGACCCTCCTTCTTCTAAAGGACACAAGTTCATTCTCGCCACTACAGACTACTTTTTGAAATGGGCAAAGACCATTCCGTTATGACAGGTCACAGAACAACAAGTTCTACAGTTCTTCAAGGAGCGGATTATCTACTGATTCGGTGTGCCGTGCAAAATCATTTCCGATAATGGGTCCGCCTTTAAGAGCAATAAAATCAACAATTTCTTCAGATGTCACGGGATAAATAGTAGGTACTCTACAATTTACTACCCCAAAGCTAACGGACTAGCAGAAGCATTTAACAGAACACTGGTATAGATTTTGAAGAAAACGCTCTACGAAAATAAAAGACAATGGCACGAGAAGTTACTAGAAGTGGCTTACAGGACAACAATTAGAACTCCGACACGGTCTACACCCTATTCTTTCGTGTATGTGTCTGAGGCAGTCTTGCCACTAGAAGTACAAATACCATCGCTTAGATTCGCCATTGCAGATCAAATCACTATAGAAGACAATGCCAGGCTCCGACTAGCAGAATTGGAAAGCCTCAACGAGAAGAGATTACTCACACAACAAAATTTGGAACTCTATCAAGAAAAGTTGATCCAGGCCCATGACAAATTGGTCCATCCGAGATTGTTCAATGTTGGTGACCTCGTACTCGTACTCAGAAGGCCTATTCTTGCACATCGCAAGATGGTGGGAAATTCGAATGGACTTGGGAAGGACCATTATTTGTGGAAAAAGTTTACTCGGGAGGAGCTTACTAGTTGGTGGATTCGCAAGGGGAAAGGACTATGTTGTTGATGAATGGACGATACCTAAAGAGATACTACGCAATGTGAAAGTGTTAAAGAAGGACTTTTGTTCCGATGGAGCTATGTGGCCAGTATTTGTGACTGGGTTTTAAAATTTTTTAATAACTTCAAATAAAATAAAATAAAATCTCCTTCCACAAAACATCATGTAAAATTTTCTTTAATTCTAAATTACGTGAGATTACATTAAACAACAGAATCACATTGACATAATTTGGAACCACATAACTTAAAACTCATTAAAATGGATTTTGATATTGTTCTTGTTCGCGCAAAATACCAACCACTGACATCTCTCCTGTCGTTCTTATGCAGGAGATGTCAAGACAAAAGTCAGTATTTGCTTCTAAGAGCGGCTTAAACCTTGCATTTCAGGAAGAAGGACAGTACTCGGGGTACAGTGGTACTGGAGAATTTGTCAATTCACACTTGCTTGACAGCAGACATGGTCAGCTTTACCACTCCGAGAGGTGATCTAGTTGCAGCATAAGTTGAGATACACCCGGATGCGCCATTGGGACGTACTAAGAGAAGGAATGCAAATCACCGCAAACACCATCTCCTAGACAGGATGGAGAGGAGGCAGGCCCGACAGTTAGTCGCTGAGTTGCCACCAGTGCCAGATGAAGCTCCCTACAAACTTCATATGAAAGAGAGAAGAAAGTCTACCAAGGACTGACACAGAACCGGAGCTCACAGAAGTACCAGAGCCAGTGCAGGACTTGATGGAGCAAATTTTCACAAGATGCCTGACGTGCAGCTCAGACTTCCCTCGGCAGTTGATTACTTCAGGGGCATTCTCAGTATGCCCAAACTGCAATGTGCTACAACTGGAAGAATATGGGACTTATGAAGCGTATGCCGCCACTACACTGAGGAGGCAGCTAGGAGAACGACCTGACGTCGAGCCCTATGTACCAGAGTATGTCCTGTTACCACCATCACCGCCGATACCTGATTACATTATGATAAAGATCAGACAAGTTAGAAAAGACACATTCCAGCACTATGACATCATCAAGGGAAAGCAGTTAACATTTTGGAAGGCCTGGAGCTATACACGAATGTATTCTCAAAGAAAGATGAACAAAAGATCCTGACCTGTGTTTGGACTATCCAAGATAGGGGCAGGAAAGGGTTTTTGAAAAGAAAGACTTATTCGGAACCCAGGAAATGGAAAAGAGGCAAATACAGAGTCACGATACAGTGTGGCTATTGCTACAACTTCGCGAAAGATAGACAACCCAATCCCCCAGGGATCCTACAGCATGATGGTGGATGAAATGCCGCCGGAGATTAAATGGATGAACAAAAGGATGATTAAAGGGCATATTCTTCCGCCAGACTGTATTTCCAACAGCTGCATCATTAATATTTATGAATATGGGGACTGCATCCCACCTCATTTCAATCACCATGACTTTGTCAGACCATTCTGCACAGTTTTATTCATCAGTGAATGCGACATTTTGTTTGGTCAAGAGATAAAGATCGTTGGAGAAGGAGAATTCAAAGGAACCGTGAAGATCGCCCTACTAATTAGATCTGTTTTGGTGCTTAAGGGAAACGAAGTGGACCTAGCCAAGCACTGCATCCCAAGGGTTCGGGGACAAAGAGTTTCAGTCACATTCAGATGGATGGATGACCCGATAAAAATATATGTGTACTATAATCTTCTTCCCCAGCAACGATGCCAAAAACTTGACCCGAAGTCCTCTGAAGATCAACGTACAAATTAATGCTTTCAAAAATATATGTTATAAATAATAATAGCGACTAGTGTATATAAATATAATTTTAGGGAAAATATTTTACACACTAGGGGTTCTACGCAAGTATACGTATCGTTTCAAGTAATATAGGGCTTTGAAACAAAGACCCCAGTATCGATCCCACGAGGAGAGAGAGTTATAGATCTTTAAATATTTTTATTTTAAAGTATTTCTTTTATAATTTTTAATTTACTAGATGCAATAACAAAACAGGAATAAAATAATTGATGTAAATAGCAATAAGAAAGCAACTTTCTCCCTTTCAATTAATCCAAGATTTTCTAAGATAATGATAATATTCGTGGAGAATATAAATTTATGGTATTATGCCAAATAGAAGCATTCATATTCTTTACCCTTTCGATCCAAGTGCAAAGAACATCAGCAAGCTTATAGCATCAAGTCCGGATGTATTGTTAGTAGAATGGGTTAATCTAGGCTCACACTACTAGATGTCCAAGGGTGGCTATGGTTGGCCATACTAGTGACCCTTTCATTTTCTATAAACCAAATCACAAGAATTTAGTCTGTCACTCTAAAAACTTATCAATTCTACGCACATTATATAATATCTTGATATTTATTTGCACTTCACCTTGAATAACTCGCACAAGGCCTTCGACTACCCAAGGATTCATGTGATATCTACAAGATAAGAATTCATCTCCTTCTAGGTATCAAAACTCTTCAACAGGTTTTAAAAATTTAAATGGCCAATTTAAATAGTAAATTAAGAACCGGTATTAATATCATCACAATGTTTTGAAAATATATAATTTTTAATTCTCCGACGAATTTTGTATTATCTTATTTATCTTTTCATAATTGAAAGGAGAAAGTAAAGTAACTACTCGAACACATTGAAATTAAATAACAAAACATAATAAATAAACTTTGAATCAAAGAAAAATACTTATCTTAGATGTTTCTCCTACTGAACTTCTGATTCATACTGACTCCACAGCGTAATGAACTACAGATGCACAAACTCTTTCAAACTCTAAATACAAACTCTAAAATAAACTCACTAATTTATGAAGGAATGTAAAAAATGTGGCCCTAATATGATCTCTCTAATTCTCTCTCTAGATTGGACTCTAGATAGGGAGGGGTAGATGAGGCGTTTTTCTCAGAAGGAATACCCTCCTATTTATAGGCTTCAAGGGTTGCCTCAACGCACCTCTTCAAAATGTGTCCAAATTCAATGAATCTTCTAGAAGGTGTGTCAGGCGCCTAGGCGCTGGAATCTGGCGCCGGACACCACATCCAGATCTTCGCACCTCTTCACTTTGGATCGCACCTCTTTGTGATAAAACCGTTTTGAAGCGTCCAAATACATTGTATCACATGTCCTATAAACCAGGAATAACTGCCAGTCTTCTAGAAGGTCCAATAACCGCTCACACTATCAAAATAACAACCTAAACATCGTCAAAAACTTAACAATTTTCTGTATCGAGTTGGCGCTTAGGCGCTGGACTCTGGCGCCTAGGCGCCAGGCCAGTAATTTCAAAAATTTTGCATTTTGGCTCCATTTTTGCTCCTTTTGCTCCTTTTTGCTCCTTCTTCATTTTTTTCTCCTTCTTGAACATTTTTGCATCACCTACATCCAAAAACACAAAAATACCTTTTATTAAAGCATAATATCCTTAAAATTTAATAAAAATCAAGGCATAAAAATATGTATTTTTTTCTTGGATCAAAATCACCCAAACATAAATGTTACTTGTCCTCAATTAACCCATTTTACTATATAAAATGTATAACATTTGGAATAATAAGGTAAATATTTAAGACTTCTTATGATTTTTGATTTTATAAAGGCTTTAGTTAATCATTAACCAAATTTCACTAACTAAGTTCAATTTTAAGAATTTAAAGAATATTCTAACTACCGAATCATAAGACTTCAAAAAATTTTCATTCACTTCGAAAATAATTGTAGTTTATGATATTACGATCACATTAATTATTCACAAGAAAAGATCTTCATAAAATTCTTTTCTAATAAAAGTACATGCATAAAAATTAAGTAATAAATGTAATCAGTTTTTTTTAATAAGTTAATTCAAGTGAAGCCAATTTTTGATTAGGCATTTCCTCAAGCTTCTCCTCTCATTTTCTTTTTTTTTAAGAGAGTATTACTGTATCTGGATAGCCTGTTAATGGTTTTGAACTTCACTATCCCTAACTTATATTTTCAAACTTATACATTTTCACTTAATTATTATAACATAAATATATTTCAAAAAGACTTTCAATCTATTCTTTTTCGAGTTATAATTTTTGATTTCTTAATACTTCTAAAATTCAATTATCTCTACTATGAATAGAAAATTTTCTTAATCTTATTCTTCTTTAAGTTGATTAATTCTATTCTTAAAATCAATCAAAGTTATTAAAATTTTTGGTTAAGTCCACTAAATTATTTATAATTTCATAAATTTAAGTTATTCACAAGAAAAGATTCTTCATTCCTCATGTTATGTTAAAAAATTTTATTTTAAGAAAATATTAGTTTTTTAAGGACAAATAAAATTTAAATTTGAATGTATTTTTCCTTTTCCCCCAAATTTAAGTTTTGGTCTATCATGAATTTTTTTTTTTTAAGTATGAGAGAAAGAAAAACATAATTTTAAAAAGGAATTTTTATAAGTATGTTAAAAAAACATTCTAGAAAGAAAAATTTACTTCTACACATGCTTTTATGAATAATACTAAAATAATGAAGCAAGTATAAAAGTATGCAGGCTCATTAATAATTAAATTAAATGACTATTCTACTTATAAAAACAAAAACAGAACAACATTACTAACTACTAAACAGTAAACTGAAACAGGAATAAACATAAATTTATCCAAATTTCAATCTTAAACACAAAACATTAAAAATACTCTAACAACAGTCTTAACATCCAACAATCCACACAAAGTAAATAAACAAATCTAAACTAGCAAAAACAAACCACAATCAATACTAGCAAACAAACAAAACTAACAACAGACTTAGGACAATTCAAAGGTAAATCAAGCCACTAATCACTATCTGTAGCCTCAGCATCGTCATCATCACCAAAAGAAAACTCAACATCCTTAGGATCAACATATGGTGAGAAACTAGGAATGGTAGGAAACTGAACATCATGCTCTCCCTTCAGGAATAAAACGATAGCTTCATCATACTCAGTATCGTAACTACTCTTCCTCTAGGTATACTCAGATAAATGATCAATTTTCTTATCAATAGAATCAACTCTGCAGTGAGTTTGAAATAACTCATGCTGCTGCTCTAGAAACTAATCATGCACCGATTCCTAAAAAATAGATGGTGGCTCAGCAGTAGAAGTAGAAGGTCTGGAAGTGGATGGTCTACCTGAAGTGTGTGTAGAAGTAGAAGGAGTGGTCGATCTCTTCCCTCGAAGAGGATCATATATACTAACACTCTACTACCTAATTGGCTTGGTAGACTTCAGCTTCTCCTCAGAAATATCAGCAGTGACTCCATTGCTAACACATAAAGAATAGATCAAATATGGGAATCCCAGTCCCATAGAAGTGCTGGATCTAGCAGTAGACTCCACAGAATCATAAATAATACTGCCGACATCTATCGGCTTCCTCTCCTGAAAGCAGTAGTTTAAGATAGCTCAATCTCTGGTGACTTCACTCAGGTGGTTGGAAGGTAGGAGTCTAGCAGAAATAAAATAATGCCAAGCCTTTGAAACACCATTTAATTTGGAATATTTGAAATTTACCCATTTGTCATTTCAGATCTTCCAGGATCCAGTGTCGTAAGTCAAATAAGCAATAATCATCTCAAGATCTCCCTCAGATGGAGATATTCTAGAATAGTGGCACTTGATGGGTAGGTGGCAGTCCATAAAACACATTGATCCTCTCTGGAGTAAATCCTACTCCAATACCTCTGACGAAGAATTCATAGTCTTCCGCATCTAGAAAGTTAGCATAAAATTTGCAAAAGACTGGAATAACAGCAACAACAGTGAAATAACAGAATCGTTGTCAGTTGTGAGCAACGATTGTGTTCTCAATCATTTCACCTGGATTACAAAAGCTTCGCTCCGAGATAAACTTTCTTGGCGTCACAAATTCATGATATCGAAAATGCGCTGCCGCAGTCGCGAACTTGCTATTGTCAAAATTTTCTCGTCGCTTCCCTCGCTTAGATTTCGGTGCCATCTAAACGTGAAAGAAAACTAGAACAAATTTAGGAATCAAATATTTAAAATATTTTTAAGTTTAAGAAACTTAAAATAAGTTTAAAAATCCAAATAGAATTCCTAAAAATCAAAATTTTTTTGAAAATTTCGGTTTTTAGCAAAACATAGGAAAAACTATGGTGAAGATAAAAAATAAATGGATTAGAGTGTAGATCCGACCTCGAGACGAAGAAATCAAGTGGTTTCGCGCCCAAATTCTTGATGTTTTGACCTCAAAATGGATCTAAGAGGTGTATTTTTGTGAAAATGGGGAAGGAGAAGAAGCTTAGGCGTCATCCATGGGCAATGGGGTTTATATGGTGTTTTTCGGGTAAGCAGGCCAAACAGGCGCTTAGGCGCCGAATTCTGGCTCCTAGGCGCTAGACTCGCCTTTCACAAAAATCACTCTAAAATTTTATTTTTCACCAAAATTCATAAATTCAACTTCCAATTACTCATATTAGAGTAGGGCTTCAGTTTCTAACTTCCAAAACATTTCTAAAAATTTTAAAAATTAAATATTAAATCCACCAATTAACACAAGGTTTAAATCAAACTCCTCTAATTTCCATTTATAATCTTCAATATTGGCTCAACACACCTCCGATAAGTATAATATAATGATTCAAGTCCTAACACACAATCAAACAACACAATTTGAAAATAAATACAACACACATTGAACATGAAAGCAAATACACAAACAAACGCAATTGATTCACTAAATCGATACAACGACTCACTAGATAAATCATTATCTCACCAAATCAGTATCTAATTTCCATTATCTTCACAATGAAGATTGCTTGGCCTACTAAGGAAGAATATTAATGCTCTTGGAAAATCTGAAGATGTTTTCTCGTCGATCCAATTGTTCTTCGCATACATCTCCACTTGAGCATCTTGATAAGCTGCTAGATGATCAAATTGAAGTTTCGCTTCCCATTCCAGATGTTCAATCTAATGATACATCTCATGAAGGCGATCTCCAATACTCTTGAAATCTGCTTCAAATTTATCAAGACGACTAGAAATTTTCTTCAAACTTACAGTGATGAGACCATTAAAGTAGGGTTGAGGATCTTTTGGACCTTTGTCTCTAGCCTCTTCTCCAAGATTTCTCCTCTCCATTTCTTCAAAAATCTTATCTAATCTCTCAAAAATTGAGTGTATGTGTCGAAATTATGATTGCATAGGGATTGGGGACGAAGATGGGTTAATTTAAATGTGAAAATTGTGTGAAAAATTGAAAGTTTTTAGTTTTTACACGATCCAGTAACCGTGGCGCTTAGGCGCCAAATCTGGCGCCTATGCGCCGGACCCATCGACACACAGCTTATTCTGGCGCTTAGGCGCAGAATTCTGGCGCCTAGGCGCCGGGACCATGTTCGACTCTGTTTCGCCTAACGTCAAATTTCAAGGTTTTGTTCTCCAAAAATAGGTAAATTATAATGGTAAGATCAGAACAATCTTAATAACACAATTATACATAATTTCAATGAAGGTTAACTTGATCTCCTTTTTACTCACATATGAAATGGAGTGATCCAAAGTCTAAAATTTATATACTTCAAGATAATTTTTAATTTTCTAAAGTTATATAAAATTAGTCAAGACCAAGGCATGACCATACATTAAAAATGTAAAAACACACTAAAAATAAAATCTATGGGTTGCCTCCCATTAAGCGCTTGGTTTAACGTCATCAGCCCGACCTAAGTAATTCTTTAATCAGGTTGACTTAATTCATAAGCCTCTTTATAAATCTTTTTAATGTCTCCCAAATAAGGCTTTAATCTTAATACATTAACTTTAAAAAATTTTCCTGTTTTGGGGTCTTTAATATCCATAGCTCCACAATGGTATACTTTTTCAATTATATATGGTCCTATCCATTTTGATCTCAATTTTCCAGGAAAAAGTCTTAAACAAGTATTAAATAGTAATACTTCTTGTCCAGGCTCAAATATTTTACCTAAAATCTTTTTATCATGTAATACCATCATTTTTCTTTATAAATTTTTGCATTATCATATGATTCATTTCTTATTTCGTCCATCTCATTTAGTTGCAATAATCGTTTTTCTCCTGCAGTACTCAAATAAGAATTAAACTCCTTTATCGCCCAATAAGCTTTATGTTCATGTTCAATAGGTAAGTGACAGTGTTTTCCAAAAACTAACCGGTAAGGTGACATTCCGATTGGTGTCTTATAAGCTGTTCTATAAGTCCATAATGCAGAATCAAGTCTATCAACCCAATCAGTTCTTTCAGGATTAGCAGTCTTCTCTAAAATTCTTTTAATTTATCTGTTTGATACTTCTGCCATTCTACTTGTTTGTGGGTGATATGCAGTTGCAATTTTATGTTTAATTCCAACTTTTTGCAGTAATGATTGAATTCTTATATTTCTAAAATGACTTCCACCATTTGTGATAATTACCTTAGGCATTCCAAATCTTGAAAAAATAATCTTCTTTAAAAATTTAGATACACTTTTGGAGTCACAGTTAGGCAAAGCTACAGCTTCAAACCACTTTGAAATATAATCAACTGCTAATAAAATATAATTTTGTCCAGATGATGGTACAAATGGTCCCATAAAGTCTAAACCCCATATATCAAAAATTTCAACTTTCAATATATAGTGTAAAGGCATTTCATCTTTCTTGGATATATTTCTCATTCTTTGACATCGATCACATGTTTTAACATAATGTCTCACATCCCTGAATAAAGTAGGCCAATAAAATCCTGAATTTAAAATTTTAAATGCAGTTTTATCTATTCCAAAGTGTCCTCCAAAATCGGAATCATGACATTTTTGAATAATAGTAAAAGTTTCTTCATAAGGTACACATCTTCGAATTATAGAATCTCTTCCTAATTTAAATAAATGAGGATCTTCCCAAATATAATATTTAGCATCATTTTTAAATTTCTTAATAAATTTTTCATCCAATCAATAAGGTAGAATATTGTTAACTAAATAGTTAACTATATTCGCATACCAAGGTGTTTGGTATCCTTGAATAACATATAAATGTTCATCAGGAAATTTCTCATTTATATTTTCTTCAGTAATAACATCATTCTTAATTCTAGATAAATGATCAGCAATTTGGTTGTCCGTTCCTTTTCTATCCACTATTTGAAAATCAAATTCTTGTAGAAGTAAAACCCATCTTATTAGTCTAGGTTTAGCATCCTTTTTTTACATTAGATATTTAATAGCTGAATGATCAGTATGAACTATGCATTTAGTAGCAAGAAGATAAGGTCTGAATTTATCAAAATCATATACTATAGCTAGATGCTCTTTCTCAGTAGTAGTGTAATTTCTTTGAGTTTCAGTAAGAGTTTTACTAGCATAATATATAACTATAAAAAGTTTCTCATAATTTTTTTTCCAATACAGCTCCAATTGCAAAATCACTTGCATCGCACATTAATACAAAAGATTTATTCCAATTAGGTGCAACAATGATAGGTGCAGTAATTAATTTTTCTTTTAAAATATTAAAAGCATTAACACAGTCTTTGTTAAATTCAAATTTGGCATCTTTTTCTAATAAATGACAAAGAGGTTTAACAATTTTACAAAAATCCTTTATATATCTTCTATAAAATCGAGCATGACTTAGAAAACTTCTCACATCAGTAACAGTAGTAGGTGGTTGTAATTCAACAATAATTTTCACTTTTACATGATCAATTTCCATCCCTTTTCGTGAAACTTTGTGACCAAGTACAATGCCTTCTGTGACCATGAATTGACATTTTTCCCAGTTAAGAACTAAGTTTGTTTCTTCACATCTTTCAGAATTTTGGAAATATTTTCCAAACAAGATTCAAAAGAAGTTCCAAAAACTGAAAAATCATCCATGAATATTTATTTTCCTTTGTCAATCAAATCACAAAATATTGACATAATACATCTCTAAAAAGTTGCAGGTGCATTACATAAACCAAAAGGCATTCTTCTAAAGGCAAATGTTCCATAAGGACTTGTAAATGTTGTTTTCTCTTGGTCCTCAGGAGCGACAGGTAATTGATGATAACCAGAATATCCATCCAGAAAATAGAAATATGAGTGCCCAACTACTTTATCAACCATTTGATCCAAGAAAGGTAAAGAAAAATAATCCTTTCTAGTGGCATCATTTAAATTCCTATAATCAATGCAAATTCACCATCCAGTAACTTGTCTTTTAAGAATTAGTTCATTTTTATCTTTGACAATGACAGTTACTCCTCCTTTCTTTGGAACACAATGAATAGGACTTACCCATTGGCTATCCAAAATAGGATAAATAATACCAACATATAACCATTTAACAATTTCTTGTTTAACAACTTCTTTCATGATAGGATTTAATCTTCTCTACTGTTTAATAGTAGGTTTGAAATTTTCTTCCATTAAAATTCTATGCATACAAATGGACAGGCTTATTCCTTTTATGTCAGCAATTGTCCAACCAAATGCTTTCTTATAATTCTTTAAAACTCCTATCAATTTTTGTTCTTGATCTTTACTTAGCTCAGAAGAAATAATAACAAGTAAAGTTAATGAATTTCCCGTAAATGCATACTTTAAATGTGAAGGTAACATTTTTAATTCCAGTTCAGGGGCTTTTTTAATTGAGGGTAAAAGTATATCATTTTGAGTTATGTCCAAAGTTTCCTAATTATCTTTAATATAGTGAGTTTCTTCTTCTTTTAGTTCTTCATCTTCATCGGTTAATAATTCAAATTTTTCTTCAGAAATGACTTTACATTTTTCTTGATCATGTTTCTCAATTAAATAATTAATTATATCCATTCGATAACATTTTTCTTTGTCAGGGTACTTCATTGACTTAAGGACGTTAAATTTAATCTCTTTCTCATTAACTCTCATGGTTAATTCTCCTTTTTGTACATCAATCATAGCTCGTCCGGTCGCTAGAACAGGTCTCCCTAAAATAATAAGTATATCCTTATCTTCTTCCATATCAAGTACAATGAAATCTATAGGGAAGATAAATTTATCTACTTTAATAAGAACATCCTCTATAATGCCTTTAGGGTGAGTGATAGATCTATCAGCTAAATGAAGGGTTACAATGGTGGGAGTAATCTCTCCTAAATTCAACCTTCGAAAAATAGAAAATGGCGTGAGATTAATACTTTCTCCTAAATCGCATAAAGCTTTTCCACAAAATTTTTCTCCAATAGCACAAGGTATAGTAAAACTTCCAGGATCTTTAAGTTTTTGAGGTAATTTCTTTCAAATTATTGGACTACATTCTTCACTTAATGCAACAGTTTCAAAAGCTTCAAATCTTCATTTCTTACTTAAAATATCTTTCATAAATTTTACATAAGTTGGCATATGTTCCAAAACTTCAGCAAAAGGTATGTTTATAGTAAGTTTCTTAAAAATTTCAAAGAACTTAGAAAATTGATGATCAAGCTTCTGCTGTTTAAGTCTTAGAGGAAAAGGTGGTGGTGGTTTTTCAACTTCCATATTAATAGAAATATCAATTTGATCTTTATTAGGAGAAGGAGTTTCTTTAGATTTTTCAATCTCTTCAACCTCAATCTCATTTTCAATTTCACTATGCATTCTTTCTTTTAATTCCTTTCCACTTCTAAGTTGTATAGCTTTAACATGTTCATGTTCTTTTCCAGTTTCTTTTGGATTGATTTCAACATTACTAGGAAGTGTTCCTGGGGGTCTATAATTAATTAAATTAGCGATTTGTCCTATTTGATTCTTAATATTACGAATAGCAGTGTTTTGAATTTCTAATTGATTACTTAGTTGTAAAATTAATTCTTCTATAGATAATTTTTTCTGTTGATTGTTAAATCCAGATGATTTATAATTTGAATTAACTTGATTATTCCAATTTCTAATGGAATGAGATTGTTTATTACCCCATTGTTGTGAATTATTCCAGTTAAAATTAGGATAATTTTTCTATCAAGGATTATAATAATTTGAATAAGGATTATTTTTACTAGCAATAGCTTTTAAACTTTCAATAGTTTAAGAATCTTCAATATTAGCAGAGTTATTATGTGATATACTAATAGCAACTATCTAATTTCTAAGAAATTGCTGCTACTTGTGAAGTTAAAATAGAAAAGGCTTCATTATCATGAATACTTGCCATTCTTTTAGGATTAATCCTTTCATAAGGCAATTAAAAATTATTGTTAGCCATTTCTTTAATTAAAGTGTAAGCTTCTTCA
Source organism: Papilionanthe hookeriana x Papilionanthe teres (assembly GCA_022702705.1). Lineage (NCBI taxonomy): Eukaryota > Viridiplantae > Streptophyta > Magnoliopsida > Asparagales > Orchidaceae > Papilionanthe > Papilionanthe hookeriana x Papilionanthe teres. Next base: position 158,802,819 of record CM040421.1, on the reverse strand, counting down.
AATGATTTAGACATTGAAGAACCTCCAGCAACAGCATCAATAATTGATTTTAAAGATCCAATTAATCTATTATAAAATGTTTGAATAATTAACCAATCAAGTAAAGCATGATGAGGACATTTTCTTAATAGTTCTTTAAATCTTTCCCAAGTTTCATAAATTGTCTCCCCATCAAATTGAATAAAGGAAGTAATATCATTTCTTATTTTAACAGTTTTAGAAGGAGAAAAATTTTTAGCAAGGAATTTTTGTGCCATTTCAGCACATGTTTTAATAGAACCTGTTGCTAATGAGTTCAGCCACATCTTTGTTTTATCTCTTAAAGAAAAAGGAAAGAGTCTAAGCCTAATAGTATCATCAGAAATATTGTTATATTTAAAGGTAGCACAAAGTTCTAAAAAACTAGCAAGGTGTAAATTTGGATCCTCATTTGGTGTTCCACCAAATTGATTGTTTTAAACCATTTGAATAATAGACGGTTTAAGCTCAAAAGAATTAGCATCTAAAATGGGTATTTGAATACTACTATGAAGTTCATCAACTGTAGGGTTAGCATAATCCTTTAATTGTTTATAAACATTTTGATCATTAATTTCAATTGGATTTTGTAAATTTTTATGTAAATTAGTCATTTCTTGAAATTTTTTAATTTGTTTTCCTTTTTTAATTCTTCTGACAGTTCTTTCTAATTCAGAATCTAAAGATAATAATCCTTCAGATCCAGAACTATGCATAAAAAGTCAATTAGCAAGAATTAAAATATATATATATATATATATATATATACATATATATATATATTAATAAAGAAAAATGAATAAAATAAAAATACTTAAAATCAAAAAGTTTGCCTCTGCTCTCCCCGACAACGGTGCCAAAAACTTGAACCTATATAAATATATGTGTACTAAAATCTTCTTCCCCAGCAATGATGGCAGAAACTTGACCCGAAGTCCACTGAAGATCAACGTACTAATTAATGATGTTAAAAATACTTGTAATAAATAATAATAGAGACTAGTGTATATAAATATAATTTTATGGAAAATATATTACACACTAGGGGTTTTACACAAGTATACATATCGTTTCAAGTAATATAGGGCTTTGAAACATAGACCCCAGTATCGATCCCACGAGGAGAGAGTTATAGATCTTTAAATATTTTTATTTTAAAGTATTTCTTTTATAATTTTTAATTTACTATATGCAATAATAAAACAGGAATAAAATAATTGATGTAAATAGCAATAAGAAAACAACTTTCTCCCTTTCAATTAATCCAAGATGTTCTAAGATAATGATAATATTCGTGAAGAATATAAATTTATGGTATTGTGCCAAATAGAAGCATTCATATTCTTTACCTTTTGATCCAAGTGCAAAGAACATTGGCTAGCCTATAGATCAGGTACAGATGTATTGTTAGTAGAATGGGTTAATCTAGGCTCACACTACTAGATGTCCAAGGGTTAATCTAGGCTCACCCTACTAGTGACCCTTTCCTTTTCTATAAACCAAATCACAAGAATTTAGTCTGTTACTCTAAAAACTTATCAATTCTACGCCCATGATATAATATCTTACTATTTATTTGCACTTCACCTTGAATAACCGGCACAAGGCCTTTGGCAACCCAAGGATTCATGAGATATCTACAAGTTAAGAATTCATCTCCTTCTAGGTCTCAAAACTCTTCAACAGGTTTTAACAATTTAAATGGCCAATTTAAATAGTAAATTAAGAACCGATATTAATATCATCACAATGTTTTGAAAATATATGATTTTTTATTCTCCGACGAATTTTGTATTATCTTATTTATCTTTTCATAATTGAAAGGAGAAAGTAAAGTAACTACTCAGAACACATTGAAATTAAATAATAAAACATAATAAATAAACTTTGAATCAAAATAAAAATACTTATCTTAGATGTTTCTCCTATCGAACTTCGATTCCTCGCCGACTCCACGAGCGTAATGAACTACAGATGCACCAACTCTTTCAAACTCTGAATACAAACTCTAAAATAAACTCACTAATTTATGAAGGAAAGTAAAAAGGTGGCCCTAATATGATCTCTCTAATTCTCTCTCTATATTGGACTCTAGATAGGGAGGGGTAGATGGGGTGTTTTTCTCTGAAGGAATACCCTCCTATTTATAGGCTTCAAGGGTTGCCTCAAGGCACCTCTTCAAAATGTGTCCACATTCAATGAATCTTCTAGAAGGTGTTTTTGGCGCCTAGGCACCGGAATCTGGACCCTAGGAGCAGGACACCTCGTCCAGTTCTTCGCACCTCTTCACTTTGGATCGCACCTCTTCGCGATTAAAACCGTTTTAAAGCGTCCAAAAATATTGTATCACATGTCTTATAAACCAGGAACAACTGCCTTTCTTCTATAAGGTCCAATAACTGCTCACACCGTCAAAATAACCGCCCAAAAGTCATCAAAAACTTAACTGTTTTCTATATCGAGCTGGTGCTTAGGCGTCGAACTCTGGTGCCTAGGCGCCAGGCCAGTAATTTCGAAAATTTTGCATTTTGGCTCCATTTTTGCTCATTTTTGCTCTTTTTTCATATTTTTCTCCTTCTTGAATATTTTTGCATCACCTACATCCAAATACATAAAAATACCTTTCATTGAATTATAAAATTCTTAAAATTTAATAAAAATCAAGGCATAAAATAGGTATTTTTTTCTTGGATCAATGGACGAAGACAAGACATCGTTTTACTACGAACCAAATTTAGTCACATTCGAGGGAACTTTTGTTCTGTAGCGTGGCCTTTGGGAGGTTCGCTTGTCCACGGGACGACATACCAAACATCGATAAATTTTCACCAGTTTCTACATCAGTTTACAATAGTTACTGCTACTCTTGCGTCAATTTGATAGATATTTCAACTTACTACATGCAGACGTCTGTACCTGATCCGTTTTGTGATACTTATCAGCATTTGATCAGTTGTACCAAAATATTTCTTCAGCGAAATGAATGAAGATTTCTGTTTTCAGAATGTCTTCTTTTGTGCGCGATGGTTAATAAGCCACAAAGGCCATACTTGGATCCCAAATTAAAGCGAACAAAGAACGATACAAATAATAATAAACGAACATGTGCATGAAATTATAACATGAATCAAAGTTAAAAAAACCGTGAATGAACTAAACAAAAGATAATTGAAATCAAAACATCTACGAATAAAATTCAAAATTAAGAATACTTAAATGAACTCGAAACATAAGTTCTCTCTACAAAATTCTACACCTCTCGTTCATTCTGAAACTTCTGCATTCCTATTAGAGCGCTTCACAAATTCTCATATCTCACACATCATCATAGATTTCAAGTCTATTAAGATTCGAGAAATCCTACAAGTGTCCATACCTCTTGAACAAGTTGCATGATCTCTACTCAAATTCCCGCAAAATTGATTACATTTTCCTACATTTCCATACAACTTGCGCATTTCCTACAAGTCATACATTTCCATACAATTTTTGCATTTCCTACAAGTCATACATTTCCATACAATTTTTGAATTTCCTACAAGTCATACATTTCCATACAATTTCGCATTTCCTACAAGTCATACATTTCCATACAATTTCCGCATATCCTACAAGTCATACACTTCCTTACAATTTCCGTATTTCCTACAAGTCATACATTTCCCTAAAATTTCTGTATTTCCTACAAGTCATACATTTCCCTACAATTTCTGTATTTCCTACAAGTCATACATATCCCTACAATTTCCACATATCCTACAAGTCATACATTTCCGTACAATTTCCATATTTCCCTACAAGTCATACATTTTCCTATAATTTTCATATTTCCCTACAAGTCACACATTCTAGGATCGGCACGTGATCGTCTGATTCCTTACTTTACTTTTCCGCATTTCCTACAAGTCATACGTTTCCATACACTCTTCGCATATCCTACAAATCATACATTTCCCTACAATTTCCGCATTTCCCTACAAGTCACACATTTTAGTCGGTACGTGATCATACGATTCCTTTCCCTACCTTTTCTGCATATCCTACAAGTCATACATTTCTTTACAATTTCCACATATCTTACAAGCCATACATTTCCCTACAATTTTTGCATATCCTACAAGTCATACATTTTGATACAATTTTTGTATTTCCTACAAGTCATACATTGCCCTACAATTTCCGTATTTCGTAAGAGTCATACATTCCCATACAATTTCCACATTTTCCAATAAGTCACACATTCTAGGATCAGTACGTGATTGTCTAATTTCTTATTTTACTTTTCCGCATTTCCTACAAGTCATACATTTCCCTATAATTTTCGTATATCCTACAAGTCATACATTTCCATATAATTTTCACATTTCCCTACAAGTCACACATTCTAGGATCGGTACGCGATCGTCCAATTCCTTACTCTACTTTTCAACATTTCCTATAAGTCATACATTTCCATACAATTTCTGGATTTCCCTACAAGTCACACATTATAGGATCAGCACGTTATTGTCTGATTCCTTTCCCTATTCCTACAAGTCATACATTTTCATACAATTTCCACATTTTCCTACAAGTCACACATTCTAGGATAGGTACGAGAACGTTCGATTCTTTACAATTTCCATACTTTCCTACATGTCATAAATTCCAGGATCGGCACGGGATCGCTCGATTCCTTACATTTACTCTTTATTCTTTCTCACTTTCCCTACAATTTCCATAAATTTTCTGCACGACACACTCTTCGGGAGCAAAGCAATGTAAGGTTGCTTAGTTACCATTCACCTTCAAAATCAAAATTTCAAAATTAAAAAAAAAAATCAACAAAATCAAAATCTCAAAATTTCAAAATCAAAATCTCAAACTTACTTCAAATCAAAATTCAAATTCTCGAATTGCAAATTTCCATCAAATTCTAAACCATCGCTTGGACTGGGTCCCCTTCAGGATGTGGAGTCATGAATTCACATCTTTATTTTGAAGGATCTCCACCCACCTTTCTCCAGTGAAAGTTCAATCCCCAGTGGATACTCCCTCACTGGATACTTCTTTTTATCTACAGTTTACACTCAGATAGTCATGTTGGTTTGGTTGATCTCGTCGGTCAACACCAATACGTGCGGTGTACTCTTCCCGCACACCACACCTAATGGGGGTCCATTTGTTGACCTCACTTTTGGTTGAGGTCTAGTTTCTTTATAGATTGCCTCGAGTCTAGCCATAGGACTTCCTTGTGAATTTTCTTAGAGGACTAGCAATGGAACCCTCCCCATAAAAATTCAAACTTTTCTTACTTCACTTGAACATTCATATGTTAAGGCCAAACCTCCAGCTTTGGGAGGAAGAGACCAAGCATAAGGAAGTCTAAGTGAAATCTCTATAAGTGACTAAGCCTTAGGATTAGCCCTCGGGGAGCCTGTGTCACACACTGACATTCACAATTACACATTACATTCTACACCACATCCTAAATTGAATACACTTCACTTCAACCTTCGGATCCTTTGGAAAGTCATGTGGGTGGTCCCACTAGCCTTAACCTATGGCCAAAAGATCTAAAATCACCACATAGAGGACCAAATGAACCTTACCTTAGCCTGTAACACATCCGAATTGATACCATACTTCACGGTCTGACGATACCTCACTTTTCCCAAAATTTCATTTTTTACTCCAAAATTACCAAATCGCCCCTTAAAAGGAACCCAAAATCCAAAATTCTACGGAGTCACTGGGGTTCCTAAAAATTGTTCTGGATTGTTCCTCTCGTCGAACTGTGAAGTTTGACTGTAAACATACCATACTTTTGAGCTACCAGCGGACCCCTCGCGACTTAAATAGTGGCTACTTTAACGACATTCCGAGCCTCGAAAAACCCTCCGCAATGGTAAGAAATGCTCCCGGACACTGCCGTTCAACTCAAAATTCAATTTTGAACCAATTTGGACCTTTAAATCACACTTTTGACAACATTCTTAAAAAATCCTTGAAATTACCAAAATACTCATGCTTAGCCCAAAATTCAAAAAATTCCAAAAATTCTAAAAAATTACCAGAATCTCCGAAAAATTATCAATTTCATTTTCTCCAACTACACCATAGCCCAACTTTGTCAATTTAAGCCTATTTCATCAAAAGCCCCAATTTTGACTTTAGCCCTATCTAGGCTCCGGTTTGGCCCAATTTGATCCAATGTTAGCCAATTTCTTCTTGATTTGAATTTTTAACACTTTGACACATCCTCCTAAACTAAATTCAAAAAAAGATTGCCACCAATGTAGCTTTAAATTTCATACAAATCCGATTTAATCGTGAAATCCCCAAAATTGACCAATTTTTTGACTTGTTTCAATGACGAGGTTAAACGACCTCAGATTCGCAAATGGACTTCGCAGTTGTGTCCGAAACATCGAAGTTACTAGGAAAGAATATATAACATGATATATTTTGATGCACAAAGAAATCAGTTCAAAATCGATATGATTTTACTTAAAACTCGCGTTTTCAGCACTTAAATCAAATTCCGGCTCAAACCCACGCCTAGCCTAGGTTCGATTGAACCCTAGCCGACCTCCCCTCTCTTCAATTCGCGAAATCTCCCCAAGTCCTCTCCTCCTTGTGGTGATTTTTCCTTGGTCGAACCCCTCGCCATGCATTTTAGCAATTTTCCTCCATGGCTAGGTCATTTCTCCTCTTCTTCTTGTGCTTGGTGACGTGGCCTCTTCCCCTCCTTGCAAAGTCTACCATGGAAGCATCTTCTGACCTTAGGTCACGTCCTTCGCAGCCCTCTTTCACTTCCATGGTGCTTGGTCACCTCTCCATGCCCTTTATTTTCATTCCATCATCTCAAAGATGGGTAAGAGGCTTCACCTCCTTTGGACCTTTGGGTATTACCCATGGGAAAGTTTACGGCTTCTTCTTCCTTCTCCCATGGCTATAAGATGGCTTTCTTTCTCAGTTTTTATGGTTGGACTAAATTTTCATAAGCAATGAAGGAGAAGTGATATAGGAATTTTGAGTTGCTTGCTTCAATCCATCATTTGGTTTGTTCTACATTTTGAGGCAAAGTTATTTCTTTCTTCTTTTTTTTTGCATCAAAGATATGTTGATTTTCATGCTATTTAAAAGTTTATCTATTTCTCTTTTGATGAAAAGGAAATTGCATGCTTGAGATGATTTAGGCTATGGTTATTTCATGTGGTATATTAAAAAAGTTCTTAGCCAATGTTCTATATTGAGAAGCTTATTGGTTTAATGCTTGAGGTATTTTATGTGAAATTTTGGATTTCTTCTCTTGCTCTTTCTTGACTTGGCCAAAATTTACATATGGCTTTACATCCTTTGGGTGTTTTATAAGATGATTCTTGAGTTCCTTTGTTCCACTTATAGCTAGCCAAATGATACACATATCAAAGCTAGTATATGCTTTGTTTCACATGAAGTTTGGAAGCATTTTCATGCCTCCTTTTGGCTTGGCTGAAATCTCCATGAAGGGAGGATGGAATTTTGCTTTGCCTTATGTGATGTTTAAATGGCTTTATTGTGCTTCTTTGGTAGCCAAAGGCATGCCTACCTTTTTTTTTCAAATTTGATGCACTTCTTATGGAAAGTTGGAAGCTTTGCTCTCTTTTCTTCTAAACTTGTTATGTTTCATGTAGAAGTTTAAAGTGGCATACTTTGCTTTGTACTCTTTTAAAATTAACATGTTTCATGTGAAGATTTCAAAGTTTGGCATACTCTACTCATTTTAAAGTTCGCATATTTCATGGAGGGGCTTTAAATGGCATGCTCATCCTCCTTTAAATTTAATACATTTCATATGAAGGCTTTTAAAATGCTTCGTCCCATTCTCTTTTAACTTGGTATGCTTCATATTGAAGTTTAAAAGGGCATGTTCACTTTCTGAGCTTGATACATCTCATAAGGAAGCCTTTAATGTTGTTTTGCTCTATTCTCCTTTAAGTTGATATGATTCATATGAAGGCCTTTTCTTTAAAAGTTTGGAATGCTATATTTCTCTTTAAGCCTAGTATGTTTCATATGAATATTTTAAAATTTGGCTTACTCATTCTTTTGTGCCTTGGTGTATTTCATAAGATGCATATTTAGAAATGGAAAAGAAAAAAAAAGAGAAAGAAATAAAAAAAAGAGGAGGGAAATGGGAAAAAAAGAGAGAGTGAAGAAAGACGTATTTGAGAGGTCCAAGTCTCATTTACTTTGCCTCAAAAGAGAATGTTAGTGTTTCACTTTTTTTCATGTTATTTGCATACTTGGAGGTTTGGAAGGCATGGTAAATTCTCTTTAAATTTGAAAAAGAACATTTGATTGTGGCTTGTTCTATCTCATTCTATTGTTCACTATGGCACATATGAAAAGTTTGGTGCTTGTGGGAGAAAGATTTGGAGAAAAGAGGGGGAGTGCTTGCCATGGCTTAGTTATACTCATCTGTCTACTCTATTCTTTAAACTAATCATTATCTACATGTTTGACGTTGGCCTTGGTAAGGCAAAGTTCATGCTTAACATGTTTCAAACTTGAAATTGCTCATGAGATATTTAAGTGCTTTTCTTGCATCTTTGGTTGGTTAAAGAGAGTTCAAGTTTGAGGGTTTATTGGAAAATTTGTTTGCTCTTTTTGGAGAGCCAAAGCTTATACATCAAATATCTAAAGCTTTTCTTATTTCATGTGCAAGTTGGTAATGAAATTAGCTTAGTGACCCATTCTTTTAATTTTTGGATTTGGAAATGTACACATACAACTTCCAAATTTGAAGCAATATGGGCTTGTTTCTCACTTATTCCAACATGTATTCACACATACATCACTTAAGCTTCAATTTCACATACTTTTCATCTCATTCCATGCATGAAAATTATTTAATAAAATACTTGCAATTTTCGGATTTGGAAATGTACACACATACAACTCCCAAATTTGAAGCCATGAGAGCTTCTTGTTTACTTATTTCAACATATATTCATATATATTACATGAAGGCTATGTTTTCTTACATTTTTTTACCCAATTCCATGTGTTTGGAGTGCTTTGCATTGGTTGGAATGTACATGAAATAATTTGGTACAAAAACTTGCAATTTTTTTATTTGTAAGTGACCTTACTTGAAACACTTATGAATAAGGTCATATATGTTGGTTTTTCACATGTTTCACTAGTCTTTCATGTACATAACATATAGGCTTTGTTTTCACACATTCTCCACCCCATTCCATGCATACAAAAGTGAGTTTACATCATGCATGCACTTACCAAAGTGCAAAATCTGCACATATCCCATTTTTCGGAATTGATTCACATCATTCCTACACATGCTCAATGACAAAATCTGCACTTATACATTAGTGTAAAAGTGCTTTACATCATTCTCATGCTTTTTTGAAATTAAAATCTGCACCTACATGTTATTTTAGAGAGTGTTTTGGATATATGCTTGTTTCCCCCACATGAAAACTGCATTGGTAGCTATTTTGTAGGTAAATCTAAGACTTCTCTGTGCTGCCCTTGTGTTAAATTTTTGTGGCTAAGCATCAAATGAGTTGTTTTTAAGTAAGAAAGGAAAAGACAGAAAAGTGGCATTGTTTATCACTTTAAAGTGAAAGGTTCTAGCATGCTTGGGAGCTTTAAAATTTTGTATAATTGGTGAGAAGTTTCTCCTTTACATTCTTTTAGCTTGCTTATAATGCTTGGAATGGTGCTACATACATGTTGAATGTTGTGATTTTCAAAAACTTGGGATTTGATGGAAATGTTGAAAGTTGTTACATATATACATGCTTGTTGTACTTTTGGGAAAAATTGCAGGTGTGAAAAAATCACTTTTTATGCCGTTATGCTGGACGATTTTTCTTGGTTGGATCCGAGATATGATATACACCCTACATGACATACATCTTACATGACCCACATCCTACATGATACATTTCCTACACGATACATTCCCTACATGATACATTCCCTACATGATACATTCCCTAAATGATACATCCTACATGAAACATCCCATACGATACATTCCCTACTTGATACACATCCTACATGATACATTCCCTGTATGATACATTCCCTACATGACACATTCTCTACATTATACACATCCTATATGACATTTTCCCTACATGATATACACAATATATGATACATCCCCTACATGTTACCTTACGCTACTAACTATTTCACCTCATTTATAACATCGTCTTTTTCATCCTAGATAACACATCTGAAAAACATTTGAGTCTTTCTATCGTCCTCGATTTTTATTCACCTATGGACCCGCACTTGTTACATTTCACAGTCACCTAGTGCACCACATTGGAGGGGTTTTATTTACCTCTTTTACATGTGTTACGATCTTCTCTCCGTACATGTCTTTGACGTCTCTCTTTAGGAGTGACCCATCTCCTTTACGACGTTGTGTTAGATTTTTCACTTCCTCCTCTTTCTCTTCCTTGACTACAGTCCTTTGATTTTCACCATGTTTCTTGGCTCAATTCACGTGCTTATGCAGGACACATAAGTGTGCACGTATAGCATTTCGCTATATGCGGGGTCATCAAATAAGGTTGTAAGTGTGATGGGGATGATGATAGAATTGCAATACAGAACCGACCCGAGAGAAACATAAAATTGTATCTCCTGACTCAGTGAACCTGGAGAGGGTAGAGAAAGGAAATTACTGATACTATTCACCCATCCTTGGGATTTCTATCTCCGTACATGTCTTTGACATCTGTCTTTAGGGGTGCCCCATCTCCTTTACGATGTTGTGTTAGATTGGTCACTTCCTCCTCTTTCTCTTCCTTGACCACAGTCCTTCGATTTTCACCTTGTTTCTTGGCTCAATTCACGTGCTTATGCAGGATACATAAGTGCGCACGTATAGCCTTTCACTATATGTGGGGTCATCAAATAAGGCTGTAAGTGCGATGGGGACAATGATAGAATTGCAATACAGAACCGACCCGAGAGAATCATAGAATAGTATCTCCTGACTCAGAGACTTTGGAGAGGGTAGAGAAAGGAAATTACCGATACTATTCACCCGTCCTTGGGGTTTCTACCACCGACAATCAAAAGATGTTAGCAATCCTAGTTCGATTAGGGTAGTCAACCTGTGGATCGAATTAATATTCAAAAAATACACATACATATTTAAAAAAAATACAAAATTACCTCCGCCACAAAACAACCTACTTACCTACAGCATTTTACTTGCATGACATCCAAATTGAAATGAATGAAAAATTTGCAAAGGTCCACGGTTGGCTACTCGAGTCGGGTTAGGGCTGCCTTCTACAGAAAGTCAGTCTAGTAGTCAGTACCTAAGGTGGGATATATAACACAGCTTTGAGTCCTCTACACCGCCGCGCTTACGGTCCTTTTGGACTTGTAGTACCTTGTTTTCTGTTGTTTTTCCCATGCTATTTTCTACGGATTTCCTTCGGATTTTCTTTATGGATTTGTTTTCCCAGATTTGCTACGAGACTTTACCTCTTGCGGACTTTTGATTTTCTTGTGATTCCTTTTAGGTCTACTACACAGGTTTTACACTTAATCTTTCTTTCACACACTGTGGCACATACACACACCTATTTATTAGGCTTTCGTGCTTTACTTTTAGTACGTGTGCTTGGCTTTCTCATTTTTCTTTTTGGTGCACATATACTTGCTTGGGACAGTTTCTTGCTTTACTTTTGACTACTTTACATTACTGCACATATACCTACTTGGGACAGTTTCCTGCTTTACTTTTCAGTACTTTACATTACTGCATATATAACTGCTTGGGATGAAATAAATCACTTCACAACATTTCAAAATATAAGACAACTCAAGATTTAATCACAAACAAAATAAAATCTCAACTTCAACTAAATTAAATCACCCCTTTGGATGAACGGGAGTTCCTTGGACGACGCAACCTACGTGTTGCTGATAAGGTCTCCCACGGTCTGAATGAAAGTATGGAATCCATTAAGTTAGATTTAGTAAATTCATCGGGACTAAGGGAATCCAATGAAATAATGTAACCGAAATGAGGGAGCCGTGGGGTCCTAACCGGTGGCATTATAATCAACTTTAATATTTGTTTAAATAAAACACTAAGCCACCTCAATTTTCAACATTCTAAACACACTATTTCTCTCACCCCCCCCCACATTTGCCTCTTCTAAAACTGAAACTTCTGCAACAACAACAAGGAACTCGAGGCAACACACCTAGGGCAGCATGATCGAGGATGTGGAAGGACATGTTCGAGAGAGCAAACAACTGACTTTCTTTCCTTAGTAATAACAACAAGCCATAGGACTTCGAGGTATTTTCCCAGTGCAATATAAACCCTCACCTCATCTTTTAGGCCTTTGCACCTGGTGCACTATAAGCCCTAACTCGTCTAGGATTCTGAGGTTGTCATTCCGATACGACATTTTTCCTCACATCTTCCAGGCTATTCACATGATCGACATTAAGTGAATGTAAGTCGTACTTAATTAAAATTGGTAGGATGAAACATAAATTAAATCTTTTCCTAAATTGATCCAAATAATAGGATAGTTTGAGAAGTCATTGAGAATCTTCTTGAATCTGTGCCTTCTCCTAGTCCTTCCTCCTTTGGATTTCACAATAACTCTTTCTCAAGACTTGACACCACTCACCTATTAGATTCCGACTATCATATTTCTTTGAAGAAAATCTTAGCCTTTCGAAGTCGTAAGAACATATTTCCTGATTTGTATCGAAAGTTTTCTTAGGTAATCCCAAATATCTAAGATGTAATTAACTATAGGGGCTTGCCCTAACAGGAAACTTTTCCGAACCAAACTTAATATAAACCCTATTTAATCCTTCATATTAAATAGGGGAACTTGTCGGCAAATAAAATGGTTTCGCAGACCAAACAAATGTCATTTACTTCTTTAGTTTATTTGATCGAGCCTCATCCTCAAATTTTGTGTTTATCCTTCGGAATAGATACAAGGTTTGAGGTATAGTGCTCATTCATTTGAACATCAGAAAGATATGAGATCAGTTTGACTTCATATTTTTCTAAACTAAATTTATAATTAAATTAAAACTGTCCTTCCGAAGCGGGCGATGGGATTTCGATTCCAGCGTCCTACAGCTTCTAGTGGGCAACCCCAACCAAAACTCACATTAAAACTTTATACTTTTTACGCGCCAACAATTCCATCATCAATTAATTTACTAAATATGGATGTCATACATCTTTGAAATGTTGCAGGTGTGTTACATAGTCTAAAAGGCATCCTTCTAAAAGCAAAAGTTCCATAAGGGCTAGTAAATATAGTCTCTTGATCCTCAGGAGCAATAGGTATTTGGTGATAACCGGTATATCCATCTAGAAAGCAATAGTACTTGTGTCCAGCAAGTCTGTCTAGCATTTGGTCTAAAAATGGTAAACAAAAGTGATCTTTTCTGGTGGCGACTTTTAATTTTCTATAATCAATACTTATTCGCCAACCAGTGACTTATCTTGTTGGTATAATTTCATTTCAAACATTTATGTCAACAGTCACTCCTCCTTTCTTAGAAACACAATGAATCGAGCTTACCCAAACACTATCAGAAATAGGATATTTACTTCCAACATCTAACAACTTTAAAATCTCTTTTTTAACCACTTCTCTCACAATTAGATTCAGTCTCCTTTGTGGATCAACTCTAGGTTTGTGTTGTTCATCCAATAAAATTATGTGCATATAGATCGATGGTCTGACTCCTTTAATATCAACTATGGACCATCCAAAAGCCTTTTTGTATCTTTTTAAGGTGTCCAGTATATTTTGTTCTTGATATTCATTTAAATCCAAAGATATAATGACTGGTAAAATAGATGATTTTCCTAAAATCATATACTTAGATGGTTAGGGAGAATTTTCAGCTCAAGTCCAGGGAGTTTAATGATAGATGGATTAAACTTTTATCTCCATTTTCCATAGTATCAAATCTTTCAAATTTTCCTGAATAAATTCTAACTTTTCATTTGTCACATCATTAAAATCATCTTCATTTTCACTTTCACATTCATCCTCACATTCCACATTTTCTTCAAATACATCCTTAAAATGATCTTCTCTCAAATAATCACAGATTTCCAATCGAAAACACTCGTCATATTTTTCAGTTGCAGAGTATTTCATAGATTTCAGAATATTGAAAGTTACATCTTGGTCATTAAATATCATAGTTAATTCTCCTTTTTGAACATCAATCATAGCTCTCCGGGTAGCAAAGAATGGTCTTCCCAATATAATTGAAATTTCTTTATCTTCCTCCATATCTAATACAATAAAGTCCACAGGAAAGATAAATTTATCCACCTTTACTAATACATCTTCCATAACTCCTTTAGGATAAGTGATAGAACGATCAGCCAATTGAAGAATCACAGATGTAGGTGAAATTTATCATATTCCTAATATTTTGAAAGTTGATAAAGGCATAAGATCAATACTAGCTCCAAGATCACATAAAGCTGTCAAAAAAATTTCTCACCTATAGCACATGAGATAGTGAAACTACTTGGGTCTTTAAGTTTTTCAGGAAGCGTCTTCTAAATAATTGCACTACACTCACCACAAGTGTAACAGTCTCGTGGACTTTAAACTTTCCTTTCTTTTTAAGAATATCCTTCATAAACATTGTATAATCAGACATTTGCTCTATTGCTTCAACAAAGGGAATATTAATCATTAATTTCTTAAGAATTTCCAAAAACTTTGCAAATCTGTTATCCCTATTCTTTTTCTTAAGTCTTTAATGAAAAGGAGGAGGTGGTTTTTCAATAGTTATCTTCATTGGTTCTAGCGGTTATTCGTCTGGATATATCTTATTCGAACCTTTCTCAATGTTCACTTCCTCTCTTTCAACTTCGACTTCTTTTTGAACTCTTGGTTCCAATTCTTTTCCATTCCTTAATTTAATAGCTTTAATTTTCTATTTGTTGTGGTCTTTTGGGTTGATCTCAACATTGCTAGGATGATTTCCAGAAGGTCTATTATTAAGCGCAATAAAGATATGTCCCAATAGATTCTCAATGTTCTTCATTGCAACATTTTAAGCTTGAATTTGTTTACCAATATTCAGAATCATTTCTACAGTAGAAAACTTAATTTCTTTAAATTTTTTATTACTATTAAAACCAGGAGGATAAGAAGGTCTATAATTGGTATTTTCTTGGTTGTTCATATTTCCAACTTGATTCATAGGATTGTTTTCCCATTGTGGGTTAACAACAGTATTGGTGTTATTCCAGTTGAAGTTCAGGTGATGCTCAACCTAGGATTATAATAATTTGAATAAGGATTATTGACTTTGTTATTTATGGAATTCAAGGTTTCATAAGACATTTGAGAGTCTATCATCTGTCCTGATGAATTTTCTTTTAACACTGGGGTGTTGACCTCATTTTTGATGAGGTCTTCTCTTCCCTCTTTAGTGTTTAGGATCTAGCCTTAGGCTTTTCCTTTGACTATCTTAGAGGACTATAATTGGGACCCATCACTTAGAAATTTGAACCACTTATTGCCTCCCTGCAAACCCCACAAGCTTGATTGTAGACCCCTAATCACCTAGAGGGTTGAAATCAAATGTGAAGGTTTAAAGGATGAGTTCCCTATAAGACTGTTTGGCCTTAGGACCACCGTGGGTGGCTCAGTGCAGTGAGGGTTGACTTACACACTCACTACACTCACACTCTACACTCTCACACACACAATCCAAATCCTAAAATCACACCCATACCCAACTTGACTCCTTGACTCATGTAGGTAATTCATATGGATGGACCTTAACCCCTAAGCCCTTAGCTAAGAGGGTTAGGAACAACATAGTGAATGCCTCAAATGAGTCTCTCATGGCTCATATAGGCTTAATATGACTTCATGGATCAACCGAAGTGATTCCATTTTGCTCAAATTTGATCAATCTTCATTCTTCCAAAATTTCAATTTTTGACCCCGGGACCCCGGCCCCACTAAACCTACCAAATGCCCTTGGAACTACCCAAAATTTGCAAAATCACCTAAATTACCCAAAATTCCCCAAAACCATTCCTAAACATTTCCCTCCACTCAAATTGATCATCCATAGCCAAAAATACCAAAAATTCCAAAAGTACCCCCAAATACCCTCCAAATCCCCAAAATACCCCTCTAGACCCAAAAATCCAAAAATTCAGAAAATTCCTAGAAAATTAAAAAAAATCCAAAAAATTCCAAATTGCATTTTGTCCAACTACACCATGGGCCAATTTTGTCAATTTACCCCACTTTTACCAAAACCCCCAATTTAGCCCATTCTTAAACCAAGTGAACCCAATGTCAAACCAAATCTACCCAATTGACCCCAATTTTGGTCCAATTCAATTCTACACTTCAAATTAATATCCACAATATCAATCTAGACCAAATCCAAGTCCAATTTGATTGACATTTGGGTCCAATTTCACTTTTGAGCTTAAAGCCCAATTTGGACCCATGACACAAGCTTAGTCCAAACCAAACCAATTCAACTCCAATTGACCCCAAAACTTTTCTAAACCTTCCCTAACATCCCAACAAACAAAACACTAACATAATTTGCCCAAAATTTGGACTCAAACCCCACTCAAATTCAACCCAAAACCAAAAAGCCCAATTTTGACCTAAACCCAAACCTAACCCAAATAAGCTCAAGTCCCAAAACCAAAACCCAACCAAAGTTAAAACCTCTTTGAAACACTCCCATAAACATTTCCCAACATTAATTTTACATTAATTTCAACCTTAGCCCAACATTGGCCAAAATTAGCCCAATTTGACCTACATTGGCCCATTTACCAAATCAACCCAAATTCAACCCAATTCAATTCCAAACCACCTCAAATTCATTTCAAATCACTCATGACACATCCCTAAACCAAACCCAATAATTATTTGACCCAAACTTCTACAAAATTCCCATCCATGAATTCATTCTTAAACCTAAAGGCTCATTCCCTTAAACCTTCCTAAAAGCCCACTTCCACCAAATTCAAAAGCCCAAATCAATCTAAAGCCCACATGACTTTGCCATTGCCAAGCCCTGACCTCATTGGTCAAGATGGTGACCTGACCCTGGCCGGCCGGCCACTAGGCCGCCGGAAAACACCATGGCCGAGAGCTCCATGTGAGCCAAACTTTTCAATTCTACCTTGCTAAGTTGTCCCAGCCCAATTGAACACCATGGCTGTTCTTCTCTTGCAAGGAGCAGCTGATCCCAAGCCTTAAACCCCCCTGGGAGGCCCTCCACCCTCTCCTATTTAAACACCACCTCCTCTCGGCCATAAGGGGTGCTGAACCAAACCTTACTGAGACCCTGCCAAAATCATCCCAGACCACTCTCTACACATAGAGAACTTGATCCCCAGTGAAATCCCCCTACCATTTCCTCTCTATGAGCTCAATTTCAGAGTTAAAATTCAAGCCCAAAACCAGGACAATTCACTACAGTGAGTCAATCCTCAAATTGATTGACTCTACACCTTCACCAGATCAAGAGGAGAAGTTTCCCAGCAAAAGCCCCCTCACCAAGCCAGCCATTGCTTCCAGCCTCCAAGCTTCGTGATCGGCTATGGTCGAAATTATACTTAGACAATTCACCAGGCCAAGGGACTTTGCTTGGACCTAATCGAATGTGACATAACCCTCAAATTGAAGCTTCACTTCTCTGAGCAAAGGTATGAACTCACTCTTCTTCCTGAGCTTATAGAGATTCTCCATTTAGTTTGAGTTAATTTCAGTGCATGTTTACCGTATGGATGTGTTCTTCTCTTCAAGACGAATCCATAGAGCATAAGAACACAAAAATCCGTTAAGAATCGAGTGAGAAATTAGGGTTAGAAGGTCTACGGTCACGGGTTCGCACCAGTCGTAGATGATGATTGGGAGCCGTTGGATCACGCGTGTATCGGATGCACGGCTCGGATCGCGTCAGACCAGAACATGTTACGTGAAAAGGCGGGTCCCGGGACGGCTGACTCAGATGGCGGCGCCCAATCACAGCGCGATACGCATCCCCTTCAGAGCTGCCGAGGTTGACGCGGCGTCGCGTGGATAAGTAGGAAAATAGGGTATTTTCCTATTTATTTAATTCCCAGAACTTCAAAAATCCAAAACTTTGTGTAGAAAAATCCTAAAAATAAAATAAAAATACCCTCTTGCTCAATGAACAGAGGACAATAATGTGGAAAAGAAATCAAGTAATTTCATTAAGTATTTTATTTTTAATGATTTATTTACTCTCTGCACTATTTCAATTCTCCATGCATATAGGAAATTCACAATGGCATGAGACCATAGGGCTTTTGAAGCCTTTGAACTTGGGAACATTCCCTAAATTTTCCAAGGTCAGAGGCCATCCCTATGAGAAGTTATTGATTTTTCAAGTTCATGTTACTGTTTTGAGTATTTTAATTCCAATAATTAGCATGTTGAGAAATAAATTCTAGGAAAATTTAGTGATGTTGCTTGTGACCAGAGGGACCTAGGAAAAATAAGTTTTGAGTTAATTCACTTTGAATAACTCTAATTGGCCTAAATACCCAATATTAAACTTTAATTAATTAGGGTTAACCATTCATCAAATTAACTTAAAAATAATCCTCCACCATCCTCTAGGGATAGGAGAGCACCACATAAAAATTTGAGATCAATTAGACTTGGTTAGCCCCACCAAATGGGTTAATTAAGCCCCATGAATGAAATCAAACTTTAAAAATTCATAACTCACAAAATACTTTTCAAAAATTCACAAAAATAGTTTTGGAGCTTCTCTGATATCAGAAGAACTTAAGAAAATTAAAATTATAATTTTCTAAAAAAGTTGATTTTTATCATTATTTTAATATTTTTAATAATTAAAAAATAATAAAAATCATAAAAATATTAAAAATCACCAAATGTCACATTTTGAATTCTAATTATTTAGGAACAAACCAAATATTTTTCTTAAGTCTCTAGGATAAGATATTGAATTTTAATGGCTTAATGTAATTTTTAATATTAAAAAAATGTATTTTCCAACCTTTCATTAAAATAATTCTAATAAATCAAAGAAAAATCAGAAAAATATAAAATTTATTTCTCTGGACTCCTTAAGGTCAGAGAGATTTAAGAAAAATATAAAATCCTTTTTTTCAATTTAATTTTATTTTAAAAATTAATTAATATTCCAAAACTCAAAATAATTCTAATAAATAAAATATAATTTAAAAAATCACCAAAATTAGTCTAAATGGTCCTCTGGTCATCAGGAGTACCCCATAATTTTCTTAAGGACAGAAAAATTCCCTTGGTCATCTTATTGAATTTTCCTTGAAAATCCCTATTTTCTACAAAAAATAATTATATAAATAAATTAAAAACAGAAAAATCACATTTTCTCCTCTAATGTCTTAATTGACATGTGAGTGAAGCCACATAAAAATTTCAAATTCATTTAAGCTCAATTTAGTGAGTTATGGAATTATTAAGCTTGAAGGGCAAAATGGTAATTAAAATTTTAACCCTTAATTAAAACTTTAAAATGAGAGAGTAAAATATTTAATCTTAATCTGGTTTGGATGATTGAAATTTAAATAATTAAAGGATAGAGACCCATCAATTATTTTTAATATCAATTAAAGTAAACTTTAATCAATTAATTAATTAAATTTGGAAGATTAATGAAAATTGAAATTATTAAAATAGGGATATTATTAAGAAGACATTTGTCCTTTAATTTAAGAATCCCTAAATTAATCACCTCAATAATATTTAATTCCTAATAAAAATGATAATCTAAACTCAAGATTTAAAATGCTAAAAGACTTAATTATTAAATTAAATTAAAATGAATGCATTTAAATTAAATCCTTCCAAAATTTCAATTAAATTAATACTTTAACAATTAAATTAAATCATCTTTAAAACATAAAAAATAAAATATTAAATTAAAATAAAATTAAATTTAAATTTAAATTAACTTAAATTAAATTAAATTAAATTAAATTAAATTAAATTAAATTAAATTAAATTAAATTAAAACATATTAAATTAAATTAAATTAAATTAAAAAATAAAATCAAATTAAAATAAAATTAAAATTAAATTAAAAATTAAAATAAAATTAAAATTAAGACTAAACAAAATTAAATTAAATTAAATTAAATTAAATTAAATTAAATTGAATTAAATATAACATCA
Source organism: Papilionanthe hookeriana x Papilionanthe teres (assembly GCA_022702705.1). NCBI lineage: Eukaryota > Viridiplantae > Streptophyta > Magnoliopsida > Asparagales > Orchidaceae > Papilionanthe > Papilionanthe hookeriana x Papilionanthe teres. The sequence goes on along the minus strand of CM040421.1, from coordinate 158,782,561 downwards.
CCTAAGACATAAAGAATTCAAAATAAATCTAAAACAACTTGAACACTATTCCAAACTTAAACCCATTAACTAAAATTGAATTAAATCACAAATCACTTAAACATCAATTTGTCCTCAAAAGCTCTTGTTGTCATAACTTCTAAACGAAGTATTAAGTGAAGTGTTATTTCACTTATAGGATATTCAAATGTCCTAATTCGCTGAGCAAGATAACAAAACTTAAACCCTTGGATGATTAATTCACCTGTGCGACTAAATTTACTTGGACTCAAAACAATCCCAGAAATGTTGAAAAGATGTTTAAGACTCGTCTTAAGCACTTCCTCAATATGATAGGATATTTATAAGAATAATTGAACTTAATTGTTCTTTGATGAAGAAAATCGTCCTTAAACTAAAACACAAGAACCTAGACGTCATAGGAGATGACTAGCTATAGGATTAGGACTTTGGTAGACAACCAAAACCTTTCCCTTAGCTTTACCTAGGTACTTGTTGGAATACTTAAATGCTATGATATGTGTTTCAAGTGCAGCTTGCGATGACGGGAAGACCCTCCAGGTACGTTTTTATTTTATTGCAATTTACCTTCTCGCAATTTAATTAATCGCAATGCACTTTACTTTTCTTGCATGATAAACAACTGTTGCATGAAAACCAAAACCTTCAGGATATTCCCTAAACTGAAACCAAAACTAAATTAAAAATCACTGCAAGATAAAATTCACCGCCACAACATTTCAAAATATAAAAAAACTCAAAATTTAATCACAAACAGAACAACAAAACTACAATTGCAACTAAATTAAAACGTCTCATTGAATGATCGGGAATACCTCAGATGATGTAACTCACATGTTGCTAACAGGATTTCCCATGGTCTAAATGAAAGTGTGGAACTCACTCAGTTGAGTTTAGCAAAGTCATCAGGACTAAGTGAATTCAATGAAAATAACGGTGCCGGGATGACGGAACCGTGGGATCTTAATCGGTTCTGTTATAATGAACTTTAAGATTTGTTTTAATTAAAATATTAAAAACACTTGGATTTTAAGATTTCTAAACTAAAACACTTCTCTCATCACCTGATTTATGACTTCTAAAACTAAACCTCTGCAACAACAAGGAGCTTGGAGCACGGTGGCCAGCACGGCCATCTTCGTCAGCAAAACTCGGGTCTACTCCAGCAAAACCTTTCCTAGTTTTAAACAACAAATCCATAGCATTTCGAGGTAGTTTGCCTAGTTCAACATAAATCCTCAACTCTTCGTTAGGCATTTGCATGATCATGTCATGTAAATTAAGCCCTAACCGGTCTTAGGACTCCGAGGTAGTTGTTTGGTACGACATAAACCCTCACATCTTCGAGGCTATTTGTATAATTTTATCATACAAATATAAGTCTGAATTAATTAAAATTGGCAAGATTGAAATATCAGATAATATTAGGATTTTCTTAAACTCGAAGCCAAAAAATAGGATAGTTTGGGAAGTTGTCAAGATTCTTCTTGGATCCTCAGCTTCTCCTACTTCTCTTCCTTTTGGACTCCAGAAAACAAACTGTTCCAAACTTGATCTAATCCCTTTTGAAATTTCAAAATTCCAATCCTTTGAAAACCTTAAACTTTGAAATTCTTGAGAGCAAAACCACTGATCATTATCGAGACTTTTCTTAAATGATTCATTTCATTTAAGATGTAATTAACTATAGGGGCTTGCCCTTATAGGGAACTTTAAGAACCCATGTAATATAAACCTACGCTTAATTCATTTATATTAAGCGAGGGAACTTGTCGGCTTATAAAATTGGTTAGCAGACCAAACGGATGTCACAAATCTTCTAGTTTATTTAATTGAGCCACATTATCAAGCAGTGTGTCTATTCTTCGGGATAGATACACGGTTTGTGGTGCGGTGCTCGTTTATATAAACTATTCGGGATGTGAGATCAGTTTGATTTCATATCTTAAAATTTTCAAATTTAAAATTATTTTCAAAATAAAATACTAATTTTCAAATTATTTATTTAAATTAAATTAAAAATTCACTAACAATTTATGTATGCGACCTCTTTTCAAAAATACAACACTCAACCTAAAAATATGCCGACATGGGGGTGTTGGAGAATAATTCATTCCATATTGATTTATTTTCTTAGAAAGTGCAGCAATTTGAGAGACTATCATAGCTATTGCATCAAAATCATGAATACTAGCTACTTTCTTAGGATTTACCTGCTTAGAAGCCATTAAAAATTATTAGTAGTCATCTCTTCAATTAACGAATATTCTTCATCAAAAGGTTTTGACATTAATGATCCACCAGCAGCATCGATAATCGATCTCAAAGATTCCACTAATACATTGTACAAGGTTTGAATTATTAACTAGTCTGGTAAAGCATGGTGTGGACACTTCCTCAGAAGATCTTTAAATCTTTCATAAGCTTCATATATGGACTCTCCATCAAACTGACTAAAAAATGTGATATCATTCCTCAACTTAGCAGTTTTAAAAGGAGGAAAATATTTTGAAAGAAACTTTTTGTGAAAGCTCTCCTCAAGTTCTGATAGATCCAGATGCTAACGAATTTAACCACGCCATAGCCTTATCCCTTAATGAAAAAGGGAAAATTTTAAGCCTAACAGCATCGTTTGACACTCCATCATATTTAAAAGTAGCACATAGGACTAGAAAACAAGCGAGATGTAAGGATCTTCATTAGGTGTTTTTCCAAATTGATTATTTTTTATCATTTGGATAATATCAGGTTTAAGCTCAAATGAATTAGCAGCAACATCAGAATTTTGGATATTTAAGTGAATTTCATTTGCTGTTGGATTAAAATAATCTCTTAAACATCTCAGTACATTTTTGTTTTGATCATTTAAATTTTTGCCATCTTGATGTCTACAAAATTACAATAAATTATATGCAAACTGTAGTAATTTCGACGTTCTGAGAGCGTTGGCGTAGTCCTTTTTGCGATTCGGGGTCATTCGAGCAAGTTTTGTCGTCGAGTAGATTAAAAAGGTGCCAAATTTGATCTATCTCAAAATTTTGGCTCGTCGCCGCCGATTTTAAAATTTAAATGTTGATGTCGTGGAAATAAATGTGAAATATCAAGACATTTAGTAAAATTTTGGGAATTTTTGTCACGTAGGGGTATTTTGGTCATTTCGTTGAAATTTTGGGAAAATGACCAAGATGCCAAATTAATGGCATGGGGCAGTGTAAAATGAAATTTGGAATTGAATGAAAGTGTCTTGGAGCATTTCTGACCACTATAGAGGGTTTTGTGGGGCCCAGAATGTTGTTTAACTAGTGACTATTTAAGCCTCGAGGGGTCCGCCAGTAGCTCAAAAGTATGGAATGTTTACAGTCAAATTTCTCAGTTCAATGAGAGGAATGCTCCGGAATAGTTTTTGGGAACCTCAGGTGATTCTATTTAATTTTGGGTTTTGGGACCCTTTTAGGGGCAATTTTGTAATTTCGGGGTAAAAATTGAAATTTTGGGAAAAGTGAGGTATTGTCAGACCATGAAGAATGGAATCATTCTGAATGGGTTACAGGCTAAGAAAAGCCTCTTTTGGTCCTCTATGTGGTGATTTTAGCTTTTTTGGCCATAGGCTTAAGGCTAGTGGGACCACTCACATGAGTTTCCAAAGGGTCCGAAGATCGAAGTGAAATGTATTTGATTTAGGATGTGAGCGTAGAATGTGATGTGTAAATGTGAATGTCAGTGTGTCACACAGTCTCCTAGAGGGCTAATCCTAAGTCTTAGTCACTTATACGGATTTCACTCAAACTTTCTTAGCTCGATCTCTTCCACCCAAAAGTTGGAGGTTAGGTCTTAACATATAAAAGTTTAAGTTGAAAGAAGCAAGCATGTGGATTTTCTATGTGACGGGTTGCATTGCTATTCTTTTAAGAAAAGTCATTAGGAGGTCCTATGGCTAGACCCTAGGAAATCTATAGAGAAACTAGACCTCAACCAAAAGTGAGGTCAACAAATGGACCCCTAATAACTGTGGTGTGAAGGAAGAGCACACCATACGTATTGGTGTTGACCGATGAGATCAACTAAACCAACATGACTATCTGAGTGTAAACTCCAAATAGAAAGAAGTTTCTAGTGAGGAAGTATCCAATCGAGATTGAACCTCGATTGGGGAAAGTGGGTAGAAATCCTTTAAAATAAAGATGTGAGTTCATGACTCCACATCCTGAAGGGGACCTAGTCTGAGCGATAGTTTAGAATTTGATGGAAATTTGGAGTCTGAGAATTTGAATATTGATTTGATGTAAGTTTGAGATTTTGATTTTGAGGTTTTAACTTGTTGGTTTTAGAATTTTGAGATTTTGATTTTTGAAGGTTAGGGGTAACTGAGCGACCTTACATCGCTTTCGAAGAGTGTGTCGTGTAGAAAATTTGTGGAAACTGTAGGGAAAGTGAGAGAGAATAAAGAGTAAATGTAAGGAATCAATCGATTTCGCGCTGATCCTAGGATTTATGACATGTAGGAAAGTATAGAAATTGTAAGGAATCGGACGCTCTCGTACTGATCCCATGATGTGTGACTTGTAGGAAGTGTGGGAGTTCCATGGAAATGTATGACTTGTAGGAAGTGCGGGAATCGTATGGAACTGTATGACTTGTAGGATATATGGAAAAGATAGAGTAACGAATCAGACGATCGCGTACCGACCCTATAATGTGTGAATTGTAGGAAGTACGGGAATTGTATTGATCTATATGACTTGTACGAAGTTCGGGAATCATAACTGTATGACTTGTAGGATATGTGCAAAAGGTAGAGTACAGAATCGGACGATCGTGTACTGACCCTAGAATGTGTGACTTGTTGGAAATGCGGGAATCATATGGAACTGTATGACTTGTAGGATATGCGGAAAAGGTAGAGTAAGGGTAAGGCTAACCGAGGGGTACTTGTGATTACGCAAGATTCGATGTGTGAGACTTTGTGATTTGTGGGAAGTTTCATTGTATAGAGTGAAAAAGATCATTAGACGTCCTCTGAGAACGTGAAGTTTCGAAAGGAGGGGAAGATTTGATATTTTGAGGGGAACTCGAATCCAGAGTTTTTAATATGTTTTGTGAATGTTTTGATTAAGTTAGTTTCTTCTTAGTTTTGTGTTGTCTTTGTTCATTTTAATGTGGGAACCGGGTATGGCTTCGAAGCTTATTGACCATTGCACAAAAGAAAATGTTTTGAAAATAGAAGTTTTCAATCATTTACTAAAAAATGTCGATACAACTGATCCTCTGCCGACAGACATCCAAAAGTAGATATAGTATATGCATCCAAAAAGAAGTAACTAGAATGTCTACAAACTGGTGCTTGCTTAGTGTCTGTTGTCTCATGCTGGTGTAAGTAGATATTAGAAATGTTGCTGAAGACTGGTACTGGTGGTGGCCAATGCTGCTCAGAACTATCCTTTAGTCCGGCCAACCTCCCAGAGGCTAGGCTCCGGAACAGTAGTCCCCTTATCTTCACCCAGAGGTACGACCTATCCACAGTAGTGGTCGGTAGCTTTCTAGCTCTGGATCTAGCTCATAGTAGAATGGTGTTTTATCTTCATCCATCCACTTGAACGTAACTGATATCCTTTTTCCTCAAACTCCTGGGATCCAATGCATTACCTGTTCAGCTCTATTTCCTTTGAGCACCAAGACCGATCCCACCGTTAAAGTGATCTTTGCTGTACCTTGAAACTCTCCATCTCTGACAATTCGCATCTCTCGTCCGAATAGGATGTCACTTTCACTTTCAAACGAGAACATACAAAATGGCCTCAAGAAGTCATGATGGTACATGTGCAGCGGAATGCAATCTCCATCCTTGTAGATGTTAATGATGCAGCTGTTTGGGATACTGGTCGGTGGTAGTATATGTCATTCAACCATCATCTTTATCATCTTTTTTTTTACTGACAGTATTGCGTCCACCTCGTCGCACTGTAAATTCCTTGCAGAATATGCCTGTTTGTCTCGAGCAAAATTGTAGCAACAACCATATTGGATGGTGACTCACCGTTCTCCTCTCCTCCATTTCGTCGGTACTGTGTACGTTCTTTGCCTCAGACGGCCTCTCTTACCCAAAGTCTTGAGCACATTAATGACATTCAAAATCTTTTCTTCATTTCTTGGTGAGAAAACATTTGTATACAGCTTGAGGCCCTCCAGGATGTTGACGGTCATTCCTTATAATGATGTCGTAGCTCCTAAAGTCATCCTTCTTTTGAACTTGTCTGAATTTTGCTATAATGTAGTCTGGTATTGGCGGCGGCAGTAGTAGTATAACATACACCAGGACGTAGGGCTCAATGCCAGGTCATTTTCTAAGTTGTCTTTGTAGTGAGGCAGCTGCATATGCCTCAAAAGTTTCATATTCTTGAAGCTGAAGTACGTTGCAGTCCGGGCATACTGAAAATGCCCCCGAAGCTGAAGGAAGTCTGGGTCTGTCTGAATTGAATGTCGGGCATCCCGTGAAGATTTCTTTTAGAACATCCATCGGCATGGGTTCCTCAGGAAGATCTGGCTCTGACTCCGTATTGGTCCTCAATGAGCTATTGTCGGTCTCTTTCATCTCAGGTTCATAGAATTTTTCAAGAACTAATGTTGGTTTGGCGGCTGCTTCTTGAGCTTGTCGTCTCTCCATCCTGTCCGGGAGGCGGTGCTAGTGAAGGTTCACATTTCTCCTTTTAGTGCGCCCCAATGGTGCATCTGGTGGTCGCTCGGCTGAAGCGGTAACTAAGTCACCTCTTAGTGCAGTGACCATTGATGGTAACTCTCTGTGCGTACTGTTGAAAAAGTGAGGGGCGACAGAACCTCCTATACCTCTGTACCCCGAGAGGTCTATCCAGCCTCCCGGTGTGTAAGGTCAAAGTCGTTTCTAAATGCTAGCCTCCGTCCTGACATCTTTTGTAAAAGAACACTGGACGACCATCAGTGGTATGGCATTTTGTTTGAACAAGAACAACAAAGTTATTTATTTTTAAGTGAATTATTATTATTTCATTTTTTATGTCATTATCTTATTTAATATGTATTTTTAGGATTTTAGAGTTAGAATTTTCATGTTATATTTTGTGGAGAAAAAAGATTTCACTTTTATTTTATTGGGTTTAATTTTGTTACAAAATTAGGCCCAGTCACAGATACTGGCCACATTGCTTTCTCGGAAGGGGTATTTCTTCTTTCACGTCGCTATGTCACATAGTATCTCTTCAGGTATCGTCCATTTATCGGCAACATAGGCCATTTCCCTTGGGAATCCACCAGTTGGTAAGATCCGCCAGAGAAAACTTTTCCTACCATGATTGGCCCCTCTCAGGTTGGTTCAAATTTTCCACCTATCTTGTGGTGTACAAGAATAGGTCTCTAGAGAACGAGCACAAGGTCATCGACTTTGAACGACCTCGGGTGGACCAATTTGTCGTGGCCCTAGATCATTTTTGCTTGGTAGAGCTCTAAATTTTCCACCTAAAGCATCTACGTAAACATTATCTGCTCGAGAAATTCTATAAAATGTTACACTAGGGATTTGCTCCAGTAATTTCATTGTGTATTTGTGGTAATATGCCAGTCTTGATTTCATAATTTTGTACTGACCTGCCACTTGCTTGATGACGAGCTGTGAGTCACCATAAACGGTAATGTCAGTTATGTCCATTAAAATTGCCAATTCCATACCTGTAATCAAGGCTTCGTACTCTGCTTCATTGTTGGTCCATGGTTCTGTTAGGTGGTAAAAGAAGCTTAGTATTTCCTGATCCGGTGTCATGAAGATCAGACCAATACTTGCCCTGCCTGGTATTACTGTATGTTGTCCATTGTCTTTTCTGGCTGAAGAAGCACCATTGAAGTACATTTTCCAACGCCATGTATTCGGGTCCTCTACTTGTAGTATTTGCTCGTCTGGTAGCTCGTCGTCAAGCGGAGACCCAGCTGGTAGTGGGTGTGCAGCGAGAAAATCTACTAAAATCTGCCCTTTGATAGCACGAAGGGGCACGAAAGTTATGTCAAATTGCAATAGTATCATCAACCATCTTGCAAGACGTCCGGAAAGTGTAGGTCGGGTCATTAAATATTGCTATGGATTAACTTTCAAAATCAGGCTTACCTTATGAGATAACATGTATTGTCTAAGCTTTTGAGCGGTGAAATTTAAAGCTATAAAATGTTTCTCAATAAGAGGATACTTTATTTTCGCCGGTATTAGACGTCGACTCAAGTAGTAGAGTATTTTGTCCTTACCCTCATCATTGACTTGTGCATGGAGATCTCCGAGGGAGTCGTCTAAGGCCGTGGTATAAATTATCAACGGTCTTCCCTAGATAAGGGATGCCAGAACAGGTGGTGTCATAAGATATCGTTTAATATTTTGGAAGGCCTGTTGGTATTTTTGTCCCAAAAGAATTTGGAGTCCTTTTTAATTAATGTCGAGAAAGGCTGACACGGACCTGACAGATTAGATATAAAGCATCTTAGGTATGCCTGTTTCCCTTGTAAAGAACATAATTATTTCAAGGTTTTAGGTGGAGGCATTTCTAAGATAACTTTAATCTTCTCTGGGTCGATTTTGATTCCCCAATGACGGACCAAGAACCCTAGAAATTTCCTGGAGGTAACGCCAAAGGCGCATTTTAAGGGATTCATCTTAAGATTGTATTGTCATAATAGTTCAAACACGATACTCAAATCACATAGGTGGTCTCACTTTACTTTGCTTTTGATGACCAAATCGTTCATGTAGCATTCCACTTGGTTATGAATGAGGTCATCAAAGATTCTTGTCATTACTCGCTGGTAGGTTGCACCAGTGTTCTTCAGGCCGAATGGCATTACTGTGTAGCAGTAAATTCCAACTGGCGTTCTGTAAGTTGTCAGTGTTGCATCTTCTGGAGCCATCTTGATTTTATTGTATCCCGAAGATCCATCCATGAAGGAGAAAATCTCATGTGATGACGCAATGTCCACCATTAATTCAGGTATCAATAACGGGAATTCTTCTTTTGGACATGCTTTGTTTAAATCTCTGAAGTCGACGCATACTTGAATTTGTCTATTTTTATTCTTAACGGGTACGGCATTGGCTAACCATGCTGGTTACTTTTCTTCTTGGACGAAATTAGCGTCTATTAATTTCTTTTTTTCTGTTGTAACTTGTTGTTCTATGTCAAGACGCATTCTTCTAGGTGCTTGCTTTACTGGTGTCGTATTTTTATCCACCCCCAGGCAGTGTACTACGACCTCTGGGGATAGTCTTGGCATTTGGTCGTAACTCAAAGCGAAAAAATCTTTATAATCCATCAATAATTCGACCAAGTTTGTAACCTATTATTTGTTGAGTAGAAAACTTATGAAAGTTGGTCGGGGCTGCTCCTCAGTCCCGAGATTGATTTCTTTAAGTTCATCCATTGTTGTCTTAATTTCTTCTTCAAACTCTGGCGGAGCATCGTTGATTGTAGAATCTTCAAAATTTTCTTGTATGTCGAAGCAACTTTCATCTGACTGGCTAGTAACAACCATGCAAAATCCCGAATCATCGACTGGTCCTACTGTTCCAAATCCGAGACCCTCTTTTGAATTGAGTTTCTGTACTTTTGTATTCCATAATTTATCAAAAATTTGTGGCTTATCTTTTGGCATTTGTTTTGGTATGCATCCTTGTTGAATTAAATTTTATACACAAGGCGAAAAGTAACCAAAAGTAATTCCATTAATTCATTATCATTTTCTTCCAATTTTAAAACAGGTGTAGAGGTAGAAGAAGAAGCTCTGTAGAACTTGATCGGTTTGATCCCACCATTATGAACTTCCTTGACCTCCAGACCCTCTCTCTTTTGAGAATTGATCGGAGTCAAGGTCATGAATTGAACATAATGGTTGATTCGATCATACATTGACTCGTATTCACTTTTTGTTGATGTATCTTCCAAAGTAATCTTTAAGTGAGGTTTCTTCTGGTTGATTATCATCATTTCTTTTTCCTCTTCGGAGCTTCCTCCCATGTTGATGTCGATTGTTGGCTTCATTCGTCCAACAAGCTGGTAAGTTCTTCCTCATCCACATCCCCAGCCTCGACCTCGGATGTGTGAGCTAGAAGAACCACCACCTTTTCGTGGTAAAGGGGTGGTGGGAGATTATTAAAGCGGAGCAACATGGTTCTGTTATTGCGGCTTTTTCAGGTCTTTGATTTTGTTTGTCACAACGTCTCTGGAAAAAACTGTCTTCTTTGGCGGAGAGATGTAGGCGGCATCCTCGTGGATGCCTACTTCATGTATCGAGAATGATTGTAGATCCCCTTTGATGCAGTTTTCTTATTCATTTTTGTAGCATTTGATGCACTAATGTAGAGACGATGGAACCATGATATACTCGTGAAGCCAAGGTCGACTAAGTAGAGTGTTGAACGAAGTTTCCACGTCGATGATATGGAATTTTGCGGTTATTACTATATCTCCAACCTTCATCTGTAGTGTAATCGATTCCAAGGCTCTTTCTCCTTTCTTATTGAAGTCTCTTAGCATCATCTTGTCCATAGAAAGTTCTCGAGTGTCGATGTCCAAGTATGCTAATGTTCGTATACTCATTATATTGAGAGAAGCGCCTGGATAAACTAGAACTCTAGAGAGCACAAACTTGCCTATGTTGACGGAGATGTAGAGCGGTCGGTTGTGATCGGTTGTACCAAGTAGTAAGTCCTCGTCGGTGAAGGTCACACCGGGCTGTTCTCCCAAAGTACAAACTCCATCTGAGGATGAGCTGGCCAAGTGAGCTAAGCATATTTCTGGGTCGAGCAAATCCCTAACCAAATTTTCTCTCATCTCCTTGAATAGGATCAGAGCGTCGTAGATGCTTAGCTTGGTCAGCAACTTCCTAAGATGTGCTAGTACATTGTAATACACTTGATTTGGGTTTCTGCTTTCTTCTCAAACTTGTATCTCTTCCGCTGCTAGAGGCCGTTGCTCTTGAGAAATAACTTATTTTCCTTTATCTATTGGTGATGTTCTTAGAGGTAATACTTTTCCATTTCTGAGGTTTACCTCTGTAATTTTCTCCTCTACTGGACCCAGGGGCTCTTCTGGTGCTGTAATAAGTTCTTCTTGTGTTGAATCTGTATCTGAACAATCCAGGTTGACCAGAGTTCCTTTGCATTTGAGGATTGGTTCCTCATCCTCTGAAGGTTCGTAGCTGGTATTGTCGATGTTTTCTTCTTTGTTGAAGTTCTCATCGGAAGTTAATGTGATTTGAGGATCGGTTTAGGAACCAAAATCGAGGATAGATTTGTCGTGGTTAGTTACGTCATTAGTAGAAACAACCAAAACGTAACTAAAATTGAAATCATTAGATTCAAATGAGCTCGGAGGGGCGTAGACATAATGGTACAGTGTCAGGGTTTCGAGGGATTTGACCCCCGAATGTGAAACAACCAATCTAACCAGGGCAGCCTCTATCCTACGCTTCGTGCAATCATCCTTAGTTCCTCACACGATATCCTTCTTCTTCAGTTTCGATCGTCGAGAAGACTCCCCTGTCTCGGTTTTTGCCTTTGGCTGTTCTGGTGGCAAACTCTGAATGGCAACTCGCTTCGGGTCTGATTCAATCTAATCCAAGTCTCTCTTGAGATCGTCCCAGGTCGTACTCCATCCTCCTTCTCTAGTGTAGGAATCTATCTGAGAGACTGGTTTGGCCGAAATAATATTTATAGAACCTCTCGCAGGTTCTTTTAAATATTCTTTCGAGATCATGATATTTACCTCTCTGTAGTTCTTCTCAAGCCAATCCTTGAAGATGAATCATCCGTCTATTGTGTGCCCGAGTAGTCTGTGATACAGACAGTAGTTGGGTTCATTGCTCTTACCGACTTCTTGGCAGTTTAAACTCAGGCTTCTTCAATAAGCTCCAGAACATCTTCGCCATGGCGTCATCTTTGAAGGATTAATTTTTGTTCAATCATTTAGCTATTGTTCAGTGTGTATATTCTCTTGGCTGTCCCTGCTGGGAAGACTGCTATGGACAGGGCTTACCGTACTGCTGAGGCTGAATGTATTGTGGAATGCTGGATGTACTGTTGGTTGTACTGAGGAGACGATTGACTGTATGGCTGACTGTACTGAGAAGACAATTCTGTATGATTCCTCATTGGCTACCTACCTTTGTCGACTGTCGCTATCGTGCCTGACTTTTTCTCAAAAGCCTTGACCGGTCTTGACCTCTCTACTTTCTCTGTAGGTTCCACGTGCTTAAGTTCCTCATGAAGATTGCTCACCTTACGGAGTAGCTTCTTGAAGGATTTAATGTTCAAATGTCTGAGCATGAAGGCCACCTGACCGTGGATACTTTTGAGTAGTATCTCGATCACATGCTGCTCCTGCAGTTGAGGTTCACATTTCATGCTCAGGTTTTTCCATCTGAGAATGTGGTCGACCAAGGACTCGTAGGGCTTCTACCACTCTACTACGAGATCTGCAATGGTGATGTGGTGTTGCGCGCAGGTGAATCTTTTGATGAACAAGCTCTCCATTTCTGCATACGTCTTCATCGATCCATTGGGAAGTTATGCGTACCAATCAAAGTCTATCCCTGACATACTGCTGACGAACTGTCTGAAAAGTAGTGCTTCACTCCCTCCTGTGTTGCAACAACTAGTCCTGAAGTGAGCGATGTGTTGGCGAGGGTTTCTGGTGCCATCGAATGTTTTGGAGGTCGGTGGTATGAAGCCCGTAGGGTAAGACACAACATCGAACTCTTCCTGGTAAGGTCTACCCTTAGAAATTAATGCACCACCTTTGTATGCTATGACCTCCCGAACCTTCTGCTTAAATCTTTGATCAACATCATTCTCTAGGGAACCCGGTGTTGGGTCCTTCTTTGGTTGTTCTCCTCCACTGGAGAAGGCAACTTATCTTTTTTCCTCTATAATGTGAAGTATTTCTGACTGATTGACCTCCAGAGATGCTGCAGGTCGTGATTGTGCTTGGCCATGTACTGTAGCCATAGCGGCCATGGCAGTGGTCATCTCTTTCATTCGTTTCTCTAGCTGAAGTATTTGTTGATCGCGCGTCTGGATGGCTCTCTGGTATTCCTCCACAGAGTTCACTTTCGATGGATAAGCTTCACGTGCGGATGAAGTGGCCCTGGTCTCCACCATGTTAATTTCCATGAACTCTATTTCTTCCATGTAATCTGATAGATGGAGATCCTCGTCATAGACCTTCAATCCTCGCTCCCTAGCTAACTCTGAAATCTCTTCGCAAAGTTTCTGAATTTTGTCTTCCATGGATCCTCTTTCTACGATTGACTCTGAAGCAACAAGAGTGGCACTAAAGGGAATGTATGAATCATGTTCTGTATTGTGGTTAGAGGACTTTTCTGACTGCACTGTCGTAGCAACCTTCAGTATCCACACCTTTCTTTTTGAACCTGATGTCTTGGGGCAGGGTGCCTTGGTAGTGACACCGGGACAACATGAGGAGGTGTGCTTCGTAGGGTGCAGACCAGGTGTGGAGGATCGCAATCCTGTTCAATTCTCTTCTGATAGGTGTTTTGTTTACTTGTGACAAGTGGTACTCTCAGACCCAGCCTAGACTTGACCGCCCTGCGTCTGACGGGAGCATCTGTGTCTATCGTGGTAGTAGTAGTGGCAACACCTCCTCACCCCGTCTGTGGATAAGTGGCGGAACGTAGCAGCAATTTGGTGAAGGTTTTCATTTCCAGTAGTGTGAGATAGTGGGTGAAACCTACTCCCTCGGAGGAGAGCGGCTTCCGGTACATCGAGTTCCTCTCGGTGAGGAATCTCTTCCAAAATAGGCAAACTAGTGACCTTGGCCCTAGCAACTCTTGAATTTCTGTGATGGCGGTTCCTTTTATGAGTCTTGGAAGAGGAACCCACTTCGAAAACCGACAGTAGTGGAAATTCTTCTATAGTCTTCTTGTACAGTACTTCTTTTTCCTTTACAGATTGGAAAGTGAGAGCAGTAACGGTAAATTCGGTGGTGGTAGGAGCAACAGTCCTCGTAGGCATAGAAACTGTTAACCTGACAGGAGTAGGAACAACTTTTGCCCTCTTGACAGTGGGAAAGTCATGACAGGAGTTCTGGTTGAACTCGGTGGAAGGCTGTTAAATTTTAGGAGTCGTGACCTTCACTGTGTCAAATGGAGCTTTTCCTAGAATGACCTCGAACTGGTTAAAGCTGGCTCCAAATTGAATTGTAGGAGTAACGAGATGAGCCCCATGGGAGGTGGGCTAGTTGCAGGAAAATGTAGGAATCGGGATCGCGCTGTCACTGTCAATTAGAAAGAATTCCAAGTATTAGCAAAAGGACCCAAAACCTTGTATTTGTAATATAAAAATTACAAATTAATGAAGGTTGATCTGTGAACTAGATAAGTGTGTTTTATTTTGTTTTGTTAGGTTTTCTTTGTTTTGTTGTGTTGTAGGTGTTTTGGTTTTGTGTTTTCAATTTTGTTGTTAATTTAAAGAGGTTAAAATTTTATAAGACTTTCAGGATTAGATTTAGGAATTTGAAGTTCAACTTTGCAAAATAGCAAAGATTGGATTTATAGGGTGAGAAGGATAGGTGAGAAGGATATGTGAGATATGGGACCCAATCCGGGACCCTCTTCTCGACGTTGCTCATCCTGGTCAAATTTGTCTACCAATCACACCTATTGAGGGCCCGACCCCACAAAAAGATCAAAGAAAAAGTCTAAAGCCTCCTGGACCCTTTTTGTTAAAAAGGGGCTTAAACAAGCAGTCCTGAAGTCAAGGAGAGTTGATTATACTTACCCCAGAAAGAAATGAGTGAAGCATATCAACAGAAGAATGGTAATCTGGTCAATGAGAGACATAGACACATCACTGATGTGTACGAATAAATTTCCCAATTTGTATGGAAAGAGAAACCTACTCCCCAGCGGAGTCGCCAGAAGCTGTCGGAATATAAAAAGTTTAAGTAAGTTTTGGTTGGGGTTGCCCACTAGAAGCTCTCGGTCGCCGGAATCAAAATCTGGTCGCCGCTTTGGAAGGACAGTTTTAATTTAAAAATAAATTTAGTTTAGAAAAATATGAAGTAAACTGATCTCATATTTTCTAAAGTTCAAATGAATGAGCACTATACCTCAAACCTTGTATCTATAACACAAAATTTGAGGATAAGGCTCGATCAAATAAATCAAAGAAGAAAATGACATCTGTTTGGTCTGCAAAACCTGTGTATTAGCTGACAGGTTCCCCCATTTGATACAAAAGAAAATTAAATGGGGTTTATATTATTCTCGGGTCGTTTAAGATTCCTACAGGGGCAAGCCCCTATATTTAATTACATCTTAGATAATTTGGACTACCTAAGAAAACTTTTGATACAAATTAGGAAATATTATCTTACGACTTCAAAAGGCTAAGGTTCTCTTCAACAAAATGTGATTGTCGGAATTCAATAGGTGAGTGGTGTCATATTTTGAGAAAGAGTTGTTGTAGAAACCAAAGGAGGAAGGACTAGGAGAAGGCACGGATCCGAGAAGATTCTCGGTGACGTCCGAAGTTATCCTATTGTTTGGCTCAATTTAGGGAAAGATTTAATTTATGTTTTATCTTTCCAATTTTAATTATGTAGGACTTTCATTCACTTGACGTCGATCATGTGAATAGCCTGGAAGATGTGAGGATTTATGTCGTATCGGAATGACAACCTCGAAAACCTAGACGAGTTAAAGCTTATAGTGCGCTAGGTGCAAAAGCCTAATAGGGAAGGTGAGGGTTTATGCTGCACTAGGAAACTACCTCAAAACCCTAATGTTTATTGTTTATTTCTAAGAAAGCAAGGTTGCTATTGTAGACTCGTTGTTTTCTCTCTTGAACATGTCCTTCCACATCCTCAATCGTGCTGCCCTCGGTGTGTTGCCTCGAGCTCCTTGTTGTTGTTGCAGAAGTTTTAGTTTTAGAGGTGACAAATGTAGGGGGTGAGAGAATTAGTGTGTTTTAGAATGTTGAAAACTGAGGTAGCTTGGTGTTTTATTTAAACAAATGCTAAAGTTGATTATAACGCCACCGGTTAGGACCCCACGGCTCCCTCATTCTGGTTACATTATTTCATCAGATTCCCTTAGTTCGAATGAATTTACTAAATCCAACTTAATGAATTACGTACTTTCATTCAGACCATGGAAGACCTTATCAACAACGCATAGGTTGCGTCGTCCAGAGAACTCTCGTACATCCAAAGGGGTGATTTAATTTAGTTGAAGTTGTAGTTTTATTTTGTTTGTGATTAAATCTTGAGTTCTCTTATATTTTGAAAATTTGTGAGGTAATTTGAATTGTGTCATCCCAAGTAGGTATATATATGCTATAATTTAAAGTAAGTGAGCTAAACTGAACATGTATATGTACAGAAAAGTAAAGCAGGAAACTGTCCCAAGCAGGTATGTGTACTGAAAAGTAAAGCGGGTAAACTGAAACAAGCAGATATGTGTGCAAGAATGTAAGGTAGGCAAACTAAAACAAGAAGGTATGTATGTACTAAAAAAGAAAATAAGAAATCCAAGCACATGTACTAAAAGTAGAGCATGAAAGCCTAACAAATAGGTGTGTGTACGTGACATAGTGTGTGTCAAAAGAGGCCAAGTGTAAAACACAGGCAGTAGACTAAAAGGGAATCACAAGGGAAACCAATAAGTCTAAAAAAAATTAATGTTTTCTAGGAAATCCAGGAAAGAAAATCCATAAAGGAAATCTGTATAAAATCTACAGAAATCAACGTTGGAAGAAAAAAAACACATAAAATAGAGGACTACAAGTCCAAGAGGACAGTAACGTGATGGCGCAGAGGACTTAAAGCTGTGTTGTATGTCCCACCTTAGGTACTGACTACTAGACTGACTTTCTGCAGAAGACAGCCCTAAACAGCCCTTACCCGACTCGAGTAGCCAACCATGGACCTTTGTAAATTTTCATGCATTTCAGTTTGGATTTGCATGCAGTTAAAAAGCTGTAGGTAAGTAGGTTGTTTTGTGGTGGAGGTAATTTTATATTTTTTTGAAAATATGTATGTCTATTTTTTGTAAATTAATTAGATCTACAGGTTGACTACCCTAATTGAACTAGGACTGCTAACATCTTTAAACCGCCAGTGGTACAAACCCCAAGGCGGGTGAATAGTATCGACAATTTCTTTTCTCTACCTTCTCTAGGGTCTCTGAGTCAGGAGATACTATTATGTGATTCTCACGGATCGGTTCTCTATTGTAATTCTATCATTGTCCCCTCTCAAACACCACACTTATAGTCTTACTTAATGGCCCCACATATATCAGTGAGCTATACATGCACACTTATGTGTCCTACATAAGCACATATATTGAGCAAAGAAACAAGGTGAAAAAACAAAGGACAAGAGGTCAAGGAAAAGAGAGAGGGGAAAATAATCCACCTAACATAATCTCGGAAAGGAGGTGAGTTATTTTCTCAAAATCAAAGTAAAAAAAAATGTGTCAAAGTAGCTAATCCTCTCCCAATCCTGGTACAGAGGAGTGACAACCAAACATGTGAAGTAAATAAGCTAAATCCATCCCCAGCATGGTGCGAGGGTTAGCTGCAAAGTGTGTGCAACAAAAGGTGTCAAACCTCTACATTTGTTGTATAGGAGGTTATCATGTAGTGTAGAGCAAAAAAGTGTAAAATCCTTGCAATTGTGTTGCAGGAGGTTATCATGTAGTGTAGAGCAAAAAGGTGTCAAATCCTTGCAATTTTGTTGCTAAGGATTATCATGTAAGGTGTGTAATGTAATAAGGTATCAAATCCTTGCAATTGTGTTGCTAAGGATTATCATGTAAGGAGTGTAATGTAAAAAAGTGTCAAATCCTTACAATCGTGGTGCTAAGGATTATCATATAATGTGATGCAATGTAAAAGTATAAAGGAGTGTAAAAAGTATAGTGATGCATCCAATCATGTGAAGCAAAACCATATTCTATGGCAATAAGAGGTCAACCTATCCAAAAAAAGGGGAAATAGAAAAGTAAAATCCAATCAAGAAAATTTCGGCAGCATAACGACAGAAAAAGGTGATTTTACACGCCTGCAAATTTCAATCTGAAAGGTACACAAGCATGTATAAATGTAAGAACATCTTTATTCTCCATCAATCCCAAGAATTGTATATAGCAATAACATGAAAATGAAGGAATAAGAACGCTAAATGCCGTAACAAGTGTGTAAACTAATAGTAGAGCATATGTAGGAATGAAAAAGCAAACTAAGCACATATATCACATCCAAGCTCTCCTCTTTGTAGTGATAAACATGAAGGGACTCCAAATGTAGTGAAGCATATATAAAGTAGGAGTTTCCATGAGTTTAGCATGGAGGGCACTTTAACTTTAGTAAAGTGAATGTAAAAGTTTAATTTACATGAATGTAGCATGTGACACTTTAATTTTAGTGAAGTTAATGTGAAAAGCTTAACATACATGAATATAACATGTAAGTATTTCAAGTATAGTGAAACACATGTACAAGTTTTGGTCTTCATGAATATGGCATGAAAAGAAACAAAATATTTTGATATTCCTAGTAGTAGGAACTCACTTTATGCATGCAATGAAGTGAATCATGTATGAAATTATGCCCTTGGTGTTATATGTATGAAATAAATGGAAGAGAGGCTCACATAGCATTGCATTTGGACTTTTTGTGAAGGCGTAAGTTTAAATCCTAAAATTACACAAAAGTACACCAATCTTTTCATGCTTAAAAAATGTAAAGGCCAAAGACTAAAGCATATGAATGTAGATCCCATCATGAGGAAGATATCCAAATCTTAGCATGTAAGGCAAAGCTCCCAAATATAAGCAACTTTCCTAAACTTTAACATGTAAAGAGAAGCTCTTCACATATGTAAAATTCCTAAAGCCTTACATGTGAAAGTTTCCTTGCCTTTAATGTAAAAAGAAAGGCTCCCATGATAAATGATTTCTAACCTTTAATGTAAAATAATGGTTCCACATAAATGAAAATTACTAGCCTTTAATGTAAAAGAGAGGCTCCCAAAAATGTAAAGCAACACTTAGTCTTTAATGTAAGGAAATGCTTTTTAAACATGTGAGGTAACACTTTTTTTTTTACTAAATGTTTAGCATGTGAACATGTAAATCTTTAAACCAAAAAGATCATGAGAAGGTAAGCCTTTTTTTTTTTGGTTTTTTTTTACAAAAAAAAAGGTAATTTCCATGAGTCAAAAGCTAGAGCAAACCAACCACAAGTAAAGGGGGATGTGAAAGGCACCACTTTCAAAATCTTGGTAATAAGTAGTACATAAAACTACCTAAGCCATGAACCGAATAACATAAGGACAATCTTCCCCTCCTCGTTATGAATTTCGGCCAAGCCAAAAAAAGGAGGAGTGGAAAAGGCTCCAAAGTATCACATGAGACCATCAAACTTTAATACTACTAACATGCATTTTTGGCCATCTTAAAAAGAGCTTGAATAAATCCATTTAAACATCACTTAAGGCAATGCAAACTTCAAATCTTTTCCTTATGAAAGAATAATTAAAACCAAATATGGGTTTCAAATATAAAAAATTTGAGTGTGGCCTTTTGTGGAAGCCTCGATTCAAAGATTTTTGCATGTGAAGACAAGCTTTAGACATAAGCATAAAGTCCTAAGCCTAAGCATGTAGTTTTAACCATGAAATTCTACATGAAGCTCCAAAAATTTTTGTATGTAAAGAAAAGGAACTCCCCAAACTTCAAATTCCTTTGCTACGCAAGAGTGACTTCTCATAACAAATGTAAAACCCCAAATTTTGGCATGTCGAAAGTAGCCTAAAGCCCTAAATTCAATGCCCTTCACATGTAGGAAAAAAATTAGAACTTTGTTATGTGAGAAATCCATAAGATTCAAGCATGAAATCTAAATCTCACCATGAAATCCACCATCATAAAGCAATTAAAAGTGAAATCATGGGAGGGCAAACCTCTCCCAAATGCTTAAAACAAAACATCCAAACTTTAGGGAAATTAAAGAGGAAGAAGAAACATAGCCCTAAATTGTAAAATTCATACTTAGGATTTAGATTAGAGTAAATAATGGTAGTACCTCCCCTTGTTATTGTAATTTTCGGCCAACCCTCAAAAAGAGGAAAAAGAGGTTAATTTATAACCTAAGGAGGAGGAAGAAGGTGCACAAATCTTACCCATGGGCAAGGAACATTGGTCCAAGAAAGAAGAAGCCCTAAAACCAGTCTTGAAGTGATTGAAATCTACTCCATGGTAGGATGAAGTGAGAAAGCACAAGAAAAGAAAGCTAGGACTGCCATGCATGAAATGGGGAGCAGGAAAATGCTCCCATGACAGAACTTACATGGAGGAGAGGAGGCCACATCACTTTCTTGCACAAGGAGGAGAGGAGGCTACGAAGAGGAGCGCATGAGGGAGGAGGTTGCGATAGGGGGCTTCGGCCTCCTTGTTTTCGTGAATTTGGAAGAGGGGGCCGGCTAGGGTTCAGTCGGCCCCCTTATACATGCGTGGGTTTAGATTGGGTCGAGTCAAAATCAAATTCAAGTGTTTAAAACACGAATTAAACTCAAATCACGCCAAATTCAATCTACCTTTATGTCCACGAATTTACAGTAGACTATATGTCAATTTATAGTAATTTTGAAATTCTAAGCGCATTGGCGTTGTCTGTTTTGTTGATGTCGTGGAAATGGATGTGAAATGTCGAGACATTTTGTAATATTTCGGGAATTTTGGTCCCGTAGGGGTATTTTGGTCATTTCGGGGAAATTTTAGGATAATGTCCAAAATGCCAAATTAACACCATGGGGAAACGTAAAATGAAATTTGGAATTGAATGATAGTGTTCGAGAGCATTTCTGACAACTGTGGAGGGTTTTGTGGGGCCCGAAATGTAGTTTAAGTAGTGACTACTTAAGCAGCGAGTGGTCCGCCGGTAGCTCAAAGGTATGGTATGTTTATAGTCAAACTTCTCAGTTCGATGAGTGAAACTCTCTGAAACAATTTTTGGGAACCTTGGGTGACTGTGGAATTTTGGGTTTTGGGCCCCTTTTCAGGGGCAATTTGGTAATTTTGGGGTAAAAATTGAAATTTTGGGAAAAGTGAGGTATTGTCAGACCATGAAGAATGGAATCATTTTGGATGGGTTTTGGGCTAAGGAAAGCCTCTTTTGGTCTTCTATGTGGTGATTTTAGCTCTTTTGGCCATAGGCTTAAGGCTAGTAGGACCACTCACATGAGTTTCCAAAGGCTCCGAAGATTGAAGTGAAATGTATTTGATTTAGGATGTGAGCGTAGAATGTAATGTGTAACTGTGAATGTCAGTGTGTGACACAGGCTCCCTGAGGGCTAATCCTAAGGCTTAGTCACTTATAGGGATTTCACTCAGACTTTCTTAGCTCGGTCTCTTCCACCCAAAAGCTGGAGGTTAGGTCTTAACATATGAATGTTCAAGTTGAAATAAGCAAGCATGTGGATTTTCTATCTGACGGGTTTCATTGCTAGTCTTCTAAGAAAGTCACTAGGAGGTCCTATGGCTAGACCCTAGGCAATCTATAGAGAAGCTAGACCTCAACCAAAAGTGAGGTCAACACTACTTTATCTGGTAGAGCATATTTTAAGGAATTTGAATGTCTGAATTCAAACACCAATTTTTTATTTCATGCTCACCTCAAGCTTCTTCTCAAGGAATTACTATATCTGGCGGGGCATATTTTTAATGATTTTGAATGTCAGAATTCAAACATCAATTTTTGATTTCATGCTCACCTCAAGCTTCTTCTTAGATTTGATTTCCACTCCAATCGATTTCATTCTTTCTGCAAAACTGTCCTAAGAGAAAGGGAAATCCTTGATGGAATTCAAATTGAATTCATTCTATCAACTCAGAAACTATCATAGTGTGTGGTAGACCACTAAGCACTAATTGATCTAAATTTGATTATAACAGACTATCTTGTCAACTGACAAATGAGAACTTTGAAGGCAGGAAAAAGATCAACTTCGGGGAATCCATTATATCAATTCATTGTCATTTTCATTTTAGACTTGTAATGTAAACTGGGTGGGAAGGCAGGGAACATATGTTGTTTTTGTATGTAATTTATGTCATTTTGGTCTGTCGATCATGGAAATGTAAGATTCTAGGATTTGTTTGTCGTGAACAAATCTTTGAATTGATGAGGTGTTAGTTTTATTTTACTCAAGATTGAGGAAGATATAGAACAAAAGAAAGGATGATTTAGTGTTTCAAAAGACATATTATCATAGTCATGAGGACAAATTGATTAACCAATGATGGGGAGAGAGAAAGTCCCCAGCAGTGTCGCCACTCTCTTGATGGCGACGAGTTGTCGTGTGTCTTCATCGTCGATTCCCGTATCATGTCAATGTCAAGGACTCGCCACTCTCTTTATCTATCTATCACCTTAATTCTTATCCTACCTAGACTTATTGTCAGAAGTCTTTGGAGAATTTGAAGAAGAAATAATCATCATAGAGATTGAGAGAAAATGAGATCAAATGATAATCTCATAGAACAAGTCTTCAGATTATGTAATTACTGAAGTTTTTCGTATGAGAAAATCATATGAAGATCTTGGGTAACCAAAGAGATCTTGTAGGTGAAATACCTATCAGGAGTTCTTTAATCTCCTATAGAAGCAAGTTCCTATAGTTAATTACATCCTAAGCAATTAATACTGCCTAAGAAAATTATCGATTAAGGTTAACATTTATCCTCGAAAAAGTATAAGTGTTGTGTGGCAGTGCATTTCTGAAGAATCTATACTACCACAAAGTTTTGGGTATGTCGTTCCTTTGTTGTGTTTTGTTTTGTTGTTTTGGATTTTGTTTCATCGTAGTGTCATTTTTTCATTTTGTATGTCATGTCAGGTGTCATGTCGGGATGTCGTAGTTTGTATCATATTGTTTTATGTCTTTTCATAATGTCATGTGATATCGTAATGTCATGTGATGTCGTAATGTCATGTCATTTTATGTCTTGTCGTAATGTCATGTGATGTCTTAATGTCATGTCGTTATGTCATTTTGTTATGTGATGTCTTTTTGTCGTGTCATAATCATTTTTATTGTTGTAATATTTTTTTGTCATATTATCGTTTTGTTCTGCAATGTCATGTTGTTGTTTAGTTCTATTATCTTTCTGTTTAGTTTGATTACTTGATTTTTGTTGTGTCAGTTTCATGTCATGTCATTGTTATTTCATGTTGTCATTTTATTTTTATTCTAAAATGTCGGTATTGTATCATGTCATTGTTTGATTTATATTGTTAATTTTGTTTTGTGTCATGTTTTATCATTTTGCTATTTATTTATTTGGTGTCATGTTATGTCATATTTTTTATCATTTCATTGTGTTTTAGTTTGATGTCATGTCATGTTATATTGTTTTGTCATTTTATTGTATTTTGGTGTCATTTCATGTCATGTTATGTTGTTTTGTCATTTTATTGTGTTTAGTATCATATCATGTCATGTCATGTTGTTTTATCATTTTATTTTGGTTTGATTTTTTTTTAATGTTCTCATTCCGTCTTTATCGTCCTGCAAATCAGTGTTAGCACACCCTATAACAGGCAAAGAAAATCTAAATAAAACTTGTCTTCATCCTGCAAAGAAAACATTGTCAGAAATAATGTTATATAAATGTTTAAATTACCTAGAAAAAATGTCTATTGCTTCAAAGTTGTCGGATGTCTAAGTTTGTTTGAAATGTCGATTTCGATTTATGTCAATTTATGTTTAAATTTTTTATTTGTCTTGAATGTCAATTTGGATTGGATTTTGGATTTTATGTCAATTTTTGTTGATTTGGATTTGATTTTTGATTTTAGGTCGATTTATGTCGAGTTGAGTTTAATTTTGTGGTTTGATGTTAATTTTTATCAATTGATTTTTATTTTGAGTTTTTGTGTCGATTTAAGTTTAATTTTATGTCGAGTTAAGTTTGATGTGGGTCGAACATAAGGATTATGTCGTCTTGGGTCGAACTTAAGGATTATGTCAGTTTATGTGGTGTTAAGTTTGATTTAGATTAAACTTAAGAATTATGTTGGTTTATGTCGAGTTAAGTTCGATTTGGGTCGAACATAAGAATTATGTTGTCTAGAGTCGAACTTAATGATTATATCGGTTTATGTCGAGTTATGTTGAGTTAAGTTCGATTTAGGTTGAGCTTAAGATTCATGTATGTTTGGGTTTAGTTTTGGTTGAACCTAAAATTTATCTCGATTTAGGTTAAGTTTGGGTTGATTTAGGTTCATTTTAGGTTTAATCTAAGGTTTATGTTAATTTAGGTTCAGTTTTGATTGAACCTAAGGTTAGAATTGAAGTCTGGCTTTGAATTAGGTTAGGTTGAACCTAGGTTTTGACTTAAGTTCAATGTGAGTTGAACTTAAGTTTAGATTTGGCTTAAATTAGGTTCAAGTCAGGTTCAAAATTTTGACTTAAATCCAATGTGGGTTGGACTTAAATTTGGGTTTGAATTGAGTTAGGTTCAAGTTAGGTTGAACCTAGGTTTAGTTTAGACTTAAATTCAATATAGGTTGAACTTATGTTAGGTTTAGGTTAACTTGGGATCATGCATGTTGAACCTAAGTTTGGTTTTACTAGAGTCCAATATGGGTTGAACTTAAGTCAGGTTTAGGTTAGCTTAGATTCATGTCATGTTGAACCTAAATGAGGTTTTGACTTCAGTCCAATATGGGTTG